>OY998252.1:62088021-62746235 GCA_963922045.1 Persicaria maculosa
TGCCCGACGCGGAGCAAGATCACGCGTTAAGAGACTTAATAAAATATCTGATCCGGGAGGCTAGCTCTACGACCGGATGCCCGACGCGGAGCAAGCTCCAGCGTCCTAGGACTTAAAGAAAATATCTGATCCGGGAGGCTAGCTCTACGACCGGATGCCCGACGCGGAGCAAGATCACGCGTTAAGGGACTTAATAAAATATCTGATCCGGGAGGCTGGCTCTATGACCGGATGCCCGACGCGGAGCAAGCTCCAGCGTCCTGGGACTTAAAGAAAATATCTGATCCGGGAGGCTAGCTCTACGACCGGATGCCCGACGCGGTGCAAGATCACGCGTTAAGGGACTTAATAAAATATCTGATCCGGGAGGCTAGCTCTACGACCGGATGCCCGACGCGGAGCAAGATCACGCGTTAAGGGACTTAATAAAAATATCTGATCCGGGAGGCTAGCTGTACGACCGGATGCCCGACGCGGAGCAAGATCACGCGTTAAGGGACTTAAAAAAATATCTGATCCGGGACGCTAGCTCTACAACCGGATGCCCGACGCGGAGCAAGATCACGCGTTAAGGGACATAATAAAATATCTGATCCGGGAGGCTAGCTCTACGACCGGATGCCCGACGCGGAGCAAGCTCCAGCGTCCTAGGACTTAAAGAAAATATCTGATCCGGGAGGCTAGCTCTACGACCGGATGCCCGACGCGGAGCAAGATCACGCGTTAAGGGACTTAATAAAATATCTGATCCGGGAGGCTGGCTCTATGACCGGATGCCCGACGCGGAGCAAGCTCCAGCGTCCTGAGACTTAAAGAAAATATCTGATCCGGGAGGCTAGCTCTACGACTGGATGCCCGACGCGGAGCAAGATCACGCGTTAAGGGACTTAATAAAATATCTGATCTGGGAGGCTAGCTCTACGACCGGATGCCCGACGCGGAGCAAGATCACGCGTTAAGGGACTTAATAAAATATCTGATCCGGGAGGCTAGCTCTACAACCGGATGGCCGACGCGGAGCAAGATCACGCGTTAAAGGACTTAATAAAATATCTGATCCGGGAGGATAGCTCTACGACCGGATGCCCGACGCGGAGCAAGATCACGCGTTAAGGAACTTAATAAAATATCTGATCCGGGAGGCTAGCTCTACGACCGGATGTTCGACGCGGAGCAAGATCACGCGTTAAGGGACTTAATAAAATATCTGATCCGGGAGGCTAGCTCTACGACCGGATGCCCGACGCGGAGCAAGCTCCAGAGTCCTGGGACTTAAAGAAAATATCTGATCCGGGAGGCTAGCTCTACGACCGGTTGTCCGACGCGGAGCAAGATCACGCGTTAAGGGACTTAATAAAATATCTGATCCGGGAGGCTAGCTCTACGACCGGATGCCCGACGCGGAGCAAGCTCCAGTGTCCTGGGACTTAAAGAAAATATCTGATCCGGGAGGCTAGCTCTACGACCGGATGCCCGACGCGGAGCAAGATCACGCGTTAAGGGACTTAATAAAATATCTGATCCGGGAGGCTAGCTCTACGACCGGATGCCCGACGCGGAGCAAGCTCCAGCGTCCTGGGACTTATAGAAAATATCTGATCCGGGAGGCTAGCTTTACGACCGGATGCCCGACGCGGAGCAAGATCATGTGTTAAGGGGCTTAATAAAATATCTGATCCGGGAGGCTAGCTCTACGACCGGATGCCCGACGCGGAGCAAGATCACGCGTTAAGGGACTTAATAAAATATCTGATTCGGGAGGCTAGCTCTACAACCGGATGCCCGACGCGGAGCAAGATCACGCGTTAAGGGACTTAATAAAATATCTGATCCGGTAGGCTAGCTCTACGACCGGATGCCCGACGCGGAGTAAGATCACGCGTTAAGGGACTTAATAAAATATCTGATCCGGGAGGCTAGCTCTACGACCGGATGCCCGACGCGGAGCAAGATCACGCGTTTAGGGACTTAATAAAATATCTGATCCGGGAGGCTAGCTCTACGACCGGATGCCCGACGCGGAGCAAGCTCTAGCGTCCTGGGACTTAAAGAAAATATCTGATCCGGGAGGCTAGCTCTACGACCGGATGCCCGACGCGGAGCAAGATCACGCGTTAAGGGACTTAATAAAAAATATCTTATCCGGGAGGCTAGCTCTACGACCGGATGCCCGACGCGGAGCAAGATCACGCGTTAAGGGACTTAATAAAATATCTGATCCGGGAGGCTAGCTCTACGACCGGATCCCCGACGCGGAGCAAGCTCCAGCGTCCGGGGATTTAAAGAAAATATCTGATCCGGGAGATTAGCTCTACGACCGGATGCCCGACGCGGAGCAAGATCACGCGTTAAGGGACTTAATAAAATATCTGATCCGGGAGGCTGGCTCTACGACCGGATGCCCGACGCGGAGCAAGCTCCAGCGTCCTGGGACTTAAAGAAAATATCTGATCCGGGAGGCTAGCTCTACGACCGGATGCCCGACGTGGAGCAAGATCACGCGTTAAGGGGCTTAATAAAATATCTGATCCGGGAGGCTAGCTCTACGACCGAATGCCCGACGAGGAGCAAGATCACGCGTTAAGGGACTTAATAAATTATCTTATCCGGGAGGCTAGCTCTACGACCGGATGCCCGACGCGGAGCAAGATCACGCGTTAAGAGACTTAATAAAATATCTGATCCGGGAGGCTAGCTCTACGACCGGATGCCCGACGCGGAGCAAGCTCCAGCGTCCTAGGACTTAAAGAAAATATCTGATCCGGGAGGCTAGCTCTACGACCGGATGCCCGACGCGGAGCAAGATCACGCGTTAAGGGACTTAATAAAATATCTGATCCGGGAGGCTGGCTCTATGACCGGATGCCCGACGCGGAGCAAGCTCCAGCGTCCTGGGACTTAAAGAAAATATCTGATCCGGGAGGCTAGCTCTACGACCGGATGCCCGACGCGGTGCAAGATCACGCGTTAAGGGACTTAATAAAATATCTGATCCGGGAGGCTAGCTCTACGACCGGATGCCCGACGCGGAGCAAGATCACGCGTTAAGGGACTTAATAAAAATATCTGATCCGGGAGGCTAGCTGTACGACCGGATGCCCGACGCGGAGCAAGATCACGCGTTAAGGGACTTAAAAAAATATCTGATCCGGGACGCTAGCTCTACAACCGGATGCCCGACGCGGAGCAAGATCACGCGTTAAGGGACATAATAAAATATCTGATCCGGGAGGCTAGCTCTACGACCGGATGCCCGACGCGGAGCAAGCTCCAGCGTCCTAGGACTTAAAGAAAATATCTGATCCGGGAGGCTAGCTCTACGACCGGATGCCCGACGCGGAGCAAGATCACGCGTTAAGGGACTTAATAAAATATCTGATCCGGGAGGCTGGCTCTATGACCGGATGCCCGACGCGGAGCAAGCTCCAGCGTCCTGAGACTTAAAGAAAATATCTGATCCGGGAGGCTAGCTCTACGACTGGATGCCCGACGCGGAGCAAGATCACGCGTTAAGGGACTTAATAAAATATCTGATCTGGGAGGCTAGCTCTACGACCGGATGCCCGACGCGGAGCAAGATCACGCGTTAAGGGACTTAATAAAATATCTGATCCGGGAGGCTAGCTCTACAACCGGATGGCCGACGCGGAGCAAGATCACGCGTTAAAGGACTTAATAAAATATCTGATCCGGGAGGATAGCTCTACGACCGGATGCCCGACGCGGAGCAAGATCACGCGTTAAGGAACTTAATAAAATATCTGATCCGGGAGGCTAGCTCTACGACCGGATGTTCGACGCGGAGCAAGATCACGCGTTAAGGGACTTAATAAAATATCTGATCCGGGAGGCTAGCTCTACGACCGGATGCCCGACGCGGAGCAAGCTCCAGAGTCCTGGGACTTAAAGAAAATATCTGATCCGGGAGGCTAGCTCTACGACCGGTTGTCCGACGCGGAGCAAGATCACGCGTTAAGGGACTTAATAAAATATCTGATCCGGGAGGCTAGCTCTACGACCGGATGCCCGACGCGGAGCAAGCTCCAGTGTCCTGGGACTTAAAGAAAATATCTGATCCGGGAGGCTAGCTCTACGACCGGATGCCCGACGCGGAGCAAGATCACGCGTTAAGGGACTTAATAAAATATCTGATCCGGGAGGCTAGCTCTACGACCGGATGCCCGACGCGGAGCAAGCTCCAGCGTCCTGGGACTTATAGAAAATATCTGATCCGGGAGGCTAGCTTTACGACCGGATGCCCGACGCGGAGCAAGATCATGTGTTAAGGGGCTTAATAAAATATCTGATCCGGGAGGCTAGCTCTACGACCGGATGCCCGACGCGGAGCAAGATCACGCGTTAAGGGACTTAATAAAATATCTGATTCGGGAGGCTAGCTCTACAACCGGATGCCCGACGCGGAGCAAGATCACGCGTTAAGGGACTTAATAAAATATCTGATCCGGTAGGCTAGCTCTACGACCGGATGCCCGACGCGGAGTAAGATCACGCGTTAAGGGACTTAATAAAATATCTGATCCGGGAGGCTAGCTCTACGACCGGATGCCCGACGCGGAGCAAGATCACGCGTTTAGGGACTTAATAAAATATCTGATCCGGGAGGCTAGCTCTACGACCGGATGCCCGACGCGGAGCAAGCTCTAGCGTCCTGGGACTTAAAGAAAATATCTGATCCGGGAGGCTAGCTCTACGACCGGATGCCCGACGCGGAGCAAGATCACGCGTTAAGGGACTTAATAAAAAATATCTTATCCGGGAGGCTAGCTCTACGACCGGATGCCCGACGCGGAGCAAGATCACGCGTTAAGGGACTTAATAAAATATCTGATCCGGGAGGCTAGCTCTACGACCGGATCCCCGACGCGGAGCAAGCTCCAGCGTCCGGGGATTTAAAGAAAATATCTGATCCGGGAGATTAGCTCTACGACCGGATGCCCGACGCGGAGCAAGATCACGCGTTAAGGGACTTAATAAAATATCTGATCCGGGAGGCTAGCTCCACGACCGGATGCCCGACGCGGAGCAAGATCACGCGTTAAGGGACTTAATAAAATATCTGATCCGGGAGGCTAGCTCTACAACCGGATGCCCGACGCGGAGCAAGATCACGCGTTAAGGGACATAATAAAATATCTGATCCGGGAGGCTAGCTCTACGACCGGATGCTCGACGCGGAGTAAGCTCCAGCGTCCTCGGACTTAAAGAAAATATCTGATCCGGGAGGCTAGCTCTACGACCGGATGCCCGACGCGGAGCAAGATCACGCGTTAAGGGACTTAATAAAATATCTGATCCGGGAGGCTGGCTCTACGACCGGATGCCCGACGCGGAGCAAGCTCCAGCGTCTTGGGACTTAAAGAAAATATCTGATCCGGGAGGCTAGCTCTACGACCGGATGCCCGACGCGGAGCAAGATCACGCGTTAAGGGACTTAATAAAATATCTGATCCGGGAGGCTAGCTCTACGACCGGATGCCCGACGCGGAGCAAGCTTTAGCGTCCTGGGACTGAAAGAAAATATCTGATCCGGGAGGCTAGCTCTACGACCGGATGCCCGACGCGGAGCAAGATCACGCGTTAAGGGACTTTATAAAATATCTGATCCGGGAGGCTAGCTCTACAACCGGATATCCGACGCGGAGCCAGATCACGCGTTATGGGACTTAATAAAATATCTGATCCGGGAGGCTAGCTCTACGACCGGATGCCCGGCGCGGAGCAAGATCACGCGTTAAGGGACTTAATAAAAAATATCTGATCCGGGAGGCTAGCTCTACGACCGGATGCCCGACGCGGAGCAAGATCACGCGTTAAGGGACATAATAAAATATCTGATCTGGGAGGCTAGCTCTACGACCGGATGCCCGACGCGGAGCAAGATCACGCGTTAAGGGACTTAATAAAATATCTGATCCGGGAGGCTAGCTCTACAACCGGATGGCCGACGCGGAGCAAGATCACGCGTTAAGGGACTTAATAAAATATCTGATCCGGGAGGATAGCTCTACGACCGGATGCCCGACGCGGAGCAAGATCACGCGTTAAGGAACTTAATAAAATATCTGATCCGGGAGGCTAGCTCTACGACCGGATGTTCGACGCAGAGCAAGATCACGCGTTAAGGGACTTAATAAAATATCTGATCCGGGAGGCTAGCTCTACGACCGGATGCCCGACGCGGAGCAAGCTCCAGAGTCCTGGGACTTAAAGAAAATATCTGATCCGGGAGGCTAGCTCTACGACCGGTTGTCCGACGCGGAGCAAGATCACGCGTTAAGGGACTTAATAAAATATCTGATCCGGGAGGCTAGCTCTACGACCGGATGCCCGACGCGGAGCAAGCTCCAGCGTCCTGGGACATAAAGAAAATATCTGATCCGGGAGGCTAGCTCTACGACCGGATGCCCGACGCGGAGCAAGATCACACGTTAAGGGACTTAATAAAAAATATCTTATCCGGGAGGCTAGCTCTACGACCGGATGCCCGACGCGGAGCAAGATCACGCGTTAAGGGACTTAATAAAATATCTGATCCGGGAGGCTAGCTCTACAACCGGATGCCCGACGCGGAGCAAGATCACGCGTTAAGGGACTTAATAAAATATCTGATCCGGGAGGCTAGCTCTACGATCGGATGCCCGACGCGGAGCAAGATCACGCGTTAAGGGACTTAATAAAATATCTGATCCGGGAGGCTAGCTCTACGACCGAATGCCCGACGCGGAGCAAGCTCCAACGTCCTGGGACTTAAAGAAAATATCTGATCCGGGAGGCTAGCTCTACGACCGGATGCCCGACGCGGAGCAAGATCACGCGTTTAGGGACTTAATAAAATATCTGATCCGGGAGGCTAGCTCTACGACTGGATGCCCGACGCGGAGCAAGCTCTAGCGTCCTGGGACTTAAAGAAAATATCTGATCCGGGAGGCTAGCTCTACGACCGGATGCCCGACGCGGAGCAAGATCACGCGTTAAGGGACTTAATAAAAAATATCTTATCCGGGAGGCTAGCTCTACGACCGGATGCCCGACGCGGAGCAAGCTCCAGAGTCCTGGGACTTAAAGAAAATATCTGATCCGGGAGGCTAGCTCTACGACCGGTTGTCCGACGCGGAGCAAGATCACGCGTTAAGGGACTTAATAAAATATCTGATCCGGGAGGCTAGCTCTACGACCGGATGCCCGACGCGGAGCAAGCTCCAGTGTCCTGGGACTTAAAGAAAATATCTGATCCGGGAGGCTAGCTCTACGACCGGATGCCCGACGCGGAGCAAGATCACGCGTTAAGGGACTTAATAAAATATCTGATCCGGGAGGCTAGCTCTACGACCGGATGCCCGACGCGGAGCAAGCTCCAGCGTCCTGGGACTTATAGAAAATATCTGATCCGGGAGGCTAGCTTTACGACCGGATGCCCGACGCGGAGCAAGATCATGTGTTAAGGGGCTTAATAAAATATCTGATCCGGGAGGCTAGCTCTACGACCGGATGCCCGACGCGGAGCAAGATCACGCGTTAAGGGACTTAATAAAATATCTGATTCGGGAGGCTAGCTCTACAACCGGATGCCCGACGCGGAGCAAGATCACGCGTTAAGGGACTTAATAAAATATCTGATCCGGTAGGCTAGCTCTACGACCGGATGCCCGACGCGGAGTAAGATCACGCGTTAAGGGACTTAATAAAATATCTGATCCGGGAGGCTAGCTCTACGACCGGATGCCCGACGCGGAGCAAGATCACGCGTTTAGGGACTTAATAAAATATCTGATCCGGGAGGCTAGCTCTACGACCGGATGCCCGACGCGGAGCAAGCTCTAGCGTCCTGGGACTTAAAGAAAATATCTGATCCGGGAGGCTAGCTCTACGACCGGATGCCCGACGCGGAGCAAGATCACGCGTTAAGGGACTTAATAAAAAATATCTTATCCGGGAGGCTAGCTCTACGACCGGATGCCCGACGCGGAGCAAGATCACGCGTTAAGGGACTTAATAAAATATCTGATCCGGGAGGCTAGCTCTACGACCGGATCCCCGACGCGGAGCAAGCTCCAGCGTCCGGGGATTTAAAGAAAATATCTGATCCGGGAGATTAGCTCTACGACCGGATGCCCGACGCGGAGCAAGATCACGCGTTAAGGGACTTAATAAAATATCTGATCCGGGAGGCTGGCTCTACGACCGGATGCCCGACGCGGAGCAAGCTCCAGCGTCCTGGGACTTAAAGAAAATATCTGATCCGGGAGGCTAGCTCTACGACCGGATGCCCGACGTGGAGCAAGATCACGCGTTAAGGGGCTTAATAAAATATCTGATCCGGGAGGCTAGCTCTACGACCGAATGCCCGACGAGGAGCAAGATCACGCGTTAAGGGACTTAATAAATTATCTTATCCGGGAGGCTAGCTCTACGACCGGATGCCCGACGCGGAGCAAGATCACGCGTTAAGAGACTTAATAAAATATCTGATCCGGGAGGCTAGCTCTACGACCGGATGCCCGACGCGGAGCAAGCTCCAGCGTCCTAGGACTTAAAGAAAATATCTGATCCGGGAGGCTAGCTCTACGACCGGATGCCCGACGCGGAGCAAGATCACGCGTTAAGGGACTTAATAAAATATCTGATCCGGGAGGCTGGCTCTATGACCGGATGCCCGACGCGGAGCAAGCTCCAGCGTCCTGGGACTTAAAGAAAATATCTGATCCGGGAGGCTAGCTCTACGACCGGATGCCCGACGCGGTGCAAGATCACGCGTTAAGGGACTTAATAAAATATCTGATCCGGGAGGCTAGCTCTACGACCGGATGCCCGACGCGGAGCAAGATCACGCGTTAAGGGACTTAATAAAAATATCTGATCCGGGAGGCTAGCTGTACGACCGGATGCCCGACGCGGAGCAAGATCACGCGTTAAGGGACTTAAAAAAATATCTGATCCGGGACGCTAGCTCTACAACCGGATGCCCGACGCGGAGCAAGATCACGCGTTAAGGGACATAATAAAATATCTGATCCGGGAGGCTAGCTCTACGACCGGATGCCCGACGCGGAGCAAGCTCCAGCGTCCTAGGACTTAAAGAAAATATCTGATCCGGGAGGCTAGCTCTACGACCGGATGCCCGACGCGGAGCAAGATCACGCGTTAAGGGACTTAATAAAATATCTGATCCGGGAGGCTGGCTCTATGACCGGATGCCCGACGCGGAGCAAGCTCCAGCGTCCTGAGACTTAAAGAAAATATCTGATCCGGGAGGCTAGCTCTACGACTGGATGCCCGACGCGGAGCAAGATCACGCGTTAAGGGACTTAATAAAATATCTGATCTGGGAGGCTAGCTCTACGACCGGATGCCCGACGCGGAGCAAGATCACGCGTTAAGGGACTTAATAAAATATCTGATCCGGGAGGCTAGCTCTACAACCGGATGGCCGACGCGGAGCAAGATCACGCGTTAAAGGACTTAATAAAATATCTGATCCGGGAGGATAGCTCTACGACCGGATGCCCGACGCGGAGCAAGATCACGCGTTAAGGAACTTAATAAAATATCTGATCCGGGAGGCTAGCTCTACGACCGGATGTTCGACGCGGAGCAAGATCACGCGTTAAGGGACTTAATAAAATATCTGATCCGGGAGGCTAGCTCTACGACCGGATGCCCGACGCGGAGCAAGCTCCAGAGTCCTGGGACTTAAAGAAAATATCTGATCCGGGAGGCTAGCTCTACGACCGGTTGTCCGACGCGGAGCAAGATCACGCGTTAAGGGACTTAATAAAATATCTGATCCGGGAGGCTAGCTCTACGACCGGATGCCCGACGCGGAGCAAGCTCCAGTGTCCTGGGACTTAAAGAAAATATCTGATCCGGGAGGCTAGCTCTACGACCGGATGCCCGACGCGGAGCAAGATCACGCGTTAAGGGACTTAATAAAATATCTGATCCGGGAGGCTAGCTCTACGACCGGATGCCCGACGCGGAGCAAGCTCCAGCGTCCTGGGACTTATAGAAAATATCTGATCCGGGAGGCTAGCTTTACGACCGGATGCCCGACGCGGAGCAAGATCATGTGTTAAGGGGCTTAATAAAATATCTGATCCGGGAGGCTAGCTCTACGACCGGATGCCCGACGCGGAGCAAGATCACGCGTTAAGGGACTTAATAAAATATCTGATTCGGGAGGCTAGCTCTACAACCGGATGCCCGACGCGGAGCAAGATCACGCGTTAAGGGACTTAATAAAATATCTGATCCGGTAGGCTAGCTCTACGACCGGATGCCCGACGCGGAGTAAGATCACGCGTTAAGGGACTTAATAAAATATCTGATCCGGGAGGCTAGCTCTACGACCGGATGCCCGACGCGGAGCAAGATCACGCGTTTAGGGACTTAATAAAATATCTGATCCGGGAGGCTAGCTCTACGACCGGATGCCCGACGCGGAGCAAGCTCTAGCGTCCTGGGACTTAAAGAAAATATCTGATCCGGGAGGCTAGCTCTACGACCGGATGCCCGACGCGGAGCAAGATCACGCGTTAAGGGACTTAATAAAAAATATCTTATCCGGGAGGCTAGCTCTACGACCGGATGCCCGACGCGGAGCAAGATCACGCGTTAAGGGACTTAATAAAATATCTGATCCGGGAGGCTAGCTCTACGACCGGATCCCCGACGCGGAGCAAGCTCCAGCGTCCGGGGATTTAAAGAAAATATCTGATCCGGGAGATTAGCTCTACGACCGGATGCCCGACGCGGAGCAAGATCACGCGTTAAGGGACTTAATAAAATATCTGATCCGGGAGGCTAGCTCCACGACCGGATGCCCGACGCGGAGCAAGATCACGCGTTAAGGGACTTAATAAAATATCTGATCCGGGAGGCTAGCTCTACAACCGGATGCCCGACGCGGAGCAAGATCACGCGTTAAGGGACATAATAAAATATCTGATCCGGGAGGCTAGCTCTACGACCGGATGCTCGACGCGGAGTAAGCTCCAGCGTCCTCGGACTTAAAGAAAATATCTGATCCGGGAGGCTAGCTCTACGACCGGATGCCCGACGCGGAGCAAGATCACGCGTTAAGGGACTTAATAAAATATCTGATCCGGGAGGCTGGCTCTACGACCGGATGCCCGACGCGGAGCAAGCTCCAGCGTCTTGGGACTTAAAGAAAATATCTGATCCGGGAGGCTAGCTCTACGACCGGATGCCCGACGCGGAGCAAGATCACGCGTTAAGGGACTTAATAAAATATCTGATCCGGGAGGCTAGCTCTACGACCGGATGCCCGACGCGGAGCAAGCTTTAGCGTCCTGGGACTGAAAGAAAATATCTGATCCGGGAGGCTAGCTCTACGACCGGATGCCCGACGCGGAGCAAGATCACGCGTTAAGGGACTTTATAAAATATCTGATCCGGGAGGCTAGCTCTACAACCGGATATCCGACGCGGAGCCAGATCACGCGTTATGGGACTTAATAAAATATCTGATCCGGGAGGCTAGCTCTACGACCGGATGCCCGGCGCGGAGCAAGATCACGCGTTAAGGGACTTAATAAAAAATATCTGATCCGGGAGGCTAGCTCTACGACCGGATGCCCGACGCGGAGCAAGATCACGCGTTAAGGGACATAATAAAATATCTGATCTGGGAGGCTAGCTCTACGACCGGATGCCCGACGCGGAGCAAGATCACGCGTTAAGGGACTTAATAAAATATCTGATCCGGGAGGCTAGCTCTACAACCGGATGGCCGACGCGGAGCAAGATCACGCGTTAAGGGACTTAATAAAATATCTGATCCGGGAGGATAGCTCTACGACCGGATGCCCGACGCGGAGCAAGATCACGCGTTAAGGAACTTAATAAAATATCTGATCCGGGAGGCTAGCTCTACGACCGGATGTTCGACGCAGAGCAAGATCACGCGTTAAGGGACTTAATAAAATATCTGATCCGGGAGGCTAGCTCTACGACCGGATGCCCGACGCGGAGCAAGCTCCAGAGTCCTGGGACTTAAAGAAAATATCTGATCCGGGAGGCTAGCTCTACGACCGGTTGTCCGACGCGGAGCAAGATCACGCGTTAAGGGACTTAATAAAATATCTGATCCGGGAGGCTAGCTCTACGACCGGATGCCCGACGCGGAGCAAGCTCCAGCGTCCTGGGACATAAAGAAAATATCTGATCCGGGAGGCTAGCTCTACGACCGGATGCCCGACGCGGAGCAAGATCACACGTTAAGGGACTTAATAAAAAATATCTTATCCGGGAGGCTAGCTCTACGACCGGATGCCCGACGCGGAGCAAGATCACGCGTTAAGGGACTTAATAAAATATCTGATCCGGGAGGCTAGCTCTACAACCGGATGCCCGACGCGGAGCAAGATCACGCGTTAAGGGACTTAATAAAATATCTGATCCGGGAGGCTAGCTCTACGATCGGATGCCCGACGCGGAGCAAGATCACGCGTTAAGGGACTTAATAAAATATCTGATCCGGGAGGCTAGCTCTACGACCGAATGCCCGACGCGGAGCAAGCTCCAACGTCCTGGGACTTAAAGAAAATATCTGATCCGGGAGGCTAGCTCTACGACCGGATGCCCGACGCGGAGCAAGATCACGCGTTTAGGGACTTAATAAAATATCTGATCCGGGAGGCTAGCTCTACGACTGGATGCCCGACGCGGAGCAAGCTCTAGCGTCCTGGGACTTAAAGAAAATATCTGATCCGGGAGGCTAGCTCTACGACCGGATGCCCGACGCGGAGCAAGATCACGCGTTAAGGGACTTAATAAAAAATATCTTATCCGGGAGGCTAGCTCTACGACCGGATGCCCGACGCGGAGCAAGATCACGCGTTAAGGGACTTAATAAAATATCTGATCCGGGAGGCTAGCTCTACGACCGGATGCCCGACGCGGAGCAAGCTCCAGCGTCCGGGGACTTAAAGAAAATATCTGATCCGGGAGATTAGCTCTACGACCGGATGCCCGACGCGGAGCAAGATCACGCGTTAAGGGACTTAATAAAATATCTGATCCGGGAGGCTAGCTCCACGACCGGATGCCCGACGCGGAGCAAGATCACGCGTTAAGGGACTTAATAAAATATCTGATCCGGGAGGCTAGCTCTACAACCGGATGCCCGACGCGGAGCAAGATCACGCGTTAAGGGACATAATAAAATATCTGATCCGGGAGGCTAGCTCTACGACCGGATGCTCGACGCGGAGTAAGCTCCAGCGTCCTGGGACTTAAAGAAAATATCTGATCCGGGAGGCTAGCTCTACGACCGGATGCCCGACGCGGAGCAAGATCACGCGTTAAGGGACTTAATAAAATATCTGATCCGGGAGGCTGGCTCTACGACCGGATGCCCGACGCGGAGCAAGCTCCAGCGTCTTGGGACTTAAAGAAAATATCTGATCCGGGAGGCTAGCTCTACGACCGGATGCCCGACGCGGAGCAAGATCACGCGTTAAGGGACTTAATAAAATATCTGATCCGGGAGGCTAGCTCTACGACCGGATGCCCGACGCGGAGCAAGCTTTAGCGTCCTGGGACTGAAAGAAAATATCTGATCCGGGAGGCTAGCTCTACGACCGGATGCCCGACGCGGAGCAAGATCACGCGTTAAGGGACTTTATAAAATATCTGATCCGGGAGGCTAGCTCTACAACCGGATGCCCGACGCGGAGCCAGATCACGCGTTAAGGGACTTAATAAAATATCTGATCCGGGAGGCTAGCTCTACGACCGGATGCCCGACGCGGAGCAAGATCACGCGTTAAGGGACTTAATAAAAAATATCTGATCCGGGAGGCTAGCTCTACGACCGGATGCCCGACGCGGAGCAAGATCACGCGTTAAGGGACTTAATAAAATATCTGATCTGGGAGGCTAGCTCTACGACCGGATGCCCGACGCGGAGCAAGATCACGCGTTAAGGGACTTAATAAAATATCTGATCCGGGAGGCTAGCTCTACAACCGGATGGCCGACGCGGAGCAAGATCACGCGTTAAGGGACTTAATAAAATATCTGATCCGGGAGGATAGCTCTACGACCGGATGCCCGAAGCGGAGCAAGATCACGCGTTAAGGAACTTAATAAAATATCTGATCCGGGAGGCTAGCTCTACGACCGGATGTTCGACGCAGAGCAAGATCACGCGTTAAGGGACTTAATAAAATATCAGATCCGGGAGGCTAGCTCTACGACCGGATGCCCGACGCGGAGCAAGCTCCAGAGTCCTGGGACTTAAAGAAAATATATGATCCGGGAGGCTAGCTCTATGACCGGTTATCCGACGCGGAGCAAGATCACGCGTTAAGGGACTTAATAAAATATCTGATCCGGGAGGCTAGCTCTACGACCGGATGCCCGACGCGGAGCAAGCTCCAGCGTCCTGGGACATAAAGAAAATATCTGATCCGGGAGGCTAGCTCTACGACCGGATGCCCGACGCGGAGCAAGATCACACGTTAAGGGACTTAATAAAAAATATCTTATCCGGGAGGCTAGCTCTACGACCGGATGCCCGACGCGGAGCAAGATCACGCGTTAAGGGACTTAATAAAATATCTGATCCGGGAGGCTAGCTCTACGACCGGATGCCCGACGCGGAGCAAGCTGCAGCGTCCTGGGACTTAAAGAAAATATCTGATCCGGGAGGCTAGCTGTACGACCGGATGCCCGACGCGGAGCAAGATCACGCGTTAAGGGGCTTAATAAAATATCTGATCCGGGAGGCTAGCTCTACGACCGGATGCCCGACGCGGAGCAAGATCACGCGTTAAGGGACTTAATAAAATATCTGATCCGGGAGGCTAGCTCTACAACCGGATGCCCGACGCGGAGCAAGATCACGCGTTAAGGGACTTAATAAAATATCTGATCCGGGAGGCTAGCTCTACGACCGGATGCCCGACGCGGAGCAAGCTCCAGCGTCCTGGGACTGAAAGAAAATATCTGATCCGAGAGGCTAGCTCTACGACCGGATGCCCGACACGGAGCAAGATCACGCGTTAAGGGACTTAATAAAATATCTGATCCGGAAGGCTAGCTCTACGACCGGATGCCCGACGCGGAGCAAGATCACGCGTTAAGGGACTTAATAAAATATCTGATCCGGGACGCTAGCTCTACAACCGGATGCCCGACGCGGAGCAAGATCACGCGTTAAGGGACTTAATAAAATATCTGATCCGGGAGGCTAGCTCTACGATCGGATGCCCGACGCGGAGCAAGATCACGCGTTAAGGGACTTAATAAAATATCTGATCCGGGAGGCTAGCTCTACGACCGGATGCCCGACGCGGAGCAAGCTCCAACGTCCTGGGACTTAAAGAAAATATCTGATCCGGGAGGCTAGCTCTACGACCGGATGCCCGACGCGGAGCAAGATCACGCGTTTAGGGACTTAATAAAATATCTGATCCGGGAGGCTAGCTCTACGACCGGATGCCCGACGCGGAGCAAGCTCTAGCGTCCTGGGACTTAAAGAAAATATCTGATCCGGGAGGCTAGCTCTACGACCGGATGCCCGACGCGGAGCAAGATCACGCGTTAAGGGACTTAATAAAAAATATCTTATCCGGGAGGCTAGCTCTACGACCGGAAGCCCGACGCGGAGCAAGATCACGCGTTAAGGGACTTAATAAAATATCTGATCCGGGAGGCTAGCTCTACGACCGGATGCCCGACGCGGAGCAAGCTCCAGCGTCCGGGGACTTAAAGAAAATATCTGATCCGGGAGATTAGCTCTACGACCGGATGCCCGACGCGGAGCAAGATCACGCGTTAAGGGACTTAATAAAATATCTGATCCGGGAGGCTAGCTCCACGACCGGATGCCCGACGCGGAGCAAGATCACGCGTTAAGGGACTTAATAAAATATCTGATCTGGGAGGCTAGCTCTACAACCGGATGCCCGACGCGGAGCAAGATCACGCGTTAAGGGACATAATAAAATATCTGATCCGGGAGGCTAGCTCTACGACCGGATGCTCGACGCGGAGTAAGCTCCAGCGTCCTGGGACTTAAAGAAAATATCTGATCCGGGAGGCTAGCTCTACGACCGGATGCCCGACGCGGAGCAAGATCACGCGTTAAGGGACTTAATAAAATATCTGATCCGGGAGGCTAGCTCTACGACCGGATGCCCGACGCGGAGCAAGCTTTAGCGTCCTGGGACTGAAAGAAAATATCTGATCTGGGAGGCTAGCTCTACGACCGGATGCCCGACGCGGAGCAAGATCACGCGTTAAGGGACTTTATAAAATATCTGATCCGGGAGGCTAGCTCTACAACCGGATGCCCGACGCGGAGCCAGATCACGCGTTAAGGGACTTAATAAAATATCTGATCCGGGAGGCTAGCTCTACGACCGGATGCCCGACGCGGAGCAAGATCACGCGTTAAGGGACTTAATAAAATATCTGATCCGGGAGGCTAGCTCTACGACCGGATGCCCGACGCGGAGCAAGATCACACGTTAAGGGACTTAATAAAATATCTGATCCGGGAGGCTAGCTCTACGACCGGATTCCCGACGCGGAGCAAGCTCCAGCGTCCTGGGACATAAAGAAAAAATCTGATCCGGGAGGCTAGCTCTACGACCGGATGCCCGACGCGGAGCAAGATCACGCGTTAAGGGACTTAATAAAATATCTGATCCGGGAGGCTAGCTCTACGACCGGATGCCCGACGCGGAGCAAGCTCCAGCGTCCTGGGACATAAAGAAAAAATCTGATCCGGGAGGCTAGCTCTACGACCGGATGCCCGACGCGGAGCAAGATCACGCGTTAAGGGACTTAATAAAATATCTGATCCGGGAGGCTAGCTCTACGACCGGATGCCCGACGCGGAGCAAGATCACGCGTTAAGGGACTTAATAAAATATCTGATCCGGGAGGCTAGCTCCACGACCGGATGCCCGACGCGGAGCAAGATCACGCGTTAAGGGACTTAATAAAATATCTGATCTGGGAGGCTAGCTCTACAACCGGATGCCCGACGCGGAGCAAGATCACGCGTTAAGGGACATAATAAAATATCTGATCCGGGAGGCTAGCTCTACGACCGGATGCTCGACGCGGAGTAAGCTCCAGCGTCCTGGGACTTAAAGAAAATATCTGATCCGGGAGGCTAGCTCTACGACCGGATGCCCGACGCGGAGCAAGATCACGCGTTAAGGGACTTAATAAAATATCTGATCCGGGAGGCTAGCTCTACGACCGGATGCCCGACGCGGAGCAAGCTTTAGCGTCCTGGGACTGAAAGAAAATATCTGATCTGGGAGGCTAGCTCTACGACCGGATGCCCGACGCGGAGCAAGATCACGCGTTAAGGGACTTTATAAAATATCTGATCCGGGAGGCTAGCTCTACAACCGGATGCCCGACGCGGAGCCAGATCACGCGTTAAGGGACTTAATAAAATATCTGATCCGGGAGGCTAGCTCTACGACCGGATGCCCGACGCGGAGCAAGATCACGCGTTAAGGGACTTAATAAAATATCTGATCCGGGAGGCTAGCTCTACGACCGGATGCCCGACGCGGAGCAAGATCACACGTTAAGGGACTTAATAAAATATCTGATCCGGGAGGCTAGCTCTACGACCGGATTCCCGACGCGGAGCAAGCTCCAGCGTCCTGGGACATAAAGAAAAAATCTGATCCGGGAGGCTAGCTCTACGACCGGATGCCCGACGCGGAGCAAGATCACGCGTTAAGGGACTTAATAAAATATCTGATCCGGGAGGCTAGCTCTACGACCGGATGCCCGACGCGGAGCAAGATCACGCGTTAAGGGACTTAATAAAAAATATCTTATCCGGGAGGCTAGCTCTACGACCGGATGCCCGACGCGGAGCAAGATCACGCGTTAAGGGACTTAATAAAATATCTGATCCGGGAGGCTAGCTCTACGACCGGATGCCCGACGCGGAGCAAGCTCCAGCGTCCTGGGACTTAAAGAAAATATCTGATCCGGGAGGCTAGCTGTACGACCGGATGCCCGACGCGGAGCAAGATCACGCGTTAAGGGGCTTAATAAAATATCTGATCCGGGAGGCTAGCTCTACGACCGGATGCCCGACGCGGAGCAAGATCACGCGTTAAGGGACTTAATAAAATATCTGATCCGGGAGGCTAGCTCTACAACCGGATGCCCGACGCGGAGCAAGATCACGCGTTAAGGGACTTAATAAAATATCTGATCCGGGAGGCTAGCTCTACGACCGGATGCCCGACGCGGAGCAAGCTCCAGCGTCCTGGGACTGAAAGAAAATATCTGATCCGAGAGGCTAGCTCTACGACCGGATGCCCGACGCGGAGCAAGATCACGCCTTAAGGGACTTAATAAAATATCTGATCCGGGAGGCTAGCTCTACAACCGGATGCCCGACGCGGAGCAAGATCACGCGTTAAGGGACTTAATAAAATATCTGATCCGGGATGCTAGCTCTACAACCGGATGCCCGACGCGGAGCAAGATCACGCGTTAAGGGACTTAATAAAATATCTGATCCGGGAGGCTAGCTCTACGACCGGATGCCCGACGCGGAGCAAGATCACGCGTTAAGGGACTTAATAAAATATCTGATCCGGGACGCTAGCTCTACAACCGGATGCCCGACGCGGAGCAAGATCACGCGTTAAGGGACTTAATAAAATATCTGATCCGGGAGGCTAGCTCTACGACCGGATGCCCGACGCGGAGCAAGATCACGCGTTAAGGGACTTAATAAAATATCTGATCCGGGAGGCTAGCTCTACGACCGGATGCCCGACGCGGAGCAAGATCACGCGTTAAGGGACTTAATAAAATATCTGATCCGGGAGGCTAGCTCTACGACCGGATGCCCGACGCGGAGCAAGCTCCAACGTCCTGGGACTTAAAGAAAATATCTGATCCGGGAGGCTAGCTCTACGACCGGATGCCCGACGCGGAGCAAGATCACGCGTTTAGGGACTTAATAAAATATCTGATCCGGGAGGCTAGCTCTACGACCGGATGCCCGACGCGGAGCAAGCTCTAGCGTCCTGGGACTTAAAGAAAATATCTGATCCGGGAGGCTAGCTCGACGACCGGATGCCCGACGCGGAGCAAGATCACGCGTTAAGGGACTTAATAAAAAATATCTTATCCGGGAGGCTAGCTCTACGACCGGATGCCCGACGCGGAGCAAGATCACGCGTTAAGGGACTTAATAAAATATCTGATCCGGGAGGCTAGCTCTACAACCGGATGCCCGACGCGGAGCAAGATCACGCGTTAAGGGACTTAATAAAATATCTGATCCGGGAGGCTAGCTCTACGACCGGATGCCCGACGCGGAGCAAGCTCCAGCGTCCTGGGACTGAAAGAAAATATCTGATCCGAGAGGCTAGCTCTACGACCGGATGCCCGACACGGAGCAAGATCACGCGTTAAGGGACTTAATAAAATATCTGATCCGGAAGGCTAGCTCTACGACCGGATGCCCGACGCGGAGCAAGATCACGCGTTAAGGGACTTAATAAAATATCTGATCCGGGACGCTAGCTCTACAACCGGATGCCCGACGCGGAGCAAGATCACGCGTTAAGGGACTTAATAAAATATCTGATCCGGGAGGCTAGCTCTACGATCGGATGCCCGACGCGGAGCAAGATCACGCGTTAAGGGACTTAATAAAATATCTGATCCGGGAGGCTAGCTCTACGACCGGATGCCCGACGCGGAGCAAGCTCCAACGTCCTGGGACTTAAAGAAAATATCTGATCCGGGAGGCTAGCTCTACGACCGGATGCCCGACGCGGAGCAAGATCACGCGTTTAGGGACTTAATAAAATATCTGATCCGGGAGGCTAGCTCTACGACCGGATGCCCGACGCGGAGCAAGCTCTAGCGTCCTGGGACTTAAAGAAAATATCTGATCCGGGAGGCTAGCTCTACGACCGGATGCCCGACGCGGAGCAAGATCACGCGTTAAGGGACTTAATAAAAAATATCTTATCCGGGAGGCTAGCTCTACGACCGGAAGCCCGACGCGGAGCAAGATCACGCGTTAAGGGACTTAATAAAATATCTGATCCGGGAGGCTAGCTCTACGACCGGATGCCCGACGCGGAGCAAGCTCCAGCGTCCGGGGACTTAAAGAAAATATCTGATCCGGGAGATTAGCTCTACGACCGGATGCCCGACGCGGAGCAAGATCACGCGTTAAGGGACTTAATAAAATATCTGATCCGGGAGGCTAGCTCCACGACCGGATGCCCGACGCGGAGCAAGATCACGCGTTAAGGGACTTAATAAAATATCTGATCTGGGAGGCTAGCTCTACAACCGGATGCCCGACGCGGAGCAAGATCACGCGTTAAGGGACATAATAAAATATCTGATCCGGGAGGCTAGCTCTACGACCGGATGCTCGACGCGGAGTAAGCTCCAGCGTCCTGGGACTTAAAGAAAATATCTGATCCGGGAGGCTAGCTCTACGACCGGATGCCCGACGCGGAGCAAGATCACGCGTTAAGGGACTTAATAAAATATCTGATCCGGGAGGCTAGCTCTACGACCGGATGCCCGACGCGGAGCAAGCTTTAGCGTCCTGGGACTGAAAGAAAATATCTGATCTGGGAGGCTAGCTCTACGACCGGATGCCCGACGCGGAGCAAGATCACGCGTTAAGGGACTTTATAAAATATCTGATCCGGGAGGCTAGCTCTACAACCGGATGCCCGACGCGGAGCCAGATCACGCGTTAAGGGACTTAATAAAATATCTGATCCGGGAGGCTAGCTCTACGACCGGATGCCCGACGCGGAGCAAGATCACGCGTTAAGGGACTTAATAAAATATCTGATCCGGGAGGCTAGCTCTACGACCGGATGCCCGACGCGGAGCAAGATCACACGTTAAGGGACTTAATAAAATATCTGATCCGGGAGGCTAGCTCTACGACCGGATTCCCGACGCGGAGCAAGCTCCAGCGTCCTGGGACATAAAGAAAAAATCTGATCCGGGAGGCTAGCTCTACGACCGGATGCCCGACGCGGAGCAAGATCACGCGTTAAGGGACTTAATAAAATATCTGATCCGGGAGGCTAGCTCTACGACCGGATGCCCGACGCGGAGCAAGATCACGCGTTAAGGGACTTAATAAAAAATATCTTATCCGGGAGGCTAGCTCTACGATCGGATGCCCGACGCGGAGCAAGATCACGCGTTAAGGGATTTAATAAAATATCTGATCCGGGAGGCTAGCTCTACGACCGGATGCCCGACGCGGAGCAAGCTCCAGCGTCCTGGGACTTAAAGAAAATATCTGATCCGGGAGGCTAGCTGTACGACCGGATGCCCGACGCGGAGCAAGATCACGCGTTAAGGGGCTTAATAAAATATCTGATCCGGGAGGCTAGCTCTACGACCGGATGCCCGACGCGGAGCAAGATCACGCGTTAAGGGACTTAATAAAATATCTGATCCGGGAGGCTAGCTCTACAACCGGATGCCCGACGCGGAGCAAGATCACGCGTTAAGGGACTTAATAAAATATCTGATCCGGGAGGCTAGCTCTACGACCGGATGCCCGACGCGGAGCAAGCTCCAGCGTCCTGGGACTGAAAGAAAATATCTGATCCGAGAGGCTAGCTCTACGACCGGATGCCCGACGCGGAGCAAGATCACGCCTTAAGGGACTTAATAAAATATCTGATCCGGGAGGCTAGCTCTACAACCGGATGCCCGACGCGGAGCAAGATCACGCGTTAAGGGACTTAATAAAATATCTGATCCGGGATGCTAGCTCTACAACCGGATGCCCGACGCGGAGCAAGATCACGCGTTAAGGGACTTAATAAAATATCTGATCCGGGAGGCTAGCTCTACGACCGGATGCCCGACGCGGAGCAAGATCACGCGTTAAGGGACTTAATAAAATATCTGATCCGGGACGCTAGCTCTACAACCGGATGCCCGACGCGGAGCAAGATCACGCGTTAAGGGACTTAATAAAATATCTGATCCGGGAGGCTAGCTCTACGACCGGATGCCCGACGCGGAGCAAGATCACGCGTTAAGGGACTTAATAAAATATCTGATCCGGGAGGCTAGCTCTACGACCGGATGCCCGACGCGGAGCAAGATCACGCGTTAAGGGACTTAATAAAATATCTGATCCGGGAGGCTAGCTCTACGACCGGATGCCCGACGCGGAGCAAGCTCCAACGTCCTGGGACTTAAAGAAAATATCTGATCCGGGAGGCTAGCTCTACGACCGGATGCCCGACGCGGAGCAAGATCACGCGTTTAGGGACTTAATAAAATATCTGATCCGGGAGGCTAGCTCTACGACCGGATGCCCGACGCGGAGCAAGCTCTAGCGTCCTGGGACTTAAAGAAAATATCTGATCCGGGAGGCTAGCTCGACGACCGGATGCCCGACGCGGAGCAAGATCACGCGTTAAGGGACTTAATAAAAAATATCTTATCCGGGAGGCTAGCTCTACGACCGGATGCCCGACGCGGAGCAAGATCACGCGTTAAGGGACTTAATAAAATATCTGATCCGGGAGGCTAGCTCTACGACCGGATGCCCGACGCGGAGCAAGCTCCAGCGTCCGGGGACTTAAAGAAAATATCTGATCCGGAAGATTAGCTCTACGACCGGATGCCCGACGCGGAGCAAGATCACGCGTTAAGGGACTTAATAAAATATCTGATCCGGGAGGCTAGCTCCACGACCGGATGCCCGACGCGGAGCAAGATCACGCGTTAAGGGACTTAATAAAATATCTGATCCGGGAGGCTAGCTCTACAACCGGATGCCCGACGCGGAGCAAGATCACGCGTTAAGGGACATAATAAAATATCTGATCCGGGAGGCTAGCTCTACGACCGGATGCCCGACGCGGAGTAAGCTCCAGCGTCCTGGGACTTAAAGAAAATATCTGATCCGGAAGGCTAGCTCTACGACCGGATGCCCGACGCGGAGCAAGATCACGCGTTAAGGGACTTAATAAAATATCTGATCCGGGAGGCTGGCTCTACGACCGGATGCCCGACGCGGAGCAAGCTCCAGCGTCTTGGGACTTAAAGAAAATATCTGATCCGGGAGGCTAGCTCTACGACCGGATGCCCGACGCGGAGCAAGATCACGCGTTAAGGGACTTAATAAAATATCTGATCCGGGAGGCTAGCTCTACGACCGGATGCCCGACGCGGAGCAAGCTTTAGCGTCCTGGGACTGAAAGAAAATATCTGATCCGGGAGGCTAGCTCTACGACCGGAAGCCCGACGCGGAGCAAGATCACGCGTTAAGGGACTTTATAAAATATCTGATCCGGGAGGCTAGCTCTACAACCGGATGCCCGACGCGGAGCCAGATCACGCGTTAAGGGACTTAATAAAATATCTGATCCGGGAGGCTAGCTCTACGACCGGATGCCCGACGCGGAGCAAGATCACGCGTTAAGGGACTTAATAAAATATCTGATCCGGGAGGCTAGCTCTACGACCGGATGCCCGACGCGGAGCAAGATCACACGTTAAGGGACTTAATAAAATATCTGATCCGGGAGGCTAGCTCTACGACCGGATGCCCGACGCGGAGCAAGCTCCAGCGTCCTGGGACTTAAAGAAAAAATCTGATCCGGGAGGCTAGCTCTACGACCGGATGCCCGACGCGGAGCAAGATCACGCGTTAAGGGACTTAATAAAATATCTGATCCGGGAGGCTAGCTCTACGACCGGATGCCCGACGCGGAGCAAGCTCCAGCGTCCTGGGACTGAAAGAAAATATCTGATCCGGGAGGCTAGCTCTACGACCGGATGCCCGACGCGGAGCAAGATCACGCGTTAAGGGACTTTATAAAATATCTGATCTGGGAGGCTAGCTCTACAACCGGATGCCCGACGCGGAGCAAGATCACGCGTTAAGGGACTTAATAAAATATCTGATCCGGGAGGCTAGCTCTACGACCGGATGCCCGACGCGGAGCAAGATCACGCGTTAAGGGACTTAATAAAATATCTGATCCGGGACGCTAGCTCTACAACCGGATGCCCGACGCGGAGCAAGATCACGCGTTAAGGGACTTAATAAAATATCTGATCCGGGAGGCTAGCTCTACGACCGGATGCCCGACGCGGAGCAAGATCACGCGTTAAGGGACTTAATAAAATATCTGATCCGGGACGCTAGCTCTACAACCGGATGCCCGACGCGGAGCAAGATCACGCGTTAAGGGACTTAATAAAATATCTGATCCGGGAGGCTAGCTCTACGACCGGATGCCCGACGCGGAGCAAGATCACGTGTTAAGGAACTTAATAAAATATCTGATCCGGGAGGCTAGCTCTACGACCGGATGCCCGACGCGGAGCAAGATCACGCGTTAAGGGACTTCATAAAATATCTGATCCGGGAGGCTAGCTCTACGACCGGATGCCCGACGCGGAGCAAGCTCCAAAGTCCTGGGACTTAAAGAAAATATCTGATCCGGGAGGCTAGCTCTACGACCGGATGCCCGACGCGGAGCAAGATCACGCGTTTAGGGACTTAATAAAATATCTGATCCGGGAGGCTAGCTCTACGACCGGATGCCCGACGCGGAGCAAGATCACGCGTTAAGGGACTTAATAAAATATCTGATCCGGGAGGTTAGCTCTACGACCGGATGCCCGACGCGGAGCAAGATCACACGTTAAGGGACTTAATAAAATATCTGATCCGGGAGGCTAGCTCTACGACCGGATGCCCGACGCGGAGCAAACTCCAGCGTCCTGGGACTTAAAGAAAAAATCTGATCCGGGAGGCTAGCTCTACGACCGGATGCCCGACGCGGAGCAAGATCACGCGTTAAGGGACTTAATAAAATATCTGATCCGGGAGGCTAGCTCTACGACCGGATGCCCGACGCGGAGCAAGCTCCAGCGTCCTGGGACTGAAAGAAAATATCTGATCCGGGAGGCTAGCTCTACGACCGGATGCCCGACGCGGAGCAAGATCACGCGTTAAGGGACTTTATAAAATATCTGATCCGGGAGGCTAGCTCTACGACCGGATGCCCGACGCGGAGCAAGATCACGCGTTAAGGGACTTAATAAAATATCTGATCCGGGACGCTAGCTCTACAACCGGATGCCCGACGCGGAGCAAGATCACGCGTTAAGGGACTTAATAAAATATCTGATCCGGGAGGCTAGCTCTACGACCGGATGCCCGACGCGGAGCAAGATCACGCGTTAAGGGACTTAATAAAATATCTGATCCGGGACGCTAGCTCTACAACCGGATGCCCGACGCGGAGCAAGATCACGCGTTAAGGGACTTAATAAAATATCTGATCCGGGAGGCTAGCTCTACGACCGGATGCCCGACGCGGAACAAGATCACGTGTTAAGGGACATAATAAAATATCTGATCCGGGAGGCTAGCTCTACGACAGGATGCCCGACGCGGAGCAAGATCACGCGTTAAGGGACTTAATAAAATATCTGATCCGGGAGGCTAGCTCTACGACCGGATGCCCGACGCGGAGCAAGCTCCAAAGTCCTGGGACTTAAAGAAAATATCTGATCCGGGAGGCTAGCTCTACGACCGGATGCCCGACGCGGAGCAAGATCACGCGTTTAGGGACTTAATAAAATATCTGATCCGGGAGGCTAGCTCTACGACCGGATGCCCGACGCGGAGCAAGATCACGCGTTAAGGGACTTAATAAAATATCTGATACGGGAGGCTAGCTCTACGACCGGATGCCCGACGCAGAGCAAGCTCCAACGTCCTGGGACTTAAAGAAAATATCTGATCCGGGAGGCTAGCTCTACGACCGGATGCCCGACGCGGAGCAAGATCACGCGTTTAGGGACTTAATAAAATATCTGATCCGGGAGGCTAGCTCTACGACCGGATGCCCGACGCGGAGCAAGCTCTAGCGTCCTGGGACTTAAAGAAAATATCTGATCCGGGAGGCTAGCTCTACGACCGGATGCCCGACGCGGAGCAAGATCACGCGTTAAGGGACTTAATAAAAAATATCTTATCCGGGAGGCTAGCTCTACGACCGGATGCCCGACGCGGAGCAAGATCACGCGTTAAGGGACTTAATAAAATATCTGATCCGGGAGGCTATCTCTACGACCGGATGCCCGACGCGGAGCAAGCTCCAGCGTCCTGGGACTTAAAGAAAATATCTGATCCGGGAGATTAGCTCTACGACCGGATGCCCGACGCGGAGCAAGATCACGCGTTAAGGGACTTAATAAAATATCTGATCCGGGAGGCTAGCTCCACGACCGGATGCCCGACGCGGAGCAAGATCACGCGTTAAGGGACTTAATAAAATATCTGATCCAGGAGGCTAGCTCTACAACCGGATGCCCGACGCGGAGCAAGATCACGCGTTAAGGGACATAATAAAATATCTGATCCGGGAGGCTAGCTCTACGACCGGATGCTCGACGCGGAGCAAGCTCCAGCGTCTTGGGACTTAAAGAAAATATCTGATCCGGGAGGCTAGCTCTACGACCGGATGCCCGACGCGGAGCAAGATCACGCGTTAAGGGACTTAATAAAATATCTGATCCGGGAGGCTGGCTCTACGACCGGATGCCCGACGAGGAGCAAGCTCCAGCGTTTTGGGACTTAAAGAAAATATCTGATCCGGGAGGCTAGCTCTACGACCGGATGCCCGACGCGGAGCAAGATCACGCGTTAAGGGACTTAATAAAATATCTGATCCGGGAGGCTAGCTCTACGACCGGATGCCCGACGCGGAGCAAGCTCTAGCGTCCTGGGACTGAAAGAAAATATCTGATCCGGGAGGCTAGCTCTACGACCGGATGCCCGACGCGGAGCAAGATCACGCGTTAAGGGACTTTATAAAATATCTGATCCGGGAGGCTAGCTCTACAACCGGATGCCCGACGCGGAGCCAGATCACGCGTTAAGGGACTTAATAAAATATCTGATCCGGGAGGCTAGCTCTACGACCGGATGCCCGACGCGGAGCAAGATCACGCGTTAAGGGACTTAATAAAATATCTGATCCGGGAGGCTAGCTCTACGACCGAATGCCCGACGCGGAGCAAGATCACACGTTAAGGGACTTAATAAAATATCTGATCCGGGAGGCTAGCTCTACGACCGGATGCCCGACGCGGAGCAAGCTCCAGCGTACTGGGACATATAGAAAAAATCTGATCCGGGAGGCTAGCTCTACGACCGGATGCCCGACGCGGAGCAAGATCACGCGTTAAGGGACTTAATAAAATATCTGATCCGGGAGGCTAGCTCTACGACCGGATGCCCGACGCGGAGCAAGCTCCAGCGTCCTGGGACTGAAAGAAAATATCTGATCCGGGAGGCTAGCTCTACGACCGGATGCCCGACGCGGAGCAAGATCACGCGTTAAGGGACCTAATAAAATATCTGATCCGGGACGCTAGCTCTACAACCGGATGCCCGACGCGGAGCAAGATCACGCGTTAAGGGACTTAATAAAATATCTGATCCGGGAGGCTAGCTCTACGACCGGATGCCCGACGCGGAGCAAGATCACGCGTTAAGGGACTTAATAAAATATCTGATCCGGGACGCTAGCTCTACAACCGGATGCCCGACGCGGAGCAAGATCACGCGTTAAGGGACTTAATAAAATATCTGATCCGGGAGGCTAGCTCTACGACCGGATGCCCGACGCGGAGCAAGATCACGCGTTAAGGGACTTAATAAAATATCTGATCCGGGAGGCTAGCTCTACGACCGGATGCCCGACGCGGAGCAAGATCACGAGTTAAGGGACTTAATAAAATATCTGATCCGGGAGGCTAGCTCTACGACCGGATGCCCGACGCGGAGCAAGATCACGCGTTAAGGGACTTAATAAAATATCTGATCCGGGAGGCTAGCTCTACGACCGGATGCCCGACGCGGAGCAAGCTCCAGCGTCCTGGGACTTAAAGAAAATATCTGATCCGGGAGATTAGCTCTACGACCGGATGCCCGACGCGGAGCAAGATCACGCGTTAAGGGACTTAATAAAATATCTGATCCGGGAGGCTAGCTCCACGACCGGATGCCCGACGCGGAGCAAGATCACGCGTTAAGGGACTTAATAAAATATCTGATCCGGGAGGCTAGCTCTACAACCGGATGTCCGACGCGGAGCAAGATCACGCGTTAAGGGACATAATAAAATATCTGATCCGGGAGGCTAGCTCTACGACTGGATGCTCGACGCGGAGCAAGCTCCAGCGTCCTGGGACTTAAAGAAAATATCTGATCCGGGAGGCTAGCTCTACGACCGGATGCCCGACGCGGAGCAAGATCACGCGTTAAGGGACTTAATAAAATATCTGATCCGGGAGGCTGGTTCTACGACCGGATGCCCGACGCGGAGCAAGCTCCAGCGTCTTGGGACTTAAAGAAAATATCTGATCCGGGAGGCTAGCTCTACGACCGGATGCCCGACGCGGAGCAAGATCACGCGTTAAGGGACTTAATAAAAAATATCTTATCCGGGAGGCTAGCTCTACGACCGGATGCCCGACGCGGAGCAAGATCACGCGTTAAGGGACTTAATAAAATATCTGATCCGGGAGGCTAGCTCTACGACCGGATGCCCGACGCGGAGCAAGCTCCAGCGTCCTGGGACTGAAAGAAAATATCTGATCCGGGAGGCTAGCTCTACGACCGGATGGCCGACGCGGAGCAAGATCACGCGTTAAGGGACTTAATAAAAAATATCTTATCCGGGAGGCTAACTCTACGACCGGATGCCCGACGCGGAGCAAGATCACGCGTTAAAGGACTTAATAAAATATCTGATCCGGGAGGCTAGCTCTTCGACCGGATGCCCGACGCGGAGCAAGCTCCAGCGTCCTGGGACTGAAAGAAAAAATCTGATCCGGGAGGCTAGCTCTACGACCGGATGCCCGACGCGGAGCAAGATCACGCGTTAAGGGACTTAATAAAATATCTAATCCGGGAGGCTAGCTCTACGACCGGATGCCCGACGCGGAGCAAGCTCCAGCGTCCTGGGACTGAAAGAAAATATCTGATCCGGGAGGCTAGCTCTACGACCGGATGCCCGACGCGGAGCAAGATCACGCGTTAAGGGACTTTATAAAATATCTGATCCGGGAGGCTAGCTCTACAACCGGATGCCCGACGCGGAGCAAGATCACGCGTTAAGGGACTTAATAAAATATCTGATCCGGGAGGCTAGCTCTACGACCGGATGCCCGACGCGGAGCAAGATCACGCGTTAAGGGACTTAATAAAATATCTGATCCGGGACGCTAGCTCTACAACCGGATGCCCGACGCGGAGCAAGATCACGCGTTAAGGGACTTAATAAAATATCTGATCCGGGAGGCTAGCTCTACGACCGGATGCCCGACGCGGAGCAAGATCACGCGTTAAGGGACTTAATAAAATATCTGATCCGGGAGGCTAGCTCTACGACCGGATGCCCGACGCGGAGCAAGATCACGCGTTAAGGGACTTAATAAAATATCTGATCCGGGAGGCTAGCTCTACGACCGGATGCCCGACGCGGTGCAAGCTCCAACGTCCTGGGACTTAAAGAAAATATCTGATCCGGGAGGCTAGCTCTACGACCGGATGCCCGACGCGGAGCAAGCTCTAGCGTCCTGGGACTTAAATAAAATATCTGATCCGGGAGGCTAGCTCTACGACCGGATGCCCTACGCGGAGCAAGATCACACGTTAAGGGACTTAATAAAAAATATCTTATCCGGGAGGCTAGCTCTACGACCGGATGCCCGACGCGGAGCAAGATCACGCGTTAAGGGACTTAATAAAATATCTGATCCGGGAGGCTAGCTCTACGACCGGATGCCCGACGTGGAGCAAGCTCCAGCGTCCTGGGACTGAAAGAAAATATCTGATCCGGGAGGCTAGCTCTACGACCGGATGCCCGACGCGGAGCAAGATCACGCGTTAAGGGACTTTATAAAATATCTGATCCGGGAGGCTAGCTCTACAACCGGATGCCCGACGCGGAGCCAGATCACGCGTTAAGGGACTTAATAAAATATCTGATCCGGGAGGCTAGCTCTACGACCGGATGCCCGACGCGGAGCAAGATCACGCATTAAGGGACTTAATAAAATATCTGATCCGGGAGGCTAGCTCTACGACCGGATGCCCGACGCGGAGCAAGATCACACGTTAAGAGACTTAATAAAATATCTGATCCGGGAGGCTAGCTCTACGACCGGATGCCCGACGCGGAGCAAGCTCCAGCGTCCTGGGACTTAAAGAAAAAATCTGATCCGGGAGGCTAGCTCTACGACCGGATGCCCGACGCGGAGCAAGATCACGCGTTAAGGGACTTAATAAAATATCTGATCCGGGAGGCTAGCTCTACAACCGGATGCCCGACGCGGAGCAAGCTCCAGCGTCCTGGGACTGAAAGAAAATATTTGATCCGGGAGGCTAGCTCTACGACCGGATGCCCGACGCGGAGCAAGATCACGCGTTAAGGGACTTAATAAAATATCTGATCCGGGAGGCTAGCTCTACGACGGATGCCCGACGCGGAGCAAGATCACGCGTTAAGGGACTTAATAAAATATCTGATTCGGGAGGCTAGCTCTATGACCGGATGCCCGGCGCGGAGCAAGATCACGCGTTAAGGGACTTAATAAAATATCTGATCCGGGAGGCTAGCTCTACGACCGGATGCCCGACGTGGAGCAAGCTCCAGCGTCCTGGGACTTAAAGAAAATATCTGATCCTGGAGGCTAGCTCTACGACTGGATGCCCGACGCAGAGCAAGATCACGCGTAAAGGGACTTAATAAAATAACTGATCCGGGAGGCTAGCTCTACGACCGGATGTCCGACACGGAGCAAGCTCCAGCGTCTTGGGACTTAAAGAAAATATCTGATCCGGGAGGCTAGCTCTACGACCGGATGCCCGACGCGGAGCAAGATCACGCGTTAAGGGACTTAATAAAAAATATCTTATCCGGGAGGCTAGCTCTACGACCGGATGCCCGACGCGGAGCAAGATCACGCGTTAAGGGACTTAATAAAATATCTGATCCGGGAGGCTAGCTCTACGACCGGATGCCCGACGCGGAGCAAGCTCCAGCGTCTTGGGACTTAAAGAAAATATCTGATCCGGGAGGCTAGCTCTACGACCGGATGCCCGACGCGGAGCAAGATCACGCGTTAAGGGACTTAATAAAAAATATCTTATCCGGGAGGCTAGCTCTACGACCGGATGCCCGACGCGGAGCAAGATCACGCGTTAAGGGACTTAATAAAATATCTGATCCGGGAGGCTAGCTCTACGACCGGATGCCCGACGCGGAGCAAGCTCCAGCGTCCTGGGACTGAAAGAAAATATCTGATCCGGGAGGCTAGCTCTACAACCGGATGCCCGACGCGGAGCCAGATCACGCGTTAAGGGACTTAATAAAATATCTGATCCGGGAGGCTAGCTCTACGACCGGATGCCCGACGCGGAGCAAGATCACGCATTAAGGGACTTAATAAAATATCTGATCCGGAAGGCTAGCTCTACGACCGGATGCCCGACGCGGAGCAAGATCACACGTTAAGGGACATAATAAAATATCTGATCCGGGAGGCTAGCTCTACGACCGGATGCCCGACGCGGAGCAAGCTGCAGCGTCCTGGGACTTAAAGAAAAAATCTGATCCGGGAGGCTAGCTCTACGACCGGATGCCCGACGCGGAGCAAGATCACGCGTTAAGGGACTTAATAAAATATCTGATCCGGGAGGCTAGCTCTACAACCGGATGCCCGACGCGGAGCAAGCTCCAGCGTCCTGGGACTGAAAGAAAATATTTGATCCGGGAGGCTAGCTCTACGACCGGATGCCCGACGCGGAGCAAGATCACGCGTTAAGGGACTTTATAAAATATCTGATCCGGGAGGCTAGCTCTACAACCGGATGCCCGACGCGGAGCAAGATCACGCGTTAAGGGACTTAATAAAATATCTGATCCGGGAGGCTAGCTCTACGACCGGATGCCCGACGCGGAGCAAGATCACGCGTTAAGGGACTTATTAAAATATCTGATCCGGGAGGCTAGCTATACGACCGGATGCCCGACGCGGAGCAAAATCACGCGTTAAGGGACTTAATAAAATATCTGATCCGGGAGGCTAGCTCTACGACCGGATGCCCGACGCGGAGCAAGATCACGCGTTAAGGGACTTAATAAAATATCTGATCCGGGAGGCTAGCTCTACGACCGGATGCCCGACACGGAGCAAGATCACGCGTTAAGGGACTTAATAAAATATCTGATTCGGGAGGCTAGCTCTACGACCGGATGCCCGACGCGGAGCAAGATCACGCGTTAAGGGACTTAATAAAATATCTGATCCGGGAGGCTAGCTCTACGACCGGATGCCCGACGTGGAGCAAGCTCCAGCGTCCTGGGACTTAAAGAAAATATCTGATCCGGGAGGCTAGCTCTACGACTGGATGCCCGACGCAGAGCAAGATCACGCGTAAAGGGACTTAATAAAATATCTGATCCGGGAGGCTAGCTCTACGACCGGATGCCCGACGCGGAGCAAGATCACGCGTTAAGGGACTTTATAAAATATCTGATCCGGGAGGCTAGCTCTACAACCGGATGCCCGACGCGGAGCAAGATCACGCGTTAAGGGACTTAATAAAATATCTGATCCGGGAGGCTAGCTCTACGACCGGATGCACGACGCGGAGCAAGATCACGCGTTAAGGGACTTAATAAAATATCTGATCCGGGAGGCTAGCTCTACGACCGGATGCCCGACGCGGAGCAAGATCACGCGTTAAGTGACTTAATAAAATATCTGATCCGGGAGGCTAGCTCTACGACCGGATGCCCGACGCGGAGCAAGATCACGCGTTAAGGGACTTAATAAAATATCTAATCCGGGAGGCTAGCTCTACGACCGGATGCCCGACGCGGAGCAAGATCACGCGTTAAGGGACTTAATAAAATATCTGATCCAGGAGGCTAGCTCTACGACCGGATGCCCGACGCGGAGCAAGCTCCAGCGTCCTGGGACTGAAAGAAAATATCTGATCCGGGAGGCTAGCTCTACGACCGGATGCCCGACGTGGAGCAAGATCACGCGTTAAGGGACTTAATAAAATATCTGATCCGGGAGGCTAGCTCTACGACCGGATGCCCGACGCGGAGCAAGCTCCAGCGTCCTGGGACTGAAAGAAAATATCTGATCCGGGAGGCTAGCTCTACGACCGGATGCCCGACGCGGAGCAAGATCACGCGTTAAGGGACTTTATAAAATATCTGATCCGGGAGGCTAGCTCTACAACCGGATGCCCGACGCGGAGCAAGATCACGCCTTAAGGGACTTAATAAAATATCTGATCCGGGAGGCTAGCTCTACGACCGGATGCCCGACGCAGAGCAAGATCACGCGTTAAGGGACTTAATAAAATATCTGATCCGGGAGGCTAGCTCTACGACCGGATGCCCGACGCGGAGCAAGATCACGCGTTAAGGGACTTAATAAAATATCTGATCCGGGAGGCTAGCTCTACGACCGGATGCCCGACGCGGAGCAAGATCACGCGTTAAGGGACTTAATAAAATATCTGATCCGGGAGGCTAGCTCTACGACCGGATGCCCGACGCGGAGCAAGCTCCAGCGTCCTGGGACTGAAAGAAAATATCTGATCCGGGAGGCTAGCTCTACGACCGGATGCCCGACGCGGAACAAGATCACGCGTTAAGGGACTTAATAAAATATCTGATCCGGGAGGCTAGCTCTACGACCGGATGCCCGACGCGGAGCAAGATCACGCGTTAAGGGTCTTAATAAAATATCTGATCCGGGAGGCTAGCTCTACAACCGGATGCCCGACGCGGAGCAAGATCACGCGTTAAGGGACTTAATAAAATATCTGATCCGGGAGGCTAGCTCTACGACCGGATGCCCGACGCGGAGCAAGATCACGCGTTAAGGGACTTATTAAAATATCTGATCCGGGAGGCTAGCTATACGACCGGATGCCCGACGCGGAGCAAAATCACGCGTTAAGGGACTTAATAAAATATCTGATCCGGGAGGCTAGCTCTACGACCGGATGCCCGACGCGGAGCAAGATCACGCGTTAAGGGACTTAATAAAATATCTGATCCGGGAGGCTAGCTCTACGACCGGATGCCCGACACGGAGCAAGATCACGCGTTAAGGGACTTAATAAAATATCTGATTCGGGAGGCTAGCTCTACGACCGGATGCCCGACGCGGAGCAAGATCACGCGTTAAGGGACTTAATAAAATATCTGATCCGGGAGGCTAGCTCTACGACCGGATGCCCGACGTGGAGCAAGCTCCAGCGTCCTGGGACTTAAAGAAAATATCTGATCCGGGAGGCTAGCTCTACGACTGGATGCCCGACGCAGAGCAAGATCACGCGTAAAGGGACTTAATAAAATATCTGATCCGGGAGGCTAGCTCTACGACCGGATGCCCGACGCGGAGCAAGATCACGCGTTAAGGGACTTTATAAAATATCTGATCCGGGAGGCTAGCTCTACAACCGGATGCCCGACGCGGAGCAAGATCACGCGTTAAGGGGCTTAATAAAATATCTGATCCGGGAGGCTAGCTCTACGACCGGATGCCCGACGCGGAGCAAGATCACGCGTTAAGGGACTTAATAAAATATCTGATCCGGGAGGCTAGCTCTACGACCGGATGCACGACGCGGAGCAAGATCACGCGTTAAGTGACTTAATAAAATATCTGATCCGGGAGGCTAGCTCTACAACCGGATGCCCGACGCGGAGCAAGATCACGCGTTAAGGGACTTAATAAAATATCTGATCCGGGAGGCTAGCTCTACGACCGGATGCCCGACGCGGAGCAAGATCACGCGTTAAGTGACTTAATAAAATATCTGATCCGGGAGGCTAGCTCTACGACCGGATGCCCGACGCGGAGCAAGATCACGCGTTAAGGGACTTAATAAAATATCTAATCCGGGAGGCTAGCTCTACGACCGGATGCCCGACGCGGAGCAAGATCACGCGTTAAGGGACTTAATAAAATATCTGATCCAGGAGGCTAGCTCTACGACCGGATGCCCGACGCGGAGCAAGCTCCAGCGTCCTGGGACTGAAAGAAAATATCTGATCCGGGAGGCTAGCTCTACGACCGGATGCCCGACGTGGAGCAAGATCACGCGTTAAGGGACTTAATAAAATATCTGATCCGGGAGGCTAGCTCTACGACCGGATGCCCGACGCGGAGCAAGCTCCAGCGTCCTGGGACTGAAAGAAAATATCTGATCCGGGAGGCTAGCTCTACGACCGGATGCCCGACGCGGAGCAAGATCACGCGTTAAGGGACTTTATAAAATATCTGATCCGGGAGGCTAGCTCTACAACCGGATGCCCGACGCGGAGCAAGATCACGCCTTAAGGGACTTAATAAAATATCTGATCCGGGAGGCTAGCTCTACGACCGGATGCCCGACGCAGAGCAAGATCACGCGTTAAGGGACTTAATAAAATATCTGATCCGGGAGGCTAGCTCTACGACCGGATGCCCGACGCGGAGCAAGATCACGCGTTAAGGGACTTAATAAAATATCTGATCCGGGAGGCTAGCTCTACGACCGGATGCCCGACGCGGAGCAAGATCACGCGTTAAGGGACTTAATAAAATATCTGATCCGGGAGGCTAGCTCTACGACCGGATGCCCGACGCGGAGCAAGCTCCAGCGTCCTGGGACTGAAAGAAAATATCTAATCCGGGAGGCTAGCTCTACGACCGGATGCCCGACGCGGAACAAGATCACGCGTTAAGGGACTTAATAAAATATCTGATCCGGGAGGCTAGCTCTACGACCGGATGCCCGACGCGGAGCAAGCTCCAGCGTCCTGGGACTGAAAGAAAATATCTGATCCGGGAGGCTAGCTCTACGACCGGATGCCCGACGCGGAACAAGATCACGCGTTAAGGGACTTAATAAAATATCTGATCCGGGAGGCTAGCTCTACGACCGGATGCCCGACGCGGAGCAAGATCACGCGTTAAGGGTCTTAATAAAATATCTGATCCGGGAGGCTAGCTCTACAACCGGATGCCCGACGCGGAGCAAGATCACGCGTTAAGGGACTTAATAAAATATCTGATCCGGGAGGCTAGCTCTACGACCGGATGCCCGACGCGGAGCAAGATCACGCGTTAAGGGACTTATTAAAATATCTGATCCGGGAGGCTAGCTATACGACCGGATGCCCGACGCGGAGCAAAATCACGCGTTAAGGGACTTAATAAAATATCTGATCCGGGAGGCTAGCTCTACGACCGGATGCCCGACGCGGAGCAAGATCACGCGTTAAGGGACTTAATAAAATATCTGATCCGGGAGGCTAGCTCTACGACCGGATGCCCGACACGGAGCAAGATCACGCGTTAAGGGACTTAATAAAATATCTGATTCGGGAGGCTAGCTCTACGACCGGATGCCCGACGCGGAGCAAGATCACGCGTTAAGGGACTTAATAAAATATCTGATCCGGGAGGCTAGCTCTACGACCGGATGCCCGACGTGGAGCAAGCTCCAGCGTCCTGGGACTTAAAGAAAATATCTGATCCGGTAGGCTAGCTCTACGACCGGATGCCCGACGCGGAGCAAGATCACGCGTTAAGGGACTTAATAAAATATCTGATCCAAGAGGCTAGCTCTACGACCGGATGCCCGACGCGGAGCAAGATCACGCGTTAAGGGACTTAATAAAATATCTGATCCGGGAGGCTAGCTCTATGACCGGATGCCCGACGCGGAGCAAGCTCCAGCGTCCTGGGACTTAAATAAAATATCTGATCCGGGAGGCTAGCTCTACGACCGGATGCCCGACGCGGAGCAAGCTCCGGCTTCCTGGGACTTAAAGAAAATATCTGATCCGGGAGGCTAGCTCTACGACCGGATGCCCGACGCGGAGCAAGATCACGCGTTAAGGGACTTAATAAAATATCTGATCCAGGAGGCTAGCTCTACGACCGGATGCCCGACGCGGAGCAAGCTCCGGCTTCCTGGGACTTAAAGAAAATATCTGATCCGGGAGGCTAGCTCTACGACCGGATGCCCGACGCGGAGCAAGATCACGCGTTAAGGGACTTAATAAAATATCTGATCCGGGAGGCTAGCTCTACGACCGGATGCCCGACGCGGAGCAAGATCAGGCGTTAAGGGACTTAATAAAATATCTGATCCGGGAGGCTAGCTCTACGACCGGATGCCCGACGCGGAGCAAGATCACGCATTAAGGGACTTAATAAAATATCTGATCCGGGAGGCTAGCTCTACGACCGGATGCCCGACGCGGAGCAAGATCACGCGTTAAGGGACTTAATAAAAAATATCTTATCCGGGAGGCTAGCTTTTCGACCGGATGCCCGACGCGGAGCAAGATCACGCGTTAAGGGACTTAATAAAATATCTGATCCGGGAGGCTAGCTCTACGACCGGGTGCCCGACGCGGGGCAAGCTCCAGCGTCTTGGGACTTAAAGAAAATATCTGATCCGGGAGGCTAGCTCTACGACCGGATGCCCGACGCGGAGCAAGATCACGCGTTAAGGGACTTAATAAAATATCTGACCCGGGAGGCTGGCTCTACGACCGGATGCCCGACGCGGAGCAAGCTCCAGCGTCCTGGGACTTAAAGAAAATATCTGATCCGGGAGGCTAGCTTTACGACCGGATGCCCGACGCGGAGCAAGATCACGCGTTAAGGGGCTTAATAAAATATCTGATCCGGGAGGCTAGCTCTACAACCGGATGCCTGACGCGGAGCAAGATCACGCGTTAAGGGACTTAATAAAATATCTGATCCGGGAGGCTAGCTCTACGACCGGATGCCCGACGCGGAGCAAGATCACGAGTTAAGGGACTTAATAAAATATCTGATCCGGGAGGCTAGCTCTACGACCGGATGCCCGACGCGGAGCAAGATCACGCGTTAAGGGACTTAATAAAATATCTGATCCGGGAGGCTAGCTCTACGACCGGATGCCCGACGCGGAGCAAGCTCCAGCGTCCTGGGACTTAAAGAAAATATCTGATCCGGGAGATTAGCTCTACGACCGGATGCCCGACGCGGAGCAAGATCACGCGTTAAGGGACTTAATAAAATATCTGATCCGGGAGGCTAGCTCCACGACCGGATGCCCGACGCGGAGCAAGATCACGCGTTAAGGGACTTAATAAAATATCTGATCCGGGAGGCTAGCTCTACAACCGGATGTCCGACGCGGAGCAAGATCACGCGTTAAGGGACATAATAAAATATCTGATCCGGGAGGCTAGCTCTACGACTGGATGCTCGACGCGGAGCAAGCTCCAGCGTCCTGGGACTTAAAGAAAATATCTGATCCGGGAGGCTAGCTCTACGACCGGATGCCCGACGCGGAGCAAGATCACGCGTTAAGGGACTTAATAAAATATCTGATCCGGGAGGCTGGTTCTACGACCGGATGCCCGACGCGGAGCAAGCTCCAGCGTCTTGGGACTTAAAGAAAATATCTGATCCGGGAGGCTAGCTCTACGACCGGATGCCCGACGCGGAGCAAGATCACGCGTTAAGGGACTTAATAAAATATCTGATCCGGGAGGCTAGCTCTACGACCGGATGCCCGACGCGGAGCAAGATCACGCGTTAAGGGACTTAATAAAAAATATCTTATCCGGGAGGCTAGCTCTACGACCGGATGCCCGACGCGGAGCAAGATCACGCGTTAAGGGACTTAATAAAATATCTGATCCGGGAGGCTAGCTCTACGACCGGATGCCCGACGCGGAGCAAGCTCCAGCGTCCTGGGACTGAAAGAAAATATCTGATCCGGGAGGCTAGCTCTACGACCGGATGGCCGACGCGGAGCAAGATCACGCGTTAAGGGACTTAATAAAAAATATCTTATCCGGGAGGCTAACTCTACGACCGGATGCCCGACGCGGAGCAAGATCACGCGTTAAAGGACTTAATAAAATATCTGATCCGGGAGGCTAGCTCTTCGACCGGATGCCCGACGCGGAGCAAGCTCCAGCGTCCTGGGACTGAAAGAAAAAATCTGATCCGGGAGGCTAGCTCTACGACCGGATGCCCGACGCGGAGCAAGATCACGCGTTAAGGGACTTAATAAAATATCTAATCCGGGAGGCTAGCTCTACGACCGGATGCCCGACGCGGAGCAAGCTCCAGCGTCCTGGGACTGAAAGAAAATATCTGATCCGGGAGGCTAGCTCTACGACCGGATGCCCGACGCGGAGCAAGATCACGCGTTAAGGGACTTTATAAAATATCTGATCCGGGAGGCTAGCTCTACAACCGGATGCCCGACGCGGAGCAAGATCACGCGTTAAGGGACTTAATAAAATATCTGATCCGGGAGGCTAGCTCTACGACCGGATGCCCGACGCGGAGCAAGATCACGCGTTAAGGGACTTAATAAAATATCTGATCCGGGACGCTAGCTCTACAACCGGATGCCCGACGCGGAGCAAGATCACGCGTTAAGGGACTTAATAAAATATCTGATCCGGGAGGCTAGCTCTACGACCGGATGCCCGACGCGGAGCAAGATCACGCGTTAAGGGACTTAATAAAATATCTGATCCGGGAGGCTAGCTCTACGACCGGATGCCCGACGCGGAGCAAGATCACGCGTTAAGGGACTTAATAAAATATCTGATCCGGGAGGCTAGCTCTACGACCGGATGCCCGACGCGGTGCAAGCTCCAACGTCCTGGGACTTAAAGAAAATATCTGATCCGGGAGGCTAGCTCTACGACCGGATGCCCGACGCGGAGCAAGCTCTAGCGTCCTGGGACTTAAATAAAATATCTGATCCGGGAGGCTAGCTCTACGACCGGATGCCCTACGCGGAGCAAGATCACACGTTAAGGGACTTAATAAAAAATATCTTATCCGGGAGGCTAGCTCTACGACCGGATGCCCGACGCGGAGCAAGATCACGCGTTAAGGGACTTAATAAAATATCTGATCCGGGAGGCTAGCTCTACGACCGGATGCCCGACGTGGAGCAAGCTCCAGCGTCCTGGGACTGAAAGAAAATATCTGATCCGGGAGGCTAGCTCTACGACCGGATGCCCGACGCGGAGCAAGATCACGCGTTAAGGGACTTTATAAAATATCTGATCCGGGAGGCTAGCTCTACAACCGGATGCCCGACGCGGAGCCAGATCACGCGTTAAGGGACTTAATAAAATATCTGATCCGGGAGGCTAGCTCTACGACCGGATGCCCGACGCGGAGCAAGATCACGCATTAAGGGACTTAATAAAATATCTGATCCGGGAGGCTAGCTCTACGACCGGATGCCCGACGCGGAGCAAGATCACACGTTAAGAGACTTAATAAAATATCTGATCCGGGAGGCTAGCTCTACGACCGGATGCCCGACGCGGAGCAAGCTCCAGCGTCCTGGGACTTAAAGAAAAAATCTGATCCGGGAGGCTAGCTCTACGACCGGATGCCCGACGCGGAGCAAGATCACGCGTTAAGGGACTTAATAAAATATCTGATCCGGGAGGCTAGCTCTACAACCGGATGCCCGACGCGGAGCAAGCTCCAGCGTCCTGGGACTGAAAGAAAATATTTGATCCGGGAGGCTAGCTCTACGACCGGATGCCCGACGCGGAGCAAGATCACGCGTTAAGGGACTTAATAAAATATCTGATCCGGGAGGCTAGCTCTACGACGGATGCCCGACGCGGAGCAAGATCACGCGTTAAGGGACTTAATAAAATATCTGATTCGGGAGGCTAGCTCTATGACCGGATGCCCGGCGCGGAGCAAGATCACGCGTTAAGGGACTTAATAAAATATCTGATCCGGGAGGCTAGCTCTACGACCGGATGCCCGACGTGGAGCAAGCTCCAGCGTCCTGGGACTTAAAGAAAATATCTGATCCTGGAGGCTAGCTCTACGACTGGATGCCCGACGCAGAGCAAGATCACGCGTAAAGGGACTTAATAAAATAACTGATCCGGGAGGCTAGCTCTACGACCGGATGTCCGACACGGAGCAAGCTCCAGCGTCTTGGGACTTAAAGAAAATATCTGATCCGGGAGGCTAGCTCTACGACCGGATGCCCGACGCGGAGCAAGATCACGCGTTAAGGGACTTAATAAAAAATATCTTATCCGGGAGGCTAGCTCTACGACCGGATGCCCGACGCGGAGCAAGATCACGCGTTAAGGGACTTAATAAAATATCTGATCCGGGAGGCTAGCTCTACGACCGGATGCCCGACGCGGAGCAAGCTCCAGCGTCTTGGGACTTAAAGAAAATATCTGATCCGGGAGGCTAGCTCTACGACCGGATGCCCGACGCGGAGCAAGATCACGCGTTAAGGGACTTAATAAAAAATATCTTATCCGGGAGGCTAGCTCTACGACCGGATGCCCGACGCGGAGCAAGATCACGCGTTAAGGGACTTAATAAAATATCTGATCCGGGAGGCTAGCTCTACGACCGGATGCCCGACGCGGAGCAAGCTCCAGCGTCCTGGGACTGAAAGAAAATATCTGATCCGGGAGGCTAGCTCTACAACCGGATGCCCGACGCGGAGCCAGATCACGCGTTAAGGGACTTAATAAAATATCTGATCCGGGAGGCTAGCTCTACGACCGGATGCCCGACGCGGAGCAAGATCACGCATTAAGGGACTTAATAAAATATCTGATCCGGAAGGCTAGCTCTACGACCGGATGCCCGACGCGGAGCAAGATCACACGTTAAGGGACATAATAAAATATCTGATCCGGGAGGCTAGCTCTACGACCGGATGCCCGACGCGGAGCAAGCTGCAGCGTCCTGGGACTTAAAGAAAAAATCTGATCCGGGAGGCTAGCTCTACGACCGGATGCCCGACGCGGAGCAAGATCACGCGTTAAGGGACTTAATAAAATATCTGATCCGGGAGGCTAGCTCTACAACCGGATGCCCGACGCGGAGCAAGCTCCAGCGTCCTGGGACTGAAAGAAAATATTTGATCCGGGAGGCTAGCTCTACGACCGGATGCCCGACGCGGAGCAAGATCACGCGTTAAGGGACTTTATAAAATATCTGATCCGGGAGGCTAGCTCTACAACCGGATGCCCGACGCGGAGCAAGATCACGCGTTAAGGGACTTAATAAAATATCTGATCCGGGAGGCTAGCTCTACGACCGGATGCCCGACGCGGAGCAAGATCACGCGTTAAGGGACTTATTAAAATATCTGATCCGGGAGGCTAGCTATACGACCGGATGCCCGACGCGGAGCAAAATCACGCGTTAAGGGACTTAATAAAATATCTGATCCGGGAGGCTAGCTCTACGACCGGATGCCCGACGCGGAGCAAGATCACGCGTTAAGGGACTTAATAAAATATCTGATCCGGGAGGCTAGCTCTACGACCGGATGCCCGACACGGAGCAAGATCACGCGTTAAGGGACTTAATAAAATATCTGATTCGGGAGGCTAGCTCTACGACCGGATGCCCGACGCGGAGCAAGATCACGCGTTAAGGGACTTAATAAAATATCTGATCCGGGAGGCTAGCTCTACGACCGGATGCCCGACGTGGAGCAAGCTCCAGCGTCCTGGGACTTAAAGAAAATATCTGATCCGGGAGGCTAGCTCTACGACTGGATGCCCGACGCAGAGCAAGATCACGCGTAAAGGGACTTAATAAAATATCTGATCCGGGAGGCTAGCTCTACGACCGGATGCCCGACGCGGAGCAAGATCACGCGTTAAGGGACTTTATAAAATATCTGATCCGGGAGGCTAGCTCTACAACCGGATGCCCGACGCGGAGCAAGATCACGCGTTAAGGGACTTAATAAAATATCTGATCCGGGAGGCTAGCTCTACGACCGGATGCACGACGCGGAGCAAGATCACGCGTTAAGGGACTTAATAAAATATCTGATCCGGGAGGCTAGCTCTACGACCGGATGCCCGACGCGGAGCAAGATCACGCGTTAAGTGACTTAATAAAATATCTGATCCGGGAGGCTAGCTCTACGACCGGATGCCCGACGCGGAGCAAGATCACGCGTTAAGGGACTTAATAAAATATCTAATCCGGGAGGCTAGCTCTACGACCGGATGCCCGACGCGGAGCAAGATCACGCGTTAAGGGACTTAATAAAATATCTGATCCAGGAGGCTAGCTCTACGACCGGATGCCCGACGCGGAGCAAGCTCCAGCGTCCTGGGACTGAAAGAAAATATCTGATCCGGGAGGCTAGCTCTACGACCGGATGCCCGACGTGGAGCAAGATCACGCGTTAAGGGACTTAATAAAATATCTGATCCGGGAGGCTAGCTCTACGACCGGATGCCCGACGCGGAGCAAGCTCCAGCGTCCTGGGACTGAAAGAAAATATCTGATCCGGGAGGCTAGCTCTACGACCGGATGCCCGACGCGGAGCAAGATCACGCGTTAAGGGACTTTATAAAATATCTGATCCGGGAGGCTAGCTCTACAACCGGATGCCCGACGCGGAGCAAGATCACGCCTTAAGGGACTTAATAAAATATCTGATCCGGGAGGCTAGCTCTACGACCGGATGCCCGACGCAGAGCAAGATCACGCGTTAAGGGACTTAATAAAATATCTGATCCGGGAGGCTAGCTCTACGACCGGATGCCCGACGCGGAGCAAGATCACGCGTTAAGGGACTTAATAAAATATCTGATCCGGGAGGCTAGCTCTACGACCGGATGCCCGACGCGGAGCAAGATCACGCGTTAAGGGACTTAATAAAATATCTGATCCGGGAGGCTAGCTCTACGACCGGATGCCCGACGCGGAGCAAGCTCCAGCGTCCTGGGACTGAAAGAAAATATCTGATCCGGGAGGCTAGCTCTACGACCGGATGCCCGACGCGGAACAAGATCACGCGTTAAGGGACTTAATAAAATATCTGATCCGGGAGGCTAGCTCTACGACCGGATGCCCGACGCGGAGCAAGATCACGCGTTAAGGGTCTTAATAAAATATCTGATCCGGGAGGCTAGCTCTACAACCGGATGCCCGACGCGGAGCAAGATCACGCGTTAAGGGACTTAATAAAATATCTGATCCGGGAGGCTAGCTCTACGACCGGATGCCCGACGCGGAGCAAGATCACGCGTTAAGGGACTTATTAAAATATCTGATCCGGGAGGCTAGCTATACGACCGGATGCCCGACGCGGAGCAAAATCACGCGTTAAGGGACTTAATAAAATATCTGATCCGGGAGGCTAGCTCTACGACCGGATGCCCGACGCGGAGCAAGATCACGCGTTAAGGGACTTAATAAAATATCTGATCCGGGAGGCTAGCTCTACGACCGGATGCCCGACACGGAGCAAGATCACGCGTTAAGGGACTTAATAAAATATCTGATTCGGGAGGCTAGCTCTACGACCGGATGCCCGACGCGGAGCAAGATCACGCGTTAAGGGACTTAATAAAATATCTGATCCGGGAGGCTAGCTCTACGACCGGATGCCCGACGTGGAGCAAGCTCCAGCGTCCTGGGACTTAAAGAAAATATCTGATCCGGGAGGCTAGCTCTACGACTGGATGCCCGACGCAGAGCAAGATCACGCGTAAAGGGACTTAATAAAATATCTGATCCGGGAGGCTAGCTCTACGACCGGATGCCCGACGCGGAGCAAGATCACGCGTTAAGGGACTTTATAAAATATCTGATCCGGGAGGCTAGCTCTACAACCGGATGCCCGACGCGGAGCAAGATCACGCGTTAAGGGGCTTAATAAAATATCTGATCCGGGAGGCTAGCTCTACGACCGGATGCCCGACGCGGAGCAAGATCACGCGTTAAGGGACTTAATAAAATATCTGATCCGGGAGGCTAGCTCTACGACCGGATGCACGACGCGGAGCAAGATCACGCGTTAAGTGACTTAATAAAATATCTGATCCGGGAGGCTAGCTCTACAACCGGATGCCCGACGCGGAGCAAGATCACGCGTTAAGGGACTTAATAAAATATCTGATCCGGGAGGCTAGCTCTACGACCGGATGCCCGACGCGGAGCAAGATCACGCGTTAAGTGACTTAATAAAATATCTGATCCGGGAGGCTAGCTCTACGACCGGATGCCCGACGCGGAGCAAGATCACGCGTTAAGGGACTTAATAAAATATCTAATCCGGGAGGCTAGCTCTACGACCGGATGCCCGACGCGGAGCAAGATCACGCGTTAAGGGACTTAATAAAATATCTGATCCAGGAGGCTAGCTCTACGACCGGATGCCCGACGCGGAGCAAGCTCCAGCGTCCTGGGACTGAAAGAAAATATCTGATCCGGGAGGCTAGCTCTACGACCGGATGCCCGACGTGGAGCAAGATCACGCGTTAAGGGACTTAATAAAATATCTGATCCGGGAGGCTAGCTCTACGACCGGATGCCCGACGCGGAGCAAGCTCCAGCGTCCTGGGACTGAAAGAAAATATCTGATCCGGGAGGCTAGCTCTACGACCGGATGCCCGACGCGGAGCAAGATCACGCGTTAAGGGACTTTATAAAATATCTGATCCGGGAGGCTAGCTCTACAACCGGATGCCCGACGCGGAGCAAGATCACGCCTTAAGGGACTTAATAAAATATCTGATCCGGGAGGCTAGCTCTACGACCGGATGCCCGACGCAGAGCAAGATCACGCGTTAAGGGACTTAATAAAATATCTGATCCGGGAGGCTAGCTCTACGACCGGATGCCCGACGCGGAGCAAGATCACGCGTTAAGGGACTTAATAAAATATCTGATCCGGGAGGCTAGCTCTACGACCGGATGCCCGACGCGGAGCAAGATCACGCGTTAAGGGACTTAATAAAATATCTGATCCGGGAGGCTAGCTCTACGACCGGATGCCCGACGCGGAGCAAGCTCCAGCGTCCTGGGACTGAAAGAAAATATCTAATCCGGGAGGCTAGCTCTACGACCGGATGCCCGACGCGGAACAAGATCACGCGTTAAGGGACTTAATAAAATATCTGATCCGGGAGGCTAGCTCTACGACCGGATGCCCGACGCGGAGCAAGATCACGCGTTAAGGGTCTTAATAAAATATCTGATCCGGGAGGCTAGCTCTACGACCGGATGCCCGACGCGGAGCAAGCTCCAGCGTCCTGGGACTTAAAGAAAATATCTGATCCGGGAGGCTAGCTCTACGACCGGATGCCCGACGCAGAGCAAGATCACGCGTAAAGGGACTTAATAAAATATCTGATCCGGGAGGCTAGCTCTACGACCGGATGTCCGACGCGGAGCAAGCTCCAGCGTCTTGGGACTTAAAGAAAATATCTGATCCGGGAGGCTAGCTCTACGACCGGATGTCCGACGCGGAGCAAGATCACGCGTTAAGGGACTTAATAAAAAATATCTTATCCGGGAGGCTAGCTCTACGACCGGATGCCCGACGCGGAGCATGATCACGCGTTAAGGGACTTAATAAAATATCTGATCCGGGAGGCTAGCTCTACGACCGGATGCCCGACGCGGAGCAAGCTCCAGCGTCCTGGGACTTAAAGAAAATATCTAATCTGGGAGGCCAGCTCTACGACCGGATGCCCGACGCGGAGCAAGATCACGCGTTAAGGGACTTAATAAAATATCTGATCCGGGAGGCTGGCTCTACGACCGGATGCCCGACGCGGAGCAAGCTCCAGCGTCCTGGGACTTAAAGAAAATATCTGATCCGGGAGGCTAGCTCTACGACCGGATGCCCGACGCGGAGCAAGATCACGCGTTAAGGGGCTTAATAAAATATCTGATCCGGGAGGCTAGCTCTACGACCGAATGCCCGACGCGGAGCAAGATCACGCGTTAAGGGACTTAATAAAATATCTTATCCGGGAGGCTAGCTCTACGACCGGATGCCCGACGCGGAGCAAGATCACGCGTTAAGGGACTTAATAAAATATCTGATCCAGGAGGCTAGCTCTACGACCGGATGCCCGATGCGGAGCAAGATCACGCGTTAAGGGACTTAATAAAATATCTGATCCGGGAGGCTAGCTCTACGACCGGATGCCCGACGCGGAGCAAGCTCCAGTGTCCTGGGACTTAAAGAAAATATCTGATCCTGGAGGCTAGCTGTACGACCGGATGCCCGACGCGGAGCAAGCTCCAGCGTTCTGGGACTTACAGAAAATATTTGATCCGAGAGGCTAGCTCTACGACCGGATGCCCGACGCGGAGCAAGATCACGTGTTAAGGGACTTAATAAAATATCTGATCCGGGAGGCTAGCTCTACGACCGGATGCCCGACGCGGAGCAAGCTCCAGCGTCCTGGTACTTAAAGAAAATATCTGATCCAGGAGGCTAGCTCTACGACCGGATGCCCGACGCGGAGCAAGATCACGCGTTAAGGGACTTAATAAAAAATATCTTATCCGGGAGGCTAGCTCTACGACCGGATGCCCGACGCGGAGCAAGATCACGCGTTAAGGGACTTAATAAAATATCTGATCCGGGAGGCTAGCTCTACGACCGGATGCCCGAAGCGGAGTAAGCTCCAGCGTCCTAGGACTTAAAGAAAATATCTGATCCGGGAGGCTAGCTCTACGACCGGATGCCCGACACGGAGCAAGATCACGCGTTAAGGGACTTAATACAATATCTGATCCGGGAGGCTAGCTCAACGACCGGATGCTCGACGCGGAGCAAGATCACGCGTTAAGGGACTTAATAAAATATCTGATCCGGGAGGCTAGCTCTACAACCGGATGCCCGACGCGGAGCAAGATCACGCGTTAAGGGACTTAATAAAATATCTGATCCGGGAGGCTAGATCTACGACCGGATGCCCGACGCGGAGCAAGCTCCAGCGTCCTGGGACTTAAAGAAGATATCTGATCCGGGAGGCTAGCTCTACGACCGGATGCCCGACGCGGAGCAAGATCACGCGTTAAGGGATTTAATAAAATATCTGATCCGGGAGGCTAGCTCTACGACCGGATGCCCGACGCGGAGCAAGATCACGCGTTAAGGGACTTAATAAAATATCTGATCCGGGAGGCTAGCTCAACAACCGGATGCCCGACGCGGAGCAAGATCACGCGTTAAGGGACTTAATAAAATATCTGATCAGGGAGGCTAGATCTACGACCGGATGCCCGACGCGGAGCAAGCTCCAGCGTCCTGGGACTTAAAGAAAATATCTGATCCGGGAGGCTAGCTCTACGACCGGATGCCCGACGCGGAGCAAGATCACGCGTTAAGTGACTTAATAAAATATCTGATCCAGGAGGCTAGCTCTACGACCGGATGCCCGACGCGGAGCAAGCTCCAGTGTCCTGGGACTTAAAGAAAATATCTGATCCTGGAGGCTAGCTGTACGACCGGATGCCCGACGCGGAGCAAGCTCCAGCGTTCTGGGACTTACAGAAAATATTTGATCCGAGAGGCTAGCTCTACGACCGGATGCCCGACGCGGAGCAAGATCACGTGTTAAGGGACTTAATAAAATATCTGATCCGGGAGGCTAGCTCTACGACCGGATGCCCGACGCGGAGCAAGCTCCAGCGTCCTGGTACTTAAAGAAAATATCTGATCCAGGAGGCTAGCTCTACGACCGGATGCCCGACGCGGAGCAAGATCACGCGTTAAGGGACTTAATAAAAAATATCTTATCCGGGAGGCTAGCTCTACGACCGGATGCCCGACGCGGAGCAAGATCACGCGTTAAGGGACTTAATAAAATATCTGATCCGGGAGGCTAGCTCTACGACCGGATGCCCGAAGCGGAGTAAGCTCCAGCGTCCTAGGACTTAAAGAAAATATCTGATCCGGGAGGCTAGCTCTACGACCGGATGCCCGACACGGAGCAAGATCACGCGTTAAGGGACTTAATAAAATATCTGATCCGGGAGGCTAGCTCTACGACCGGATGCTCGACGCGGAGCAAGATCACGCGTTAAGGGACTTAATAAAATATCTGATCCGGGAGGCTAGCTCTACAACCGGATGCCCGACGCGGAGCAAGATCACGCGTTAAGGGACTTAATAAAATATCTGATCCGGGAGGCTAGATCTACGACCGGATGCCCGACGCGGAGCAAGCTCCAGCGTCCTGGGACTTAAAGAAAATATCTGATCCGGGAGGCTAGCTCTACGACCGGATGCCCGACGCGGAGCAAGATCACGCGTTAAGGGACTTAATAAAATATCTGATCCGGGAGGCTAGCTCTACGACCGGATGCCCGACGCGGAGCAAGATCACGCGTTAAGGGACTTAATAAAATATCTGATCCGGGAGGCTAGCTCTACAACCGGATGCCCGACGCGGAGCAAGATCACGCGTTAACGGACTTAATAAAATATCTGATCCGGGAGGCTAGATCTACGACCGGATGCCCGACGCGGAGCAAGCTCCAGCGTCCTGGGACTTAAAGAAAATATCTGATCCGGGAGGCTAGCTCTACGACCGGATGCCCGACGCGGAGCAAGATCACGCGTTAAGGGACTTAATAAAATATCTGATCCGGGAGGCTAGCTTTACGACCGGATGCCCGACGCGGAGCAAGCTCCAGCGTCCTGGGACTTAAAGAAAATATCTGATCCAGGAGGCTAGCTCTACGACCGGATGCCCGACGCGGAGCAAGATCACGCGTTAAGGGACTTAATAAAAAATATCTTATCCGGGAGGCTAGCTCTACGACCGGATGCCCGACGCGGAGCAAGATCACGCGTTAAGGGACTTAATAAAATATATGATCCAGGAGGCTAGCTCTACGACCGGATGTCCGATGCGGGGCAAGATCACGTGTTAAGGGACTTAATAAAATATCTTATCCGGGAGGCTAGCCCTACGATCGGATGCCCGACGCGGAGCAAGCTCCAGTGTCCTGGGACTTAAAGAAAATATCTGATCCTGGAGGCTAGATCTACGACCGGATGCCCGACGCGGAGCAAGTTCACGCGTTAAGGGACTTAATAAAATATCTGATCTGGGAGGCTAGCTCTACGACCGGATGCCCGACGCGGGGAAAGATCACGCGTTAAGGGACTTAATAAAATATCTGATCCGGGAGGCTAGCTCTACGACCGGATGCCCGACGCGGAGCAAGATCACGCGTTAAGGGACTTAATAAAATATTTGATCCGGGAGGCTAGCTCTACGACCGGATGCCCGACGCGGAGCAAGCTCCAGCGTCCTGGGACTTAAAGAAAATATCTGATCCAGGAGGCTAGCTCTACGACCAGATGCCCGACGCGGAGCAAGATCACGCGTTAAGGGACTTAATAAAAAATATCTTATCCGGGAGGCTAGCTCTACGACCGGATGCCCGACGCGGAACAAGATCACGCGTTAAGGGACTTAATAAAATATCTGATCCGGGAGGCTAGCTCTACGACCGGATGCCCGACGCGGAGCAAGCTCCAGCGTCCTGGGACTTAAAGAAAATATCTAATCCGGGAGGCTAGCTCTACGACCGGATGCCCGACGCGGAGCAAGATCACGCGTTAAGGGACTTAATAAAATATCTGATCCGGGAGGCTGGCTCTACGACCGGATGCCCGACGCGGAGCAAGCTCCAGCGTCCTGGGACCTAAAGAAAATATCTGATCCGGGAGGCTAGCTCTACGACCGGATGCCCAACGCGGAGCACGATCACGCGTTAAGGGACTTAATAAAATATCTGATCCGGGAGGCTAGCTCTACGACCGGATGCCCGACGCGGAGCAAGATCACGCGTTAAGGGACTTAATAAAATATCTGATCTGGGAGGCTAGCTCTACAACCGGATGCCCGACGCGGAGCAAGATCACGCGTTAAGGGACTTAATAAAAAATATCTTATCCGGGAGGCTAGCTCTACGACCGGATGCCCGACGCGGAGCAAGATCACGCGTTAAGGGACTTAATAAAATATCTGATCCGGGAGGCTAGCTCTACGACCGGATGCCCGACGCGGAGCAAGCTCCAGCGTCCTGGGACTTAAAGAAAATATCTAATCCGGGAGGCTAGCTCTACGACCGGATGCCCGACGCGGAGCAAGATCACGCGTTAAGGGACTTAATAAAATATCTGATCCGGGAGGCTGGCTCTACGACCGGATGCCCGACGCGGAGCAAGCTCCAGCGTCCTGGGACTTAAAGAAAATATCTGATCCGGGAGGCTAGCTCTACGACCGGATGCCCAACGCGGAGCAAGATCACGCGTTAAGGGACTTAATAAAATATCTGATCCGGGAGGCTAGCTCTACGACCGGATGCTCGACGCGGAGCAAGATCACGCGTTAAGGGACTTAATAAAATATCTGATCCGGGAGGCTAGCTCTACGACCGGATGCCCGATGCGGAGCAAGATCACGCGTTAAGGGACTTAATAAAATATCTGATCCGGGAGGCTAGCTCTACGACTGGATGCCCGACGCGGAGCAAGCTCCAACGTCCTGGGACTTAAAGAAAATATCTGATCCGGGAGGCTAGCTCTACGACCGGATGCCCGACGCGGAGCAAGATCACGCGATAAGGGACTTAATAAAATATCTGATCCGGGAGGCTAGCTCTACGACCGGATGCCCGACGCGGAGCAAGATCACGCGTTAAGGGACTTAATAAAATATCTGATCCGGGAGGCTAGCTCTACGACCGGATGCCCGACGCTGAGCAAGCTCCAGCGTCCTGGGACTTAAAGAAAATATCTGATCCGGGAGGCTAGCTCTACGACCGGATGCCCGACGCGGAGCAAGATCACGCGTTAAGGGACTTAATAAAATATCTGATCCGGGAGGCTAGCTTTACGACCGGATGCCCGACGCGGAGCAAGCTCCAGCGTCTTGGGATTTAAAGAAAATATCTGATCCAGGAGGCTAGCTCTACGACCGGATGCCCGACGCGGAGCAAGATCACGCGTTAAGGGACTTAATAAAAAATATCTTATCCGGGAGGCTAGCTCTACGACCGGATGCCCGACGCGGAGCAAGATCACGCGTTAAGGGACTTAATAAAATATCTGATCCAGGAGGCTAGCTCTACGACCGGATGCCCGATGCGGAGCAAGATCACGCGTTAAGGGACTTAATAAAATATCTGATCCGGGAGGCTAGCTCTACGACCGGATGCCCGACGCGGGGAAAGATCACGCGTTAAGGGACTTAATAAAATATCTGATCCGGGAGGCTAGCTCTACGACCGGATGCCCGACGCGGAGCAAGATCACGCGTTAAGGGACTTAATAAAATATCTGATCCGGGAGGCTAGCTCTACGACCGGATGCCCGACGCGGAGCAAGCTCCAGCGTCCTGGGACTTAAAGAAAATATCTGATCCGGGAGGCTAGCTCTACGACCGGATGCCCGACGCGGAGCAAGTTCACGCGTTAAGGGACTTAATAAAATATCTGATCCGGGAGGCTAGCTCTACGACCGGATGCCCGACGCGGGGAAAGATCACGCGTTAAGGGACTTAATAAAATATCTGATCCGGGAGGCTAGCTCTACGACCGGATGCCCGACGCGGAGCAAGATCACGCGTTAAGGGACTTAATAAAATATCTGATCCGGGAGGCTAGCTCTACGACCGGATGCCCGACACGGAGCAAGCTCCAGCGTCCTGGGACTTAAAGAAAATATTTGATCCGGGAGGCTAGCTCTACGACCGGATGCCCGACGCGGAGCAAGATCACGCGTTAAGGGACTTAATAAAATATCTGATCCGGGAGGCTAGCTTTACGACCGGATGCCCGACGCGGAGCAAGCTCCAGCGTCCTGGGACTTAAAGAAAATATCTGATCCAGGAGGCTAGCTCTACGACCGGATGCCCGACGCGGAGCAAGATCACGCGTTAAGGGACTTAATAAAAAATATCTTATCCGGGAGGCTAGCTCTACGACCGGATGCCCGACGCGGAGCAAGATCACGCGTTAAGGGACTTAATAAAATATATGATCCAGGAGGCTAGCTCTACGACCGGATGCCCGATGCGGGGCAAGATCACGTGTTAAGGGACTTAATAAAATATCTTATCCGGGAGGCTAGCCCTACGATCGGATGCCCGACGCGGAGCAAGCTCCAGTGTCCTGGGACTTAAAGAAAATATCTGATCCTGGAGGCTAGATCTACGACCGGATGCCCGACGCGGAGCAAGTTCACGCGTTAAGGGACTTAATAAAATATCTGATCCGGGAGGCTAGCTCTACGACCGGATGCCCGACGCGGGGAAAGATCACGCGTTAAGGGACTTAATAAAATATCTGATCCGGGAGGCTAGCTCTACGACCGGATGCCCGACGCGGAGCAAGATCACGCGTTAAGGGACTTAATAAAATATCTGATCCGGGAGGCTAGCTCTACGACCGGATGCCCGACGCGGAGCAAGCTCCAGCGTCCTGGGACTTAAAGAAAATATCTGATCCAGGAGGCTAGCTCTACGACCGGATGCCCGACGCGGAGCAAGATCACGCGTTAAGGGACTTAATAAAAAATATCTTATCCGGGAGGCTAGCTCTACGACCGGATGCCCGACGCGGAACAAGATCACGCGTTAAGGGACTTAATAAAATATCTGATCCGGGAGGCTAGCTCTACGACCGGATGCCCGACGCGGAGCAAGCTCCAGCGTCCTGGGACTTAAAGAAAATATCTAATCCGGGAGGCTAGCTCTACGACCGGATGCCCGACGCGGAGCAAGATCACGCGTTAAGGGACTTAATAAAATATCTGATCCGGGAGGCTGGCTCTACGACCGGATGCCCGACGCGGAGCAAGCTCCAGCGTCCTGGGACCTAAAGAAAATATCTGATCCGGGAGGCTAGCTCTACGACCGGATGCCCAACGCGGAGCACGATCACGCGTTAAGGGACTTAATAAAATATCTGATCCGGGAGGCTAGCTCTACGACCGGATGCCCGACGCGGAGCAAGATCACGCGTTAAGGGACTTAATAAAATATCTGATCTGGGAGGCTAGCTCTACAACCGGATGCCCGACGCGGAGCAAGATCACGCGTTAAGGGACTTAATAAAAAATATCTTATCCGGGAGGCTAGCTCTACGACCGGATGCCCGACGCGGAGCAAGATCACGCGTTAAGGGACTTAATAAAATATCTGATCCGGGAGGCTAGCTCTACGACCGGATGCCCGACGCGGAGCAAGCTCCAACGTCCTGGGACTTAAAGAAAATATCTAATCCGGGAGGCTAGCTCTACGACCGGATGCCCGACGCGGAGCAAGATCACGCGTTAAGGGACTTAATAAAATATCTGATCCGGGAGGCTGGCTCTACGACCGGATGCCCGACGCGGAGCAAGCTCCAGCGTCCTGGGACTTAAAGAAAATATCTGATCCGGGAGGCTAGCTCTACGACCGGATGCCCAACGCGGAGCAAGATCACGCGTTAAGGGACTTAATAAAATATCTGATCCGGGAGGCTAGCTCTACGACCGGATGCTCGACGCGGAGCAAGATCACGCGTTAAGGGACTTAATAAAATATCTGATCCGGGAGGCTAGCTCTACGACCGGATGCCCGATGCGGAGCAAGATCACGCGTTAAGGGACTTAATAAAATATCTGATCCGGGAGGCTAGCTCTACGACTGGATGCCCGACGCGGAGCAAGCTCCAACGTCCTGGGACTTAAAGAAAATATCTGATCCGGGAGGCTAGCTCTACGACCGGATGCCCGACGCGGAGCAAGATCACGCGTTAAGGGACTTAATAAAATATCTGATCCGGGAGGCTAGCTCTACGACCGGATGCCCGACGCGGAGCAAGATCACGCGTTAAGGGACTTAATAAAATATCTGATCCGGGAGGCTAGCTCTACGACCGGATGCCCGACGCTGAGCAAGCTCCAGCGTCCTGGGACTTAAAGAAAATATCTGATCCGGGAGGCTAGCTCTACGACCGGATGCCCGACGCGGAGCAAGATCACGCGTTAAGGGACTTAATAAAATATCTGATCCGGGAGGCTAGCTTTACGACCGGATGCCCGACGCGGAGCAAGCTCCAGCGTCCTGGGACTTAAAGAAAATATCTGATCCAGGAGGCTAGCTCTACGACCGGATGCCCGACGCGGAGCAAGATCACGCGTTAAGGGACTTAATAAAAAATATCTTATCCGGGAGGCTAGCTCTACGACCGGATGCCCGACGCGGAGCAAGATCACGCGTTAAGGGACTTAATAAAATATCTGATCCAGGAGGCTAGCTCTACGACCGGATGCCCGATGCGGAGCAAGATCACGCGTTAAGGGACTTAATAAAATATCTGATCCGGGAGGCTAGCTCTACGACCGGATGCCCGACGCGGGGAAAGATCACGCGTTAAGGGACTTAATAAAATATCTGATCCGGGAGGCTAGCTCTACGACCGGATGCCCGACGCGGAGCAAGATCACGCGTTAAGGGACTTAATAAAATATCTGATCCGGGAGGCTAGCTCTACGACCGGATGCCCGACGCGGAGCAAGCTCCAGCGTCCTGGGACTTAAAGAAAATATCTGATCCGGGAGGCTAGCTCTAGGTCCGGATGCCCGACGCGGAGCAAGTTCACGCGTTAAGGGACTTAATAAAATATCTGATCCGGGAGGCTAGCTCTACGACCGGATGCCCGACGCGGGGAAAGATCACGCGTTAAGGGACTTAATAAAATATCTGATCCGGGAGGCTAGCTCTACGACCGGATGCCCGACGCGGAGCAAGATCACGCGTTAAGGGACTTAATAAAATATCTGATCCGGGAGGCTAGCTCTACGACCGGATGCCCGACGCGGAGCAAGCTCCAGCGTCCTGGGACTTAAAGAAAATATCTGATCCAGGAGGCTAGCTCTACGACCGGATGCCCGACGCGGAGCAAGATCACGCGTTAAGGGACTTAATAAAAAATATCTTATCCGGGAGGCTAGCTCTACGACCGGATGCCCGACGCGGAGCAAGATCACGCGTTAAGGGACTTAATAAAATATCTGATCCGGGAGGCTAGCTCTACGACCGGATGCCCGACGCGGAGCAAGCTCCAGCGTCCTGGGACTTAAAGAAAATATCTAATCCGGGAGGCTAGCTCTACGACCGGATGCCCGACGCGGAGCAAGATCACGCGTTAAGGGACTTAATAAAATATCTGATCCGGGAGGCTGGCTCTACGACCGGATGCCCGACGCGGAGCAAGCTCCAGCGTCCTGGGACTTAAAGAAAATATCTGATCCGGGAGGCTAGCTCTACGACCGGATGCCCAACGCGGAGCAAGATCACGCGTTAAGGGACTTAATAAAATATCTGATCCGGGAGGCTAGCTCTACGACCGGATGCCCGACGCGGAGCAAGATCACGCGTTAAGGGACTTAATAAAATATCTGATCTGGGAGGCTAGCTCTACAACTGGATGCCCGACGCGGAGCAAGATCACGCGTTAAGGGACTTAATAAAATATCTGATCCGGGAGGCTAGCTCTACGACCGGATGCTCGACGCGGAGCAAGATCACGCGTTAAGGGACTTAATAAAATATCTGATCCGGGAGGCTAGCTCTACGACCGGATGCCCGATGCGGAGCAAGATCACGCGTTAAGGGACTTAATAAAATATCTGATCCGGGAGGCTAGCTCTACGACCGGATGCCCGACGCGGAGCAAGATCACGCGTTAAGGGACTTAATAAAATATCTGATCCGGGAGGCTAGCTCTACGACCGGATGCCCGACGCTGAGCAAGCTCCAGCGTCCTGGGACTTAAAGAAAATATCTGATCCGGGAGGCTAGCTCTACGACCGGATGCCCGACGCGGAGCAAGATCACGCGTTAAGGGACTTAATAAAATATCTGATCCGGGAGGCTAGCTTTACGACCGGATGCCCGACGCGGAGCAAGCTCCAGCGTCCTGGGACTTAAAGAAAATATCTGATCCAGGAGGCTAGCTCTACGACCGGATGCCCGACGCGGAGCAAGATCACGCGTTAAGGGACTTAATAAAAAATATCTTATCCGGGAGGCTAGCTCTACGACCGGATGCCCGACGCGGAGCAAGATCACGCGTTAAGGGACTTAATAAAATATCTGATCCGGGAGGCTAGCTCTACGACCGGATGCCCGACGCGGAGCAAGCTCCAGCGTCCTGGGACTTAAAGAAAATATCTAATCCGGGAGGCTAGCTCTACGACCGGATGCCCGACGCGGAGCAAGATCACGCGTTAAGGGACTTAATAAAATATCTGATCCGGGAGGCTGGCTCTACGACCGGATGCCCGACGCGGAGCAAGCTCCAGCGTCCTGGGACTTAAAGAAAATATCTGATCCGGGAGGCTAGCTCTACGACCGGATGCCCAACGCGGAGCAAGATCACGCGTTAAGGGACTTAATAAAATATCTGATCCGGGAGGCTAGCTCTACGACCGGATGCCCGACGCGGAGCAAGATCACGCGTTAAGGGACTTAATAAAATATCTGATCTGGGAGGCTAGCTCTACAACCGGATGCCCGACGCGGAGCAAGATCACGCGTTAAGGGACTTAATAAAATATCTGATCCGGGAGGCTAGCTCTACGACCGGATGCTCGACGCGGAGCAAGATCACGCGTTAAGGGACTTAATAAAATATCTGATCCGGGAGGCTAGCTCTACGACCGGATGCCCGATGCGGAGCAAGATCACGCGTTAAGGGACTTAATAAAATATCTGATCCGGGAGGCTAGCTCTACGACCGGATGCCCGACGCGGAGCAAGATCACGCGTTAAGGGACTTAATAAAATATCTGATCCGGGAGGCTAGCTCTACGACCGGATGCCCGACGCGGAGCAAGCTCCAGCGTCCTGGGACTTAAAGAAAATATCTGATCCAGGAGGCTAGCTCTACGACCGGATGCCCGACGCGGAGCAAGATCACGCGTTAAGGGACTTAATAAAAAATATCTTATCCGGGAGGCTAGCTCTACGACCGGATGCCCGACGCGGAGCAAGATCACGCGTTAAGGGACTTAATAAAATATCTGATCCGGGAGGCTAGCTCTACGACCGGATGCCCGACGCGGAGCAAGCTCCAGCGTCCTGGGACTTCAAGAAAATATCTAATCCGGGAGGCTAGCTCTACGACCGGATGCCCGACGCGGAGCAAGATCACGCGTTAAGGGACTTAATAAAATATCTGATCCGGGAGGCTGGCTCTACGACCGGATGCCCGACGCGGAGCAAGCTCCAGCGTCCTGGGACTTAAAGAAAATATCTGATCCGGGAGGCTAGCTCTACGACCGGATGCCCAACGCGGAGCAAGATCACGCGTTAAGGGACTTAATAAAATATCTGATCCGGGAGGCTAGCTCTACGACCGGATGCCCGACGCGGAGCAAGATCACGCGTTAAGGGACTTAATAAAATATCTGATCTGGGAGGCTAGCTCTACAACCGGATGCCCGACGCGGAGCAAGATCACGCGTTAAGGGACTTAATAAAATATCTGATCCGGGAGGCTAGCTCTACGACCGGATGCTCGACGCGGAGCAAGATCACGCGTTAAGGGACTTAATAAAATATCTGATCCGGGAGGCTAGCTCTACGACCGGATGCCCGATGCGGAGCAAGATCACGCGTTAAGGGACTTAATAAAATATCTGATCCGGGAGGCTAGCTCTACGACCGGATGCCCGACGCGGAGCAAGATCACGCGTTAAGGGACTTAATAAAATATCTGATCCGGGAGGCTAGCTCTACGACCGGATGCCCGACGCTGAGCAAGCTCCAGCGTCCTGGGACTTAAAGAAAATATCTGATCCGGGAGGCTAGCTCTACGACCGGATGCCCGACGCGGAGCAAGATCACGCGTTAAGGGACTTAATAAAATATCTGATCCGGGAGGCTAGCTTTACGACCGGATGCCCGACGCGGAGCAAGCTCCAGCGTCCTGGGACTTAAAGAAAATATCTGATCCAGGAGGCTAGCTCTACGACCGGATGCCCGACGCGGAGCAAGATCACGCGTTAAGGGACTTAATAAAAAATATCTTATCCGGGAGGCTAGCTCTACGACCGGATGCCCGACGCGGAGCAAGATCACGCGTTAAGGGACTTAATAAAATATCTGATCCAGGAGGCTAGCTCTACGACCGGATGCCCGATGCGGAGCAAGATCACGCGTTAAGGGACTTAATAAAATATCTAATCCGGGAGGCTAGCTCTAAGACCGGATGCCCGACGCGGAGCAAGCTCCAGTGTCCTGGGACTTAAAGAAAATATCTGATCCTGGAGGCTAGCTGTACGACCGGATGCCCGACGCGGAGCAAGCTCCAGCGTTCTGGGACTTACAGAAAATATTTGATCCGAGAGGCTAGCTCTACGACCGGATGCCCGACGCGGAGCAAGATCACGTGTTAAGGGACTTAATAAAATATCTGATCCGGGAGGCTAGCTCTACGACCGGATGCCCGACGCGGAGCAAGCTCCAGCGTCCTGGTACTTAAAGAAAATATCTGATCCAGGAGGCTAGCTCTACGACCGGATGCCCGACGCGGAGCAAGATCACGCGTTAAGGGACTTAATAAAAAATATCTTATCCGGGAGGCTAGCTCTACGACCGGATGCCCGACGCGGAGCAAGATCACGCGTTAAGGGACTTAATAAAATATCTGATCCGGGAGGCTAGCTCTACGACCGGATGCCCGAAGCGGAGCAAGATCACGCGTTAAGGGACTTAATAAAATATCTGATCCGGGAGGCTAGCTCTACGACCGGATGCCCGACGCGGAGCAAGATCACGGATTAAGGGACTTAATAAAATATCTGATCCGGGAGGCTAGCTCTACAACCGGATGCCCGACGCGGAGCAAGATCACGCGTTAAGGGACTTAATAAAATATCTGATCCGGGAGGCTAGATCTACGACCGGATGCCCGACGCGGAGCAAGCACCAGCGTCCTGGGACTTAAAGAAAATATCTGATCCGGGAGGCTAGCTCTACGACCGGATGCCCGACGCGGAGCAAGATCACGCGTTAAGGGACTTAATAAAATATCTGATCCGGGAGGCTAGCTCTACGACCAGATGCCCGACGCGGAGCAAGATCACGCGTTAAGGGACTTAATAAAATATCTGATCCGGGAGGCTAGCTCTACAACCGGATGCCCGACGCGGAGCAAGATCACGCGTTAAGGGACTTAATAAAATATCTGATCCGGGAGGCTAGATCTACGACCGGATGCCCGACGCGGAGCAAGCTCCAGCGTCCTGGGACTTAAAGAAAATATCTGATCCGGGAGGCTAGCTCTACGACCGGATGCCCGACGCGGAGCAAGATCACGCGTTAAGGGACTTAATAAAATATCTGATCCGGGAGGCTAGCTTTACGACCGGATGCCCGACGCGGAGCAAGCTCCAGCGTCCTGGGACTTAAAGAAAATATCTGATCTAGGAGGCTAGCTCTACGACCGGATGCCCGACGCGGAGCAAGATCACGCGTTAAGGGACTTAATAAAAAATATCTTATCCGGGAGGCTAGCTCTACGACCGGATGCCCGACGCGGAGCAAGATCACGCGTTAAGGGACTTAATAAAATATCTGATCCAGGAGGCTAGCTCTACGACCGGAGGCCCGATGCGGAGCAAGATCACGCGTTAAGGGACTTAATAAAATATCTGATCCGGGAGGCTAGCTCTACGACCGGATGCCCGACGCGGAGCAAGCTCCAGTGTCCTGGGACTTAAAGAAAATATCTGATCCTGGAGGCTAGCTCTACGACCGGATGCCCGACGCGGAGCAAGTTCACGCGTTAAGGGACTTAATAAAATATCTGATCCGGGAGGCTAGCTCTACGACCGGATGCCCGACGCGGGGAAAGATCACGCATTAAGGGACTTAATAAAATATCTGATCCGGGAGGCTAGCTCTACGACCGGATGCCCGACGCGGAGCAAGATCACGCGTTAAGGGACTTAATAAAATATCTGATCCGGGAGGCTAGCTCTACGACCGGATGCCCGACGCGGAGCAAGCTCCAGCGTCCTGGGACTTAAAGAAAATATCTGATCCAGGAGGCTAGCTCTACGACCGGATGCCCGACGCGGAACAAGATCACGCGTTAAGGGACTTAATAAAAAATATCTTATCCGGGAGGCTAGCTCTACGACCGGATGCCCGACGCGGAGCAAGCTCCAGCGTCCTGGGACTTAAAGAAAATATCTAATCCGGGAGGCTAGCTCTACGACCGGATGCCCGACGCGGAGCAAGATCACGCGTTAAGGGACTTAATAAAATATCTGATCCGGGAGGCTGGCTCTACGACCGGATGCCCGACGCGGAGCAAGCTCCAGCGTCCTGGGACTTAAAGAAAATATCTGATCCGGGAGGCTAGCTCTACGACCGGATGCCCAACGCGGAGCAAGATCACGCGTTAAGGGACTTAATAAAATATCTTATCCGGGAGGCTAGCTCTACGACCGGATGCTCGACGCGGAGCAAGATCACGCGTTAAGGGACTTAATAAAATATCTGATCCGGGAGGCTAGCTCTACGACCGGATGCCCGATGCGGAGCAAGATCACGCGTTAAGGGACTTAATAAAATATCTGATCCGGGAGGCTAGCTCTACGACTGGATGCCCGACGCGGAGCAAGCTCCAACGTCCTGGGACTTAAAGAAAATATCTGATCCGGGAGGCTAGCTCTACGACCGGATGCCCGACGCGGAGCAAGATCACGCGTTAAGGGACTTAATAAAATATCTGATCCGGGAGGCTAGCTCTACGACCGGATGCCCGACGCGGAGCAAGATCACGCGTTAAGGGACTTAATAAAATATCTGATCCGGGAGGCTAGCTCTACGACCGGATGCCCGACGTTGAGCAAGCTCCAGCGTCCTGGGACTTAAAGAAAATATCTGATCCGGGAGGCTAGCTCTACGACCGGATGCCCGACGCGGAGCAAGATCACGCGTTAAGGGACTTAATAAAATTTCTGATCCGGGAGGCTAGCTTTACGACCGGATGCCCGACGCGGAGCAAGCTCCAGCGTCCTGGGACTTAAAGAAAATATCTAATCCGGGAGGCTAGCTCTACGACCGGATGCCCGACGCGGAGCAAGATCACGCGTTAAGGGACTTAATAAAATATCTGATCCGGGAGGCTGGCTCTACGACCGGATGCCCGACGCGGAGCAAGCTCCAGCGTCCTGGGACTTAAAGAAAATATCTGATCCGGGAGGCTAGCTCTACGACCGGATGCCCAACGCGGAGCAAGATCAAGCGTTAAGGGACTTAATAAAAAATATCTTATCCGGGAGGCTAGCTCTACGACCGGATGCCCGACGCGGAGCAAGATCACGCGTTAAGGGACTTAATAAAATATCTGATCCAGGAGGCTAGCTCTACGACCGGAGGCCCGATGCGGAGCAAGATCACGCGTTAAGGGACTTAATAAAATATCTGATCCGGGAGGCTAGCTCTACGACCGGATGCCCGACGCGGAGCAAGCTCCAGTGTCCTGGGACTTAAAGAAAATATCTGATCCTGGAGGCTAGCTCTACGACCGGATGCCCGACGCGGAGCAAGTTCACGCGTTAAGGGACTTAATAAAATATCTGATCCGGGAGGCTAGCTCTACGACCGGATGCCCGACGCGGAGCAAGCTCCAGCGTCCTGGGACTTAAAGAAAATATCTAATCCGGGAGGCTAGCTCTACGACCGGATGCCCGACGCGGAGCAAGATCACGTGTTAAGGGACTTAATAAAATATCTGATCCGGGAGGCTGGCTCTACGACCGGATGCCCGACGCGGAGCAATCTCCAGCGTCCTGGGACTTAAAGAAAATATCTGATCCGGGAGGCTAGCTCTACGACCGGATGCCCAACGCGGAGCAAGATCACGCGTTAAGGGACTTAATAAAATATCTGATCCGGGAGGCTAGCTCTACGACCGGATGCTCGACGCGGAGCAAGATCACGCGTTAAGGGACTTAATAAAATATCTGATCCGGGAGGCTAGCTCTACGACCGGATGCCCGATGCGGAGCAAGATCACGCGTTAAGGGACTTAATAAAATATCTGATCCGGGAGGCTAGCTCTACGACTGGATGCCCGACGCGGAGCAAGCTCCAACGTCCTGGGACTTAAAGAAAATATCTGATCCGGGAGGCTAGCTCTACGACCGGATGCCCGACGCGGAGCAAGATCACGCGTTAAGGGACTTAATAAAATATCTGATCCGGGAGGCTAGCTCTACGACCGGATGCCCGACGCGGAGCAAGATCACGCGTTAAGGGACTTAATAAAATATCTGATCCGGGAGGCTAGCTCTACGACCGGATGCCCGACGCTGAGCAAGCTCCAGCGTCCTGGGACTTAAAGAAAATATCTGATCCGGGAGGCTAGCTCTACGACCGGATGCCCGACGCGGAGCAAGATCACGCGTTAAGGGACTTAATAAAATATCTGATCCGGGAGGCTAGCTTTACGACCGGATGCCCGACGCGGAGCAAGCTCCAGCGTCCTGGGACTTAAAGAAAATATCTGATCCAGGAGGCTAGCTCTACGACCGAATGCCCGACGCGGAGCAAGATCACGCGTTAAGGGACTTAATAAAAAATATCTTATCCGGGAGGCTAGCTCTACGACCGGATGCCCGACGCGGAGCAAGATCACGCGTTAAGGGACTTAATAAAATATCTGATCCAGGAGGCTAGCTCTACGACCGGATGCCCGATGCGGAGCAAGATCACGCGTTAAGGGACTTAATAAAATATCTGATCCGGGAGGCTAGCTCTACGACCGGATGCCCGACGCGGGGAAAGATCACGCGTTAAGGGACTTAATAAAATATCTGATCCGGGAGGCTAGCTCTACGACCGGATGCCCGACGCGGAGCAAGATCACGCGTTAAGGGACTTAATAAAATATCTGATCCGGGAGGCTAGCTCTACGACCGGATGCCCGACGCGGAGCAAGCTCCAGCGTCCTGGGACTTAAAGAAAATATCTGATCCGGGAGGCTAGCTCTACGACCGGATGCCCGACGCGGAGCAAGTTCACGCGTTAAGGGACTTAATAAAATATCTGATCCGGGAGGCTAGCTCTACGACCGGATGCCCGACGCGGGGAAAGATCACGCGTTAAGGGACTTAATAAAATATCTGATCCGGGAGGCTAGCTCTACGACCGGATGCCCGACGCGGAGCAAGATCACGCGTTAAGGGACTTAATAAAATATCTGATCCGGGAGGCTAGCTCTACGACCGGATGCCCGACGCGGAGCAAGCTCCAGCGTCCTGGGACTTAAAGAAAATATCTGATCCAGGAGGCTAGCTCTACGACCGGATGCCCGACGCGGAGCAAGATCACGCGTTAAGGGACTTAATAAAAAATATCTTATCCGGGAGGCTAGCTCTACGACCGGATGCCCGACGCGGAGCAAGATCACGCGTTAAGGGACTTAATAAAATATCTGATCCGGGAGGCTAGCTCTACGACCGGATGCCCGACGCGGAGCAAGCTCCAGCGTCCTGGGACTTAAAGAAAATATCTAATCCGGGAGGCTAGCTCTACGACCGGATGCCCGACGCGGAGCAAGATCACGCGTTAAGGGACTTAATAAAATATCTGATCCGGGAGGCTGGCTCTACGACCGGATGCCCGATGCGGAGCAAGCTCCAGCGTCCTGGGACTTAAAGAAAATATCTGATCCGGGAGGCTAGCTCTACGACCGGATGCCCAACGCGGAGCAAGATCACGCGTTAAGGGACTTAATAAAATATCTGATCCGGGAGGCTAGCTCTACGACCGGATGCCCGACGCGGAGCAAAATCACGCGTTAAGGGACTTAATAAAATATCTGATCTGGGAGGCTAGCTCTACAACCGGATGCCCGACGCGGAGCAAGATCACGCGTTAAGGGACTTAATAAAATATCTGATCCGGGAGGCTAGCTCTACGACCGGATGCTCGACGCGGAGCAAGATCACGCGTTAAGGGACTTAATAAAATATCTGATCCGGGAGGCTAGCTCTACGACCGGATGCCCGATGCGGAGCAAGATCACGCGTTAAGGGACTTAATAAAATATCTGATCCGGGAGGCTAGCTCTACGACCGGATGCCCGACGCGGAGCAAGATCACGCGTTAAGGGACTTAATAAAATATCTGATCCGGGAGGCTAGCTCTACGACCGGATGCCCGACGCTGAGCAAGCTCCACCGTCCTGGGACTTAAAGAAAATATCTGATCCGGGAGGCTAGCTCTACGACCGGATGCCCGACGCGGAGCAAGATCACGCGTTAAGGGACTTAATAAAATATCTGATCCGGGAGGCTAGCTTTACGACCGGATGCCCGACGCGGAGCAAGCTCCAGCGTCCTGGGACTTAAAGAAAATATCTGATCCAGGAGGCTAGCTCTACGACCGGATGCCCGACGCGGAGCAAGATCACGCGTTAAGGGACTTAATAAAAAATATCTTATCCGGGAGGCTAGCTCTACGACCGGATGCCCGACGCGGAGCAAGATCACGCGTTAAGGGACTTAATAAAATATCTGATCCAGGAGGCTAGCTCTACGACCGGATGCCCGATGCGGAGCAAGATCACGCGTTAAGGGACTTAATAAAATATCTGATCCGGGAGGCTAGCTCTAAGACCGGATGCCCGACGCGGAGCAAGCTCCAGTGTCCTGGGACTTAAAGAAAATATCTGATCCTGGAGGCTAGCTGTACGACCGGATGCCCGACGCGGAGCAAGCTCCAGCGTTCTGGGACTTACAGAAAATATTTGATCTGAGAGGCTAGCTCTACGACCGGATGCCCGACGCGGAGCAAGATCACGTGTTAAGGGACTTAATAAAATATCTGATCCGGGAGGCTAGCTCTACGACCGGATGCCCGACGCGGAGCAAGCTCCAGCGTCCTGGTACTTAAAGAAAATATCTGATCCAGGAGGCTAGCTCTACGACCGGATGCCCGACGCGGAGCAAGATCACGCGTTAAGGGACTTAATAAAAAATATCTTATCCGGGAGGCTAGCTCTACGACCGGATGCCCGACGCGGAGCAAGATCACGCGTTAAGGGACTTAATAAAATATCTGATCCGGGAGGCTAGCTCTACGACCGGATGCCCGAAGCGGAGTAAGCTCCAGCGTCCTAGGACTTAAAGAAAATAACTGATCCGGGAGGCTAGCTCTACGACCGGATGCCCGACACGGAGCAAGATCACGCGTTAAGGGACTTAATAAAATATCTGATCCGGGAGGCTAGCTCTACGACCGGATGCCCGACGCGGAGCAAGATCACGCGTTAAGGGACTTAATTAAATATCTGATCCGAGAGGCTAGCTCTACGACCGGATGCCCGACACGGAGCAAGATCACGTGTTAAGGAACTTAATAAAATATCTGATCCGGGAGGCTAGCTCTACGACCGGATGCCCGAAGCGGAGTAAGCTCCAGCGTCCTAGGACTTAAAGAAAATATCTGATCCGGGAGGCTAGCTCTACGACCGGATGCCCGACACGGAGCAAGATCACGCGTTAAGGGACTTAATAAAATATCTGATCCGGGAGGCTAGCTCTACAACCGGATGCCCGACGCGGAGCAAGATCACGCGTTAAGGGACTTAATAAAATATCTGATCCGGGAGGCTAGATCTACGACCGGATGCCCGACGCGGAGCAAGCACCAGCGTCCTGGGACTTAAAGAAAATATCTGATCCGGGAGGCTAGCTCTACGACCGGATGCCCGACGCGGAGCAAGATCACGCGTTAAGGGACTTAATAAAATATCTGATCCGGGAGGCTAGCTCTACGACCGGATGCCCGACGCGGAGCAAGATCACGCGTTAAGGGACTTAATAAAATATCTGATCCGGGAGGCTAGCTCTACAACCGGATGCCCGACGCGGAGCAAGATCACGCGTTAAGGGACTTAATAAAATATTTGATCCGGGAGGCTAGATCTACGACCGGATGCCCGACGCGGAGCAAGCTCCAGCGTCCTGGGACTTAAAGAAAATATCTGATCCGGGAGGCTAGCTCTACGACCGGATGCCCGACGCGGAGCAAGATCACGCGTTAAGGGACTTAATAAAATATCTGATCCGGGAGGCTAGCTTTACGACCGGATGCCCGACGCGGAGCAAGCTCCAGCGTCCTGGGACTTAAAGAAAATATCTGATCTAGGAGGCTAGCTCTACGACCGGATGCCCGACGCGGAGCAAGATCACGCGTTAAGGGACTTAATAAAAAATATCTTATCCGGGAGGCTAGCTCTACGACCGGATGCCCGACGCGGAGCGAGATCACGCGTTAAGGGACTTAATAAAATATCTGATCCAGGAGGCTAGCTCTACGACCGGAGGCCCGATGCGGAGCAAGATCACGCGTTAAGGGACTTAATAAAATATCTGATCCGGGAGGCTAGCTCTACGACCGGATGCCCGACGCGGAGCAAGCTCCAGTGTCCTGGGACTTAAAGAAAATATCTGATCCTGGAGGCTAGCTCTACGACCGGATGCCCGACGCGGAGCAAGTTCACGCGTTAAGGGACTTAATAAAATATCTGATCCGGGAGGCTAGCTCTACGACCGGATGCCCGACGCGGGGAAAGATCACGCGTTAAGGGACTTAATAAAATATCTGATCCGGGAGGCTAGCTCTACGACCGGATGCCCGACGCGGAGCAAGATCACGCGTTAAGGGACTTAATAAAATATCTGATCCGGGAGGCTAGCTCTACGACCGGATGCCCGACGCGGAGCAAGCTCCAGCGTCCTGGGACTTAAAGAAAATATCTGATCCAGGAGGCTAGCTCTACGACCGGATGCCCGACGCGGAACAAGATCACGCGTTAAGGGACTTAATAAAATATCTGATCCGGGAGGCTAGCTTTACGACCGGATGCCCGACGCGGAGCAAGCTCCAGCGTCCTGGGACTTAAAGAAAATATCTGATCTAGGAGGCTAGCTCTACGACCGGATGCCCGACGCGGAGCAAGATCACGCGTTAAGGGACTTAATAAAAAATATCTTATCCGGGAGGCTAGCTCTACGACCGGATGCCCGACGCGGAGCGAGATCACGCGTTAAGGGACTTAATAAAATATCTGATCCAGGAGGCTAGCTCTACGACCGGAGGCCCGATGCGGAGCAAGATCACGCGTTAAGGGACTTAATAAAATATCTGATCCGGGAGGCTAGCTCTACGACCGGATGCCCGACGCGGAGCAAGCTCCAGTGTCCTGGGACTTAAAGAAAATATCTGATCCTGGAGGCTAGCTCTACGACCGGATGCCCGACGCGGAGCAAGTTCACGCGTTAAGGGACTTAATAAAATATCTGATCCGGGAGGCTAGCTCTACGACCGGATGCCCGACGCGGGGAAAGATCACGCGTTAAGGGACTTAATAAAATATCTGATCCGGGAGGCTAGCTCTACGACCGGATGCCCAACGCGGAGCAAGATCACGCGTTAAGGGACTTAATAAAATATCTGATCCGGGAGGCTAGCTCTACGGCCGGATGCCCGACGCGGAGCAAGATCACGCGTTAAGGGACTTAATAAAATATCTGATCTGGGAGGCTAGCTCTACAACCGGATGCCCGACACGGAGCAAGATCACGCGTTAAGGGACTTAATAAAAAATATCTTATCCGGGAGGCTAGCTCTATGACCGGATGCCCGACGCGGAGCAAGATCACGCGTTAAGGGACTTAATAAAATATCTGATCCGGGAGGCTAGCTCTACGACCGGATGCCCGACGCGGAGCAAGCTCCAGCGTCCTGGGACTTAAAGAAAATATCTAATCCGGGAGGCTAGCTCTACGACCGGATGCCCGACGCGGAGCAAGATCACGCGTTAAGGGACTTAATAAAATATCTGATCCGGGAGGCTGGCTCTACGACCGGATGCCCGACGCGGAGCAAACTCCAGCGTCCTGGGACTTAAAGAAAATATCTGATCCGGGAGGCTAGCTCTACGACCGGATGCCCAACGCGGAGCAAGATCACGCGTTAAGGGACTTAATAAAATATCTGATCCGGGAGGCTAGCTCTACGACCGGATGCTCGACGCGGAGCAAGATCACGCGTTAAGGGACTTAATAAAATATCTGATCCGGGAGGCTAGCTCTATGACCGGATGCCCGATGCGGAGCAAGATCACGCGTTAAGGGACTTAATAAAATATCTGATCCGGGAGGCTAGCTCTACGACTGGATGCCCGACGCGGAGCAAGCTCCAGCGTCCTGGGACTTAAAGAAAATATCTGATCCGGGAGGCTAGCTCTACGACCAGATGCCCGACGCGGAGCAAGATCACGCGTTAAGGGACTTAATAAAATATCTGATCCGGGAGGCTAGCTCTACGACCGGATGCCCGATGCGGAGCAAGATCACGCGTTAAGGGACTTAATAAAATATCTGATCCGGGAGGCTAGGTCTACGACCGGATGCCCGACGCTGAGCAAGCTCCAGCGTCCTGGGACTTAAAGAAAATATCTGATCCGGGAGGCTAGCTCTACGACCGGATGCCCGACGCAGAGCAAGATCACGCGTTAAGGGACTTAATAAAATATCTGATCCGGGAGGCTAGCTTTACGACCGGATGCCCGACGCGGAGCAAGCTCCAGCGTCCTGGGACTTAAAGAAAATATCTGATCCAGGAGGCTAGCTCTACGACCGGTTGCCCGACGCGGAGCAAGATCACGCGTTAAGGGACTTAATAAAAAATATCTTATCCGGGAGGCTAGCTCTACGACCGGATGCCCGACGCGGAGCAAGATCACGCGTTAAGGGACTTAATAAAATATCTGATCCAGGAGGCTAGCTCTACGACCGGATGCCCGATGCGGAGCAAGATCACGCGTTAAGGGACTTAATAAAATATCTGATCCGGGAGGCTAGCTCTACGACCGGATGCCCGACGCGGGGAAAGATCACGCGTTAAGGGACTTAATAAAATATCTGATCCGGGAGGCTAGCTCTACGACCGGATGCCCGACACGGAGCAAGATCACGCGTTAAGGGACTTAATAAAATATCTGATCCGGGAGGCTAGCTCTACGACCGGATGCCCGACGCGGAGCAAGCTCCAGCGTCCTGGGACTTAAAGAAAATATCTGATCCGGGAGGCTAGCTCTACGACCGGATGCCCGACGCGGAGCAAGTTCACGCGTTAAGGGACTTAATAAAATATCTGATCCGGGAGGCTAGCTCTACGACCGGATGCCCGACGCGGGGAAAGATCACGCGTTAAGGGACTTAATAAAATATCTGATCCGGGAGGCTAGCTCTACGACCGGATGCCCGACGCGGAGCAAGCTCCAGCGTCCTGGGACTTAAAGAAAATATCTGATCCAGGAGGCTAGCTCTACGACCGGATGCCCGACGCGGAGCAAGATCACGCGTTAAGGGACTTAATAAAAAATATCTTATCCGGGAGGCTAGCTCTACGACCGGATGCCCGACGCGGAGCAAGATCACGCGTTAAGGGACTTAATAAAATATCTGATCTGGGAGGCTAGCTCTACAACCGGATGCCCGACGCGGAGCAAGATCACGCGTTAAGGGACTTAATAAAATATCTGATCCGGGAGGCTAGCTCTACGACCGGATGCTCGACGCGGAGCAAGATCACGCGTTAAGGGACTTAATAAAATATCTGATCCGGGAGGCTAGCTCTACGACCGGATGCCCGATGCGGAGCAAGATCACGCGTTAAGGGACTTAATAAAATATCTGATCCGGGAGGCTAGCTCTACGACTGGATGCCCGACGCGGAGCAAGCTCCAGCGTCCTGGGACTTAAAGAAAATATCTGATCCGGGAGGCTAGCTCTACGACCGGATGCCCGACGCGGAGCAAGATCACGCGTTAAGGGACTTAATAAAATATCTGATCCGGGAGGCTAGCTCTACGACCGGATGCCCGACGCGGAGCAAGATCACGCGTTAAGGGACTTAATAAAATATCTGATCCGGGAGGCTAGCTCTACGACCGGATGCCCGACGCTGAGCAAGCTCCAGCGTCCTGGGACTTAAAGAAAATATCTGATCCGGGAGGCTAGCTCTACGACCGGATGCCCGACGCGGAGCAAGATCACGCGTTAAGGGACTTAATAATATATCTGATCCGGGAGGCTAGCTTTACGACCGGATGCCCGACGCGGAGCAAGCTCCAGCGATCTGGGACTTAAAGAAAATATCTGATCCAGGAGGCTAGCTCTACGACCGGATGCCCGACGCGGAGCAAGATCACGCGTTAAGGGACTTAATAAAATATCTGATCCAGGAGGCTAGCTCTACGACCGGATGCCCGATGCGGAGCAAGATCACGCGTTAAGGGACTTAATAAAATATCTGATCCGGGAGGCTAGCTCTACGACCGGATGCCCGACGCGGAGCAAGATCACGCGTTAAGGGACTTAATAAAATATCTGATCCGGGAGGCTAGCTCTACGACCGGATGCCCGACGCGGAGCAAGCTCCAGCGTCCTGGGACTTAAAGAAAATATCTGATCCAGGAGGCTAGCTCTACGACCGGATACCCGACGCGGAGCAAGATCACGCGTTAAGGGACTTAATAAAAAATATCTTATCCGGGAGGCTAGCTCTACGACCGGATGCCCGACGCGGAGCAAGATCACGCGTCCTGGGACTGAATAAAATATCTGATCCGGGAGGCTAGCTCTACGACCGGATGCCCAACGCGGAGCAAGATCACGCGTTAAGGGACTTAATAAAATATCTGATCCGGGAGGCTAGCTCTACGACCGGATGCCCGACGCGGAGCAAGATCACGCGTTAAGGGACTTAATAAAATATCTGATCTGGGAGGCTAGCTCTACAACCGGATGCCCGACGCGGAGCAAGATCACGCGTTAAGGGACTTAATAAAATATCTGATCCGGGAGGCTAGCTCTACGACCGGATGCTCGACGCGGAGCAAGATCACGCGTTAAGGGACTTAATAAAATATCTGATCCGGGAGGCTAGCTCTACGACCGGATGCCCGATGCGGAGCAAGATCACGCGTTAAGGGACTTAATAAAATATCTGATCCGGGAGGCTAGCTCTACGACTGGATGCCCGACGCGGAGCAAGCTCCAGCGTCCTGGGACTTAAAGAAAATATCTGATCCGGGAGGCTAGCTCTACGACCGGATGCCCGACGCGGAGCAAGATCACGCGTTAAGGGACTTAATAAAATATCTGATTCGGGAGGCTAGCTCTACGACCGGATGCCCGACGCGGAGCAAGATCACGCGTTAAGGGACTTAATAAAATATCTGATCCGGGAGGCTAGCTCTACGACCGGATGCCCGACGCTGAGCAAGCTCCAGCGTCCTGGGACTTAAAGAAAATATCTGATCCGGGAGGCTAGCTCTACGATCGGATGCCCGACGCGGAGCAAGATCACCCGTTAAGGGACTTAATAAAAAATATCTTATCCGGGAGGCTAGCTCTACGACCGGATGCCCGACGCGGAGCAAGATAACGCGTTAAGGGACTTAATAAAATATCTGATCCCGGAGGCTAGCTCTACGACCGAATGCCCGATGCGGAGCAAGATCACGCGTTAAGGGACTTAATAAAATATCTGATCCGGGAGGCTAGCTCTACGACCGGATGCCCGACGCGGAGCAAGCTCCAGTGTCCTGGGACTTAAAGAAAATATCTGATCCTGGAGGCTAGCTGTACGACCGGATGCCCGACGCGGAGCAAGCTCCAGCGTTCTGGGACTTACAGAAAATATTTGATCCGAGAGGCTAGCTCTACGACCGGATGCCCGACGCGGAGCAAGATCACGTGTTAAGGGACTTAATAAAATATCTGATCCGGGAGGCTAGCTCTACGACCGGATGCCCGACGCGGAGCAAGCTCCAGCGTCCTGGTACTTAAAGAAAATATCTGATCCAGGAGGCTAGCTCTACGACCGGATGCCCGACGCGGAGCAAGATCACGCGTTAAGGGACTTAATAAAAAATATCTTATCCGGGAGGCTAGCTCTACAACCGGATGCCCGACGCGGAGCAAGATCACGCGTTAAGGGACTTAATAAAATATCTGATCCGGGAGGCTAGCTCTACGACCGGATGCCCGAAGCGGAGTAAGCTCCAGCGTCCTAGGACTTAAAGAAAATATCTGATCCGGGAGGCTAGCTCTACGACCGGATGCCCGACACGGAGCAAGATCACGCGTTAAGGGACTTAATAAAATATCTGATCCGGGAGGCTAGCTCTACGACCGGATGCCCGACGCGCAGCAAGATCACGCGTTAAGGGACTTAATAAAATATCTGATCCGGGAGGCTAGCTCTACAACCGGATGCCCGACGCGGAGCAAGATCACGCGTTAAGGGACTTAATAAAATATCTGATCCGGGAGGCTAGATCTACGACCGGATGCCCGACGCGGAGCAAGCTCCAGCGTCCTGGGACTTAAAGAAAATATCTGATCCGGGAGGCTAGCTCTACGACCGGATGCCCAACGCGGAGCAAGATCACGCGTTAAGGGACTTAATAAAATATCTGATCCGGGAGGCTAGCTCTACGACCGGATGCCCGACGCGGAGCAAGATCACGCGTTAAGGGACTTAATAAAATATCTGATCTGGGAGGCTAGCTCTACAACCGGATGCCCGACGCGGAGCAAGATCACGCGTTAAGGGACTTAATAAAATATCTGATCCGGGAGGCTAGCTCTACGACCGGATGCTCGACGCGGAGCAAGATCACGCGTTAAGGGACTTAATAAAATATCTGATCCGGGAGGCTAGCTCTACGACCGGATGCCCGATGCGGAGCAAGATCACGCGTTAAGGGACTTAATAAAATATCTGATCCGGGAGGCTAGCTCTACGACTGGATGCCCGACGCGGAGCAAGCTCCAGCGTCCTGGGACTTAAAGAAAATATCTGATCCGGGAGGCTAGCTCTACGACCGGATGCCCGACGCGGAGCAAGATCACGCGTTAAGGGACTTAATAAAATATCTGATTCGGGAGGCTAGCTCTACGACCGGATGCCCGACGCGGAGCAAGATCACGCGTTAAGGGACTTAATAAAATATCTGATCCGGGAGGCTAGCTCTACGACCGGATGCCCGACGCTGAGCAAGCTCCAGCGTCCTGGGACTTAAAGAAAATATCTGATCCGGGAGGCTAGCTCTACGATCGGATGCCCGACGCGGAGCAAGATCACCCGTTAAGGGACTTAATAAAAAATATCTTATCCGGGAGGCTAGCTCTACGACCGGATGCCCGACGCGGAGCAAGATAACGCGTTAAGGGACTTAATAAAATATCTGATCCCGGAGGCTAGCTCTACGACCGGATGCCCGATGCGGAGCAAGATCACGCGTTAAGGGACTTAATAAAATATCTGATCCGGGAGGCTAGCTCTACGACCGGATGCCCGACGCGGAGCAAGCTCCAGTGTCCTGGGACTTAAAGAAAATATCTGATCCTGGAGGCTAGCTGTACGACCGGATGCCCGACGCGGAGCAAGCTCCAGCGTTCTGGGACTTACAGAAAATATTTGATCCGAGAGGCTAGCTCTACGACCGGATGCCCGACGCGGAGCAAGATCACGTGTTAAGGGACTTAATAAAATATCTGATCCGGGAGGCTAGCTCTACGACCGGATGCCCGACGCGGAGCAAGCTCCAGCGTCCTGGTACTTAAAGAAAATATCTGATCCAGGAGGCTAGCTCTACGACCGGATGCCCGACGCGGAGCAAGATCACGCGTTAAGGGACTTAATAAAAAATATCTTATCCGGGAGGCTAGCTCTACAACCGGATGCCCGACGCGGAGCAAGATCACGCGTTAAGGGACTTAATAAAATATCTGATCCGGGAGGCTAGCTCTACGACCGGATGCCCGAAGCGGAGTAAGCTCCAGCGTCCTAGGACTTAAAGAAAATATCTGATCCGGGAGGCTAGCTCTACGACCGGATGCCCGACACGGAGCAAGATCACGCGTTAAGGGACTTAATAAAATATCTGATCCGGGAGGCTAGCTCTACGACCGGATGCCCGACGCGCAGCAAGATCACGCGTTAAGGGACTTAATAAAATATCTGATCCGGGAGGCTAGCTCTACAACCGGATGCCCGACGCGGAGCAAGATCACGCGTTAAGGGACTTAATAAAATATCTGATCCGGGAGGCTAGATCTACGACCGGATGCCCGACGCGGAGCAAGCTCCAGCGTCCTGGGACTTAAAGAAAATATCTGATCCGGGAGGCTAGCTCTACGACCGGATGCCCAACGCGGAGCAAGATCACGCGTTAAGGGACTTAATAAAATATCTGATCCGGGAGGCTAGCTCTACGACCGGATGCCCGACGCGGAGCAAGATCACGCGTTAAGGGACTTAATAAAATATCTGATCTGGGAGGCTAGCTCTACAACCGGATGCCCGACGCGGAGCAAGATCACGCGTTAAGGGACTTAATAAAATATCTGATCCGGGAGGCTAGCTCTACGACCGGATGCTCGACGCGGAGCAAGATCACGCGTTAAGGGACTTAATAAAATATCTGATCCGGGAGGCTAGCTCTACGACCGGATGCCCGATGCGGAGCAAGATCACGCGTTAAGGGACTTAATAAAATATCTGATCCGGGAGGCTAGCTCTACGACTGGATGCCCGAAGCGGAGCAAGCTCCAGCGTCCTGGGACTTAAAGAAAATATCTGATCCGGGAGGCTAGCTCTACGACCGGATGCCCGACGCGGAGCAAGATCACGCGTTAAGGGACTTAATAAAATATCTGATCCGGGAGGCTAGCTCTACGACCGGATGCCCGACGCGGAGCAAGATCACGCGTTAAGGGACTTAATAAAATATCTGATCCGGGAGGCTAGCTCTACGACCGGATGCCCGACGCTGAGCAAGCTCCAGCGTCCTGGGACTTAAAGAAAATATCTGATCCGGGAGGCTAGCTCTACGACCGGATGCCCGACACGGAGCAAGATCACGCGTTAAGGGACTTAATAAAAAATATCTTATCCGGGAGGCTAGCTCTACGACCGGATGCCCGACGCGGAGCAAGATAACGCGTTAAGGGACTTAATAAAATATCTGATCCAGGAGGCTAGCTCTACGACCGGATGCCCGATGCGGAGCAAGATCACGCGTTAAGGGACTTAATAAAATATCTGATCCGGGAGGCTAGCTCTACAACCGGATGCCCGACGCGGAGCAAGATCACGCGTTAAGGGACTTAATAAAATATCTGATCCGGGAGGCTAGATCTACGACCGGATGCCCGACGCGGAGCAAGCTCCAGCGTCCTGGGACTTAAAGAAAATATCTGATCCTGGAGGCTAGCTCTACGACCGGATGCCCAACGCGGAGCAAGATCACGCGTTAAGGGACTTAATAAAATATCTGATCCGGGAGGCTAGCTCTACGACCGGATGCCCGACGCGGAGCAAGATCACGCGTTAAGGGACTTAATAAAATATCTGATCTGGGAGGCTAGCTCTACAACCGGATGCCCGACGCGGAGCAAGATCACGCGTTAAGGGACTTAATAAAATATCTGATCCGGGAGGCTAGCTCTACGACCGGATGCTCGACGCGGAGCAAGATCACGCGTTAAGGGACTTAATAAAATATCTGATCCGGGAGGCTAGATCTACGACCGGATGCCCGATGCGGAGCAAGATCACGCGTTAAGGGACTTAATAAAATATCTGATCCGGGAGGCTAGCTCTACGACTGGATGCCCGACGCGGAGCAAGCTCCAGCGTCCTGGGACTTAAAGAAAATATCTGATCCGGGAGGCTAGCTCTACGACCGGATGCCCGACGCGGAGCAAGATCACGCGTTAAGGGACTTAATAAAATATCTGATCCGGGAGGCTAGCTCTACGACCGGATGCCCGACGCGGAGCAAAATCACGCGTTAAGGGACTTAATAAAATATCTGATCCGGGAGGCTAGCTCTACGACCGGATGCCCGACGCGGAGCAAGATCACGCGTTAAGGGACTTAATAAAATATCTGATCCGGGAGGCTAGCTCTACGACCGGATGCCCGACGCTGAGCAAGCTCCAGCGTCCTGGGACTTAAAGAAAATATCTGATCCGGGAGGCTAGCTCTACGACCGGATGCCCGACGCGGAGCAAGATCACGCGTTAAGGGACTTAATAAAAAATATCTTATCCGGGAGGCTAGCTCTACGACCGGATGCCCGACGCGGAGCAAGATAACGCGTTAAGGGACTTAATAAAATATCTGATCCAGGAGGCTAGCTCTACGACCGGATGCCCGATGCGGAGCAAGATCACGCGTTAAGGGACTTAATAAAATATCTGATCCGGGAGGCTAGCTCTACAACCGGATGCCCGACGCGGAGCAAGATCACGCGTTAAGGGACTTAATAAAATATCTGATCCGGGAGGCTAGATCTACGACCGGATGCCCGACGCGGAGCAAGCTCCAGCGTCCTGGGACTTAAAGAAAATATCTGATCCGGGAGGCTAGCTCTACGACCGGATGCCCAACGCGGAGCAAGATCACGCGTTAAGGGACTTAATAAACTATCTGATCCGGGAGGCTAGCTCTACGACCGGATGCCCGACGCGGAGCAAGATCACGCGTTAAGGGACTTAATAAAATATCTGATCTGGGAGGCTAGCTCTACAACCGGATGCCCGACGCGGAGCAAGATCACGCGTTAAGGGACTTAATAAAATATCTGATCCGGGAGGATAGCTCTACGACCGGATGCTCGACGCGGAGCAAGATCACGCGTTAAGGGACTTAATAAAATATCTGATCCGGGAGGCTAGCTCTACGACCGGATGCCCGATGCGGAGCAAGATCACGCGTTAAGGGACTTAATAAAATATCTGATCCGGGAGGCTAGCTCTACGACTGGATGCCCGACGCGGAGCAAGCTCCAGCGTTCTGGGACTTAAAGAAAATATCTGATCCGGGAGGCTAGCTCTACGACCGGATGCCCGACGCGGAGCAAGATCACGCGTTAAGGGACTTAATAAAATATCTGATCCGGGAGGCTAGCTCTACGACCGGATGCCCGACGCGGAGCAAGATCACGCGTTAAGGGACTTAATAAAATATCTGATCCGGGAGGCTAGCTCTACGACCGGATGCCCGACGCTGAGCAAGCTCCAGCGTCCTGGGACTTAAAGAAAATATCTGATCCGGGAGGCTAGCTCTACGACCGGATGCCCGACACGGAGCAAGATCACGCGTTAAGGGACTTAATAAAAAATATCTTATCCGGGAGGCTAGCTCTACGACCGGATGCCCGACGCGGAGCAAGATAACGCGTTAAGGGACTTAATAAAATATCTGATCCAGGAGGCTAGCTCTACGACCGGATGCCCGATGCGGAGCAAGATCACGCGTTAAGGGACTTAATAAAATATCTGATCCGGGAGGCTAGCTCTACAACCGGATGCCCGACGCGGAGCAAGATCACGCGTTAAGGGACTTAATAAAATATCTGATCCGGGAGGCTAGATCTACGATCGGATGCCCGACGCGGAGCAAGCTCCAGCGTCCTGGGACTTAAAGAAAATATCTGATCCTGGAGGCTAGCTCTACGACCGGATGCCCAACGCGGAGCAAGATCACGCGTTAAGGGACTTAATAAAATATCTGATCCGGGAGGCTAGCTCTACGACCGGATGCCCGACGCGGAGCAAGATCACGCGTTAAGGGACTTAATAAAATATCTGATCTGGGAGGCTAGCTCTACAACCGGATGCCCGACGCGGAGCAAGATCACGCGTTAAGGGACTTAATAAAATATCTGATCCGGGAGGCTAGCTCTACGACCGGATGCTCGACGCGGAGCAAGATCACGCGTTAAGGGACTTAATAAAATATCTGATCCGGGAGGCTAGATCTACGACCGGATGCCCGATGCGGAGCAAGATCACGCGTTAAGGGACTTAATAAAATATCTGATCCGGGAGGCTAGCTCTACGACTGGATGCCCGACGCGGAGCAAGCTCCAGCGTCCTGGGACTTAAAGAAAATATCTGATCCGGGAGGCTAGCTCTACGACCGGATGCCCGACGCGGAGCAAGATCACGCGTTAAGGGACTTAATAAAATATCTGATCCGGGAGGCTAGCTCTACGACCGGATGCCCGACGCGGAGCAAGATCACGCGTTAAGGGACTTAATAAAATATCTGATCCGGGAGGCTAGCTCTACGACCGGATGCCCGACGCGGAGCAAGATCACGCGTTAAGGGACTTAATAAAATATCTGATCTGGGAGGCTAGCTCTACAACCGGATGCACGACGCGGAGCAAGATCACGCGTTAAGAGACTTAATAAAATATCTGATCCGGGAGGCTAGCTCTACGACCGGATGCTCGACGCGGAGCAAGATCACGCGTTAAGGGACTTAATAAAATATCTGATCCGGGAGGCTAGATCTACGACCGGATGCCCGATGCGGAGCAAGATCACGCGTTAAGGGACTTAATAAAATATCTGATCCGGGAGGCTAGCTCTACGACTGGATGCCCGACGCGGAGCAAGCTCCAGCGTCCTGGGACTTAAAGAAAATATCTGATCCGGGAGGCTAGCTCTACGACCGGATGCCCGACGCGGAGCAAGATCACGCGTTAAGGGACTTAATAAAATATCTGATCCGGGAGGCTAGCTCTACGACCGGATGCCCGACGCGGAGCAAGATCACGCGTTAAGGGACTTAATAAAATATCTGATCCGGGAGGCTAGCTCTACGACCGGATGCCCGACGCGGAGCAAGATCACGCGTTAAGGGACTTAATAAAATATCTGATCCGGGAGGCTAGCTCTACGACCGGATGCCCGACGCTGAGCAAGCTCCAGCGTCCTGGGACTTAAAGAAAATATCTGATCCGGGAGGCTAGCTCTACGACCGGATGCCCGACGCGGAGCAAGATCACGCGTTAAGGGACTTAATAAAAAATATCTTATCCGGGAGGCTAGCTCTACGACCGGATGCCCGACGCGGAGCAAGATAACGCGTTAAGGGACTTAATAAAATATCTGATCCAGGAGGCTAGCTCTACGACCGGATGCCCGATGCGGAGCAAGATCACGCGTTAAGGGACTTAATAAAATATCTGATCCGGGAGGCTAGCTCTACAACCGGATGCCCGACGCGGAGCAAGATCACGCGTTAAGGGACTTAATAAAATATCTGATCCGGGAGGCTAGATCTACGACCGGATGCCCGACGCGGAGCAAGCTCCAGCGTCCTGGGACTTAAAGAAAATATCTGATCCGGGAGGCTAGCTCTACGACCGGATGCCCAACGCGGAGCAAGATCACGCGTTAAGGGACTTAATAAAATATCTGATCCGGGAGGCTAGCTCTACGACCGGATGCCCGACGCGGAGCAAGATCACGCGTTAAGGGACTTAATAAAATATCTGATCTAGGAGGCTAGCTCTACAACCGGATGCCCGACGCGGAGCAAGATCACGCGTTAAGGGACTTAATAAAATATCTGATCCGGGAGGATAGCTCTACGACCGGATGCTCGACGCGGAGCAAGATCACGCGTTAAGGGACTTAATAAAATATCTGATCCGGGAGGCTAGCTCTACGACCGGATGCCCGATGCGGAGCAAGATCACGCGTTAAGGGACTTAATAAAATATCTTATCCGGGAGGCTAGCTCTACGACTGGATGCCCGACGCGGAGCAAGCTCCAGCGTCCTGGGACTTAAAGAAAATATCTGATCCGGGAGGCTAGCTCTACGACCGGATGCCCGACGCGGAGCAAGATCACGCGTTAAGGGACTTAATAAAATATCTGATCCGGGAGGCTAGCTCTACGACCGGATGCCCGACGCGGAGCAAGATCACGCGTTAAGGGACTTAATAAAATATCTGATCCGGGAGGCTAGCTCTACGACCGGATGCCCGACGCGGAGCAAGATCACGCGTTAAGGGACTTAATAAAATATCTGATCTGGGAGGCTAGCTCTACAACCGGATGCCCGACGCGGAGCAAGATCACGCGTTAAGAGACTTAATAAAATATCTGATCCGGGAGGCTAGCTCTACGACCGGATGCTCGACGCGGAGCAAGATCACGCGTTAAGGGACTTAATAAAATATCTGATCCGGGAGGCTAGATCTACGACCGGATGCCCGATGCGGAGCAAGATCACGCGTTAAGGGACTTAATAAAATATCTGATCCGGGAGGCTAGCTCTACGACTGGATGCCCGACGCGGAGCAAGCTCCAGCGTCCTGGGACTTAAAGAAAATATCTGATCCGGGAGGCTAGCTCTACGACCGGATGCCCGACGCGGAGCAAGATCACGCGTTAAGGGACTTAATAAAATATCTGATCCGGGAGGCTAGCTCTACGACCGGATGCCCGACGCGGAGCAAGATCACGCGTTAAGGGACTTAATAAAATATCTGATCCGGGAGGCTAGCTCTACGACCGGATGCCCGACGCGGAGCAAGATCACGCGTTAAGGGACTTAATAAAATATCTGATCCGGGAGGCTAGCTCTACGACCGGATGCCCGACGCTGAGCAAGCTCCAGCGTCCTGGGACTTAAAGAAAATATCTGATCCGGGAGGCTAGCTCTACGACCGGATGCCCGACGCGGAGCAAGATCACGCGTTAAGGGACTTAATAAAAAATATCTTATCCGGGAGGCTAGCTCTACGACCGGATGCCCGACGCGGAGCAAGATAACGCGTTAAGGGACTTAATAAAATATCTGATCCAGGAGGCTAGCTCTACGACCGGATGCCCGATGCGGAGCAAGATCACGCGTTAAGGGACTTAATAAAATATCTGATCCGGGAGGCTAGCTCTACAACCGGATGCCCGACGCGGAGCAAGATCACGCGTTAAGGGACTTAATAAAATATCTGATCCGGGAGGCTAGATCTACGACCGGATGCCCGACGCGGAGCAAGCTCCAGCGTCCTGGGACTTAAAGAAAATATCTGATCCGGGAGGCTAGCTCTACGACCGGATGCCCAACGCGGAGCAAGATCACGCGTTAAGGGACTTAATAAAATATCTGATCCGGGAGGCTAGCTCTACGACCGGATGCCCGACGCGGAGCAAGATCACGCGTTAAGGGACTTAATAAAATATCTGATCTAGGAGGCTAGCTCTACAACCGGATGCCCGACGCGGAGCAAGATCACGCGTTAAGGGACTTAATAAAATATCTGATCCGGGAGGATAGCTCTACGACCGGATGCTCGACGCGGAGCAAGATCACGCGTTAAGGGACTTAATAAAATATCTGATCCGGGAGGCTAGCTCTACGACCGGATGCCCGATGCGGAGCAAGATCACGCGTTAAGGGACTTAATAAAATATCTGATCCGGGAGGCTAGCTCTACGACTGGATGCCCGACGCGGAGCAAGCTCCAGGGTCCTGGGACTTAAAGAAAATATCTGATCCGGGAGGCTAGCTCTACGACCGGATGCCCGACGCGGAGCAAGATCACGCGTTAAGGGACTTAATAAAATATCTGATCCGGGAGGCTAGCTCTACGACCGGATGCCCGACGCGGAGCAAGATCACGCGTTAAGGGACTTAATAAAATATCTGATCCGGGAGGCTAGCTCTACGACCGGATGCCCGACGCTGAGCAAGCTCCAGCGTCCTGGGACTTAAAGAAAATATCTGATCCGGGAGGCTAGCTCTACGACCGGATGCCCGACGCGGAGCAAGATCACGCGTTAAGGGACTTAATAAAAAATATCTTATCCGGGAGGCTAGCTCTACGACCGGATGCCCGACGCGGAGCAAGATAACGCGTTAAGGGACTTAATAAAATATCTGATCCAGGAGGCTAGCTCTACGACCGGATGCCCGATGCGGAGCAAGATCACGCGTTAAGGGACTTAATAAAATATCTGATCCGGGAGGCTAGCTCTACGACCGGATGCCCGACGCGGAGCAAACTCCAGTGTCCTGGGACTTAAAGAAAATATCTGATCCTGGAGGCTAGCTGTACGACCGGATGCCCGACGCGGAGCAAGCTCCAGCGTTCTGGGACTTACAGAAAATATTTGATCCGAGAGGCTAGCTCTACGACCGGATGCCCGACGCGGAGCAAGATCACGTGTTAAGGGACTTAATAAAATATCTGATCCGGGAGGCTAGCTCTACGACCGGATGCCCGACGCGGAGCAAGCTCCAGCGTCCTGGTACTTAAAGAAAATATCTGATCCAGGAGGCTAGCTCTACGACCGGATGCCCGACGCGGAGCAAGATCACGCGTTAAGGGACTTAATAAAAAATATCTTATCCGAGAGGCTAGCTCTACAACCGGATGCCCGACGCGGAGCAAGATCACGCGTTAAGGGACTTAATAAAATATCTGATCCGGGAGGCTAGCTCTACGACCGGATGCCCGAAGCGGAGTAAGCTCCAGCGTCCTAGGACTTAAAGAAAATATCTGATCCGGGAGGCTAGCTCTACGACCGGATGCCCGACACGGAGCAAGATCACGCGTTAAGGGACTTAATAAAATATCTGATCCGGGAGGCTAGCTCTACGACCGGATGCCCGACGCGGAGCAAGATCACGCGTTAAGGGACTTAATAAAATATCTGATCCGGGAGGCTAGCTCTACAACCGGATGCCCGACGCGGAGCAAGATCACGCGTTAAGGGACTTAATAAAATATCTGATCCGGGAGGCTAGATCTACGACCGGATGCCCGACGCGGAGCAAGCTCCAGCGTCCTGGGACTTAAAGAAAATATCTGATCCGGGAGGCTAGCTCTACGACCGGATGCCCAACGCGGAGCAAGATCACGCGTTAAGGGACTTAATAAAATATCTGATCCGGGAGGCTAGCTCTACGACCGGATGCCCGACGCGGAGCAAGATCAAGCGTTAAGGGACTTAATAAAATATCTGATCTGGGAGGCTAGCTCTACAACCGGATGCCCGACGCGGAGCAAGATCACGCGTTAAGGGACTTAATAAAATATCTGATCCGGGAGGCTAGCTCTACGACCGGATGCTCGACGCGGAGCAAGATCACGCGTTAAGGGACTTAATAAAATATCTGATCCGGGAGGCTAGCTCTACGACCGGATGCCCGATGCGGAGCAAGATCACGCGTTAAGGGACTTAATAAAATATCTGATCCGGGAGGCTAGCTCTACGACTGGATGCCCGACGCGGAGCAAGCTCCAGCGTCCTGGGACTTAAAGAAAATAGCTGATCCGGGAGGCTAGCTCTACGACCGGATGCCCGACGCGGAGCAAGATCACGCGTTAAGGGACTTAATAAAATATCTGATCCGGGAGGCTAGCTCTACGACCGGATGCCCGACGCGGAGCAAGATCACGCGTTAAGGGAGTTAATAAAATATCTGATCCGGGAGGCTAGCTCTACGACCGGATGCCCGACACTGAGCAAGATCACGCGTTAAGGGACTTAATAAAAAATATCTTATCCGGGAGGCTAGCTCTACGACCGGATGCCCGACGCGGAGCAAGATAACGCGTTAAGGGACTTAATAAAATATCTGATCCAGGAGGCTAGCTCTACGACCGGATGCCCGATGCGGAGCAAGATCACGCGTTAAGGGACTTAATAAAATATCTGATCCGGGAGGCTAGCTCTACGACCGGATGCCCGACGCGGAGCAAACTCCAGTGTCCTGGGACTTAAAGAAAATATCTGATCCTGGAGGCTAGCTGTACGACCGGATGCCCGACGCGGAGCAAGCTCCAGCGTTCTGGGACTTACAGAAAATATTTGATCCGAGAGGCTAGCTCTACGACCGGATGCCCGACGCGGAGCAAGATCACGTGTTAAGGGACTTAATAAAATATCTGATCCGGGAGGCTAGCTCTACGACCGGATGCCCGACGCGGAGCAAGCTCCAGCGTCCTGGTACTTAAAGAAAATATCTGATCCAGGAGGCTAGCTCTACGACCGGATGCCCGACGCGGAGCAAGATCACGCGTTAAGGGACTTAATAAAAAATATCTTATCCGAGAGGCTAGCTCTACAACCGGATGCCCGACGCGGAGCAAGATCACGCGTTAAGGGACTTAATAAAATATCTGATCCGGGAGGCTAGCTCTACGACCGGATGCCCGAAGCGGAGTAAGCTCCAGCGTCCTAGGACTTAAAGAAAATATCTGATCCGGGAGGCTAGCTCTACGACCGGATGCCCGACACGGAGCAAGATCACGCGTTAAGGGACTTAATAAAATATCTGATCCGGGAGGCTAGCTCTACGACCGGATGCCCGACGCGGAGCAAGATCACGCGTTAAGGGACTTAATAAAATATCTGATCCGGGAGGCTAGCTCTACAACCGGATGCCCGACGCGGAGCAAGATCACGCGTTAAGGGACTTAATAAAATATCTGATCCGGGAGGCTAGATCTACGACCGGATGCCCGACGCGGAGCAAGCTCCAGCGTCCTGGGACTTAAAGAAAATATCTGATCCGGGAGGCTAGCTCTACGACCGGATGCCCAACGCGGAGCAAGATCACGCGTTAAGGGACTTAATAAAATATCTGATCCGGGAGGCTAGCTCTACGACCGGATGCCCGACGCGGAGCAAGATCACGCGTTAAGGGACTTAATAAAATATCTGATCCGGGAGGCTAGCTCTACAACCGGATGCCCGACGCGGAGCAAGATCATGCGTTAAGGGACTTAATAAAATATCTGATCCGGGAGGCTAGCTCTACGACCGGATGCTCGACGCGGAGCAAGATCACGCGTTAAGGGACTTAATAAAATATCTGATCCGGGAGGCTAGATCTACGACCGGATGCCCGATGCGGAGCAAGATCACGCGTTAAGGGACTTAATAAAATATCTGATCCGGGAGGCTAGCTCTACGACTGGATGCCCGACGCGGAGCAAGCTCCAGCGTCCTGGGACTTAAAGAAAATATCTGATCCGGGAGGCTAGCTCTACGACCGGATGCCCGACGCGGAGCAAGATCACGCGTTAAGGGACTTAATAAAATATCTGATCCGGGAGGCTAGCTCTACGACCGGATGCCCGACGCGGAGCAAGATCACGCGTTAAGGGACTTAATAAAATATCTGATCCGGGAGGCTAGCTCTACGACCGGATGCCCGACGCGGAGCAAGATCACGCGTTAAGGGACTTAATAAAATATCTGATCCGGGAGGCTAGCTCTACGACCGGATGCCCGACGCTGAGCAAGCTCCAGCGTCCTGGGACTTAAAGAAAATATCTGATCCGGGAGGCTAGCTCTACGACCGGATGCCCGACGCGGAGCAAGATCACGCGTTAAGGGACTTAATAAAAAATATCTTATCCGGGAGGCTAGCTCTACGACCGGATGCCCGACGCGGAGCAAGATAACGCGTTAAGGGACTTAATAAAATATCTGATCCAGGAGGCTAGCTCTACGACCGGATGCCCGATGCGGAGCAAGATCACGCGTTAAGGGACTTAATAAAATATCTGATCCGGGAGGCTAGCTCTACAACCGGATGCCCGACGCGGAGCAAGATCACGCGTTAAGGGACTTAATAAAATATCTGATCCGGGAGGCTAGATCTACGACCGGATGCCCGACGCGGAGCAAGCTCCAGCGTCCTGGGACTTAAAGAAAATATCTGATCCGGGAGGCTAGCTCTACGACCGGATGCCCAACGCGGAGCAAGATCACGCGTTAAGGGACTTAATAAAATATCTGATCCGGGAGGCTAGCTCTACGACCGGATGCCCGACGCGGAGCAAGATCACGCGTTAAGGGACTTAATAAAATATCTGATCTGGGAGGCTAGCTCTACAACCGGATGCCCGACGCGGAGCAAGATCACGCGTTAAGGGACTTAATAAAATATCTGATCCGGGAGGCTAGCTCTACGACCGGATGCCCGACGCTGAGCAAGCTCCAGCGTCCTGGGACTTAAAGAAAATATCTGATCCGGGAGGCTAGCTCTACGACCGGATGCCCGACGCGGAGCAAGATCACGCGTTAAGGGACTTAATAAAAAATATCTTATCCGGGAGGCTAGCTCTACGACCGGATGCCCGACGCGGAGCAAGATAACGCGTTAAGGGACTTAATAAAATATCTGATCCAGGAGGCTAGCTCTACGACCGGATGCCCGATGCGGAGCAAGATCACGCGTTAAGGGACTTAATAAAATATCTGATCCGGGAGGCTAGCTCTACGACTGGATGCCCGACGCGGAGCAAGCTCCAGCGTCCTGGGACTTAAAGAAAATATCTGATCCGGGAGGCTAGCTCTACGACCGGATGCCCGACGCGGAGCAAGATCACGCGTTAAGGGACTTAATAAAATATCTGATCCGGGAGGCTAGCTCTACGACCGGATGCCCGACGCGGAGCAAGATCACGCGTTAAGGGACTTAATAAAATATCTGATCCGGGAGGCTAGCTCTACGACCGGATGCCCGACGCTGAGCAAGCTCCAGCGTCCTGGGACTTAAAGAAAATATCTGATCCGGGAGGCTAGCTCTACGACCGGATGCCCGACGCGGAGCAAGATCACGCGTTAAGGGACTTAATAAAAAATATCTTATCCGGGAGGCTAGCTCTACGACCGGATGCCCGACGCGGAGCAAGATAACGCGTTAAGGGACTTAATAAAATATCTGATCCAGGAGGCTAGATCTACGACCGGATGCCCGAGGCGGAGCAAGATCACGCGTTAAGGGACTTAATAAAATATCTGATCCGGGAGGCTAGCTCTACGACTGGATGCCCGACGCGGAGCAAGCTCCAGCGTCCTGGGACTTAAAGAAAATATCTGATCCGGGAGGCTAGCTCTACGACCGGATGCCCGACGCGGAGCAAGATCACGCGTTAAGGGACTTAATAAAATATCTGATCCGGGAGGCTAGCTCTACGACCGGATGCCCGACGCGGAGCAAGATCACGCGTTAAGGGACTTAATAAAATATCTGATCCGGGAGGCTAGCTCTACGACCGGATGCCCGACGCGGAGCAAGATCACGCGTTAAGGGACTTAATAAAATATCTGATCCGGGAGGCTAGCTCTACGACCGGATGCCCGACGCTGAGCAAGCTCCAGCGTCCTGGGACTTAAAGAAAATATCTGATCCGGGAGGCTAGCTCTACGACCGGATGCCCGACGCGGAGCAAGATCACGCGTTAAGGGACTTAATAAAAAATATCTTATCCGGGAGGCTAGCTCTACGACCGGATGCCCGACGCGGAGCAAGATAACGCGTTAAGGGACTTAATAAAATATCTGATCCAGGAGGCTAGCTCTACGACCGGATGCCCGATGCGGAGCAAGATCACGCGTTAAGGGACTTAATAAAATATCTGATCCGGGAGGCTAGCTCTACAACCGGATGCCCGACGCGGAGCAAGATCACGCGTTAAGGGACTTAATAAAATATCTGATCCGGGAGGCTAGATCTACGACCGGATGCCCGACGCGGAGCAAGCTCCAGCGTCCTGGGACTTAAAGAAAATATCTGATCCGGGAGGCTAGCTCTACGACCGGATGCCCAACGCGGAGCAAGATCACGCGTTAAGGGACTTAATAAAATATCTGATCCGGGAGGCTAGCTCTACGACCGGATGCCCGACGCGGAGCAAGATCACGCGTTAAGGGACTTAATAAAATATCTGATCTGGGAGGCTAGCTCTACAACCGGATGCCCGACGCGGAGCAAGATCACGCGTTAAGGGACTTAATAAAATATCTGATCCGGGAGGATAGCTCTACGACCGGATGCTCGACGCGGAGCAAGATCACGCGTTAAGGGACTTAATAAAATATCTGATCCGGGAGGCTAGCTCTACGACCGGATGCCCGATGCGGAGCAAGATCACGCGTTAAGGGACTTAATAAAATATCTGATCCGGGAGGCTAGCTCTACGACTGGATGCCCGACGCGGAGCAAGCTCCAGCGTCCTGGGACTTAAAGAAAATATCTGATCCGGGAGGCTAGCTCTACGACCGGATGCCCGACGCGGAGCAAGATCACGCGTTAAGGGACTTAATAAAATATCTGATCCGGGAGGCTAGCTCTACGACCGGATGCCCGACGCGGAGCAAGATCACGCGTTAAGGGACTTAATAAAATATCTGATCCGGGAGGCTAGCTCTACGACCGGATGCCCGACGCTGAGCAAGCTCCAGCGTCCTGGGACTTAAAGAAAATATCTGATCCGGGAGGCTAGCTCTACGACCGGATGCCCGACACGGAGCAAGATCACGCGTTAAGGGACTTAATAAAAAATATCTTATCCGGGAGGCTAGCTCTACGACCGGATGCCCGACGCGGAGCAAGATAACGCGTTAAGGGACTTAATAAAATATCTGATCCAGGAGGCTAGCTCTACGACCGGATGCCCGATGCGGAGCAAGATCACGCGTTAAGGGACTTAATAAAATATCTGATCCGGGAGGCTAGCTCTACAACCGGATGCCCGACGCGGAGCAAGATCACGCGTTAAGGGACTTAATAAAATATCTGATCCGGGAGGCTAGATCTACGATCGGATGCCCGACGCGGAGCAAGCTCCAGCGTCCTGGGACTTAAAGAAAATATCTGATCCTGGAGGCTAGCTCTACGACCGGATGCCCAACGCGGAGCAAGATCACGCGTTAAGGGACTTAATAAAATATCTGATCCGGGAGGCTAGCTCTACGACCGGATGCCCGACGCGGAGCAAGATCACGCGTTAAGGGACTTAATAAAATATCTGATCTGGGAGGCTAGCTCTACAACCGGATGCCCGACGCGGAGCAAGATCACGCGTTAAGGGACTTAATAAAATATCTGATCCGGGAGGCTAGCTCTACGACCGGATGCTCGAAGCGGAGCAAGATCACGCGTTAAGGGACTTAATAAAATATCTGATCCGGGAGGCTAGATCTACGACCGGATGCCCGATGCGGAGCAAGATCACGCGTTAAGGGACTTAATAAAATATCTGATCCGGGAGGCTAGCTCTACGACTGGATGCCCGACGCGGAGCAAGCTCCAGCGTCCTGGGACTTAAAGAAAATATCTGATCCGGGAGGCTAGCTCTACGACCGGATGCCCGACGCGGAGCAAGATCACGCGTTAAGGGACTTAATAAAATATCTGATCCGGGAGGCTAGCTCTACGACCGGATGCCCGACGCGGAGCAAGATCACGCGTTAAGGGACATAATAAAATATCTGATCCGGGAGGCTAGCTCTACGACCGGATGCCCGACGCGGAGCAAGATCACGCGTTAAGGGACTTAATAAAATATCTGATCTGGGAGGCTAGCTCTACAACCGGATGCCCGACGCGGAGCAAGATCACGCGTTAAGAGACTTAATAAAATATCTGATCCGGGAGGCTAGCTCTACGACCGGATGCTCGACGCGGAGCAAGATCACGCGTTAAGGGACTTAATAAAATATCTGATCCGGGAGGCTAGATCTACGACCGGATGCCCGATGCGGAGCAAGATCACGCGTTAAGGGACTTAATAAAATATCTGATCCGGGAGGCTAGCTCTACGACTGGATGCCCGACGCGGAGCAAGCTCCAGCGTCCTGGGACTTAAAGAAAATATCTGATCCGGGAGGCTAGCTCTACGACCGGATGCCCGACGCGGAGCAAGATCACGCGTTAAGGGACTTAATAAAATATCTGATCCGGGAGGCTAGCTCTACGACCGGATGCCCGACGCGGAGCAAGATCACGCGTTAAGGGACTTAATAAAATATCTGATCCGGGAGGCTAGCTCTACGACCGGATGCCCGACGCGGAGCAAGATCACGCGTTAAGGGACTTAATAAAATATCTGATCCGGGAGGCTAGCTCTACGACCGGATGCCCGACGCTGAGCAAGCTCCAGCGTCCTGGGACTTAAAGAAAATATCTGATCCGGGAGGCTAGCTCTACGACCGGATGCCCGACGCGGAGCAAGATCACGCGTTAAGGGACTTAATAAAAAATATCTTATCCGGGAGGCTAGCTATACGACCGGATGCCCGACGCGGAGCAAGATAACGCGTTAAGGGACTTAATAAAATATCTGATCCAGGAGGCTAGCTCTACGACCGGATGCCCGATGCGGAGCAAGATCACGCGTTAAGGGACTTAATAAAATATCTGATCCGGGAGGCTAGCTCTACAACCGGATGCCCGACGCGGAGCAAGATCACGCGTTAAGGGACTTAATAAAATATCTGATCCGGGAGGCTAGATCTACGACCGGATGCCCGACGCGGAGCAAGCTCCAGCGTCCTGGGACTTAAAGAAAATATCTGATCCGGGAGGCTAGCTCTACGACCGGATGCCCAACGCGGAGCAAGATCACGCGTTAAGGGACTTAATAAAATATCTGATCCGGGAGGCTAGCTCTACGACCGGATGCCCGACGCGGAGCAAGATCACGCGTTAAGGGACTTAATAAAATATCTGATCTAGGAGGCTAGCTCTACAACCGGATGCCCGACGCGGAGCAAGATCACGCGTTAAGGGACTTAATAAAATATCTGATCCGGGAGGATAGCTCTACGACCGGATGCTCGACGCGGAGCAAGATCACGCGTTAAGGGACTTAATAAAATATCTGATCCGGGAGGCTAGCTCTACGACCGGATGCCCGATGCGGAGCAAGATCACGCGTCAAGGGACTTAATAAAATATCTGATCCGGGAGGCTAGCTCTACGACTGGATGCCCGACGCGGAGCAAGCTCCAGCGTCCTGGGACTTAAAGAAAATATCTGATCCGGGAGGCTAGCTCTACGACCGGATGCCCGACGCGGAGCAAGATCACGCGTTAAGGGACTTAATAAAATATCTGATCCGGGAGGCTAGCTCTACGACCGGATGCCCGACGCGGAGCAAGATCACGCGTTAAGGGACTTAATAAAATATCTGATCCGGGAGGCTAGCTCTACGACCGGATGCCCGACGCTGAGCAAGCTCCAGCGTCCTGGGACTTAAAGAAAATATCTGATCCGGGAGGCTAGCTCTACGACCGGATGCCCGACGCGGAGCAAGATCACGCGTTAAGGGACTTAATAAAAAATATCTTATCCGGGAGGCTAGCTCTACGACCGGATGCCCGACGCGGAGCAAGATAACGCGTTAAGGGACTTAATAAAATATCTGATCCAGGAGGCTAGCTCTACGACCGGATGCCCGATGCGGAGCAAGATCACGCGTTAAGGGACTTAATAAAATATCTGATCCGGGAGGCTAGCTCTACGACCGGATGCCCGACGCGGAGCAAACTCCAGTGTCCTGGGACTTAAAGAAAATATCTGATCCTGGAGGCTAGCTGTACGACCGGATGCCCGACGCGGAGCAAGCTCCAGCGTTCTGGGACTTACAGAAAATATTTGATCCGAGAGGCTAGCTCTACGACCGGATGCCCGACGCGGAGCAAGATCACGTGTTAAGGGACTTAATAAAATATCTGATCCGGGAGGCTAGCTCTACGACCGGATGCCCGACGCGGAGCAAGCTCCAGCGTCCTGGTACTTAAAGAAAATATCTGATCCAGGAGGCTAGCTCTACGACCGGATGCCCGACGCGGAGCAAGATCACGCGTTAAGGGACTTAATAAAAAATATCTTATCCGGGAGGCTAGCTCTACAACCGGATGCCCGACGCGGAGCAAGATCACGCGTTAAGGGACTTAATAAAATATCTGATCCGGGAGGCTAGCTCTACGACCGGATGCCCGAAGCGGAGTAAGCTCCAGCGTCCTAGGACTTAAAGAAAATATCTGATCCGGGAGGCTAGCTCTACGACCGGATGCCCGACACGGAGCAAGATCACGCGTTAAGGGACTTAATAAAATATCTGATCCGGGAGGCTAGCTCTACGACCGGATGCCCGACGCGGAGCAAGATCACGCGTTAAGGGACTTAATAAAATATCTGATCCGGGAGGCTAGCTCTACAACCGGATGCCCGACGCGGAGCAAGATCACGCGTTAAGGGACTTAATAAAATATCTGATCCGGGAGGCTAGATCTACGACCGGATGCCCGACGCGGAGCAAGCTCCAGCGTCCTGGGACTTAAAGAAAATATCTGATCCGGGAGGCTAGCTCTACGACCGGATGCCCAACGCGGAGCAAGATCACGCGTTAAGGGACTTAATAAAATATCTGATCCGGGAGGCTAGCTCTACGACCGGATGCCCGACGCGGAGCAAGATCAAGCGTTAAGGGACTTAATAAAATATCTGATCTGGGAGGCTAGCTCTACAACCGGATGCCCGACGCGGAGCAAGATCACGCGTTAAGGGACTTAATAAAATATCTGATCCGGGAGGCTAGCTCTACGACCGGATGCTCGACGCGGAGCAAGATCACGCGTTAAGGGACTTAATAAAATATCTGATCCGGGAGGCTAGCTCTACGACCGGATGCCCGATGCGGAGCAAGATCACGCGTTAAGGGACTTAATAAAATATCTGATCCGGGAGGCTAGCTCTACGACTGGATGCCCGACGCGGAGCAAGCTCCAGCGTCCTGGGACTTAAAGAAAATAGCTGATCCGGGAGGCTAGCTCTACGACCGGATGCCCGACGCGGAGCAAGATCACGCGTTAAGGGACTTAATAAAATATCTGATCCGGGAGGCTAGCTCTACGACCGGATGCCCGACGCGGAGCAAGATCACGCGTTAAGGGAGTTAATAAAATATCTGATCCGGGAGGCTAGCTCTACGACCGGATGCCCGACACTGAGCAAGATCACGCGTTAAGGGACTTAATAAAAAATATCTTATCCGGGAGGCTAGCTCTACGACCGGATGCCCGACGCGGAGCAAGATAACGCGTTAAGGGACTTAATAAAATATCTGATCCAGGAGGCTAGCTCTACGACCGGATGCCCGATGCGGAGCAAGATCACGCGTTAAGGGACTTAATAAAATATCTGATCCGGGAGGCTAGCTCTACGACCGGATGCCCGACGCGGAGCAAGCTCCAGTGTCCTGGGACTTAAAGAAAATATCTGATCCTGGAGGCTAGCTGTACGACCGGATGCCCGACGCGGAGCAAGCTCCAGCGTTCTGGGACTTACAGAAAATATTTGATCCGAGAGGCTAGCTCTACGACCGGATGCCCGACGCGGAGCAAGATCACGTGTTAAGGGACTTAATAAAATATCTGATCCGGGAGGCTAGCTCTACGACCGGATGCCCGACGCGGAGCAAGCTCCAGCGTTCTGGTACTTAAAGAAAATATCTGATCCAGGAGGCTAGCTCTACGACCGGATGCCCGACGCGGAGCAAGATCACGCGTTAAGGGACTTAATAAAAAATATCTTATCCGGGAGGCTAGCTCTACGACCGGATGCCCGACGCGGAGCAAGATCACGCGTTAAGGGACTTAATAAAATATCTGATCCGGGAGGCTAGCTCTACGACCGGATGCCCGAAGCGGAGTAAGCTCCAGCGTCCTAGGACTTAAAGAAAATATCTGATCCGGGAGGCTAGCTCTACGACCGGATGCCCGACACGGAGCAAGATCACGCGTTAAGGGACTTAATAAAATATCTGATCCGGGAGGCTAGCTCTACGACCGGATGCCCGACGCGGAGCAAGATCACGCGTTAAGGGACTTAATAAAATATCTGATCCGGGAGGCTAGCTCTACAACCGGATGCCCGACGCGGAGCAAGATCATGCGTTAAGGGACTTAATAAAATATCTGATCCGGGAGGCTAGATCTACGACCGGATGCCCGACGCGGAGCAAGCTCCAGCGTCCTGGGACTTAAAGAAAATATCTGATCCGGGAGGCTAACTCTACGACCGGATGCCCGACGCGGAGCAAGATCACGCGTTAAGGGACTTAATAAAATATCTGATCCGGGAGGCTAGCTCTACGACCGGATGCCCGACGCGGAGCAAGATCACGCGTTAAGGGACTTAATAAAATATCTGATCCGGGAGGCTAGCTCTACAACCGGATGCCCGACGCGGAGCAAGATAACGCGTTAAGGGACTTAATAAAATATCTGATCCGGGAGGCTAGATCTACGACCGGATGCCCGACGCGGAGCAAGCTCCAGCGTCCTGGGACTTAAAGAAAATATCTGATCCGGGAGGCTAGCTCTACGACCGGATGCCCGACGCGGAGCAAGATCACGCGTTAAGGGACTTAATAAAATATCTGATCCGGGAGGCTAGCTTTACGACCGGATGCCCGACGCGGAGCAAGCTCCAGCGTCCTGGGACTTAAAGAAAATATCTGATCCAGGAGGCTAGCTCTACGACCGGATGCCCGACGCGGAGCAAGATCACGCGTTAAGGGACTTAATAAAAAATATCTTATCCGGGAGGCTATCTCTATGACCGGATGCCCGACGCAGAGCAAGATCACGCGTTAAGGGACTTAATAAAATATCTGATCCAGGAGGCTAGCTCTACGCCCGGATGCCCGATGCGGAGCAAGATCACGCGTTAAGTGACTTAATAAAATATCTGATCCGGGAGGCTAGCTCTACGACCGGATGCCCGACGCGGAGCAAGCTCCAGTGTCCTGGGACTTAAAGAAAATATCTGATCTTGGAGGCTAGCTCTACGACCGGATGCCCGACGCGGAGCAAGCTCCAGCGTCCTGGGACTTAAAGAAAATATCTGATCCGGGAGGCTAGCTCTACGACCGGATGCCCGACGCGGAGCAAGCTCCAGCGTCCTGGGACTTAAAGAAAATATCTGATCCGGGAGGCTAGCTCTACGACCGGATGCCCGACGCGGAGCAAGATCACGCGTTAAGGGACTTAATAAAATATCTGATCCGGGAGGCTAGCTCTACGACCGGATGCCCGACGCGGAGCAAGATCACGCGTTAAGGGACTTAATAAAATATCTGATCCGGGAGGCTAGCTCTACGACCGGATGCCCGACGCTGAGCAAGCTCCAGCGTCCTGGGACTTAAAGAAAATATCTGATCCGGGAGGCTAGCTCTACGACCGGATGCCCGACGCGGAGCAAGATCACGCGTTAAGGGACTTAATAAAATATCTGATCCGGGAGGCTAGCTTTACGACCGGATGCCCGACGCGGAGCAAGCTCCAGCGTCCTGGGACTTAAAGAAAATATCTGATCCAGGAGGCTAGCTCTACGACCGGATGCCCGACGCGGAGCAAGATCACGCGTTAAGGGACTTAATAAAAAATATCTTATCCGGCAGGCTAGCTCTACGACCGGATGCCCGACGCGGAGCAAGATCACGCGTTAAGGGACTTAATAAAATATCTGATCCAGGAGGCTAGCTCTACGACCGGATGCCCGATGCGGAGCAAGATCACGCGTTAAGGGACTTAATAAAATATCTGATCCGGGAGGCTAGCTCTACGACCGGATGCCCGACGCGGAGCAAGCTCCAGTGTCCTGGGACTTAAAGAAAATATCTGATCCTGGAGGCTAGCTGTACGACCGGATGCCCGACGCGGAGCAAGCTCCAGCGTTCTGGGACTTACAGAAAATATTTGATCCGAGAGGCTAGCTCTACGACCGGATGCCCGACGCGGAGCAAGATCACGTGTTAAGGGACTTAATAAAATATCTGATCCGGGAGGCTAGCTCTACGACCGGATGCCCGACGCGGAGCAAGCTCCAGCGTCCTGGTACTTAAAGAAAATATCTGATCCAGGAGGCTAGCTCTACGACCGGATGCCCGACGCGGAGCAAGATCACGCGTTAAGGGACTTAATAAAAAATATCTTATCCGGGAGGCTAGCTCTACGACCGGATGCCCGACGCGGAGCAAGATCACGCGTTAAGGGACTTAATAAAATATCTGATCCGGGAGGCTAGCTCTACGACCGGATGCCCGAAGCGGAGTAAGCTCCAGCGTCCTAGGACTTAAAGAAAATATCTGATCCGGGAGGCTAGCTCTACGACCGGATGCCCGACACGGAGCAAGATCACGCGTTAAGGGACTTAATAAAATATCTGATCCGGGAGGCTAGCTCTACGACCGGATGCCCGACGCGGAGCAAGATCACGCGTTAAGGGACTTAATAAAATATCTGATCCGGGAGGCTAGCTCTACAACCGGATGCCCGACGCGGAGCAAGATCATGCGTTAAGGGACTTAATAAAATATCTGATCCGGGAGGCTAGATCTACGACCGGATGCCCGACGCGGAGCAAGCTCCAGCGTCCTGGGACTTAAAGAAAATATCTGATCCGGGAGGCTAACTCTACGACCGGATGCCCGACGCGGAGCAAGATCACGCGTTAAGGGACTTAATAAAATATCTGTTCCGGGAGGCTAGCTCTACGACCGGATGCCCGACGCGGAGCAAGATCACGCGTTAAGGGACTTAATAAAATATCTGATCCGGGAGGCTAGCTCTACAACCGGATGCCCGACGCGGAGCAAGATCACGCGTTAAGGGACTTAATAAAATATCTGATCCGGGAGGCTAGATCTACGACCGGATGCCCGACGCGGAGCAAGCTCCAGCGTCCTGGGACTTAAAGAAAATATCTGATCCGGGAGGCTAGCTCTACGACCGGATGCCCGACGCGGAGCAAGATCACGCGTTAAGGGACTTAATAAAATATCTGATCCGGGAGGCTAGCTTTACGACCGGATGCCCGACGCGGAGCAAGCTCCAGCGTCCTGGGACTTAAAGAAAATATCTGATCCAGGAGGCTAGCTCTACGACCGGATGCCCGACGCGGAGCAAGATCACGCGTTAAGGGACTTAATAAAAAATATCTTATCCGGGAGGCTATCTCTATGACCGGATGCCCGACGCAGAGCAAGATCACGCGTTAAGGGACTTAATAAAATATCTGATCCAGGAGGCTAGCTCTACGACCGGATGCCCGATGCGGAGCAAGATCACGCGTTAAGGGACTTAATAAAATATCTGATCCGGGAGGCTAGCTCTACGACCGGATGCCCGACGCGGAGCAAGCTCCAGTGTCCTGGGACTTAAAGAAAATATCTGATCTTGGAGGCTAGCTCTACGACCGGATGCCCGACGCGGAGCAAGCTCCAGCGTCCTGGGACTTAAAGAAAATATCTGATCCGGGAGGCTAGCTCTACGACCGGATGCCCGACGCGGAGCAAGCTCCAGCGTCCTGGGACTTAAAGAAAATATCTGATCCGGGAGGCTAGCTCTACGACCGGATGCCCGACGCGGAGCAAGATCACGCGTTAAGGGACTTAATAAAATATCTGATCCGGGAGGCTAGCTCTACGACCGGATGCCCGACGCGGAGCAAGATCACGCGTTAAGGGACTTAATAAAATATCTGATCCGGGAGGCTAGCTCTACGACCGGATGCCCGACGCTGAGCAAGCTCCAGCGTCCTGGGACTTAAAGAAAATATCTGATCCGGGAGGCTAGCTCTACGACCGGATGCCCGACGCGGAGCAAGATCACGCGTTAAGGGACTTAATAAAATATCTGATCCGGGAGGCTAGCTTTACGACCGGATGCCCGACGCGGAGCAAGCTCCAGCGTCCTGGGACTTAAAGAAAATATCTGATCCAGGAGGCTAGCTCTACGACCGGATGCCCGACGCGGAGCAAGATCACGCGTTAAGGGACTTAATAAAAAATATCTTATCCGGCAGGCTAGCTCTACGACCGGATGCCCGACGCGGAGCAAGATCACGCGTTAAGGGACTTAATAAAATATCTGATCCAGGAGGCTAGCTCTACGACCGGATGCCCGATGCGGAGCAAGATCACGCGTTAAGGGACTTAATAAAATATCTGATCCGGGAGGCTAGCTCTACGACCGGATGCCCGACGCGGAGCAAGCTCCAGTGTCCTGGGACTTAAAGAAAATATCTGATCCTGGAGGCTAGCTGTACGACCGGATGCCCGACGCGGAGCAAGCTCCAGCGTTCTGGGACTTACAGAAAATATTTGATCCGAGAGGCTAGCTCTACGACCGGATGCCCGACGCGGAGCAAGATCACGTGTTAAGGGACTTAATAAAATATCTGATCCGGGAGGCTAGCACTACGACCGGATGCCCGACGCGGAGCAAGCTCCAGCGTCCTGGTACTTAAAGAAAATATCTGATCCAGGAGGCTAGCTCTACGACCGGATGCCCGACGCGGAGCAAGATCACGCGTTAAGGGACTTAATAAAAAATATCTTATCCGGGAGGCTAGCTCTACGACCGGATGCCCGACGCGGAGCAAGATCACGCGTTAAGGGACTTAATAAAATATCTGATCCGGGAGGCTAGCTCTACGACCGGATGCCCGAAGCGGAGTAAGCTCCAGCGTCCTAGGACTTAAAGAAAATATCTGATCCGGGAGGCTAGCTCTACGACCGGATGCCCGACACGGAGCAAGATCACGCGTTAAGGGACTTAATAAAATATCTGATCCGGGAGGCTAGCTCTACGACCGGATGCCCGACGCGGAGCAAGATCACGCGTTAAGGGACTTAATAAAATATCTGATCCGGGAGGCTAGCTCTACAACCGGATGCCCGACGCGGAGCAAGATCACGCGTTAAGGGACTTAATAAAATATCTGATCCGGGAGGCTAGCTCTACGACCGGATGCCCGACGCGGAGCAAGCTCCAGTGTCCTGGGACTTAAAGAAAATATCTGATCCTGGAGGCTAGCTGTACGACCGGATGCCCGACGCGGAGCAAGCTCCAGCGTTCTGGGACTTACAGAAAATATTTGATCCGAGAGGCTAGCTCTACGACCGGATGCCCGACGCGGAGCAAGATCAGGTGTTAAGGGACTTAATAAAATATCTGATCCGGGAGGCTAGCACTACGACCGGATGCCCGACGCGGAGCAAGCTCCAGCGTCCTGGTACTTAAAGAAAATATCTGATCCAGGAGGCTAGCTCTACGACCGGATGCCCGACGCGGAGCAAGATCACGCGTTAAGGGACTTAATAAAAAATATCTTATCCGGGAGGCTAGCTCTACGACCGGATGCCCGACGCGGAGCAAGATCACGCGTTAAGGGACTTAATAAAATATCTGATCCGGGAGGCTAGCTCTACGACCGGATGCCCGAAGCGGAGTAAGCTCCAGCGTCCTAGGACTTAAAGAAAATATCTGATCCGGGAGGCTAGCTCTACGACCGGATGCCCGACACGGAGCAAGATCACGCGTTAAGGGACTTAATAAAATATCTGATCCGGGAGGCTAGCTCTACGACCGGATGCCCGACGCGGAGCAAGATCACGCGTTAAGGGACTTAATAAAATATCTGATCCGGGAGGCTAGCTCTACAACCGGATGCCCGACGCGGAGCAAGATCACGCGTTAAGGGACTTAATAAAATATCTAATCCGGGAGGCTAGATCTACGACCGGATGCCCGACGCGGAGCAAGCTCCAGCGTCCTGGGACTTAAAGAAAATATCTGATCCGGGAGGCTAGCTCTACGACCGGATGCCCGACGCGGAGCAAGATCACGCGTTAAGGGACTTAATAAAATATCTGATCCGGGAGGCTAGCTCTACGACCGGATGCCCGAAGCGGAGTAAGCTCCAGCGTCCTAGGACTTAAAGAAAATATCTGATCCGGGAGGCTAGCTCTACGACCGGATGCCCGACACGGAGCAAGATCACGCGTTAAGGGACTTAATAAAATATCTGATCCGGGAGGCTAGCTCTACGACCGGATGCCCGACGCGGAGCAAGATCACGCGTTAAGGGACTTAATAAAATATCTGATCCGGGAGGCTAGCTCTACAACCGGATGCCCGACGCGGAGCAAGATCACGCGTTAAGGGACTTAATAAAATATCTAATCCGGGAGGCTAGATCTACGACCGGATGCCCGACGCGGAGCAAGCTCCAGCGTCCTGGGACTTAAAGAAAATATCTGATCCGGGAGGCTAGCTCTACGACCGGATGCCCGACGCGGAGCAAGATCACGCGTTAAGGGACTTAATAAAATATCTGATCCGGGAGGCTAGCTCTACGACCGGATGCCCGACGCGGAGCAAGATCACGCGTTAAGGGACTTAATAAAATATCTGATCCGGGAGGCTAGCTCTAGAACCGGATGCCCGACGCGGAGCAAGATCACGCGTTAAGGGACTTAATAAAATATCTGATCCGGGAGGCTAGATCTACGACCGGATGCCCGACGCGGAGCAAGCTCCAGCGTCCTGGGACTTAAAGAAAATATCTGATCCGGGAGGCTAGCTCTACGACCGGATGCCCGACGCGGAGCAAGATCACGCGTTAAGGGACTTAATAAAATATCTGATCCGGGAGGCTAGCTTTACGACTGGATGCCCGACGCGGAGCAAGCTCCAGCGTCCTGGGACTTAAAGAAAATATCTGATCCAGGAGGCTAGCTCTACGACCGGATGCCCGACGCGGAACAAGATCACGCGTTAAGGGACTTAATAAAAAATATCTTATCCGGGAGGCTAGCTCTACGACCGGATGCCCGACGCAGAGCAAGATCACGCGTTAAGGGACTTAATAAAATATCTGATCCAGGAGGCTAGCTCTACGACCGGATGCCCGATGCGGAGCAAGATCACGCGTTAAGGGACTTACTAAAATATCTGATCCGGGAGGCTAGCTCTACGACCGGATGCCCGACGCGGAGCAAGCTCCAGTGTCCTGGGACTTAAAGAAAATATCTCATCCTGGAGGCTAGCTCTACGACCGGATGCCCGACGCGGAGCAAGCTCCAGCGTCCTGGGACTTAAAGAAAATATCTGATCCGGGAGGCTAGCTCTACGACCGGATGCCCGACGCGGAGCAAGCTCCAGCGTCCTGGGACTTAAAGAAAATATCTGATCCGGGAGGCTAGCTCTACGACCGGATGCCCGACGCGGAGCAAGATCACGCGTTAAGGGACTTAATAAAATATCTGATCCGGGAGGCTAGCTCTACGACCGGATGCCCGACGCTGAGCAAGCTCCAGCGTCCTGGGACTTAAAGAAAATATCTGATCCGGGAGGCTAGCTCTACGACCGGATGCCCGACGCGGAGCAAGATCACGCGTTAAGGGACTTAATAAAATATCTGATCTGGGAGGCTAGCTTTACGACCGGATGCCCGACGCGGAGCAAGCTCCAGCGTCCTGGGACTTAAAGAAAATATCTGATCCAGGAGGCTAGCTCTACGACCGGATGCCCGACGCGGAGCAAGATCACGCGTTAAGGGACTTAATAAAAAATATCTTATCCGGGAGGCTAGCTCTACGACCGGATGCCCGACGCGGAGCAAGATCACGCGTTAAGGGACTTAATAAAATATCTGATCCAGGAGGCTAGCTCAACGACCGGATGCCCGATGCGGAGCAAGATCACGCGTTAAGGGACTTAATAAAATATCTGATCCGGGAGGCTAGCTCTATGACCGGATGCCTGACGCGGAGCAAGCTCCAGTGTCCTGGGACTTAAAGAAAATATCTGATCCTGGAGGCTAGCTGTACGACCGGATGCCCGACGCGGAGCAAGCTCCAGCGTTTTGGGACTTACAGAAAATATTTGATCCGAGAGGCTAGCTCTACGACCGGATGCCCGACGCGGAGCAAGATCACGTGTTAAGGGACTTAATAAAATATCTGATCCGGGAGGCTAGCACTACGACCGGATGCCCGACGCGGAGCAAGCTCCAGCGTCCTGGTACTTAAAGAAAATATCTGATCCAGGAGGCTAGCTCTACGACCGGATGCCCGACGCGGAGCAAGATCACGCGTTAAGGGACTTAATAAAAAATATCTTATCCGGGAGGCTAGCTCTACGACCGGATGCCCGACGCGGAGCAAGATCACGCGTTAAGGGACTTAATAAAATATCTGATCCGGGAGGCTAGCTCTACGACCGGATGCCCGAAGCGGAGTAAGCTCCAGCGTCCTAGGACTTAAAGAAAATATCTGATCCGGGAGGCTAGTTCTACGACCGGATGCCCGACACGGAGCAAGATCACGCGTTAAGGGACTTAATAAAATATCTGATCCGGGAGGCTAGCTCTACGACCGGATGCCCGACGCGGAGCAAGATCACGCGTTAAGGGACTTAATAAAATATCTGATCCGGGAGGCTAGCTCTACAACCGGATGCCCGACGCGGAGCAAGATCACGCGTTAAGGGACTTAATAAAATATCTGATCCGGGAGGCTAGATCTACGACCGGATGCCCGACGCGGAGCAAGCTCCAGCGTCCTGGGACTTAAAGAAAATATCTGATCCGGGAGGCTAGCTCTATGACCGGATGCCCGACGCGGAGCAAGATCACGCGTTAAGGGACTTAATAAAATATCTGATCCGGGAGGCTAGCTCTACGACCGGATGCCCGACGCGGAGCAAGATCACGCGTTAAGGGACTTAATAAAATATCTGATCCGGGAGGCTAGCTCTACAACCGGATGCCCGACGCGGAGCAAGATCACGCGTTAAGGGACTTAATAAAATATCTGATCCGGGAGGCTAGATCTACGACCGGATGCCCGACGCGGAGCAAGCTCCAGCGTCCTGGGACTTAAAGAAAATATCTGATCCGGGAGGCTAGCTCTACGACCGGATGCCCGACGCGGAGCAAGATCACGCGTTAAGGGACTTAATAAAATATCTGATCCGGGAGGCTAGCTTTACGACCGGATGCCCGACGCGGAGCAAGCTCCAGCGTCCTGGGACTTAAAGAAAATATCTGATCCAGGAGGCTAGCTCTACGACCGGATGCCCGACGCGGAACAAGATCACGCGTTAAGGGACTTAATAAAAAATATCTTATCCGGGAGGCTAGCTCTACGACCGGATGCCCGACGCGGAGCAAGATCACGCGTTAAGGGACTTAATAAAATATCTGATCCGGGAGGCTAGCTCTACGACCGGATGCCCGAAGCGGAGTAAGCTCCAGCGTCCTAGGACTTAAAGAAAATATCTGATCCGGGAGGCTAGCTCTACGACCAGATGCCCGACACGGAGCAAGATCACGCGTTAAGGGACTTAATAAAATATCTGATCCGGGAGGCTAGCTCTACGACCGGATGCCCGACGTGGAGCAAGATCACGCGTTAAGGGACTTAATAAAATATCTGATCCGGGAGGCTAGCTCTACAACCGGATGCCCGACGCGGAGCAAGATCACGCGTTAAGGGACTTAATAAAATATCTAATCCGGGAGGCTAGATCTACGACCGGATGCCCGACGCGGAGCAAGCTCCAGCGTCCTGGGACTTAAAGAAAATATCTGATCCGGGAGGCTAGCTCTACGACCGGATGCCCGACGCGGAGCAAGATCACGCGTTAAGGGACTTAATAAAATATCTGATCCGGGAGGCTAGCTCTACGACCGGATGCCCGACGCGGAGCAAGATCACGCGTTAAGGGACTTAATAAAATATCTGATCCGGGAGGCTAGCTCTACAACCGGATGCCCGACGCGGAGCAAGATCACGCGTTAAGGGACTTAATAAAATATCTGATCCGGGAGGCTAGATCTACGACCGGATGCCCGACGCGGAGCAAGCTCCAGCGTCCTGGGACTTAAAGAAAATATCTGATCCGGGAGGCTAGCTCTACGACCGGATGCCCGACGCGGAGCAAGATCACGCGTTAAGGGACTTAATAAAATATCTGATCCGGGAGGCTAGCTTTACGACCGGATGCCCGACGCGGAGCAAGCTCCAGCGTCCTGGGACTTAAAGAAAATATCTGATCCAGGAGGCTAGCTCTACGACCGGATGCCCGACGCGGAACAAGATCACGCGTTAAGGGACTTAATAAAAAATATCTTATCCGGGAGGCTAGCTCTACGACCGGATGCCCGACGCAGAGCAAGATCACGCGTTAAGGGACTTAATAAAATATCTGATCCAGGAGGCTAGCTCTACGACCGGATGCCCGATGCGGAGCAAGATCACGCGTTAAGGGACTTAATAAAATATCTGATCCGGGAGGCTAGCTCTACGACCGGATGCCCGACGCGGAGCAAGCTCCAGTGTCCTGGGACTTAAAGAAAATATCTCATCCTGGAGGCTAGCTCTACGACCGGATGCCCGACGCGGAGCAAGCTCCAGCGTCCTGGGACTTAAAGAAAATATCTGATCCGGGAGGCTAGCTCTACGACCGGATGCCCGACGCGGAGCAAGCTCCAGCGTCCTGGGACTTAAAGAAAATATCTGATCCGGGAGGCTAGCTCTACGACCGGATGCCCGACGCGGAGCAAGATCACGCGTTAAGGGACTTAATAAAATATCTGATCCGGGAGGCTAGCTCTACGATCGGATGCCCGACGCTGAGCAAGCTCCAGCGTCCTGGGACTTAAAGAAAATATCTGATCCGGGAGGCTAGCTCTACGACCGGATGCCCGACGCGGAGCAAGATCACGCGTTAAGGGACTTAATAAAATATCTGATCTGGGAGGCTAGCTTTACGACCGGATGCCCGACGCGGAGCAAGCTCCAGCGTCCTGGGACTTAAAGAAAATATCTGATCCAGGAGGCTAGCTCTACGACCGGATGCCCGACGCGGAGCAAGATCACGCGTTAAGGGACTTAATAAAAAATATCTTATCCGGGAGGCTAGCTCTACGACCGGATGCCCGACGCGGAGCAAGATCACGCGTTAAGGGACTTAATAAAATATCTGATCCAGGAGGCTAGCTCTACGACCGGATGCCCGATGCGGAGCAAGATCACGCGTTAAGGGACTTAATAAAATATCTGATCCGGGAGGCTAGCTCTATGACCGGATGCCTGACGCGGAGCAAGCTCCAGTGTCCTGGGACTTAAAGAAAATATCTGATCCTGGAGGCTAGCTGTACGACCGGATGCCCGACGCGGAGCAAGCTCCAGCGTTCTGGGACTTACAGAAAATATTTGATCCGAGAGGCTAGCTCTACGACCGGATGCCCGACGCGGAGCAAGATCACGTGTTAAGGGACTTAATAAAATATCTGATCCGGGAGGCTAGCACTACGACCGGATGCCCGACGCGGAGCAAGCTCCAGCGTCCTGGTACTTAAAGAAAATATCTGATCCAGGAGGCTAGCTCTACGACCGGATGCCCGACGCGGAGCAAGATCACGCGTTAAGGGACTTAATAAAAAATATCTTATCCGGGAGGCTAGCTCTACGACCGGATGCCCGACGCGGAGCAAGATCACGCGTTAAGGGACTTAATAAAATATCTGATCCGGGAGGCTAGCTCTACGACCGGATGCCCGAAGCGGAGTAAGCTCCAGCGTCCTAGGACTTAAAGAAAATATCTGATCCGGGAGGCTAGCTCTACGACCGGATGCCCGACACGGAGCAAGATCACGCGTTAAGGGACTTAATAAAATATCTGATCCGGGAGGCTAGCTCTACGACCGGATGCCCGACGCGGAGCAAGATCACGCGTTAAGGGACTTAATAAAATATCTGATCCGGGAGGCTAGCTCTACAACCGGATGCCCGACGCGGAGCAAGATCACGCGTTAAGGGACTTAATAAAATATCTGATCCGGGAGGCTAGATCTACGACCGGATGCCCGACGCGGAGCAAGCTCCAGCGTCCTGGGACTTAAAGAAAATATCTGATCCGGGAGGCTAGCTCTATGACCGGATGCCCGACGCGGAGCAAGATCACGCGTTAAGGGACTTAATAAAATATCTGATCCGGGAGGCTAGCTCTACGACCGGATGCCTGACGCGGAGCAAGATCACGCGTTAAGGGACTTAATAAAATATCTGATCCGGGAGGCTAGCTCTACAACCGGATGCCCGACGCGGAGCAAGATCACGCGTTAAGGGACTTAATAAAATATCTGATCCGGGAGGCTAGATCTACGACCGGATGCCCGACGCGGAGCAAGCTCCAGCGTCCTGGGACTTAAAGAAAATATCTGATCCGGGAGGCTAGCTCTACGACCGGATGCCCGACGCGGAGCAAGATCACGCGTTAAGGGACTTAATAAAATATCTGATCCGGGAGGCTAGCTTTACGACCGGATGCCCGACGCGGAGCAAGCTCCAGCGTCCTGGGACTTAAAGAAAATATCTGATCCAGGAGGCTAGCTCTACGACCGGATGCCCGACGCGGAACAAGATCACGCGTTAAGGGACTTAATAAAAAATATCTTATCCGGGAGGCTAGCTCTACGACCGGATGCCCGACGCGGAGCAAGATCACGCGTTAAGGGACTTAATAAAATATCTGATCCAGGAGGCTAGCTCTACGACCGGATGCCCGATGCGGAGCAAGATCACGCGTTAAGGGACTTAATAAAATATCTGATCCGGGAGGCTAGCTCTACGACCGGATGCCCGACGCGGAGCAAGCTCCAGTGTCCTGGGACTTAAAGAAAATATCTGATCCTGGAGGCTAGCTCTACGACCGGATGCCCGACGCGGAGCAAGCTCCAGCGTCCTGGGACTTAAAGAAAATATCTGATCCGGGAGGCTAGCTCTACGACCGGATGCCCGACGCGGAGCAAGCTCCAGCGTCCTGGGACTTAAAGAAAATATCTGATCCGGGAGGCTAGCTCTACGACCGGATGCCCGACGCGGAGCAAGATCACGCGTTAAGGGACTTAATAAAATATCTGATCCGGGAGGCTAGCTCTACGACCGGATGCCCGACGCGGAGCAAGATCACGCGTTAAGGGACTTAATAAAATATCTGATCCGGGAGGCTAGCTCTACGACCGGAGGCCCGACGCTGAGCAAGCTCCAGCGTCCTGGGACTTAAAGAAAATATCTGATCCGGGAGGCTAGCTCTACGACCGGATGCCCGACGCGGAGCAAGATCACGCGTTAAGGGACTTAATAAAATATCTGATCCGGGAGGCTAGCTTTACGACCGGATGCCCGACGCGGAGCAAGCTCCAGCGTCCTGGGACTTAAAGAAAATATCTGATCCAGGAGGCTAGCTCTACGACCGGATGCCCGACGCGGAGCAAGATCACGCGTTAAGGGACTTAATAAAAAATATCTTATCCGGGAGGCTAGCTCTACGACCGGATGCCCGACGCGGAGCAAGATCACGCGTTAAGGGACTTAATAAAATATCTGATCCAGGAGGCTAGCTCTACAACCGGATGCCCGATGCGGAGCAAGATCACGCGTTAAGGGACTTAATAAAATATCTGATCCGGGAGGCTAGCTCTACGACCGGATGCCCGACGCGAAGCAAGCTCCAGTGTCCTGGGACTTAAAGAAGATATCTGATCCGGGAGGCTAGCTCTACGACCGGATGCCCGACGCGGAGCAAGCTCCAGCGTCCTGGGACTTAAAGAAAATTTCTGATCCGGGATGCTAGCTCTACGACCGGATGCCCGACGCGGAGCAAGATCACGCGTTAAGGGACTTAATAAAATGTCTGATCCGGGAGGCTAGCTCTACGACCGGATGCCCGACGCGGAGCAAGCTCCAGCGTCCTGGGACTTAAAGAAAATATCTGATCCAGGAGGCTAGCTCTACGACCGGATGCCCGACGCGGAGCAAGATCACGCGTTAAGGGACTTAATAAAAAATATCTTATCCGGGAGGCTAGCTCTACGACCGGATGCCCGACGCGGAGCAAGATCACGCGTTAAGGGACTTAATAAAATATCTTATCCGGGAGGCTAGCTCTACGACCGGATGCCCGAAGCGGAGTAAGCTCCAGCGTCCTAGGACTTAAAGAAAATATCTGATCCGGGAGGCTAGCTCTACGACCGGATGCCCGACACGGAGCAAGATCACGCGTTAAGGGAGTTAATAAAATATCTGATCCGGGAGGCTAGCTCTACGACCGGATTCCCGACGCGGAGCAAGATCACGCGTTAAGGGACTTAATAAAATATCTGATCCGGGAGGCTAGCTCTACAATCGGATGCCCGACGCGGAGCAAGATCACGCGTTAAGGGACTTAATAAAATATCTGATCCGGGAGGCTAGATCTACGACCGGATGCCCGACGCGGAGCAAGCTCCAGCGTCCTGGGACTTAAAGAAAATATCTGATCCGGGAGGCTAGCTCTACGACCGGATGCCCGACGCGGAGCAAGATCACGCGTTAAGGGACTTAATAAAATATCTGATCTGGGAGGCTAGCTCTACGACCGGATGCCCGACGCTGAGCAAGCTCCAGCGTCCTGGGACTTAAAGAAAATATCTGATCCTGGAGGCTAGCTGTACGACCGAATGCCCGACGCGGAGCAAACTCCAGCGTTCTGGGACTTACAGAAAATATTTGATCCGAGAGGCTAGCTCTACGACCGGATGCCCGACGCGGAGCAAGATCACGTGTTAAGGGACTTAATAAAATATCTGATCCGGGAGGCTAGCTCTACGACCGGATGCCCGACGCGGAGCAAGCTCCAGCGTCCTGGTACTTAAAGAAAATATCATATCCAGGAGGCTAGCTCTACGACCGGATGCCCGACGCGGAGCAAGATCACGCGTTAAGGGACTTAAAAAAAAATATCTTATCCGGGAGGCTAGCTCTACGACCGGATGCCCGACGCGGAGCAAGATCACGCGTTAAGGGACTTAATAAAATATCTGATCCGGGAGGCTAGCTCTACGACCGGATGCCCGACGCGGAGTAAGCTCCAGCGTCCTGGGACTTAAAGAAAATATCTGATCCGGGATGCTAGCTCTACGACCGGATGCCCGACGCGGAGCAAGATCACGCGTTAAGGGACTTAATAAAATATCTGATCCGGGAGGCTAGCTCTACGACCGGATGCCCGACGCGGAGCAAGATCACGCGTTAAGGGACTTAATAAAATATCTGATCCGGGAGGCTAGCTCTACAACCGGATGCCCGACGCGGAGCAAGATCACGCGTTAAGGGACTTAATAAAATATCTGATCCGGGAGGCTAGATCTACGACCGGATGCCCGACGCAGAGCAAGCTCCAGCGTCCTGGGACTTAAAGAAAATATCTGATCCAGGAGGTTAGCTCTACGACCGGATGCCCGACGCGGAGCAAGATCACGCGTTATGGGACTTAATAAAAAATATCTTATCCGGGAGGCTAGCTCTACGACCGGATGCCCGACGCGGAGCAAGATCACGCGTTAAGGGACTTAATAAAATATCTGATCCGGGAGGCTAGCTCTACGACCGGATGACCGACGCGGAGCAAGATCACGCGTTAAGGGACTTAATAAAATATCTGATCCGGGAGGCTAGCTCTACGACCGGATGCCCGACGCGGAGCAAGCTCCAGCGTCCTGGGACTTAAAGAAAATATCTGATCCGGGATGCTAGCTCTACGACCGGATGCCCGACGCGGAGCAAGATCACGCGTTAAGGGACTTAATAAAATGTCTGATCCGGGAGGCTAGCTCTACGACCGGATGCCCGACGCGGAGCAAGCTCCAGCGTCCTGGGACTTAAAGAAAATATCTGATCCAGGAGGCTAGCTCTACGACCGGATGCCCGACGCGGAGCAAAATCACGCGTTAAGGGACTTAATAAAAAATATATTATCCGGGAGGCTAGCTCTACGACCGGATGCCCGACGCGGAGCAAGATCACGCGTTAAGGGACTTAATAAAATATCTGATCCGGGAGGCTAGCTCTACGACCGGATGCCCGACGCGGAGCAAGATCACGCGTTAAGGGACTTAATAAGATATCTGATCCGGGAGGCTAGCTCTACGACCGGATGCCCGACGCGGAGCAAGCTCCAGCGTCCTGGGACTTAAAGAAAATATCTGATCCGGGAGGCTAGCTCTACGACCGGATGCCCGACACGGAGCAAGATCACGCGTTAAGGGACTTAATAAAATATCTGATCCGGGAGGCTAGCTCTACGACCGGATGCCCGACGCGGAGCAAGATCACGCGTTAAGGGACATAATGAAATATCTGATCCGGGAGGCTAGCTCTACAACCGGATGCCCGACGCGGAGCAAGATCACGCGTTAAGGGACTTAATAAAATATCTGATCCGGGAGGCTAGATCTACGACCGGATGCCCGACGCGGAGCAAGCTCCAGCGTCCTGGGACTTAAAGAAAATATCTGATCCAGGAGGTTAGCTCTACGACCGGATGCCCGACGCAGAGCAAGATCACGCGTTATGGGACTTAATAAAAAATATCTTATCCGGGAGGCTAGCTCTACGACCGGATGCCCGACGCGGAGCAAGATCACGCGTTAAGGGACTTAATAAAATATCTGATCCGGGAGGCTGGCTCTACGACCGGATGCCCGACGCGGAGCAAGCTCCAGCGTCCTGGGACTTAAAGAAAATATCTGATCCGGGAGGCTAGCTCTACGACCGGATGCCCGACGCGGAGCAAGATCACGCGTTAAGGGACTTAATAAAATATCTGATCCGGGAGGCTAGCTCTACGACCGGATGCCCGACGCGGAGTAAGCTCCAGCGTCTTGGGACTTAAAGAAAATATCTGATCCGGGAGGCTAGCTCTACGACCGGATGCCCGACGCGGAGCAAGATCACGCGTTAAGGGACTTAATAAAATATCTGATCCGGGAGGCTAGCTCTACGACCGGATGCCCGACGCGGAGCAAGATCACGCGTTAAGGGACTTAATAAAATATCTGATCCGGGAGGCTAGCTCTACGACCGGATGCCCGACGCGGAGAAAGCTCTAGCGTCCTGGGACTTAAAGAAAATATCTGATCCGGGAGGCTAGCTCTACGACCGGATGCCCGACGCGGAGCAAGATCACGCGTTAAGGGACTTAATAAAATATCTGATCCGGGAGGCTAGCTCTACGACCGGATGCCCGACGCGGAGCAAGATCACGCGTTAAGGGACTTAATAAAATATCTGATCCGGGAGGCTAGCTCTACGACCGGATGCCCGACGCGGAGCAAGCTCCAGCGTTCTGGGACTTACAGAAAATATTTGATCCGAGAGGCTAGCTCTACGACCGGATGCCCGACGCGGAGCAAGATCACGTGTTAAGGGACTTAATAAAATATCTGATCCGGGAGGCTAGCTCTACGACCGGATGCCCGACGCGGAGCAAGCTCCAGCGTCCTGATACTTAAAGAAAATATCTGATCCAGGAGGCTAGCTCTACGACCGGATGCCCGACGCGGAGCAAGATCACGCGTTAAGGGACTTAATAAAAAATATCTTATCCGGGAGGCTAGCTCTACGACCGGATGCCCGACGCGGAGCAAGATCACGCGTTAAGGGACTTAATAAAATATCTGATCCGGGAGGCTAGCTCTACGACCGGATGCCCGACGCGGAGTAAGCTCCAGCGTCCTAGGACTTAAAGAAAATATCTGATCCGGGAGGCTAGCTCTACGACCGGATGCCTGACACGGAGCAAGATCACGCGTTAAGGGACTTAATGAAATATCTGATCCGGGAGGTTAGCTCTACGACCGGATGCCCGACGCGGAGCAAGATCACGAGTTAAGGGACTTAATAAAATATCTGATCCGGGAGGCTAGCTTTACAACCGGATGCCCGACGCGGAGCAAGATCACGCGTTAAGGGACTTAATAAAATATCTGATCCGGGAGGCTAAATCTACGACCGGATGCCCGACGCGAACCAAGCTCCAGCGTCCTGGGACTTAAAGAAAATATCTGATCCAGGAGGTTAGCTCTACGACCGGATGCCCGACGCGGAGCAAGATCACGCGTTATGGGACTTAATAAAAAATATTTTATCCGGGAGGCTAGCTCTACGACCGGATGCCCGACGCGGAGCAAGATCACGCGTTAAGGGACTTAATAAAATATCTGATCCGGGAGGCTAGCTCTACGACCGGATGCCCGACGCGGAGCAAGATCACGCGTTAAGGGACTTAATAAAATATCTGATCCGGGAGGCTAGCTCTACGACCGGATGCCCGACGCGGAGCAAGCTCCAGCGTCCTGGGACTTAAAGAAAATATCTGATCCGGGAGGCTAGCTCTACGACCGGATGCCCGACGCGGAGCAAGATCACGCGTTAAGGGACTTAATAAAATATCTGATCCGGGAGGCTAGCTCTACGACCGGATGCCCGACGCGGAGGAAGCTCCAGCGTCCTGGGACTTAAAGAAAATATCTGATCCAGGAGGCTAGCTCTACGACCGGATGCCCGACGCGGAGCAAGATCACGCGTTAAGGGACTTAATAAAAAATATCTTATCCGGGAGGCTAGCTCTACGACCGGATGCCCGACGCGGAGCAAGATCACGCGTTAAGGGACTTAATAAAATATCTGATCCGGGAGGCTAGCTCTACGACCGGATGCCCGACGCGGAGCAAGATCACGCGTTAAGAGACTTAATAAGATATCTGATCCGGGAGGCTAGCTCTACGACCGGATGCCCGACGCGGAGCAAGCTCCAGCGTCCTGGGACTTAAAGAAAATATCTGATCCTGGAGGCTAGCTCTACGACCGGATGCCCGACGCGGAGCAAGATCACGCGTTAAGGGACTTAATAAAATATCTGATCCGGGAGGCTAGCTCTACGACCGGATGCCCGACGCGGAGCAAGATCACGCGTTAAGGGACTTAATAAAATATCTGATCCGGGAGGCTAGCTCTACGACCGGATGCCCGACGCGGAGCAAGCTCCAGCGTTCTGGGACTTACAGAAAATATTTGATCCGAGAGGCTAGCTCTACGAGCGGATGCCCGACGCGGAGCAAGATCACGTGTTAAGGGACTTAATAAAATATCTGATCCGGGAGGCTAGCTCTACGACCGGATGCCCGACGCGGAGCAAGCTCCAGCGTCCTGGGACTTAAAGAAAATATCTGATCCAGGAGGCTAGCTCTACGACCGGATGCCCGACGCGGAGCAAGATCACGCGTTAAGGGACTTAATAAAAAATATCTTATCCGGGAGGCTAGCTCTACGACCGGATGCCCGACGCGGAGCAAGATCACGCGTTACGGGACTTAATAAAATATCTATTCCGGGAGGCTAGCTCTACGACCGGATGCCCGACGCGGAGTAAGCTCCAGCGTCCTAGGACTTAAAGAAAATATCTGATCCGGAAGGCTAGCTCTACGACCGGATGCCCGACACGGAGCAAGATCACGCGTTAAGGGACTTAATAAAATATCTGATCCGGGAGGCTAGCTCTACGACCGGATGCCCGACGCGGAGCAAGATCACGCGTTAAGGGACATAATAAAATATCTGATCCGGGAGGCTAGCTCTACAACCGGATGCCCGACGCGGAGCAAGATCACGCGTTAAGGGACTTAATAAATTATCTGATCCGGGAGGCTAGATCTACGACCGGATGCCCGACGCGGAGCAAGCTCCAGCGTCCTGGGACTTAAAGAAAATATCTGATCCGGGAGGCTAGCTCTACGACCGGATGCCCGACGCGGAGCAAGATCACGCGTTAAGGGACTTAATAAAATATCTGATCCGGGAGGCTAGCTCTACGACCGGATGCCCGACGCGGAGCAAGCTCCAGCGTCCTGGGACTTAAAGAAAATATCTGATCCAGGAGGCTAGCTCTACGACCGGATGCCCGACGCGGAGCAAGATCACGCGTTAAGGGACTTAATAAAAAATATCTTATCCGGGAGGCTAGCTCTACGACCGGATGCCCGACGCGGAGCAAGATCACGCGTTAAGGGACTTAATAAAATATCTGATCCGGGAGGCTAGCTCTACGACCGGATGCCCGACGCGGAGCAAGATCACGCGTTAAGAGACTTAATAAGATATCTGATCCGGGAGGCTAGCTCTACGACCGGATGCCCGACGCGGAGCAAGCTCCAGCGTCCTGGGACTTAAAGAAAATATCTGATCCTGGAGGCTAGCTCTACGACCGGATGCCCGACGCGGAGCAAGATCACGCGTTAAGGGACTTAATAAAATATCTGATCCGGGAGGCTAGCTCTACGACCGGATGCCCGACGCGGAGCAAGATCACGCGTTAAGGGACTTAATAAAATATCTGATCCGGGAGGCTAGCTCTACGACCGGATGCCCGACGCGGAGCAAGCTCCAGCGTTCTGGGACTTACAGAAAATATTTGATCCGAGAGGCTAGCTCTACGAGCGGATGCCCGACGCGGAGCAAGATCACGTGTTAAGGGACTTAATAAAATATCTGATCCGGGAGGCTAGCTCTACGACCGGATGCCCGACGCGGAGCAAGCTCCAGCGTCCTGGGACTTAAAGAAAATATCTGATCCAGGAGGCTAGCTCTACGACCGGATGCCCGACGCGGAGCAAGATCACGCGTTAAGGGACTTAATAAAAAATATCTTATCCGGGAGGCTAGCTCTACGACCGGATGCCCGACGCGGAGCAAGATCACGCGTTACGGGACTTAATAAAATATCTATTCCGGGAGGCTAGCTCTACGACCGGATGCCCGACGCGGAGTAAGCTCCAGCGTCCTAGGACTTAAAGAAAATATCTGATCCGGAAGGCTAGCTCTACGACCGGATGCCCGACACGGAGCAAGATCACGCGTTAAGGGACTTAATAAAATATCTGATCCGGGAGGCTAGCTCTACGACCGGATGCCCGACGCGGAGCAAGATCACGCGTTAAGGGACATAATAAAATATCTGATCCGGGAGGCTAGCTCTACAACCGGATGCCCGACGCGGAGCAAGATCACGCGTTAAGGGACTTAATAAATTATCTGATCCGGGAGGCTAGATCTACGACCGGATGCCCGACGCGGAGCAAGCTCCAGCGTCCTGGGACTTAAAGAAAATATCTGATCCGGGAGGCTAGCTCTACGACCGGATGCCCGACGCGGAGCAAGCTCCAGCGTCCTGGGACTTAAAGAAAATATCTGATCCAGGAGGCTAGCTCTACGACCGGATGCCCGACGCGGAGCAAGATCACGCGTTAAGGGACTTAATAAAAAATATCTTATCCGGGAGGCTAGCTCTACGACCGGATGCCCGACGCGGAGCAAGATCACGCGTTAAGGGACTTAATAAAATATCTGATCCGGGAGGCTAGCTCTACGACCGGATGCCCGACGCGGAGCAAGATCACGCGTTAAGGGACTTAATAAGATATCTGATCCGGGAGGCTAGCTCTACGACCGGATGCCCGACGCGGAGCAAGCTCCAGCGTCCTGGGACTTAAAGAAAATATCTGATCCTGGAGACTAGCTCTACGACCGGATGCCCGACGCGGAGCAAGATCACGCGTTAAGGGACTTAATAAAATATCTGATCCGGGAGGCTAGCTCTACGACCGGATGCCCGACGCGGAGCAAGATCACGCGTTAAGGGACTTAATAAAATATCTGATCCGGGAGGCTAGCTCTACGACCGGATGCCCGACGCGGAGCAAGCTCCAGCGTTCTGGGACTTACAGAAAATATTTGATCCGAGAGGCTAGCTCTACGAGCGGATGCCCGACGCGGAGCAAGATCACGTGTTAAGGGACTTAATAAAATATCTGATCCGGGAGGCTAGCTCTACGACCGGATGCCCGACGCGGAGCAAGCTCCAGCGTCCTGGGACTTAAAGAAAATATCTGATCCAGGAGGCTAGCTCTACGACCGGATGCCCGACGCGGAGCAAGATCACGCGTTAAGGGACTTAATAAAAAATATCTTATCCGGGAGGCTAGCTCTACGACCGGATGCCCGACGCGGAGCAAGATCACGCGTTACGGGACTTAATAAAATATCTGATCCGGGAGGCTAGCTCTACGACCGGATGCCCGACGCGGAGTAAGCTCCAGCGTCCTAGGACTTAAAGAAAATATCTGATCCGGGAGGCTAGCTCTACGACCGGATGCCCGACACGGAGCAAGATCACGCGTTAAGGGACTTAATAAAATATCTGATCCGGGAGGCTAGCTCTACGACCGGATGCCCGACGCGGAGCAAGATCACGCGTTAAGGGACATAATAAAATATCTGATCCGGGAGGCTAGCTCTACAACCGGATGCCCGACGCGGAGCAAGATCACGCGTTAAGGGACTTAATAAAATATCTGATCCGGGAGGCTAGATCTACGACCGGATGCCCGACGCGGAGCAAGCTCCAGCGTCCTGGGACTTAAAGAAAATATCTGATCCAGGAGGTTAGCTCTACGACCGGATGCCCGACGCGGAGCAAGATCACGCGTTATGGGACTTAATAAAAAATATCTTATCCGGGAGGCTGGCTCTACGACCGGATGCCCGACGCGGAGCAAGATCACGCGTTAAGGGACTTAATAAAATATCTGATCCGGGAGGCTGGCTCTACGACCGGATGCCCGACGCGGAGCAAGCTCCAGCGTCCTGGGACTTAAAGAAAATATCTGATCCGGGAGGCTAGCTCTACGACCGGATGCCCGACGCGGAGCAAGATCACGCGTTAAGGGACTTAATAAAATATCTGATCCAGGAGGCTAGCTCTACGACCGGATGCCCGACGCGGAGTACGCTCCAGCGTCCTGGGACTTAAAGAAAATATCTGATCCGGGAGGCTAGTTCTACGACCGGATGCCCGACACGGAGCAAGATCACGCGTTAAGGGACTTAATAAAATATCTGATCCGGGAGGCTAGCTCTACGACCGGATGCCCGACGCGGAGCAAGCTCCAGCGTCCTGGGACTTAAAGAAAATATCTGATCCGGGAGGCTAGCTCTACGACCGGATGCCCGACACGGAGCAAGATCACGCGTTAAGGGACTTAATAAAATATCTGATCCGGGAGGCTAGCTCTACGACCGGATGCCCAACGCGGAGCAAGCTCCAGCGTCCTGGGACTTAAAGAAAATATCTGATCCGGGAGGCTAGCTCTACGACCGGATGCCCGACGCGGAGCAAGATCACGCGTTATGGGACTTAATAAAAAATATCTTATCCGGGAGGCTAGCTCTACAACCGGATGCCCGACACGGAGCAAGATCACGCGTTAAGGGACTTAATAAAATATCTGATCCGGGAGGCTGGCTCTACGACCGGATGCCCGACGCGGAGCAAGCTCCAGCGTCCTGGGACTGAAAGAAAATATCTGATCCGGGAGGCTAGCTCTACGACCGGATTCCCGACGCGGAGCAAGATCACGCGTTAACGGACTTAATAAAATATCTGATCCGGAAGGCTAGCTTTACGACCGGATGCCCGACGCGGAGCAAGATCACGCGTTAAGGGACTTAATAAAATATCTGATCCGGGAGGCTAGCTCTACAACCGGATGCCCGACGCGGAGTAAGATCACGCGTTAAGGGACTTAATAAAATATCTGATCCGGGAGGCTAGCTCTACGACCGGATGCCCGACGCGGAGCAAGATCACGCGTTAAGGGACTTAATAAAATATCTGATCCGGGAGGCTAGCTCTAAGACCGGATGCCCGACGCGGAGCAAGATCACGCGTTAAGGGACTTAATAAAATATCTGATCCGGGAGGCTAGCTCTACGACCGGATGCCCGACGCGGAGCAAGCTCCAGCGTCCTGGGACTTAAAGAAAATATCTGATCCGGGAGGCTAGCTCTACGACCGGATGCCCGACGCGGAGCAAGATCACGCGTTAAGGGACTTAATAAAATATCTGATCCGGGAGGCTAGCTCTACGACCGGATGCCCGACGCGGAGCAAGCTCCAGCGTCCTGGGACTTAAAGAAAATATCTGATCCGTGAGGCTAGCTCTACGACCGGATGCCCGACGCGGAGCAAGATCACGCGTTAAGGGACTTAATAAAAAATATCTTATCCGGGAGGCTAGCTCTACGACCGGATGCCCGACGCGGAGCAAGATCAGGCGTTAAGGGACTTAATAAAATATCTGATCCGGGAGGCTAGCTCTATGACCGGATGCCCGATGCGGAGCAAGATCACGCGTTAAGGGGCTTAATAAAATATCTGATCCGGGAGGCTGGCTCTACGACCGGATGCCCGACGCGGAGCAAGCTCCAGCGTCCTGGGACTTAAAGAAAATATCTGATCCTGGAGACTAGCTCTACGACCGGATGCCCGACGCGGAGCAAGATCACGCGTTAAGGGACTTAATAAAATATCTGATCCGGGAGGCTAGCTCTACGACCGGATGCCCGACGCGGAGCAAGATCACGCGTTAAGGGACTTAATAAAATATCTGATCCGGGAGGCTAGCTCTACGACCGGATGCCCGACGCGGAGCAAGCTCCAGCGTTCTGGGACTTACAGAAAATATTTGATCCGAGAGGCTAGCTCTACGAGCGGATGCCCGACGCGGAGCAAGATCACGTGTTAAGGGACTTAATAAAATATCTGATCCGGGAGGCTAGCTCTACGACCGGATGCCCGACGCGGAGCAAGCTCCAGCGTCCTGGGACTTAAAGAAAATATCTGATCCAGGAGGCTAGCTCTACGACCGGATGCCCGACGCGGAGCAAGATCACGCGTTAAGGGACTTAATAAAAAATATCTTATCCGGGAGGCTAGCTCTACGACCGGATGCCCGACGCGGAGCAAGATCACGCGTTACGGGACTTAATAAAATATCTGATCCGGGAGGCTAGCTCTACGACCGGATGCCCGACGCGGAGCAAGATCACGCGTTAAGGGACTTAATAAAATATCTGATCCGGGAGGCTAGCTCTACGACCGGATGCCCGACGCGGAGCAAGATCACGCGTTAAGGGACATAATAAAATATCTGATCCGGGAGGCTAGCTCTACAACCGGATGCCCGACGCGGAGCAAGATCACGCGTTAAGGGACTTAATAAAATATCTGATCCGGGAGGCTAGATCTACGACCGGATGCCCGACGCGGAGCAAGCTCCAGCGTCCTGGGACTTAAAGAAAATATCTGATCCAGGAGGTTAGCTCTACGACCGGATGCCCGACGCGGAGCAAGATCACGCGTTATGGGACTTAATAAAAAATATCTTATCCGGGAGGCTGGCTCTACGACCGGATGCCCGACGCGGAGCAAGATCACGCGTTAAGGGACTTAATAAAATATCTGATCCGGGAGGCTGGCTCTACGACCGGATGCCCGACGCGGAGCAAGCTCCAGCGTCCTGGGACTTAAAGAAAATATCTGATCCGGGAGGCTAGCTCTACGACCGGATGCCCGACGCGGAGCAAGATCACGCGTTAAGGGACTTAATAAAATATCTGATCCAGGAGGCTAGCTCTACGACCGGATGCCCGACGCGGAGTACGCTCCAGCGTCCTGGGACTTAAAGAAAATATCTGATCCGGGAGGCTAGTTCTACGACCGGATGCCCGACACGGAGCAAGATCACGCGTTAAGGGACTTAATAAAATATCTGATCCGGGAGGCTAGCTCTACGACCGGATGCCCGACGCGGAGCAAGCTCCAGCGTCCTGGGACTTAAAGAAAATATCTGATCCGGGAGGCTAGCTCTACGACCGGATGCCCGACACGGAGCAAGATCACGCGTTAAGGGACTTAATAAAATATCTGATCCGGGAGGCTAGCTCTACGACCGGATGCCCAACGCGGAGCAAGCTCCAGCGTCCTGGGACTTAAAGAAAATATCTGATCCGGGAGGCTAGCTCTACGACCGGATGCCCGACGCGGAGCAAGATCACGCGTTATGGGACTTAATAAAAAATATCTTATCCGGGAGGCTAGCTCTACAACCGGATGCCCGACACGGAGCAAGATCACGCGTTAAGGGACTTAATAAAATATCTGATCCGGGAGGCTGGCTCTACGACCGGATGCCCGACGCGGAGCAAGCTCCAGCGTCCTGGGACTGAAAGAAAATATCTGATCCGGGAGGCTAGCTCTACGACCGGATGCCCGACGCGGAGCAAGATCACGCGTTAACGGACTTAATAAAATATCTGATCCGGAAGGCTAGCTTTACGACCGGATGCCCGACGCGGAGCAAGATCACGCGTTAAGGGACTTAATAAAATATCTGATCCGGGAGGCTAGCTCTACAACCGGATGCCCGACGCGGAGTAAGATCACGCGTTAAGGGACTTAATAAAATATCTGATCCGGGAGGCTAGCTCTACGACCGGATGCCCGACGCGGAGCAAGATCACGCGTTAAGGGACTTAATAAAATATCTGATCCGGGAGGCTAGCTCTAAGACCGGATGCCCGACGCGGAGCAAGATCACGCGTTAAGGGACTTAATAAAATATCTGATCCGGGAGGCTAGCTCTACGACCGGATGCCCGACGCGGAGCAAGCTCCAGCGTCCTGGGACTTAAAGAAAATATCTGATCCGGGAGGCTAGCTCTACGACCGGATGCCCGACGCGGAGCAAGATCACGCGTTAAGGGACTTAATAAAATATCTGATCCGGGAGGCTAGCTCTACGACCGGATGCCCGACGCGGAGCAAGCTCCAGCGTCCTGGGACTTAAAGAAAATATCTGATCCGTGAGGCTAGCTCTACGACCGGATGCCCGACGCGGAGCAAGATCACGCGTTAAGGGACTTAATAAAAAATATCTTATCCGGGAGGCTAGCTCTACGACCGGATGCCCGACGCGGAGCAAGATCAGGCGTTAAGGGACTTAATAAAATATCTGATCCGGGAGGCTAGCTCTATGACCGGATGCCCGATGCGGAGCAAGATCACGCGTTAAGGGGCTTAATAAAATATCTGATCCGGGAGGCTGGCTCTACGACCGGATGCCCGACGCGGAGCAAGCTCCAGCGTCCTGGGACTTAAAGAAAATATCTGATCCGGGAGGCTAGCTCTACGACCGGATGCCCGACGCGGAGCAAGATCACGCGTTAAGGGGCTTAATAAAATATCTGATCCGGGAGGCTAGCTCTACGACCGGATGCCCGACGCGGAGCAAGATCACGCGTTAAGGGACTTAATAAAATATCTGATCCGGGAGGCTAGCTATACAACCAGATGCCCGACGCGGAGCAAGATCACGCGTTAAGGGACTTAATAAAATATCTGATCCGGGAGGCTAGCTCTACGACCGGATGCCCGACGCGGAGCAAGATTACGCGTTAAGGGACTTAATAAAAAATATCTTATCCGGGAGGCTAGCTCTACGACCGGATGCCCGACGCGGAGCAAGATCACGCGTTAAGGGACTTAATAAAATATCTGATCTGGGAGGCTAGCTCTACGACCGGATGCCCGACGCGGAGCAAGATCACGCGTTAAGGGACTTAATAAGATATCTGATCCGGGAGGCTAGCTCTACGACCGGATGCCCGACGCGGAGCAAGCTCCAGCGTCCTGGGACTTAAAGAAAATATCTGATCCTGGAGGCTAGCTCTACGACCGGATGCCCGACGCGGAGCAAGATCACGCGTTAAGGGACTTAATAAAATATCTGTTCCGGGAGGCTAGCTCTACGACCGGATGCCCGACGCGGAGCAAGATCACGCGTTAAGGGACTTAATAAAATATCTGATCCGGGAGGCTAGCTCTACGACCGGATGCCCGACGCGGAGCAAGCTCCAGCGTTCTGGGACTTACAGAAAATATTTGATCCGAGAGGCTAGCTCTACGAGCGGATGCCCGACGCGGAGCAAGATCACGTGTTAAGGGACTTAATAAAATATCTGATCCGGGAGGCTAGCTCTACGACCGGATGCCCGACGCGGAGCAAGCTCCAGCGTCCTGGGACTTAAAGAAAATATCTGATCCAGGAGGCTAGCTCTACGACCGGATGCCCGACGCGGAGCAAGATCACGCGTTAAAGGACTTAATAAAAAATATCTTATCCGGGAGGCTAGCTCTACGACAGGATGCCCGACGCGGAGCAAGATCACGCGTTAAGGGACTTAATAAAATATCTGATCCGGGAGGCTAGCTCTACGACCGGATGCCCGACGCGGAGTAAGCTCCAGCGTCCTAGGACTTAAAGAAAATATCTGATCCGGGAGGCTAGCTCTACGACCGGATGCCCGACAAGGAGCAAGATCACGCGTTAAGGGACTTAATAAAATATCTGATCCGGGAGGCTAGCTCTACGACCGGATGCCCGACGCGGAGCAAGATCACGCGTTAAGGGACATAATAAAATATCTGATCCGGGAGGCTAGCTCTACAACCGGATGCCCGACGCGGAGCAAGATCACGCGTTAAGGGACTTAATAAAATATCTGATCCGGGAGGCTAGATCTACGACCGGATGCCCGACGCGGAGCAAGCTCCAGCGTCCTGGGACTTAAAGAAAATATCTGATCCAGGAGGTTAGCTCTACGACCGGATGCCCGACGCGGAGCAAGATCACGCGTTATGGGACTTAATAAAAAATATCTTATCCGGGAGGCTGGCTCTACGACCGGATGCCCGACGCGGAGCAAGATCACGCGTTAAGGGACTTAATAAAATATCTGATCCGGGAGGCTGGCTCTACGACCGGATGCCCGACGCGGAGCAAGCTCCAGCGTCCTGGGACTTAAAGAAAATATCTGATCCGGGAGGCTAGCTCTACGACCGGATGCCCGACGCGGAGCAAGATCACGCGTTAAGGGACTTAATAAAATATCTGATCCAGGAGGCTAGCTCTACGACCGGATGCCCGACGCGGAGTAAGCTCCAGTGTCCTGGGACTTAAAGAAAATATCTGATCCGGGAGGCTAGCTCTACGACCGGATGCCCGACACGGAGCAAGATCACGCGTTAAGGGACTTAATAAAATATCTTATCCGGGAGGCTAGCTCTACGACCGGATGCCCGACGCGGAGCAAGCTCCAGCGTCCTGGGACTTAAAGAAAATATCTGATCCGGGAGGCTAGCTCTACGACCGGATGCCCGACACGGAGCAAGATCACGCGTTAAGGGACTTAATAAAATATCTGATCCGGGAGGCTAGCTCTACGACCGGATGCCCAACGCGAAGCAAGCTCCAGCGTCCTGGGACTTAAAGAAAATATCTGATCCGGGAGGCTAGCTCTACGACCGGATGCCCGACGCGGAGCAAAATCACGCGTTATGGGACTTAATAAAAAATATCTTATCCGGGAGGCTAGCTCTACAACCGGATGCCCGACACGGAACAAGATCACGCGTTAAGGGACTTAATAAAATATCTGATCCGGGAGGCTGGCTCTACGACCGGATGCCCGACGCGGAGAAAAATCACGCGTTAAGGGACTTAATAAAATATTTGATCCGGGAGGCTAGCTCTACGACCGGATGCCCGACGCGGAGCAAGCTCCAGCGTCCTGGGACTGAAAGAAAATATCTGATCCGGGAGGCTAGCTCTACGACCGGATGCCCGACGCGGAGCAAGATCACGCGTTAAGGGACTTAATAAAATATCTGATCCGGAAGGCTAGCTCTACGACCGGATGCCCGACGCGGAGCAAGATCACGCGTTAAGGGACTTAATAAAATATCTGATCCGGGAGGCTAGCTCTACAACCGGATGCCCGACGCGGAGCAAGATCACGCGTTAAGGGACTTAATAAAATATCTGATCCGGGAGGCTAGCTCTACGACCGGATGCCCGACGCGGAGCAAGATCACGCGTTAAGGGACTTAATAAAATATCTGATCCGGGAGGCTAGCTCTACGACCGGATGCCCGACGCGGAGCAAGATCACGCGTTAAGGGATTTAATAAAATATCTGATCCGGGAGGCTAGCTCTACGACCGGATGCCCGACGCGGAGCAAGCTCCAGCGTCCTGGGACTTAAAGAAAATATCTGATCCGGGAGGCTAGCTCTACGACCGGATGCCCGACGCGGAGCAAGATCACGCGTTAAGGGACTTAATAAAATATCTGATCCGGGAGGCTAGCTCTACGACCGGATGCCCGACGCGGAGCAAGCTCCAGCGTCCTGGGACATAAAGAAAATATCTGATCCGTGAGGCTAGCTCTACGACCGGATGCCCGACGCGGAGCAAGATCACGCGTTAAGGGACTTAATAAAAAATATCTTATCCGGGAGGCTAGCTCTACGACCGGATGCCCGACGCGGAGCAAGATCACGCGTTAAGGGACTTAATAAAATATCTGATCCGGGAGGCTAGCTCTACGACCGGATGCCCGATGCGGAGCAAGATCACGCTTTACGGGGCTTAATAAAATATCTGATCCGGGAGGCTGGCTCTACGACCGGATGCCCGACGCGGAGCAAGCTCCAGCGTCGTGGGACTTAAAGAAAATATCTGATCCGGGAGGCTAGCTCTACGACCGGATGCCCGACGCGGAGCAAGATCACGCGTTAAGGGGCTTAATAAAATATCTGATCCGGGAGGCTAGCTCTACGACCGGATGCCCGACGCGGAGCAAGATCACGCGTTAAGGGACTTAATAAAATATCTGATCTGGGAGGCTAGCTATACAACCAGATGCCCGACGCGGAGCAAGATCACGCGTTAAGGGACTTAATAAAATATCTGATCCGGGAGGCTAGCTCTACGACCGGATGCCCGACGCGGAGCAAGATCACGCGTTAAGGGACTTAATAAAAAATATCTTATCCGGGAGGCTAGCTCTACGACCGGATGCCCGACGCGGAGCAAGATCACGCTTTAAGGGACTTAATAAAATATTTGATCCGGGAGGCTAGCTCTACGACCGGATGCCCGACGCGGAGCAAGCTCCAACTTCCTGGGACTTAAAGAAAATATCTGATCCGGGAGGCTAGCTCTACGACCGGATGCCCGACGCGGAGAAAGATCACGTGTCAAGGGACTTAATAAAATATCTGATCCGGGAGGCTGGCTCTACGACCGGATGCCCGACGCGGAGCAAGCTCCAGCGTCCTGGGACTTAAAGAAAATATCTGATCCGGGAGGCTAGCTCTACGACCGGATGCCCGACGCGGAGCAAGATCACGCGTTAAGGGACTTAATAAAATATCTGATCCAGGAGGCTAGCTCTACGACCGGATGCCCGACGCGGAGTAAGCTCCAGCGTCCTGGGACTTAAAGAAAATATCTGATCCGGGAGGCTAGCTCTACGACCGGATGCCCGACACGGAGCAAGATCACGCGTTAAGGGACTTAATAAAATATCTTATCCGGGAGGCTAGCTCTACGACCGGATGCCCGACGCGGAGCAAGCTCCAGCGTCTTGGGACTTAAAGAAAATATCTGATCCGGGAGGCTAGCTCTACGACCGGATGCCCGACACGGAGCAAGATCACGCGTTAAGGGACTTAATAAAATATCTGATCCGGGAGGCTAGCTCTACGACCGGATGCCCAACGCGGAGCAAGCTCCAGCGTCCTGGGACTTAAAGAAAATATCTGATCCGGGAGGCTAGCTCTACGACCGGATGCCCGACGCGGAGCAAGATCACGCGTTATGGGACTTAATAAAAAATATCTTATCCGGGAGGCTAGCTCTACAACCGGATGCCCGACACGGAGCAAGATCACGCGTTAAGGGACTTAATAAAATATCTGATCCGGGAGGCTGGCTCTACGACCGGATGCCCGACGCGGAGAAAAATCACGCGTTAAGGGACTTAATAAAATATTTGATCCGGGAGGCTAGCTCTACGACCGGATGCCCGACGCGGAGCAAGCTCCAGCGTCCTAGGACTGAAAGAAAATATCTGATCCGGGAGGCTAGCTCTACGACCGGATGCCCGACGCGGAGCAAGATCACGCGTTAAGGGACTTAATAAAATATCTGATCCGGAAGGCTAGCTCTACGACCGGATGCCCGACGCGGAGCAAGATCACGCGTTAAGGAACTTAATAAAATATCTGATCCGGGAGGCTAGCTCTACAACCGGATGCCCGACGCGGAGCAAGATCACGCGTTAAGGGACTTAATAAAATATCTGATCCGGGAGGCTAGCTCTACGACCGGATGCCCGACGCGGAGCAAGATCACGCGTTAAGGGACTTAATAAAATATCTGATCCGGGAGGCTAGCTCTACGACCGGATGCCCGACGCGGAGCAAGATCACGCGTTAAGGGATTTAATAAAATATCTGATCCGGGAGGCTAGCTCTACGACCGGATGCCCGACGCGGAGCAAGCTCCAGCGTCCTGGGACTTAAAGAAAATATCTGATCCGGGAGGCTAGCTCTACGACCGGATGCCCGACGCGGAGCAAGTTCACGCGTTAAGGGACTTAATAAAATATCTGATCCGGGAGGCTAGCTCTACGACCGGATGCCCGACGCGGAGCAAGCTCCAGTGTCCTGGGACATAAAGAAAATATCTGATCCGTGAGGCTAGCTCTACGACCGGATGCCCGACGCGGAGCAAGATCACGCGTTAAGGGACTTAATAAAAAATATCTTATCCGGGAGGCTAGCTCTACGACCGGATGCCCGACGCGGAGCAAGATCACGCGTTAAGGGACTTAATAAAATATCTGATCTGGGAGGCTAGCTCTACGACCGGATGCCCGATGCGGAGCAAGATCACGCGTTAAGGGGCTTCATAAAATATCTGATCCGGGAGGCTGGCTCTACGACCGGATGCCCGACGCGGATCAAGCTCCAGCGTCGTGGGACTTAAAGAAAATATCTGATCCGGGAGGCTAGCTCTACGACCGGATGCCCGACGCGGAGCAAGATCACGCGTTAAGGGGCTTAATAAAATATCTGATCCGGGAGGCTAGCTCTACGACCGGATGCCCGACGCGGAGCAAGATCACGCGTTAAGGGACTTAATAAAATATCTGATCCGGGAGGCTAGCTATACAACCAGATGCCCGACGCGGAGCAAGATCACGCGTTTAGGGACTTAATAAAATATCTGATCCGGGAGGCTAGCTCTACGACCGGATGCCCGACGCGGAGCAAGATCACGCGTTAAGGGACTTAATAAAAAATATCTTATCCGGGAGGCTAGCTCTACGACCGGATGCCCGACGCGGAGCAAGATCACGCGTTAAGGGACTTAATAAAATATCTGATCCGGGAGGCTAGCTCTACGACCGGATGCCCGACGTGGAGCAAGATCACGCGTTAAGGGACTTAATAAAATATCTGATCCGGGAGGCTAGCTCTACGACCGGATGCCCAACGCGGAGCAAGCTCCAGCGTCCTGGGACTTAAAGAAAATATCTGATCCGGGAGGCTAGCTCTACGACCGGATGCCCGACGCGGAGCAAGATCACGCGTTATGGGACTTAATAAAAAATATCTTATCCGGGAGGCTAGCTCTACAACCGGATGCCCGACACGGAGCAAGATCACGCGTTAAGGGACTTAATAAAATATCTGATCCGGGAGGCTGGCTCTACGACCGGATGCCCGACGCGGAGAAAAATCACGCGTTAAGGGACTTAATAAAATATTTGATCCGGGAGGCTAGCTCTACGACCGGATGCCCGACGCGGAGCAAGCTCCAGCGTCCTAGGACTGAAAGAAAATATCTGATCCGGGAGGCTAGCTCTACGACCGGATGCCCGACGCGGAGCAAGATCACGCGTTAAGGGACTTAATAAAATATCTGATCCGGAAGGCTAGCTCTACGACCGGATGCCCGACGCGGAGCAAGATCACGCGTTAAGGAACTTAATAAAATATCTGATCCGGGAGGCTAGCTCTACAACCGGATGCCCGACGCGGAGCAAGATCACGCGTTAAGGGACTTAATAAAATATCTGATCCGGGAGGCTAGCTCTACGACCGGATGCCCGACGCGGAGCAAGATCACGCGTTAAGGGACTTAATAAAATATCTGATCCGGGAGGCTAGCTCTACGACCGGATGCCCGACGCGGAGCAAGATCACGCGTTAAGGGATTTAATAAAATATCTGATCCGGGAGGCTAGCTCTACGACCGGATGCCCGACGCGGAGCAAGCTCCAGCGTCCTGGGACTTAAAGAAAATATCTGATCCGGGAGGCTAGCTCTACGACCGGATGCCCGACGCGGAGCAAGTTCACGCGTTAAGGGACTTAATAAAATATCTGATCCGGGAGGCTAGCTCTACGACCGGATGCCCGACGCGGAGCAAGCTCCAGTGTCCTGGGACATAAAGAAAATATCTGATCCGTGAGGCTAGCTCTACGACCGGATGCCCGACGCGGAGCAAGATCACGCGTTAAGGGACTTAATAAAAAATATCTTATCCGGGAGGCTAGCTCTACGACCGGATGCCCGACGCGGAGCAAGATCACGCGTTAAGGGACTTAATAAAATATCTGATCTGGGAGGCTAGCTCTACGACCGGATGCCCGATGCGGAGCAAGATCACGCGTTAAGGGGCTTCATAAAATATCTGATCCGGGAGGCTGGCTCTACGACCGGATGCCCGACGCGGATCAAGCTCCAGCGTCGTGGGACTTAAAGAAAATATCTGATCCGGGAGGCTAGCTCTACGACCGGATGCCCGACGCGGAGCAAGATCACGCGTTAAGGGGCTTAATAAAATATCTGATCCGGGAGGCTAGCTCTACGACCGGATGCCCGACGCGGAGCAAGATCACGCGTTAAGGGACTTAATAAAATATCTGATCCGGGAGGCTAGCTATACAACCAGATGCCCGACGCGGAGCAAGATCACGCGTTTAGGGACTTAATAAAATATCTGATCCGGGAGGCTAGCTCTACGACCGGATGCCCGACGCGGAGCAAGATCACGCGTTAAGGGACTTAATAAAAAATATCTTATCCGGGAGGCTAGCTCTACGACCGGATGCCCGACGCGGAGCAAGATCACGCGTTAAGGGACTTAATAAAATATCTGATCCGGGAGGCTAGCTCTACGACCGGATGCCCGACGCGGAGCAAGATCACGCGTTAAGGGACTTAATAAAATATCTGATCCGGGAGGCTAGCTCTACGACCGGATGCCCGACGCGGAGCAAGATCACGCGTTAAGGGATTTAATAAAATATCTGATCCGGGAGGCTAGCTCTACGACCGGATGCCCGACGCGGAGCAAGCTCCAGCGTCCTGGGACTTAAAGAAAATATCTGATCCGGGAGGCTAGCTCTACGACCGGATGCCCGACGCGGAGCAAGATCACGCGTTAAGGGACTTAATAAAATATCTGATCCGGGAGGCTAGCTCTACGACCGGATGCCCGACGCGGAGCAAGCTCCAGCGTCCTGGGACATAAAGAAAATATCTGATCCGTGAGGCTAGCTCTACGACCGGATGCCCGACGCGGAGCAAGATCACGCGTTAAGGGACTTAATAAAAAATATCTTATCCGGGAGGCTAGCTCTACGACCGGATGCCCGACGCGGAGCAAGATCACGCGTTAAGGGACTTAATAAAATATCTGATCCGGGAGGCTAGCTCTACGACCGGATGCCCGATGCGGAGCAAGATCACGCGTTAAGGGGCTTAATAAAATATCTGATCCGGGAGGCTGGCTCTACGACCGGATGCCCGACGCGGAGCAAGCTCCAGCGTCGTGGGACTTAAAGAAAATATCTGATCCGGGAGGCTAGCTCTACGACCGGATGCCCGACGCGGAGCAAGATCACGCGTTAAGGGGCTTAATAAAATATCTGATCCGGGAGGATAGCTCTACGACCGGATGCCCGACGCGGAGCAAGATCACGCGTTAAGGGACTTAATAAAATATCTGATCCGGGAGGCTAGCTATACAACCAGATGCCCGACGCGGAGCAAGATCACGCGTTAAGGGACTTAATAAAATATCTGATCCGGGAGGCTAGCTCTACGACCGGATGCCCGACGCGGAGCAAGATCACGCGTTAAGGGACTTAATAAAAAATATCTTATCCGGGAGGCTAGCTCTACGACCGGATGCCCGACGCGGAGCAAGATCACGCGTTAAGGGACTTAATAAAATATTTGATCCGGGAGGCTAGATCTACGACCGGATGCCCGACGCGGAGCAAGCTCCAACTTCCTGGGACTTAAAGAAAATATCTGATCCGGGAGGCTAGCTCTACGACCGGATGCCCGACGCGGAGAAAGATCACGCGTCAAGGGACTTAATAAAATATCTGATCCGGGAGGCTGGCTCTACGACCGGATGCCCGACGCGGAGCAAGCTCCAGCGTCATGGGACTTAAAGAAAATATCTGATCCGGGAGGCTAGCTCTACGACCGGATGCCCGACGCGGAGCAAGATCACGCGTTAAGGGACTTAATAAAATATCTGATCCAGGAGGCTAGCTCTACGACCGGATGCCCGACGCGGAGTAAACTCCAGCATCCTGGGACTTAAAGAAAATATCTGATCCGGGAGGCTAGCTCTACGACCGGATGCCCGACACGGAGCAAGATAACGCGTTAAGGGACTTAATAAAATATCTTATCCGGGAGGCTAGCTCTACGACCGGATGCCCGACGCGGAGCAAGCTCCAGCGTCCTGGGACTTAAAGAAAATATCTGATCCGGGAGGCTAGCTCTACGACCGGATGCCCGACACGGAGCAAGATCACGCGTTAAGGGACTTAATAAAATATCTGATCCGGGAGGCTAGCTCTACGACCGGATGCCTAACGCGGAGCAAGCTCCAGCGTCCTGGGACTTAAAGAAAATATCTGATCCGGGAGGCTAGCTCTACGACCGGATGCCCGACGCGGAGCAAGATCACGCGTTATGGGACTTAATAAAAAATATCTTATCCGGGAGGCTAGCTCTACAACCGGATGCCCGACACGGAGCAAGATCACGCGTTAAGGGACTTAATAAAATATCTGATCCGGGAGGCTGGCTCTACGACCGGATGCCCGACGCGGAGAAAAATCACGCGTTAAGGGACTTAATAAAATATTTGATCCGGGAGGCTAGCTCTACGACCGGATGCCCGACGCGGAGCAAGCTCCAGCGTCCTGGGACTGAAAGAAAATATCTGATCCGGGAGGCAAGCTCTACGACCGGATGCCCGACGCGGAGCAAGATCACGCGTTAAGGGACTTAATAAAATATCTGATCCGGAAGGCTAGCTCTACGACCGGATGCCCGACGCGGAGCAAGATCACGCGTTAAGGGACTTAATAAAATATCTGATCCGGGAGGCTAGCTCTACAACCGGATGCCCGACGCGGAGCAAGATCACGCGTTAAGGGACTTAATAAAATATCTGATCCGGGAGGCTAGCTCTACGACCGGATGCCCGACGCGGAGCAAGATCACGCGTTAAGGGACTTAATAAAATATCTGATCCGGGAGGCTAGCTCTACGACCGGATGCCCGACGCGGAGCAAGATCACGCGTTAAGGGATTTAATAAAATATCTGATCCGGGAGGCTAGCTCTACGACCGGATGCCCGACGCGGAGCAAGCTCCAGCGTCCTGGGACTTAAAGAAAATATCTGATCCGGGAGGCTAGCTCTGCGACCGGATGCCCGACGCGGAGCAAGATCACGCGTTATGGGACTTAATAAAAAATATCTTATCCGGGAGGCTAGCTCTACAACCGGATGCCCGACACGGAGCAAGATCACGCGTTAAGGGACTTAATAAAATATCTGATCCGGGAGGCTGGCTCTATGACCGGATGCCCGACGCGGAGAAAAATCACGCGTTAAGGGACTTAATAAAATATTTGATCCGGGAGGCTAGCTCTACGACCGGATGCCCGACGCGGAGCAAGCTCCAGCGTCCTGGGACTGAAAGAAAATATCTGATCCGGGAGGCTAGCTCTACGACCGGATGCCCGACGCGGAGCAAGATCACGCGTTAAGGGACTTAATAAAATATCTGATCCGGAAGGCTAGCTCTACGACCGGATGCCCGACGCGGAGTAAGCTCCAGCGTCCTGGGACTTAAAGAAAATATCTGATCCGGGAGGCTAGCTCTACGACCGGATGCCCGACACGGAGCAAGATCACGCGTTAAGGGACTTAATAAAATATCTTATCCGGGAGGCTAGCTCTACGACCGGATGCCCGACGCGGAGCAAGCTCCAGCGTCCTGGGACTTAAAGAAAATATCTGATCCGGGAGGCTAGCTCTACGACCGGATGCCCGACACGGAGCAAGATCACGCGTTAAGGGACTTAATAAAATATCTGATCCGGGAGGCTAGCTCTACGACCGGATGCCCAACGCGGAGCAAGCTCCAGCGTCCTGGGACTTAAAGAAAATATCTGATACGGGAGGCTAGCTCTACGACCGGATGCCCGACGCGGAGCAAGATCACGCGTTATGGGACTTAATAAAAAATATCTTATCCGGGAGGCTAGCTCTACAACCGGATGCCCGACACGGAGCAAGATCACGCGTTAAGGGACTTAATAAAATATCTGATCCGGGAGGCTGGCTCTACGACCGGATGCCCGACGCGGAGAAAAATCACTTGTTAAGGGACTTAATAAAATATTTGATCCGGGAGGCTAGCTCTACGACCGGATGCCCGACGCGGAGCAAGCTCCAGCGTCCTGGGACTGAAAGAAAATATCTGATCCGGGAGGCTAGCTCTACGACCGGATGCCCGACGCGGAGCAAGATCACGCGTTAAGGGACTTAATAAAATATCTGATCCGGAAGGCTAGCTCTACGACCGGATGCCCGACGCGGAGCAAGATCACGCGTTAAGGAACTTAATAAAATATTTGATCCGGGATGCTAGCTCTACAACCGGATGCCCGACGCGGAGCAAGATCACGCGTTAAGGGACTTAATAAAATATCTGATCCGGGAGGCTAGCTCTACGACCGGATGCCCGACGCGGAGCAAGATCACGCGTTAAGGGACTTAATAAAATATCTGATCCGGGAGGCTAGCTCTACGACCGGATGCCCGACGCGGAGCAAGATCACGCGTTAAGGGATTTAATAAAATATCTGATCCGGGAGGCTAGCTCTACGACCGGATGCCCGACGCGGAGCAAGCTCCAGCGTCCTGGGACTTAAAGAAAATATCTGATCCGGGAGGCTAGCTCTACGACCGGATGCCCGACGCGGAGCAAGTTCACGCGTTAAGGGACTTAATAAAATATCTGATCCGGGAGGCTAGCTCTACGACCGGATGCCCGACGCGGAGCAAGCTCCAGTGTCCTGGGACATAAAGAAAATATCTGATCCGTGAGGCTAGCTCTACGACCGGATGCCCGACGCGGAGCAAGATCACGCGTTAAGGGACTTAATAAAAAATATCTTATCCGGGAGGATAGCTCTACGACCGGATGCCCGACGCGGAGCAAGATCACGCGTTAAGGGACTTAATAAAATATCTGATCCGGGAGGCTAGCTCTACGACCGGATGCCCGATGCGGAGCAAGATCACGCGTTAAGGGGCTTAATAAAATATCTGATCCGGGAGGCTGGCTCTACGACCGGATGCCCGACGCGGATCAAGCTCCAGCGTCGTGGGACTTAAAGAAAATATCTGATCCGGGAGGCTAGCTCTACGACCGGATGCCCGACGCGGAGCAAGATCACGCGTTAAGGGGCTTAATAAAATATCTGATCCGGGAGGCTAGCTCTACGACCGGATGCCCGACGCGGAGCAAGATCACGCGTTAAGGGACTTAATAAAATATCTGATCCGGGAGGCTAGCTATACAACCAGATGCCCGACGCGGAGCAAGATCACGCGTTAAGGGACTTAATAAAATATCTGATCCGGGAGGCTAGCTCTACGACCGGATGCCCGACGCGGAGCAAGATCACGCGTTAAGGGACTTAATAAAAAATATCTTATCCGGGAGGCTAGCTCTACAACCGGATGCCCGACGCGGAGCAAGATCACGCGTTAAGGGACTTAATAAAATATCTGATCCGGGAGGCTAGCTATACGACCGGATGCCCGACGCGGAGCAAGATCACGCGTTAAGGGACTTAATAAAATATCTGATCCGGGAGGCTAGCTCTACGACCGGATGCCCGACGCGGAGCAAGATCACGCGTTAAGGGATTTAATAAAATATCTGATCCGGGAGGCTAGCTCTACGACCGGATGCCCGACGCGGAGCAAGCTCCAGCGTCCTGGGACTTAAAGAAAATATCTGATCCGGGAGGCTAGCTCTACGACCGGATGCCCGACGCGGAGCAAGATCACGCGTTAAGGGACTTAATAAAATATCTGATCCGGGAGGCTAGCTCTACGACCGGATGCCCGACCCGGAGCAAGCTCCAGCGTCCTGGGACATAAAGAAAATATCTGATCCGTGAGGCTAGCTCTACGACCGGATGCCCGACGCGGAGCAAGATCACGCGTTAAGGGACTTAATAAAAAATATCTTATCCGGGAGGCTAGCTCTACGACCGGATGCCCGACGCGGAGCAAGATCACGCGTTAAGGGACTTGATAAAATATCTGATCCGGGAGGCTAGCTCTACGACCGGATGCCCGATGCGGAGCAAGATCACGCGTTAAGGGGCTTAATAAAATATCTGATCCGGGAGGCTGGCTCTACGACCGGATGCCCGACGCGGAGCAAGCTCCAGCGTCGTGGGACTTAAAGAAAATATCTGATCCGGGAGGCTAGCTCTACGACCGGATGCCCGACGCGGAGCAAGATCACGCGTTAAGGGGCTTAATAAAATATCTGATCCGGGAGGCTAGCTCTACGACCGGATGCCCGACGCGGAGCAAGATCACGCGTTAAGGGACTTAATAAAATATCTGATCCGGGAGGCTAGCTATACAACCAGATGCCCGACGCGGAGCAAGATCACGCGTTAAGGGACTTAATAAAATATCTGATCCTGGAGGCTAGCTCTACGACCGGATGCCCGACGCGGAGCAAGATCACGCGTTAAGGGACTTAATAAAAAATATCTTATCCGGGAGGCTAGCTCTACGACCGGATGCCCGACGCGGAGCAAGATCGCGCGTTAAGGGACTTAATAAAATATTTGATCCGGGAGGCTAGATCTACGACCGGATGCCCGACGCGGAGCAAGCTCCAACTTCCTGGGACTTAAAGAAAATATCTGATCCGGGAGGCTAGCTCTACGACCGGATGCCCGACGCGGAGAAAGATCACGCGTCAAGGGACTTAATAAAATATCTGATCCGGGAGGCTGGCTCTACGACCGGATGCCCGACGCGGAGCAAGCTCCAGCGTCCTGGGACTTAAAGAAAATATCTGATCCGGGAGGCTAGCTCTACGACCGGATGCCCGACGCGGAGCAAGATCACGCGTTAAGGGACTTAATAAAATATCTGATCCAGGAGGCTAGCTCTACGACCGGATGCCCGACGCGGAGTAAGCTCCAGCATCCTGGGACTTAAAGAAAATATCTGATCCGGGAGGCTAGCTCTACGACCGGATGCCCGACACGGAGCAAGATCACGCGTTAAGGGACTTAATAAAATATCTTATCCGGGAGGCTAGCTCTACGACCGGATGCCCGACGCGGAGCAAGCTCCAGCGTCCTGGGACTTACAGAAAATATCTGATCCGGGAGGCTAGCTCTACGACCGGATGCCCGACACGGAGCAAGATCACGCGTTAAGGGACTTAATAAAATATCTGATCCGGGAGGCTAGCTCTACGACCGGATGCCCAACGCGGAGCAAGCTCCAGCGTCCTGGGACTTAAAGAAAATATCTGATCCGGGAGGCTAGCTCTACGACCGGATGCCCGACGCGGAGCAAGATCACGCGTTATGGGACTTAATAAAAAATATCTTATCCGGGAGGCTAGCTCTACAACCGGATGCCCGACACGGAGCAAGATCACGCGTTAAGGGACTTAATAAAATATCTGATCCGGGAGGCTGGCTCTACGACCGGATGCCCGACGCGGAGAAAAATCACGCGTTAAGGGACTTAATAAAATATTTGATCCGGGAGGCTAGCTCTACGACCGGATGCCCGACGCGGAGCAAGCTCCAGCGTCCTGGGACTGAAAGAAAATATCTGATCCGGGAGGCTAGCTCTACGACCGGATGCCCGACGCGGAGCAAGATCACGCGTTAAGGGACTTAATAAAATATCTGATCCGGAAGGCTAGCTCTACGACCGGATGCCCGACGCGGAGCAAGATCACGCGTTAAGGGACTTAATAAAATATCTGATCCGGGAGGCTAGCTCTACAACCGGATGCCCGACGCGGAGCAAGATCACGCGTTAAGGGACTTAATAAAATATCTGATCCGGGAGGCTAGCTCTACGACCGGATGCCCGACGCGGAGCAAGATCACGCGTTAAGGGACTTAATAAAATATCTGATCCGGGAGGCTAGCTCTACGACCGGATGCCCGACGCGGAGCAAGATCATGCGTTAAGGGATTTAATAAAATATCTGATCCGGGAGGCTAGCTCTACGACCGGATGCCCGACGCGGAGCAAGCTCCAGCGTCCTGGGACTTAAAGAAAATATCTGATCCGGGAGGCTAGCTCTACGACCGGATGCCCGACGCGGAGCAAGTTCACGCGTTAAGGGACTTAATAAAATATCTGATCCGGGAGGCTAGCTCTACGACCGGATGCCCGACGCGGAGCAAGCTCCAGCGTCCTGGGACATAAAGAAAATATCTGATCCGTGAGGCTAGCTCTACGACCGGATGCCCGACGCGGAGCAAGATCACGCGTTAAGGGACTTAATAAAAAATATCTTATCCGGGAGGCTAGCTCTACGACCGGATGCCCGACGCGGAGCAAGATCACGCGTTAAGGGACTTAATAAAATATCTGATCCGGGAGGCTAGCTCTACGACCGGATGCCCGATGCGGAGCAAGATCACGCGTTAAGGGGCTTAATAAAATATCTGATCCGGGAGGCTGGCTCTACGACCGGATGCCCGACGCAGATCAAGCTCCAGCGTCGTGGGACTTAAAGAAAATATCTGATCCGGGAGGCTAGCTCTACGACCGGATGCCCGACGCGGAGCAAGATCACGCGTTAAGGGGCTTAATAAAATATCTGATCCGGGAGGCTAGCTCTACGACCGGATGCCCGACGCGGAGCAAGATCACGCGTTAAGGGACTTAATAAAATATCTGATCCGGGAGGCTAGCTATACAACCAGATGCCCGACGCGGAGCAAGATCACGCGTTAAGGGACTTAATAAAATATCTGATCCGGGAGGCTAGCTCTACGACCGGATGCCCGACGCGGAGCAAGATCACGCGTTAAGGGACTTAATAAAAAATATCTTATCCGGGAGGCTAGCTCTACGACCGGATGCCCGACGCGGAGCAAGATCACGCGTTAAGGGACTTAATAAAATATTTGATCCGGGAGGCTAGCTCTACGACCGGATGCCCGACGCGGAGCAAGCTCCAACTTCCTGGGACTTAAAGAAAATATCTGATCCGGGAGGCTAGCTCTACGACCGGATGCCCGACGCGGAGAAAGATCACGCGTCAAGGGACTTAATAAAATATCTGATCCGGGAGGCTAGCTCTACGACCGGATGCCCGACGCGGAGCAAGATCACGCGTTAAGGGACTTAATAAAATATCTGATCCGGGAGGCTAGCTCTACAACCGGATGCCCGACGCGGAGCAAGATCACGCGTTAAGGGACTTAATAAAATATCTGATCCGGGAGGCTAGCTCTACGACCGGATGCCCGACGCGGAGCAAGATCACGCGTTAAGGGACTTAATAAAATATCTGATCCGGGAGGCTAGCTCTACGACCGGATGCCCGACGCGGAGCAAGATCACGCGTTAAGGGACTTAAAGAAAATATCTGATCCGGGAGGCTAGCTCTACGACCGGATGCCCGACGCGGAGCAAGATCACGCGTTAAGGGACTTAATAAAATATCTGATCCGGGAGGCTAGCTCTACGACCGGATGCCCGACGCGGAGCAAGCTCCAGCGTCCTGGGACTTAAAGAAAATATCTGATCCGTGAGGCTAGCTCTACGACCGGATGCCCGACGCGGAGCAAGATCACGCGTTAAGGGACTTAATAAAAAATATCTTATCCGGGAGGCTAGCTCTACGACCGGATGCCCGACGCGGAGCAAGATCACGCGTTAAGGGACATAATAAAATATTTGATCCGGGAGGCTAGCTCTACGACCGGATGCCCGACGCGGAGCAAACTCCAGCGTCCTGGGACTTAAAGAAAATATCTGATCCGGGAGGCTAGCTCTACGACCGGATGCCCGACGCGGAGCAAGATCACGCGTTAAGGGACTTAATAAAATATTTGATCCGGGAGGCTAGCTCTACGACCGGATGCCCGACGCGGAGCAAGCTCCAGCGTCCTGGGACTGAAAGAAAATATCTGATCCGGGAGGCTAGCTCTACGACCGGATGCCCGACGCGGAGCAAGATCACGCGTTAAGGGACTTAATAAAATATCTGATCCGGGAGGCTAGCTCTACGACCGGATGCCCGACGCGGAGCAAGATCATGCGTTAAGGGACTTAGTAAAATATCTGATCCGGGAGGCTAGCTCTACCACCGGATGCCCGACGCGGAGCAAGATCACGCGTTAAGGGACTTAATAAAATATCTGATCCGGGAGGCTAGCTCTACGACCGGATGCCCGATGCGGAGCAAGATCACGCGTTAAGGGACTTAATAAAATATCTGATCCGGGAGGCTAGCTCTACGACCGGATGCCCGACGCGGAGCAAGATCACGCGTTAAGGGACTTAATAAAATATCTGATCCGGGAGGCTAGCTCTACGACCGGATGCCCGACGCGGAGTAAGCTCCAGCGTCCTGGGACTTAAAGAAAATATCTGATCCGGGAGGTTAGCTCTACGACCGGATGCCCGACACGGAGCAAGATCATGCGTTAAGGGACTTAATAAAATATCTGATCCGGGAGGCTAGCTCTACGACCGGATGCCCGACGCGGAGCAAGCTCCAGCGTCCTGGGACTTAAAGAAAATATCTGATCCGGGAGGCTAGCTCTACGACCGGATGCCCGACACGGAGCAAGATCACGCGTTAAGGGACTTAATAAAATATCTGATCCGGGAGGCTAGCTCTACGACCGGATGCCCAACGCGGAGCAAGCTCCAGCGTCCTGGGACTTAAAGAAAATATCTGATCCGAGAGGCTAGCTCTACGACCGGATGCCCGACGCGGAGCAAGATCACGCGTTATGGGACTTAATAAAAAATATCTTATCCGGGAGGCTAGCTCTACAACCGGATGCCCGACGCGGAGCAAGATCACGCGTTAAGGGACTTAATAAAATATCTGATCCGGGAGGCTGGCTCTACGACCGGATGCCCGACGCGGAGCAAGATCACGCGTTAAGGGACTTAATAAAATATTTGATCCGGGAGGCTAGCTCTACGACCGGATGCCCGACGCGGAGCAAGCTCCAGCGTCTTGGGACTGAAAGAAAATATCTGATCCGGGAGGCTAGCTCTACGACCGGATGCCCGACGCGGAGCAAGATCACGCGTTAAGGGACTTAATAAAATATCTGATCCGAAAGGCTAGCTCTACGACCGGATGCCCGACGCGGAACAAGATCACGCGTTAAGGGACTTAATAAAATATCTGATCCGGGAGGCTAGCTCTACAACCGGATGCCCGACGCGGAGCAAGATCACGCGTTAAGGGACTTAATAAAATATCTGATCCGGGAGGCTAGCTCTACGACCGGATGCCCGACGCGGAGCAAGATCACGCGTTAAGGGACTTAATAAAATATCTGATCCGGGAGGCTAGCTCTACGACCGGATGCCCGACGCGGAGCAAGATCACGCGTTAAGGGACTTAATAAAATATCTGATCCGGGAGGCTAGCTCTACGACCGGATGCCCGATGCGGAGCAAGCTCCAGCGTCCTGGGACTTAAAGAAAATATCTGATCCGGGAGGCTAGCTCTACGACCGGATGCCCGACGCGGAGCAAGATCACGCGTTAAGGCACTTAATAAAATATCTGATCCGGGAGGCTAGCTCTACGACCGGATGCCCGACGCGGAGCAAGCTCCAGCGTCCTGGGACTTAAAGAAAATATCTGATCCGTGAGGCTAGCTCTACGACCGGATGCCCGACGCGGAGCAAGATCACGCGTTAAGGGACTTAATAAAAAATATCTTATCCGGGAGGCTAGCTCTACGACCGGATGCCCGACGCGGAGCAAGATCACGCGTTAAGGGACTTAATAAAATATCTGATCCGGGAGGCTAGCTCTACGACCGGGTGCCCGATGCGGAGCAAGATCACGCGTTAAGGGGCTTAATAAAATATCTGATCCGGGAGGCTGGCTCTACGACCGGATGCCCGACGCAGATCAAGCTCCAGCGTCGTGGGACTTAAAGAAAATATCTGATCCAGGAGGCTAGCTCTACGACCGGATGCCCGACGCGGAGCAAGATCACGCGTTAAGGGGCTTAATAAAATATCTGATCCGGGAGGCTAGCTCTACGACCGGATGCCCGACGCGGAGCAAGATCACGCGTTAAGGGACTTAATAAAATATCTGATCCGGGAGGCTAGCTATACAACCAGATGCCCGACGCGGAGCAAGATCACGCGTTAAGGGACTTAATAAAATATCTGATCCGGGAGGCTAGCTCTACGACCGGATGCCCGACGCGGAGCAAGATCACGCGTTAAGGGACTTAATAAAAAATATCTTATCCGGGAGGCTAGCTCTACGACCGGATGCCCGACGCGGAGCAAGATCACGCGTTAAGGGACTTAATAAAATATTTGATCCGGGAGGCTAGCTCTACGACCGGATGCCCGACGCGGAGCAAGCTCCAACTTCCTGGGACTTAAAGAAAATATCTGATCCGGGAGGCTAGCTCTACGACCGGATGCCCGACGCGGAGAAAGATCACGCGTCAAGGGACTTAATAAAATATCTGATCCGGGAGGCTAGCTCTACGACCGGATGCCCGACGCGGAGCAAGATCACGCGTTAAGGGACTTAATAAAATATCTGATCCGGGAGGCTAGCTCTACAACCGGATGCCCGACGCGGAGCAAGATCACGCGTTAAGGGACTTAATAAAATATCTGATCCGGGAGGCTAGCTCTACGACCGGATGCCCGACGCGGAGCAAGATCACGCGTTAAGGGACTTAATAAAATATCTGATCCGGGAGGCTAGCTCTACGACCGGATGCCCGACGCGGAGCAAGATCACGCGTTAAGGGACTTAAAGAAAATATCTGTTCCGGGAGGCTAGCTCTACGACCGGATGCCCGACGCGGAGCAAGATCACGCGTTAAGGGACTTAATAAAATATCTGATCCGGGAGGCTAGCTCTACGACCGGATGCCCGACGCGGAGCAAGCTCCAGCGTCCTGGGACTGAAAGAAAATATCTGATCCGGGAGGCTAGCTCTACGACCGGATGCCCAACGCGGAGCAAGATCACGCGTTAAGGGACTTAAAGAAAATATCTGATCCGAGAGGCTAGCTCTACGACCGGATGCCCGACGCGGAGCAAGCTCCAACTTCCTGGGACTTAAAGAAAATATCTGATCCGGGAGGCTAGCTCTACGACCGGATGCCCGACGCGGAGAAAGATCACGCGTCAAGGGACTTAATAAAATATCTGATCCGGGAGGCTAGCTCTACGACCGGATGCCCGACGCGGAGCAAGATCACGCGTTAAGGGACTTAATAAAATATCTGATCCGGGAGGCTAGCTCTACAACCGGATGCCCGACGCGGAGCAAGATCACGCGTTAAGGGACTTAATAAAATATCTGATCCGGGAGGCTAGCTCTACGACCGGATGCCCGACGCGGAGCAAGATCACGCGTTAAGGGACTTAATAAAATATCTGATCCGGGAGGCTAGCTCTACGACCGGATGCCCGACGCGGAGCAAGATCACGCGTTAAGGGACTTAAAGAAAATATCTGTTCCGGGAGGCTAGCTCTACGACCGGATGCCCGACGCGGAGCAAGATCACGCGTTAAGGGACTTAATAAAATATCTGATCCGGGAGGCTAGCTCTACGACCGGATGCCCGACGCGGAGCAAGCTCCAGCGTCCTGGGACTGAAAGAAAATATCTGATCCGGGAGGCTAGCTCTACGACCGGATGCCCGACGCGGAGCAAGATCACGCGTTAAGGGACTTAATAAAATATCTGATCCGGGACTTAAAGAAAATATCTGATCCGAGAGGCTAGCTCTACGACCGGATGCCCGACGCGGAGCAAGATCACGCGTTAAGGGACTTAGTAAAATATCTGATCCGGGAGGCTAGCTCTACAACCGGATGCCCGACGCGGAGCAAGATCACGCGTTAAGGGACTTAATAAAATATCTGATCCGGGAGGCTAGCTCTACGACCGGATGCCCGATGCGGAGCAAGATCACGCGTTAAGGGACTTAATAAAATATCTGATCCGGGAGGCTAGCTCTACGACCGGATGCCCGACGCGGAGCAAGATCACGCGTTAAGGGACTTAATAAAATATCTGATCCGGGAGGCTAGCTCTACGACCGGATGCCCGACGCGGAGTAAGCTCCAGCGTCCTGGGACTTGAAGAAAATATCTGATCCGGGAGGTTAGCTCTACGACCGGATGCCCGACACGGAGCAAGATCATGCGTTAAGGGACTTAATAAAATATCTGATCCGGGAGGCTAGCTCTACGACCGGATGCCCGACGCGGAGCAAGCTCCAGCGTCCTGGGACTTAAAGAAAATATCTGATCCGGGAGGCTAGCTCTACGACCGGATGCCCGACACGGAGCAAGATCACGCGTTAAGGGACTTAATAAAATATCTGATCCGGGAGGCTAGCTCTACGACCGGATGCCCAACGCGGAGCAAGCTCCAGCGTCCTGGGACTTAAAGAAAATATCTGATCCGAGAGGCTAGCTCTACGACCGGATGCCCGACGCGGAGCAAGATCACGCGTTATGGGACTTAATAAAAAATATCTTATCCGGGAGGCTAGCTCTACAACCGGATGCCCGACGCGGAGCAAGATCACGCGTTAAGGGACTTAATAAAATATCTGATCCGGGAGGCTGGCTCTACGACCGGATGCCCGACGCGGAGCAAGATCACGCGTTAAGGGACTTAATAAAATATTTGATCCGGGAGGCTAGCTCTACGACCGGATGCCCGACGCGGAGCAAGCTCCAGCGTCCTGGGACTGAAAGAAAATATCTGATCCTGGAGGCTAGCTCTACGACCGGATGCCCGACGCGGAGCAAGATCACGCGTTAAGGGACTTAATAAAATATCTGATCCGGAAGGCTAGCTCTACGACCGGATGCCCGACGCGGAACAAGATCACGCGTTAAGGGACTTAATAAAATATCTGATCCGGGAGGCTAGCTCTACAACCGGATGCCCGACGCGGAGCAAGATCACGCGTTAAGGGACTTAATAATATATCTGATCCGGGAGGCTAGCTCTACGACCGGATGCCCGACGCGGAGCAAGATCACGCGTTAAGGGACTTAATAAAATATCTGATCCGGGAGGCTAGCTCTACGACCGGATGCCCGACGCGGAGCAAGATCACGCGTTAAGGGACTTAATAAAATATCTGATCCGGGAGGCTAGCTCTACGACCGGATGCCCGATGCGGAGCAAGCTCCAGCGTCCTGGGACTTAAAGAAAATATCTGATCCGGGAGGCTAGCTCTACGACCGGATGCCCGACGCGGAGCAAGCTCCAGCGTCCTGGGACTTAAAGAAAATATCTGATCCGTGAGGCTAGCTCTACGACCGGATGCCCGACGCGGAGCAAGATCACGCGTTAAGGGACTTAATAAAAAATATCTTATCCGGGAGGCTAGCTCTACGACCGGATGCCCGACGCGGAGCAAGATCACGCGTTAAGGGACTTAATAAAATATCTGATCCGGGAGGCTAGCTCAACGACCGGATGCCCGATGCGGAGCAAGATCACGCGTTAAGGGGCTTAATAAAATATCTGATCCGGGAGGCTGGCTCTACGACCGGATGCCCGACGCAGATCAAGCTCCAGCGTCGTGGGACTTAAAGAAAATATCTGATCCGGGAGGCTAGCTCTACGACCGGATGCCCGACGCGGAGCAAGATCACGCGTTAAGGGGCTTAATAAAATATCTGATCCGGGAGGCTAGCTCTACGACCGGATGCCCGACGCGGAGCAAGATCACGCGTTAAGGGACTTAATAAAATATCTGATCCGGGAGGCTAGCTCTACGACCGGATGCCCGACGCGGAGCAAGATCACGCGTTAAGGGACTTAATAAAAAATATCTTATCCGGGAGGCTAGCTCTACGACCGGATGCCCGACGCGGAGCAAGATCACGCGTTAAGGGACTTAATAAAATATTTGATCCGGGAGGCTAGCTCTACGACCGGATGCCCGACGCGGAGCATGCTCCAACTTCCTGGGACTTAAAGAAAATATCTGATCCGGGAGGCTAGCTCTACGACCGGATGCCCGACGCGGAGAAAGATCACGCGTCAAGGGACTTAACAAAATATCTGATCCGGGAGGCTAGCTCTACGACCGGATGCCCGACGCGGAGCAAGATCACGCGTTAAGGGACTTAATAAAATATCTGATCCGGGAGGCTAGCTCTACAACCGGATGCCCGACGCGGAGCAAGATCACGCGTTAAGGGACTTAATAAAATATCTGATCCGGGAGGCTAGCTCTACGACCGGATGCCCGACGCGGAGCAAGATCACGCGTTAAGGGACTTAATAAAATATCTGATCCGGGAGGCTAGCTCTACGACCGGATGCCCGACGCGGAGCAAGATCACGCGTTAAGGGACTTAAAGAAAATATCTGATCCGGGAGGCTAGCTCTACGACCGGATGCCCCACGCGGAGCAAGATCACGCGTTAAGGGACTTAATAAAATATCTGATCCGGGAGGCTAGCTCTACGACCGGATGCCCGACGCGGAGCAAGCTCCAGCGTCCTGGGACTTAAAGAAAATATCTGATCCGTGAGGCTAGCTCTACGACCGGATGCCCGACGCGGAGCAAGATCACGCGTTAAGGGACTTAATAAAAAATATCTTATCCGGGAGGCTAGCTCTACGACCGGATGCCCGACGCGGAGCAAGATCACGCGTTAAGGGACATAATAAAATATTTGATCCGGGAGGCTAGCTCTACGACCGGATGCCCGACGCGGAGCAAACTCCAGCATCCTGGGACTTAAAGAAAATATCTGATCCGGGAGGCTAGCTCTACGACCGGATGCCCGACGCGGAGCAAGATCACGCGTTAAGGGACTTAATAAAATATTTGATCCGGGAGGCTAGCTCTACGACCGGATGCCCGACGTGGAGCAAGCTCCAGCGTCCTGGGAATGAAAGAAAATATCTGATCCGGGAGGCTAGCTCTACGACCGGATGCCCGACGCGGAGCAAGATCACGCGTTAAGGGACTTAATAAAATATCTGATCCGGGAGGCTAGCTCTACGACCGGATGCCCGACGCGGAGCAAGATCACGCGTTAAGGGACTTAATAAAATATCTGATCCGGGAGGCTAGCTCTACAACCGGATGCCCGACGCGGAGCAAGATCACGCGTTAAGGGACTTAATAAAATATCTGATCCGGGAGGCTAGCTCTACGACCGGATGCCCGATGCGGAGCAAGATCACGCGTTAAGGTACTTAATAAAATATCTGATCCGGGAGGCTAGCTCTACGACCGGATGCCCGACGCGGAGCAAGATCACGCGTTAAGGGACTTTATAAAATATCTGATCCGGGAGGCTAGCTCTACGACCGGATGCCCGACGCGGAGTAAGCTCCAGCGTCCTGGGACTTAAAGAAAATATCTGATCCGGGAGGTTAGCTCTACGACCGGATGCCCGACACGGAGCAAGATCACGCGTTAAGGGACTTAATAAAATATCTGATCCGGGAGGCTAGCTCTACGACCGGATGCTCGACGCGGAGCAAGCTCCAGCGTCCTGGGACTTAAAGAAAATATCTGATCCGGGAGGCTAGCTCTACGACCGGATGCCCGACACGGAGCAAGATCAAGCGTTAAGGGACTTAATAAAATATCTGATCCGGGAGGCTAGCTCTACGACCGGATGCCCAACGCGGAGCAAGCTCCAGCGTCCTGGGACTTAAAGAAAATATCTGATCCGAGAGGCTAGCTCTACGAGCGGATGCCCGACGCGGAGCAAGATCACGCGTTATGGGACTTAATAAAAAATATCTTATCCGGGAGGCTAGCTCTACAACCGGATGCCCGACGCGGAGCAAGATCACGCGTTAAGGGACTTAATAAAATATCTGATCCGGGAGGCTGGCTCTACGACCGGATGCCCGACGCGGAGCAAGATCACGCGTTAAGGGACTTAATAAAATATTTGATCCGGGAGGCTAGCTCTACGACCGGATGCCCGACGCGGAGCAAGCTCCAGCGTCCTGGGACTGAAAGAAAATATCTGATCCGGGAGGCTAGCTCTACGACCGGATGCCCGACGCGGAGCAAGATCACGCGTTAAGGGACTTAATAAAATATCTGATCCGGAAGGCTAGCTCTACGACCGGATGCCCGACGCGGAACAAGATCACGCGTTAAGGGACTTAATAAAATATCTGATCCGGGAGGCTAGCTCTACAACCGGATGCCCGACGCGGAGCAAGATCACGCGTTAAGGGACTTAATAAAATATCTGATCCGGGAGGCTAGCTCTACGACCGGATGCCCGACGCGGAGCAAGATCACGCGTTAAGGGACTTAATAAAATATCTGATCCGGGAGGCTAGCTCTACGACCGGATGCCCGACGCGGAGCAAGATCACGCGTTAAGGGACTTAATAAAATATCTGATCCGGGAGGCTAGCTCTACGACCGGATGCCCGACGCGGAGCAAGCTCCAGCGTCCTGGGACTTAAAGAAAATATCTGATCCGTGAGGCTAGCTCTACGACCGGATGCCCGACGCGGAGCAAGATCACGCGTTAAGGGACTTAATAAAAAATATCTTATCCGGGAGGCTAGCTCTACGACCGGATGCCCGACGCGGAGCAAGATCACGCGTTAAGGGACTTAATAAAATATCTTATCCAGGAGGCTAGCTCTACGACCGGATGCCCGACGCAGAGGAAGCTCCAGCGTCCTGGGACTTAAAGAAAATATCTGATCCGTGAGGCTAGCTCTACGACCGGATGCCCGACGCGGAGCAAGATCACGCGTTAAGGGACTTAATAAAAAATATCTTATCCGGGAGGCTAGCTCTACGACCGGATGCCCGACGCGGAGCAAGATCACGCGTTAAGGGACTTAATAAAATATCTTATCCAGGAGGCTAGCTCTACGACCGGATGCCCGATGCGGAGCAAGATCACGCGTTAAGGGGCTTAATAAAATATCTGATCCGGGAGGCTGGCTCTACGACCGGATGCCCGACGCGGAGCAAGCTCCAGCGTCCTGGGACTTAAAGAAAATATCTGATCCGGGAGGCTAGCTCTACGACCGGATGCCCGACGCGGAGCAAGATCACGCGTTAAGGGGCTTAATAAAATATCTGATCCGGGAGGCTAGCTCTACGACCGGATGCCCGACGCGGAGCAAGCTCCAGCGTCGTGGGACTTAAAGAAAATATCTGATCCGGGAGGCTAGCTCTACGACCGGATGCCCGACGCGGAGCAAGATCACGCGTTAAGGGACTTAATAAAATATTTGATCCGGGAGGCTAGCTCTACGACCGGATGCCCGACGCGGAGCAAGCTCCAGCGTCCTGGGACTGAAAGAAAATATCTGATCCGGGAGGCTAGCTCTACGACCGGATGCCCGACGCGGAGCAAGATCACGCGTTAAGGGACTTAATAAAATATCTGATCCGGGAGGCTAGCTCTACGACCGGATGCCCGACGCGGAGCAAGATCACGCGTTAAGGGACTTAATAAAATATCTGATCCGGGAGGCTAGCTCTACAACCGGATGCCCGACGCGGAGCAAGATCACGCGTTAAGGGACTTAATAAAATATCTGATCCGGGAGGCTAGCTCTACGACCGGATGCCCGATGCGGAGCAAGATCACGCGTTAAGGGACTTAATAAAATATCTGATCCGGGAGGCTAGCTCTACGACCGGATGCCTGACGCGGAGCAAGATCACGCGTTAAGGGACTTAATAAAATATCTGATCCGGGAGGCTAGCTCTACGACCGGATGCCCGACGCGGAGTAAGCTCCAGCGTCCTGGGACTTAAAGAAAATATCTGATCCGGGAGGTTAGCTCTACGACCGGATGCCCGACACGGAGCAAGATCACGCGTTAAGGGACTTAATAAAATATCTGATCCGGGAGGCTAGCTCTACGACCGGATGCCCGACGCGGAGCAAGCTCCAGCGTCCTGGGACTTAAAGAAAATATCTGATCCGGGAGGCTAGCTCTACGACCGGATGCCCGACACGGAGCAAGATCACGCGTTAAGGGACTTAATAAAATATCTGATCCGGGAGGCTAGCTCTACGACCGGATGCCCAACGCGGAGCAAGCTCCAGCGTCCTGGGACTTAAAGAAAATATCTGATCCGGGAGGCTAGCTCTACGACCGGATGCCCGACGCGGAGCAAGATCACGCGTTATGGGACTTAATAAAAAATATCTTATCCGGGAGGCTAGCTCTACAACCGGATGCCCGACGCGGAGCAAGATCACGCGTTAAGGGACTTAATAAAATATCTGATCCGGGAGGCTGGCTCTACGACCGGATGCCCGACGCGGAGCAAGATCACGCGTTAAGGGACTTAATAAAATATTTGATCCGGGAGGCTAGCTCTACGACCGGATGCCCGACGCGGAGCAAGCTCCAGCGTCCTGGGACTGAAAGAAAATATCTGATCCGGGAGGCTAGCTCTACGACCGGATGCCCGACGCGGAGCAAGATCACGCGTTAAGGGACTTAATAAAATATCTGATCCGGAAGGCTAGCTCTACGACCGGATGCCCGACGCGGAACAAGATCACGCGTTAAGGGACTTAATAAAATATCTGATCCGGGAGGCTAGCTCTACAACCGGATGCCCGACGCGGAGCAAGATCACGCGTTAAGGGACTTAATAAAATATCTGATCCGGGAGGCTAGCTCTACGACAGGATGCCCGACGCGGAGCAAGATCACGCGTTAAGGGACTTAATAAAATATCTGATCCGGGAGGCTAGCTCTACGACCGGATGCCCGACGCGGAGCAAGATCACGCGTTATGGGACTTAATAAAAAATATCTTATCCGGGAGGCTAGCTCTACAACCGGATGCCCGACGCGGAGCAAGATCACGCGTTAAGGGACTTAATAAAATATCTGATCCGGGAGGCTGGCTCTACGACCGGATGCCCGACGCGGAGCAAGATCACGCGTTAAGGGAAATAATAAAATATTTGATCCGGGAGGCTAGCTCTACGACCGGATGCCCGACGCGGAGCAAGCTCCAGCGTCCTGGGACTGAAAGAAAATATCTGATCCGGAAGGCTAGCTCTACGACCGGATGCCCGACGCGGAGCAAGATCACGGGTTAAGGGACGTAATAAAATATCTGATCCGGAAGGCTAGCACTACGACCGGATGCCCGACGCGGAACAAGATCACGCGTTAAGGGACTTAATAAAATATCTGATCCGGGAGGCTAGCTCTACGACCGGATGCCCGACGCGGAGCAAGATCACGCGTTAAGGGACTTAATAAAATATCTGATCCGGGAGGCTAGCTCTACGACCGGATGCCCGATGCGGAGCAAGATCACGCGTTAAGGGGCTTAATAAAATATCTGATCCGGGAGGCTGGCTCTACGACCGGATGCCCGACGCAGATCAAGCTCCAGCGTCGTGGGACTTAAAGAAAATATCTGATCCGGGAGGCTAGCTCTACGACCGGATGCCCGACGCGGAGCAAGATCACGCGTTAAGGGGCTTAATAAAATATCTGATCCGGGAGGCTAGCTCTACGACCGGATGCCCGACGCGGAGCAAGATCACGCGTTAAGGGACTTAATAAAATATCTGATCCGGGAGGCTAGCTATACAACCAGATGCCCGACGCGGAGCAAGATCACGCGTTAAGGGACTTAATAAAATATCTGATCCGGGAGGCTAGCTCTACGACCGGATGCCCGACGCGGAGCAAGATCACGCGTTAAGGGACTTAATAAAAAATATCTTATCCGGGAGGCTAGCTCTACGACCGGATGCCCGACGCGGAGCAAGATCACGCGTTAAGGGACTTAATAAAATATTTGATCCGGGAGGCTAGCTCTACGACCGGATGCCCGACGCGGAGCAAGCTCCAACTTCCTGGGACTTAAAGAAAATATCTGATCCGGGAGGCTAGCTCTACGACCGGATGCCCGACGCGGAGAAAGATCACGCGTCAAGGGACTTAATAAAATATCTGATCCGGGAGGCTAGCTCTACGACCGGATGCCCGACGCGGAGCAAGATCACGCGTTAAGGGACTTAATAAAATATCTGATCCGGGAGGCTAGCTCTACAACCGGATGCCCGACGCGGAGCAAGATCACGCGTTAAGGGACTTAATAAAATATCTGATCCGGGAGGCTAGCTCTACGACCGGATGCCCGACGCGGAGCAAGATCACGCGTTAAGGGACTTAATAAAATATCTAATCCGGGAGGCTAGCTCTACGACCGGATGCCCGACGCGGAGCAAGATCACGCGTTAAGGGACTTAAAGAAAATATCTGATCCGGGAGGCTAGCTCTACGACCGGATGCCCGACGCGGAGCAAGATCACGCGTTAAGGGACTTAATAAAATATCTGATCCGGGAGGCTAGCTCTACGACCGGATGCCCGACGCAGAGCAAGCTCCAGCGTCCTGGGACTTAAAGAAAATATCTGATCCGTGAGGCTAGCTCTACGACCGGATGCCCGACGCGGAGCAAGATCACGCGTTAAGGGACTTAATAAAAAATATCTTATCCGGGAGGCTAGCTCTACGACCGGATGCCCGACGCGGAGCAAGATCACGCGTTAAGGGACATAATAAAATATTTGATCCGGGAGGCTAGCTCTACCACCGGATGCCCGACGCGGAGCAAGCTCTAGCGTCCTGGGACTTAAAGAAAATATCTGATCCGGGAGGCTAGCTCTACGACCGGATGCCCGACGCGGAGCAAGATCACGCGTTAAGGGACTTAATAAAATATTTGATCCGGGAGGCTAGCTCTACGACCGGATGCCCGACGCGGAGCAAGCTCCAGCGTACTGGGACTGAAAGAAAATATCTGATCCGGGAGGCTAGCTCTACGACCGGATGCCCGACGCGGAGCAAGATCACGCGTTAAGGGACTTAATAAAATATCTGATCCGGGAGGCTAGCTCTACGACCGGATGCCCGACGCGGAGCAAGATCACGCGTTAAGGGACTTAATAAAATATCTGATCCGGGAGGCTAGCTCTACAACCGGATGCCCGACGCGGAGCAAGATCACGCGTTAAGGGACTTAATAAAATATCTCATCCGGGAGGCTAGCTCTACGACCGGATGCCCGATGCGGAGCAAGATCACGCGTTAAGGGACTTAATAAAATATCTGATCCGGGAGGCTAGCTCTACGACCGGATGCCCGACGCGGAGCAAGATCACGCGTTAAGGGACTTAATAAAATATCTGATCCGGGAGGCTAGCTCTACGACCGGATGCCCGACGCGGAGTAAGCTCCAGCGTCCTGGGACTTAAAGAAAATATCTGATCCGGGAGGTTAGCTCTACGACCGGATGCCCGACACGGAGCAAGATCACGCGTTAAGGGACTTAATAAAATATCTGATCCGGGAGGCTAGCTCTACGACCGGATGCCCGACGCGGAGCAAGCTCCAGCGTCCTGGGACTTAAAGAAAATATCTGATCCGGGAGGCTAGCTCTACGACCGGATTCCCGACACGGAGCAAGATCACGCGTTAAGGAACTTAATAAAATATCTGATCCGGGAGGCTAGCTCTACGACCGGATGCCCAACGCGGAGCAAGCTCCAGCGTCCTGGGACTTAAAGAAAATATCTGATCCGGGAGGCTAGCTCTACGACCGGATGCCCGACGCGGAGCAAGATCACGCGTTATGGGACTTAATAAAAAATATCTTATCCGGGAGGCTAGCTCTACAACCGGATGCCCGACGCGGAGCAAGATCACGCGTTAAGGGACTTAATAAAATATCTGATCCGGGAGGCTGGCTCTACGACCGGATGCCCGACGCAGAGCAAGATCACGCGTTAAGGGACTTAATAAAATATTTGATCCGGGAGGCTAGCTCTACGACCGGATGCCCGACGCGGAGCAAGCTCCAGCGTCCTGGGACTGAAAGAAAATATCTGATCCGGGAGGCTAGCTCTACGACCGGATGCCCGACGCGGAACAAGATCACGCGTTAAGGGACTTAATAAAATATCTGATCCGGGAGGCTAGCTCTACAACCGGATGCCCGACGCGGAGCAAGATCACGCGTTAAGGGACTTAATAAAATATCTGATCCGGGAGGCTAGCTCTACGACCGGATGCCCGAGGCGGAGCAAGATCACGCGTTAAGGGACTTAATAAAATATCTGATCCGGGAGGCTAGCTCTACGACCGGATGCCCGACGCGGAGCAAGATCACGCGTTATGGGACTTAATAAAAAATATCTTATCCGGGAGGCTAGCTCTACAACCGGATGCCCGACGCGGAGCAAGATCACGCGTTAAGGGACTTAATAAAATATCTGATCCGGGAGGCTGGCTCTACGACCGGATGCCCGACGCGGAGCAAGATCACGCGTTAAGGGACTTAATAAAATATTTGATCCGGGAGGCTAGCTCTACGACCGGATGCCCGACGCGGAGCAAGCTCCAGCGTCCTGGGACTGAAAGAAAATATCTGATCCGGGAGGCTAGCTCTACGACCGGATGCCCGACGCGGAGCAAGATCACGCGTTAAGGGACTTAATAAAATATCTGATCCGGAAGGCTAGCTCTACGACCGGATGCCCGACGCGGAACAAGATCACGCGTTAAGGGACTTAATAAAATATCTGATCCGGGAGGCTAGCTCTACGACCGGATGCCCGACGCGGAGCAAGATCACGCGTTAAGGGACTTAATAAAATATCTGATCCGGGAGGCTAGCTCTACGACCGGATGCCCGATGCGGAGCAAGATCACGCGTTAAGGGGCTTAATAAAATATCTGATCCGGGAGGCTGGCTCTACGACCGGATGCCCGACGCAGATCAAGCTCCAGCGTCATGGGACTTAAAGAAAATATCTGATCCGGGAGGCTAGCTCTACGACCGGATGCCCGACGCGGAGCAAGATCACGCGTTAAGGGGCTTAATAAAATATCTGATCCGGGAGGCTAGCTCTACGACCGGATGCCCGACGCGGAGCAAGATCACGCGTTAAGGGACTTAATAAAATATCTGATCCGGGAGGCTAGCTATACAACCAGATGCCCGACGCGGAGCAAGATCACGCGTTAAGGGACTTAATAAAATATCTGATCCGGGAGGCTAGCTCTACGACCGGATGCCCGACGCGGAGCAAGATCACGCGTTAAGGGACTTAATAAAAAATATCTTATCCGGGAGGCTAGCTCTACGACTGGATGCCCGACGCGGAGCAAGATCACGCGTTAAGGGACTTAATAAAATATTTGATCCGGGAGGCTAGCTCTACGACCGGATGCCCGACGCGGAGCAAGCTCCAACTTCCTGGGACTTAAAGAAAATATCTGATCCGGGAGGCTAGCTCTACGACCGGATGCCCGACGCGGAGAAAGATCACGCGTCAAGGGACTTAATAAAATATCTGATCCGGGAGGCTAGCTCTACGACCGGATGCCCGACGCGGAGCAAGATCACGCGTTAAGGGACTTAATAAAATATCTGATCCGGGAGGCTAGCTCTACAACCGGATGCCCGACGCGGAGCAAGATCACGCGTTAAGGGACTTAATAAAATATCTGATCCGGGAGGCTAGCTCTACGACCGGATGCCCGACGCGGAGCAAGATCACGCGTTAAGGGACTTAATAAAATATCTGATCCGGGAGGCTAGCTCTACGACCGGATGCCCGACGCGGAGCAAGATCACGCGTTAAGGGACTTAAAGAAAATATCTGATCCGGGAGGCTAGCTCTACGACCGGATGCCCGACGCGGAGCAAGATCACGCGTTAAGGGACTTAATAAAATATCTGATCCGGGAGGCTAGCTCTACGACCGGATGCCCGACGCGGAGCAAGCTCCAGCGTCCTGGGACTTAAAGAAAATATCTGATCCGTGAGGCTAGCTCTACGACCGGATGCCCGACGCGGAGCAAGATCACGCGTTAAGGGACTTAATAAAAAATATCTTATCCGGGAGGCTAGCTCTACGACCGGATGCCCGACGCGGAGCAAGATCACGCGTTAAGGGACATAATAAAATATTTGATCCGGGAGGCTAGCTCTACGACCGGATGCCCGACGCGGAGCAAACTCCAGCGTCCTGGGACTTAAAGAAAATATCTGATCCGGGAGGCTAGCTCTACGACCGGATGCCCGACGCGGAGCAAGATCACGCGTTAAGGGACTTAATAAAATATTTGATCCGGGAGGCTAGCTCTACGACCGGATGCCCGACGCGGAGCAAGCTCCAGCGTCCTGGGACTGAAAGAAAATATCTGATCCGGGAGGCTAGCTCTACGACCGGATGCCCGACGCGGAGCAAGATCACGCGTTAAGGGACTTAATAAAATATCTGATCCGGGAGGCTAGCTCTACGACCGGATGCCCGACGCGGAGCAAGATCACGCGTTAAGGGACTTAATAAAATATCTGATCCGGGAGGCTAGCTCTACAACCGGATGCCCGACGCGGAGCAAGATCACGCGTTAAGGGACTTAATAAAATATCTGATCCGGGAGGCTAGCTCTTCGACCGGATGCCCGATGCGGAGCAAGATCACGCGTTAAGGGACTTAATAAAATATCTGATCCGGGAGGCTAGCTCTACGACCGGATGCCCGACGCGGAGCAAGATCACGCGTTAAGGGACTTAATAAAATATCTGATCCGGGAGGCTAGCTCTACGACCGGATGCCCGACGCGGAGTAAGCTCCAGCGTCCTGGGACTTAAAGAAAATATCTGATCCGGGAGGTTAGCTCTACGACCGGATGCCCGACACGGAGCAAGATCACGCGTTAAGGGACTTAATAAAATATCTGATCCGGGAGGCTAGCTCTACGACCGGATGCCCGACGCGGAGCAAGCTCCAGCGTCCTGGGACTTAAAGAAAATATCTGATCCGGGAGGCTAGCTCTACGACCGGATGCCCGACACGGAGCAAGATCACGCGTTAAGGGACTTAATAAAATATCTGATCCGGGAGGCTAGCTCTACGACCGGATGCCCAACGCGGAGCAAGCTCCAGCGTCCTGGGACTTAAAGAAAATATCTGATCCGAGAGGCTAGCTCTACGACCGGATGCCCGACGCGGAGCAAGATCACGCGTTATGGGACTTAATAAAAAATATCTTATCCGGGAGGCTAGCTCTACAACCGGATGCCCGACGCGGAGCAAGATCACGCGTTAAGGGACTTAATAAAATATCTGATCCGGGAGGCTGGCTCTACGACCGGATGCCCGACGCGGAGCAAGATCACGCGTTATGGGACTTAATAAAAAATATCTTATCCGGGAGGCTAGCTCTACAACCGGATGCCCGACGCGGAGCAAGATCACGCGTTAAGGGACTTAATAAAATATCTGATCCGGGAGGCTGGCTCTACGACCGGATGCCCGACGCGGAGCAAGATCACGCGTTAAGGGACTTAATAAAATATTTGATCCGGGAGGCTAGCTCTACGACCGGATGCCCGACGCGGAGCAAGCTCCAGCGTCCTGGGACTGAAAGAAAATATCTGATCCGGGAGGCTAGCTCTACGACCGGATGCCCGACGCGGAGCAAGATCACGCGTTAAGGGACTTAATAAAATATCTGATCCGGAAGGCTAGCTCTACGACCGGATGCCCGACGCGGAACAAGATCACGCGTTAAGGGACTTAATAAAATATCTGATCCGGGAGGCTAGCTCTACAACCGGATGCCCGACGCGGAGCAAGATCACGCGTTAAGGGACTTAATAAAATATCTGATCCGGGAGGCTAGCTCTACGACCGGATGCCCGACGCGGAGCAAGATCACGCGTTAAGGGACTTAATAAAATATCTGATCCGGGAGGCTAGCTCTACGACCGGATGCCCGACGCGGAGCAAGATCACGCGTTAAGGGACTTAATAAAATATCTGATCCGGGAGGCTAGCTCTACGACCGGATGCCCGATGCGGAGCAAGCTCCAGCGTCCTGGGACTTAAAGAAAATATCTGATCCGGGAGGCTAGCTCTACGACCGGATGCCCGACGCGGAGCAAGATCACGCGTTAAGGCACTTAATAAAATATCTGATCCGGGAGGCTAGCTCTACGACCGGATGCCCGACGCGGAGCAAGCTCCAGCGTCCTGGGACTTAAAGAAAATATCTGATCCGTGAGGCTAGCTCTACGACCGGATGCCCGACGCGGAGCAAGATCACGCGTTAAGGGACTTAATAAAAAATATCTTATCCGGGAGGCTAGCTCTACGACCGGATGCCCGACGCGGAGCAAGATCACGCGTTAAGGGACTTAATAAAATATCTTATCCAGGAGGCTAGCTCTACGACCGGATGCCCGACGCAGAGCAAGCTCCAGCGTCCTGGGACTTAAAGAAAATATCTGATCCGTGAGGCTAGCTCTACGACCGGATGCCCGACGCGGAGCAAGATCACGCGTTAAGGGACTTAATAAAAAATATCTTATCCGGGAGGCTAGCTCTACGACCGGATGCCCGACGCGGAGCAAGATCACGCGTTAAGGGACTTAATAAAATATCTTATCCAGGAGGCTAGCTCTACGACCGGATGCCCGATGCGGAGCAAGATCACGCGTTAAGGGGCTTAATAAAATATCTGATCCGGGAGGCTGGCTCTACGACCGGATGCCCGACGCGGAGCAAGCTCCAGCGTCCTGGGACTTAAAGAAAATATATGATCCGGGAGGCTAGCTCTACGACCGGATGCCCGACGCGGAGCAAGATCACGCGTTAAGGGGCTTAATAAAATATCTGATCCGGGAGGCTAGCTCTACGACCGGATGCCCGACGCGGAGCAAGCTCCAGCGTCGTGGGACTTAAAGAAAATATCTGATCCGGGAGGCTAGCTCTACGACCGGATGCCCGACGCGGAGCAAGATCACGCGTTAAGGGACTTAATAAAATATTTGATCCGGGAGGCTAGCTCTACGACCGGATGCCCGACGCGGAGCAAGCTCCAGCGTCCTGGGACTGAAAGAAAATATCTGATCCGGGAGGCTAGCTCTACGACCGGATGCCTGACGCGGAGCAAGATCACGCGTTAAGGGACTTAATAAAATATCTGATCCGGGAGGCTAGCTCTACGACCGGATGCCCGACGCGGAGCAAGATCACGCGTTAAGGGACTTAATAAAATATCTGATCCGGGAGGCTAGCTCTACAACCGGATGCCCGACGCGGAGCAAGATCACGCGTTAAGGGACTTAATAAAATATCTGATCCGGGAGGCTAGCTCTACGACCGGATGCCCGATGCGGAGCAAGATCACGCGTTAAGGGACTTAATAAAATATCTGATCCGGGAGGCTAGCTCTACGACCGGATGCCCGACGCGGAGCAAGATCACGCGTTAAGGGACTTAATAAAATATCTGATCCGGGAGGCTAGCTCTACGACCGGATGCCCGACGCGGAGTAAGCTCCAGCGTCCTGGGACTTAAAGAAAATATCTGATCCGGGAGGTTAGCTCTACGACCGGATGCCCGACACGGAGCAAGATCACGCGTTAAGAGACTTAATAAAATATCTGATCCGGGAGGCTAGCTCTACGACCGGATGCCCGACGCGGAGCAAGCTCCAGCGTCCTGGGACTTAAAGAAAATATCTGATCCGGGAGGCTAGCTCTACGACCGGATGCCCGACACGGAGCAAGATCACGCGTTAAGGGACTTAATAAAATATCTGATCCGGGAGGCTAGCTCTACGACCGGATGCCCAACGCGGAGCAAGCTCCAGCGTCCTGGGACTTAAAGAAAATATCTGATCCGGGAGGCTAGCTCTACGACCGGATGCCCGACGCGGAGCAAGATCACGCGTTATGGGACTTAATAAAAAATATCTTATCCGGGAGGCTAGCTCTACAGCCGGATGCCCGACGCGGAGCAAGATCACGCGTTAAGGGACTTAATAAAATATCTGATCCGGGAGGCTGGCTCTACGACCGGATGCCCGACGCGGAGCAAGATCACGCGTTAAGGGACTTAATAAAATATTTGATCCGGGAGGCTAGCTCTACGACCGGATGCCCGACGCGGAGCAAGCTCCAGCGTCCTGGGACTGAAAGAAAATATCTGATCCGGGAGGCTAGCTCTACGACCGGATGCCCGACGCGGAGCAAGATCACGCGTTAAGGGACTTAATAAAATATCTGATCCGGAAGGCTAGCTCTACGACCGGATGCCCGACGCGGAACAAGATCACGCGTTAAGGGACTTAATAAAATATCTGATCCGGGAGGCTAGCTCTACAACCGGATGCCCGACGCGGAGCAAGATCACGCGTTAAGGGACTTAATAAAATATCTGATCCGGGAGGCTAGCTCTACGACCGGATGCCCGACGCGGAGCAAGATCACGCGTTAAGGGACTTAATAAAATATCTGATCCGGGAGGCTAGCTCTACGACCGGATGCCCGACGCGGAGCAAGATCACGCGTTAAGGGACTTAATAAAATATCTGATCCGGGAGGCTAGCTCTACGACCGGATGCCCGATGCGGAGCAAGCTCCAGCGTCCTGGGACTTAAAGAAAATATCTGATCCGGGAGGCTAGCTCTACGACCGGATGCCCGACGCGGAGCAAGATCACGCGTTAAGGCACTTAATAAAATATCTGATCCGGGAGGCTAGCTCTACGACCGGATGCCCGACGCGGAGCAAGCTCCAGCGTCCTGGGACTTAAAGAAAATATCTGATCCGTGAGGCTAGCTCTACGACCGGATGCCCGACGCGGAGCAAGATCACGCGTTAAGGGACTTAATAAAAAATATCTTATCCGGGAGGCTAGCTCTACGACCGGATGCCCGACGCGGAGCAAGATCACGCGTTAAGGGACTTAATAAAATATCTTATCCAGGAGGCTAGCTCTACGACCGGATGCCCGACGCAGAGCAAGCTCCAGCGTCCTGGGACTTAAAGAAAATATCTGATCCGTGAGGCTAGCTCTACGACCGGATGCCCGACGCGGAGCAAGATCACGCGTTAAGGGACTTAATAAAAAATATCTTATCCGGGAGGCTAGCTCTACGACCGGATGCCCGACGCGGAGCAAGATCACGCGTTAAGGGACTTAATAAAATATCTTATCCAGGAGGCTAGCTCTACGACCGGATGCCCGATGCGGAGCAAGATCACGCGTTAAGGGGCTTAATAAAATATCTGATCCGGGAGGCTGGCTCTACGACCGGATGCCCGACGCGGAGCAAGCTCCAGCGTCCTGGGACTTAAAGAAAATATCTGATCCGGGAGGCTAGCTCTACGACCGGATGCCCGACGCGGAGCAAGATCACGCGTTAAGGGGCTTAATAAAATATCTGATCCGGGAGGCTAGCTCTACGACCGGATGCCCGACGCGGAGCAAGATCACGCGTTAAGGGACTTAATAAAATATCTGATCCGGGAGGCTAGCTATACAACCAGATGCCCGACGCGGAGCAAGATCACGCGTTAAGGGACTTAATAAAATATCTGATCCGGGAGGCTAGCTCTACGACCGGATGCCCGACGCGGAGCAAGATCACGCGTTAAGGGACTTAATAAAAAATATCTTATCCGGGAGGATAGCTCTACGACCGGATGCCCGAAGCGGAGCAAGATCTCGCGTTAAGGGACTTAATAAAATATTTGATCCGGGAGGCTAGCTCTACGACCGGATGCCCGACGCGGAGCAAGCTCCAGCTTCCTGGGACTTAAAGAAAATATCTGATCCGGGAGGCTAGCTCTACGACCGGATGCCCGACGCGGAGAAAGATCACGCGTTAAGGGACTTAATAAAATATCTGATCCGGGAGGCTAGCTCTACGACCGGATGCCCGACGCGGAGCAAGATCACGCGTTAAGGGACTTAATAAAATATCTGATCCGGGAGGCTAGCTCTACGACCAGATGCCCGACGCGGTGCAAGCTCCAGCGTCCTGGGACTTAAAGAAAATATCTGATCCGGGAGGCTAGCTCTACGACCGGATGCCCGACGCGGAGCAAGATCACGCGTTAAGGGACATAATAAAATATTTGATCTGGGAGGCTAGCTCTACGACCGGATGCCCGACGCGGAGCAAACTCCAGCGTCCTGGGACTTAAAGAAAATATCTGATCCGGGAGGCTAGCTCTACGACCGGATGCCCGACGCGGAGCAAGATCACGCGTTAAGGGACTTAATAAAATATTTGATCCGGGAGGGTAGCTCTACGACCGGATGCCCGACGCGGAGCAAGCTCCAGCGTCCTGGGACTGAAAGAAAATATCTGATCCGGGAGGCTAGCTCTACGACCGGATGCCCGACGCGGAGCAAGATCACGCGCTAAGGGACTTAATAAAATATCTGATCCGGGAGGCTAGCTCTACGACCGGATGCCCGACGCGGAGCAAGATCACGCGTTAAGGGACTTAATAAAATATCTGATCCGGGAGGCTAGCTCTACAACCGGATGCCCGACGCGGAGCAAGATCACGCGTTAAGGGACTTAATAAAATATCTGATCCGGGAGGCTAGCTCTACGACCGGATGCCCGATGCGGAGCAAGATCACGCGTTAAGGGACTTAATAAAATATCTGATCCGGGAGGCTAGCTCTACGACCGGATGCCCGACGCGGAACAAGATCACGCGTTAAGGGACTTAATAAAATATCTGATCCGGGAGGCTAGCTCTACGACCGGATGCCCGACGCGGAGCAAGATCACGCGTTAAGGGACTTAATAAAATATCTGATCCGGGAGGCTAGCTCTACAACCGGATGCCCGACGCGGAGCAAGATCACGCGTTAAGGGACTTAATAAAATATCTGATCCGGGAGGCTAGCTCTACGACCGGATGCCCGATGCGGAGCAAGATCACGCGTGAAGGGGCTTAATAAAATATCTGATCCGGGAGGCTGGCTCTACGACCGGATGCCCGACGCGGAGCAAGCTCCAGCGTCCTGGGACTTAAAGAAAATATCTGATCCGGGAGGCTAGCTCTACGACCGGATGCCCGACGCGGAGCAAGATCACGCGTTAAGGGGCTTAATAAAATATCTGATCCGGGAGGCTAGCTCTACGACCGGATGCCCGACGCGGAGCAAGATCACGCGTTAAGGGACTTAATAAAATATCTGATCCGGGAGGCTAGCTATACAACCAGATGCCCGACGCGGAGCAAGATCACGCGTTAAGGGACTTAATAAAATATCTGATCCGGGAGGCTAGCTCTACGACCGGATGCCCGACGCGGAGCAAGATCACGCGTTAAGGGACTTAATAAAAAATATCTTATCCGGGAGGATAGCTCTACGACCGGATGCCCGAAGCGGAGCAAGATCACGCGTTAAGGGACTTAATAAAATATTTGATCCGGGAGGCTAGCTCTACGACCGGATGCCCGACGCGGAGCAAGCTCCAGCTTCCTGGGACTTAAAGAAAATATCTGATCCGGGAGGCTAGCTCTACGACCGGATGCCCGACGCGGAGAAAGATCACGCGTTAAGGGACTTAATAAAATATCTGATCCGGGAGGCTAGCTCTACGACCGGATGCCCGACGCGGAGCAAGATCACGCGTTAAGGGACTTAATAAAATATCTGATCCGGGAGGCTAGCTCTACGACCAGATGCCCGACGCGGTGCAAGCTCCAGCGTCCTGGGACTTAAAGAAAATATCTGATCCGGGAGGCTAGCTCTACGACCGGATGCCCGACGCGGAGCAAGATCACGCGTTAAGGGACATAATAAAATATTTGATCCGGGAGGCTAGCTCTACGACCGGATGCCCGACGCGGAGCAAACTCCAGCGTCCTGGGACTTAAAGAAAATATCTGATCCGGGAGGCTAGCTCTACGACCGGATGCCCGACGCGGAGCAAGATCACGCGTTAAGGGACTTAATAAAATATTTGATCCGGGAGGCTAGCTCTACGACCGGATGCCCGACGCGGAGCAAGCTCCAGCGTCCTGGGACTGAAAGAAAATATCTGATCCGGGAGGCTAGCTCTACGACCGGATGCCCGACGCGGAGCAAGATCACGCGCTAAGGGACTTAATAAAATATCTGATCCGGGAGGCTAGCTCTACGACCGGATGCCCGACGCGGAGCAAGATCACGCGTTAAGGGACTTAATAAAATATCTGATCCGGGAGGCTAGCTCTACAACCGGATGCCCGACGCGGAGCAAGATCACGCGTTAAGGGACTTAATAAAATATCTGATCCGGGAGGCTAGCTCTACGACCGGATGCCCGATGCGGAGCAAGATCACGCGTTAAGGGACTTAATAAAATATCTGATCCGGGAGGCTAGCTCTACGACCGGATGCCCGACGCGGAGCAAGATCACGCGTTAAGGGACTTAATAAAATATCTGATCCGGGAGGCTAGCTCTACGACCGGATGCCCGACGCGGAGCAAGATCACGCGTTAAGGGACTTAATAAAATATCTGATCCGGGAGGCTAGCTCTACAACCGGATGCCCGACGCGGAGCAAGATCACGCGTTAAGGGACTTAATAAAATATCTGATCCGGGAGGCTAGCTCTACGACCGGATGCCCGATGCGGAGCAAGATCACGCGTTAAGGGACTTAATAAAATATCTGATCCGGGAGGCTAGCTCTACGACCGGATGCCCGACGCGGAGCAAGCTCCAGCGTCCTGGGACTTAAAGAAAATATCTGATCCGGGAGGCTAGCTCTACGACCGGATGCCCGACGCGGAGCAAGATCACGCGTTAAGGGGCTTAATAAAATATCTGATCCGGGAGGCTAGCTCTACGACCGGATGCCCGACGCGGAGCAAGATCACGCGTTAAGGGACTTAATAAAATATCTCATCCGGGAGGCTAGCTATACAACCAGATGCCCGACGCGGAGCAAGATCACGCGTTAAGGGACTTAATAAAATATCTGATCCGGGAGGCTGGCTCTACGACCGGATGCCCGACGCGGAGCAAGCTCCAGCGTCCTGGAACTTAAAGAAAATATCTGATCCGGGAGGCTAGCTCTACGACCGGATGCCCGACGCGGAGCAAGATCACGCGTTAAGGGGCTTAATAAAATATCTGATCCGGGAGGCTAGCTCTACGACCGGATGCCCGACGCGGAGCAAGATCACGCGTTATGGGACTTAATAAAATATCTGATCCGGGAGGCTACCTATACAACCAGATGCCCGACGCGCAGCAAGATCACGCGTTAAGGGACTTAATAAAATATCTGATCCGGGAGGCTAGCTCTACGACCGGATGCCCGACGCGGAGCAAGATCACGCGTTAAGGGACTTAATAAAAAATATCTTATCCGGGAGGCTAGCTCTACGACCGGATGCCCGACGCGGAGCAAGATCACGCGTTAAGGGACTTAACAAAATATTTGATCCGGGAGGCTAGCTCTACGACCGGATGCCCGACGCGGAGCAAGCTCCAGCTTCCTGGGACTTAAAGAAAATATCTGATCCGGGAGGCTAGCTCTACGACCGGATGCCCGACGCGGAGAAAGATCACCCGTTAAGGGACTTAATAAAATATCTGATCCGGGAGGCTAGCTCTACGACCGGATGCCCGATGCGGAGCAAGATCACGCGTTAAGGGACTTAATAAAATATCTGATCCGGGAGGCTGGCTCTACGACCGGATGCTCGACGCGGAGCAAGCTCCAGCGTCCTGGGACTTAAAGAAAATATCTGATCCGGGAGGCTAGCTCTACGACCGGATGCCCGACGCGGAGCAAGATCACGCGTTAAGGGGCTTAATAAAATATCTGATCCGGGAGGCTAGCTCTACGACCGGATGCCCGACGCGGAGCAAGATCACGCGTTAAGGGACTTAATAAAATATCTGATCCGGGAGGCTAGCTATACAACCAGATGCCCGACGCGGAGCAAGATCACGCGTTAAGGGACTTAATAAAATATCTGATCCGGGAGGCTAGCTCTACGACCGGATGCCCGACGCGGAGCAAGATCACGCGTTAAGGGACTTAATAAAAAATATCTTATCCGGGAGGCTAGCTCTACGACCGGATGCCCGACGCGGAGCAAGATCACGCGTTAAGGGACTTAATAAAATATTTGATCCGGGAGGCTAGCTCTACGACCGGATGCCCGACGCGGAGCAAGCTCCAGCTTCCTGGGACTTAAAGAAAATATCTGATCCGGGAGGCTAGCTCTACGACCGGATGCCCGACGCGGAGAAAGATCACGCGTTATGGGACTTAATAAAATATCTGATCCGGGAGGCTAGCTCTACGACCGGATGCCCGACGCGGAGCAAGATCACGCGTTAAGGGACTTAATAAAATATCTGATCCGGGAGGCTAGCTCTACGACCAGATCCCCGACGCGGTGCAAGCTCCAGCGTCCTGGGACTTAAAGAAAATATCTGATCCGGGAGGCTAGCTCTACGACCGGATGCCCGACGCGGAGCAAGATCATGCGTTAAGGGACATAATAAAATATTTGATCCGGGAGGCTAGCTCTACGACTGGATGCCCGACGCGGAGCAAACTCCAGCGTCCTGGGACTTAAAGAAAATATCTGATCCGGGAGGCTAGCTCTACGACCGGATGCCCGACGCGGAGCAAGATCACGCGTTAAGGGACTTAATAAAATATTTGATCCGGGAGGCTAGCTCTACGACCGGATGCCCGACGCGGAGCAAGCTCCAGCGTCCTGGGACTGAAAGAAAATATCTGATCCGGGAGGCTAGCTCTACGACCGGATGCCCGACGCGGAGCAAGATCACGCGTTAAGGGACTTAATAAAATATCTGATCCGGGAGGCTAGCTCTACGACCGGATGCCCGACGCGGAGCAAGATCACGCGTTAAGGGACTTAATAAAATATCTGATCCGGGAGGCTAGCTCTACAACCGGATGCCCGACGCGGAGCAAGATCACGCGTTAAGAGACTTAATAAAATATCTGATCCGGGAGGCTAGCTCTACGACCGGATGCCCGATGCGGAGCAAGATCACGCGTTAAGGGACTTAATAAAATATCTGATCCGGGAGGCTAGCTCTACGACCGGATGCCCGACGCGGAGCAAGATCACGCGTTAAGGGACTTAATAAAATATCTGATCCGGGAGGCTAGCTCTACGACCGGATGCCCGACGCGGAGCAAGATCACGCGTTAAGGGACTTAATAAAATATCTGATCCGGGAGGCTAGCTCTACAACCGGATGCCCGACGCGGAGCAAGATCACGCGTTAAGGGACTTAATAAAATATCTGATCCGGGAGGCTAGCTCTACGACCGGATGCCCGATGCGGAGCAAGATCACGCGTTAAGGGACTTAATAAAATATCTGATCCGGGAGGCTAGCTCTACGACCGGATGCCCGACGCGGAGCAAGATCACGCGTTAAGGGACTTAATAAAATATCTGATCCGGGAGGCTAGCTCTACGACCGGATGCCCGACGCGGAGCAAGCTCCAGCGTCCTGGGACTTAAAGAAAATATCTGATCCGGGAGGCTAGCTCTACGACCGGATGCCCGACACGGAGCAAGATCACGCGTTAAGGGACTTAATAAAATATCTGATCCGGGAGGCTAGCTCTACGACCGGATGCCCAACGCGGAGCAAGCTCCAGCGTCCTGGGACTTAAAGAAAACATCTGATCCGGGAGGCTAGCTCTACGACCGGATGCCCGACACGGAGCAAAATCACGCTTTAAGGGACTTAATAAAATATCTGATCCGGGAGGCTAGCTCTACGACCGGATGCCCGACGCGGAGCAAGCTCCAGCGTCCTGGGACTTAAAGAAAATATCTGATCCGGGAGGCTAGCTCTACGACCGGATGCCCGACACGGAGCAAGATCACGCGTTAAGGGACTTAATAAAATATCTGATCCGGGAGGCTAGCTCTACGACCGGATGCCCAACGCGGAACAAGCTCCAGCGTCCTGGGACTTAAAGAAAATATCTGATCCGGGAGGCTAGCTCTACGACCGGATGCCCGACGCGGAGCAAGATCACGCGTTAAGGGAGTTAATAAAATATTTGATCCGGGAGGCTAGCTCTACGACCAGATGCCCGACGCGGAGCAAGCTCCAGCTTCCTGGGACTTAAAGAAAATATCTGATCCGGGAGGCTAGCTCTACGACCGGATGCCCGACGCGGAGAAAGATCACGCGTTAAGGGACTTAATAAAATATCTGATCCGGGAGGCTAGCTCTACGACCGGATGCCCGACGCGGAGCAAGATCACGCGTTAAGGGACTTAATAAAATATCTGATCCGGGAGGCTAGCTCTACGACCAGATGCCCGACGCGGTGCAAGCTCCAGCGTCCTGGGACTTAAAGAAAATATCTGATCCGGGAGGCTAGCTCTACGACCGGATGCCCGACGCGGAGCAAGATCACGCGTTAAGGGACATAATAAAATATTTGATCCGGGAGGCTAGCTCTACGACCGGATGCCCGACGCGGAGCAAACTCCAGCGTCCTGGGACTTAAAGAAAATATCTGATCCGGGAGGCTAGCTCTACGACCGGATGCCCGACGCGGAGCAAGATCACGCGTTAAGGGACTTAATAAAATATTTGATCCGGGAGGCTAGCTCTACGACCGGATGCCCGACGCGGAGCAAGCTCCAGCGTCCTGGGACTGAAAGAAAATATCTGATCCGGGAGGCTAGCTCTACGACCGGATGCCCGACGCGGAGCAAGATCACGCGCTAAGGGACTTAAAAAAATATCTGATCCGGGAGGCTAGCTCTACGACCGGATGCCCGACGCGGAGCAAGATCACGCGTTAAGGGACTTAATAAAATATCTGATCCGGGAGGCTAGCTCTACAACCGGATGCCCGACGCGGAGCAAGATCACGCGTTAAGGGACTTAATAAAATATCTGATCCGGGAGGCTAGCTCTACGACAGGATGCCCGATGCGGAGCAAGATCACGCGTTAAGGGACTTAATAAAATATCTGATCCGGGAGGCTAGCTCTACGACCGGATGCCCGACGCGGAGCAAGATCACGCGTTAAGGGACTTAATAAAATATCTGATCCGGGAGGCTAGCTCTACGACCGGATGCCCGACGCGGAGCAAGATCACGCGTTAAGGGACTTAATAAAATATCTGATCCGGGAGGCTAGCTCTACAACCGGATGCCCGACGCGGAGCAAGATCACGCGTTAAGGGACTTAATAAAATATCTGATCCGGGAGGCTAGCTCTACGACCGGATGCCCAACGCGGAACAAGCTCCAGCGTCCTGGGACTTAAAGAAAATATCTGATCCGGGAGGCTAGCTCTACGACCGGATGCCCGACGCGGAGCAAGATCACGCGTTAAGGGACTTAATAAAATATTTGATCCGGGAGGCTAGCTCTACGACCGGATGCCCGACGCGGAGCAAGCTCCAGCTTCCTGGGACTTAAAGAAAATATCTGATCCGGGAGGCTAGCTCTACGACCGGATGCCCGACGCGGAGAAAGATCACGCGTTAAGGGACTTAATAAAATATCTGATCCGGGAGGCTAGCTCTACGACCGGATGCCCGACGCGGAGCAAGATCACGCGTTAAGGGACTTAATAAAATATCTGATCCGGGAGGCTAGCTCTACGACCAGATGCCCGACGCGGTGCAAGCTCCAGCGTCCTGGGACTTAAAGAAAATATCTGATCCGGGAGGCTAGCTCTACGACCGGATGCCCGACGCGGAGCAAGATCACGCGTTAAGGGACATAATAAAATATTTGATCCGGGAGGCTAGCTCTACGACCGGATGCCCGACGCGGAGCAAGCTCCAGCGTCCTGGGACTGAAAGAAAATATCTGATCCGGGAGGCTAGCTCTACGACCGGATGCCCGACGCGGAGCAAGATCACGCGCTAAGGGACTTAAAAAAATATCTGATCCGGGAGGCTAGCTCTACGACCGGATGCCCGACGCGGAGCAAGATCACGCGTTAAGGGACTTAATAAAATATCTGATCCGGGAGGCTAGCTCTACAACCGGATGCCCGACGCGGAGCAAGATCACGCGTTAAGGGACTTAATAAAATATCTGATCCGGGAGGCTAGCTCTACGACAGGATGCCCGATGCGGAGCAAGATCACGCGTTAAGGGACTTAATAAAATATCTGATCCGGGAGGCTAGCTCTACGACCGGATGCCCGACGCGGAGCAAGATCACGCGTTAAGGGACTTAATAAAATATCTGATCCGGGAGGCTAGCTCTACGACCGGATGCCCGACGCGGAGCAAGATCACGCGTTAAGGGACTTAATAAAATATCTGATCCGGGAGGCTAGCTCTACGACCGGATGCCCGACGCGGAGCAAGATCACGCGTTAAGGGACTTAATAAAATATCTGATCCGGGAGGCTAGCTCTACGACCAGATGCCCGACGCGGTGCAAGCTCCAGCGTCCTGGGACTTAAAGAAAATATCTGATCCGGGAGGCTAGCTCTACGACCGGATGCCCGACGCGGAGCAAGATCACGCGTTAAGGGACATAATAAAATATTTGATCCGGGAGGCTAGCTCTACGACCGGATGCCCGACGCGGAGCAAACTCCAGCGTCCTGGGACTTAAAGAAAATATCTGATCCGGGAGGCTAGCTCTACGACCGGATGCCCGACGCGGAGCAAGATCACGCGTTAAGGGACTTAATAAAATATTTGATCCGGGAGGCTAGCTCTACGACAGGATGCCCGATGCGGAGCAAGATCACGCGTTAAGGGACTTAATAAAATATCTGATCCGGGAGGCTAGCTCTACGACAGGATGCCCGATGCGGAGCAAGATCACGCGTTAAGGGACTTAATAAAATATCTGATCCGGGAGGCTAGCTCTACGACCGGATGCCCGACGCGGAGCAAGATCACGCGTTAAGGGACTTAATAAAATATCTGATCCGGGAGGCTAGCTCTACGACCGGATGCCCGACGCGGAGCAAGATCACGCGTTAAGGGACTTAATAAAATATCTGATCCGGGAGGCTAGCTCTACGACCGGATGCCCGACGCGGAGCAAGATCACGCGTTAAGGGACTTAATAAAATATCTGATCCGGGAGGCTAGTTCTACGACCGGATGCCCGATGCGGAGCAAGATCACGCGTTAAGGGACTTAATAAAATATCTGATCCGGGAGGCTAGCTCTACGACCGGATGCCCGACGCGGAGCAAGCTCCAGCGTCCTGGGACTTAAAGAAAATATCTGATCCGGGAGGCTAGCTCTACGACCGGATGCCCGACGCGGAGCAAGATCACGCGTTAAGGGGCTTAATAAAATATCTGATCCGGGAGGCTAGCTCTACGACCGGATGCCCGACGCGGAGCAAGATCACGCGTTAAGGGACTTAATAAAATATCTGATCCGGGAGGCTAGCTCTACGACCGGATGCCCGACGCGGAGCAAGATCACGCGTTAAGGGACTTAATAAAAAATATCTTATCCGGGAGGCTAGCTCTACGACCGGATGTCCGAAGCGGAGCAAGATCACGCGTTAAGGGACTTAATAAAATATTTGATCCGGGAGGCTAGCTCTACGACCGGATGCCCGACGCGGAGCAAGCTCCAGCTTCCTGGGACTTAAAGAAAATATCTGATCCGGGAGGCTAGCTCTACGACCGGATGCCCGACGCGGAGAAAGATCACGCGTTAAGGGACTTAATAAAATATCTGATCCGGGAGGCTAGCTCTACGACCGGATGCCCGACGCGGAGCAAGATCACGCGTTAAGGGACTTAATAAAATATCTGATCCGGGAGGCTAGCTCTACGACCAGATGCCCGACGCGGTGCAAGCTCCAGCGTCCTGGGACTTAAAGAAAATATCTGATCCGGGAGGCTAGCTCTACGACCGGATGCCCGACGCGGAGCAAGATCACGCGTTAAGGGACATAATAAAATATTTGATCCGGGAGGCTAGCTCTACGACCGGATGTCCGAAGCGGAGCAAGATCACGCGTTAAGGGACTTAATAAAATATTTGATCCGGGAGGCTAGCTCTACGACCGGATGCCCGACGCGGAGCAAGCTCCAGCTTCCTGGGACTTAAAGAAAATATCTGATCCGGGAGGCTAGCTCTACGACCGGATGCCCGACGCGGAGAAAGATCACGCGTTAAGGGACTTAATAAAATATCTGATCCGGGAGGCTAGCTCTACGACCGGATGCCCGACGCGGAGCAAGATCACGCGTTAAGGGACTTAATAAAATATCTGATCCGGGAGGCTAGCTCTACGACCAGATGCCCGACGCGGTGCAAGCTCCAGCGTCCTGGGACTTAAAGAAAATATCTGATCCGGGAGGCTAGCTCTACGACCTGATGCCCGACGCGGAGCAAGATCACGCGTTAAGGGACATAATAAAATATTTGATCCGGGAGGCTAGCTCTACGACCGGATGCCCGACGCGGAGCAAACTCCAGCGTCCTGGGACTTAAAGAAAATATCTGATCCGGGAGGCTAGCTCTACGACCGGATGCCCGACGCGGAGCAAGATCACGCGTTAAGGGACTTAATAAAATATTTGATCCGGGAGGCTAGCTCTACGACCGGATGCCCGACGCGGAGCAAGCTCCAGCGTCCTGGGACTGAAAGAAAATATCTGATCCGGGAGGCTAGCTCTACGACCGGATGCCCGACGCGGAACAAGATCACGCGCTAAGGGACTTAATAAAATATCTGATCCGGGAGGCTAGCTCTACGACCGGATGCCCGACGCGGAGCAAGATCACGCGTTAAGGGACTTAATAAAATATCTGATCCGGGAGGCTAGCTCTACAACCGGATGCCCGACGCGGAGCAAGATCACGCGTTAAGGGACTTAATAAAATATCTGATCCGGGAGGCTAGCTCTACGACCGGATGCCCGATGCGGAGCAAGATCACGCGTTAAGGGACTTAATAAAATATCTGATCCGGGAGGCTAGCTCTACGACCGGATGCCCGACGCGGAGCAAGATCACGCGTTAAGGGACTTAATAAAATATCTGATCCGGGAGGCTAGCTCTACGACCGGATGCCCGACGCGGAGCAAGATCACGCGTTAAGGGACTTAATAAAATATCTGATCCGGGAGGCTAGCTCTACAACCGGATGCCCGACGCGGAGCAAGATCACGCGTTAAGGGACTTAATAAAATATCTGATCCGGGAGGCTAGTTCTACGACCGGATGCCCGATGCGGAGCAAGATCACGCGTTAAGGGACTTAATAAAATATCTGATCCGGGAGGCTAGCTCTACGACCGGATGCCCGACGCGGAGCAAGCTCCAGCGTCCTGGGACTTAAAGAAAATATCTGATCCGGGAGGCTAGCTCTACGACCGGATGCCCGACGCGGAGCAAGATCACGCGTTAAGGGGCTTAATAAAATATCTGATCCGGGAGGCTAGCTCTACGACCGGATGCCCGACGCGGAGCAAGATCACGCGTTAAGGGACTTAATAAAATATCTGATCCGGGAGGCTAGCTCTACGACCGGATGCCCGACGCGGAGCAAGATCACGCGTTAAGGGACTTAATAAAAAATATCTTATCCGGGAGGCTAGCTCTACGACCGGATGTCCGAAGCGGAGCAAGATCACGCGTTAAGGGACTTAATAAAATATTTGATCCGGGAGGCTAGCTCTACGACCGGATGCCCGACGCGGAGCAAGCTCCAGCTTCCTGGGACTTAAAGAAAATATCTGATCCGGGAGGCTAGCTCTACGACCGGATGCCCGACGCGGAGAAAGATCACGCGTTAAGGGACTTAATAAAATATCTGATCCGAGAGGCTAGCTCTACGACCGGATGCCCGACGCGGAGCAAGATCACGCGTTAAGGGACTTAATAAAATATCTGATCCGGGAGGCTAGCTCTACGACCAGATGCCCGACGCGGTGCAAGCTCCAGCGTCCTGGGACTTAAAGAAAATATCTGATCCGGGAGGCTAGCTCTACGACCGGATGCCCGACGCGGAGCAAGATCACGCGTTAAGGGACATAATAAAATATTTGATCCGGGAGGCTAGCTCTACGACCGGATGCCCGACGCGGAGCAAGCTCCAGCGTCCTGGGACTGAAAGAAAATATCTGATCCGGGAGGCTAGCTCTACGACCGGATGCCCGACGCGGAGCAAGATCACGCGTTAAGGGACTTAATAAAATATCTGATCCGGGAGGCTAGCTCTACGACCGGATGCCCGACGCGGAGCAAGATCACGCGTTAAGGGACTTAATAAAATATCTGATCCGGGAGGCTAGCTCTACAACCGGATGCCCGACGCGGAGCAAGATCACGCGTTAAGAGACTTAATAAAATATCTGATCCGGGAGGCTAGCTCTACGACCGGATGCCCGATGCGGAGCAAGATCACGCGTTAAGGGACTTAATAAAATATCTGACCCGGGAGGCTAGCTCTACGACCGGATGCCCGACGCGGAGCAAGATCACGCGTTAAGGGACTTAATAAAATATCTGATCCGGGAGGCTAGCTCTACGACCGGATGCCCGACGCGGAGCAAGATCACGCGTTAAGGGACTTAATAAAATATCTGATCCGGGAGGCTAGCTCTACAACCGGATGCCCGACGCGGAGCAAGATCACGCGTTAAGGGACTTAATAAAATATCTGATCCGGGAGGCTAGCTCTACGACCGGATGCCCGATGCGGAGCAAGATCACGCGTTAAGGGACTTAATAAAATATCTGATCCGGGAGGCTAGCTCTACGACCGGATGCCCGACGCGGAGCAAGATCACGCGTTAAGGGACTTAATAAAATATCTGATCCGGGAGGCTAGCTCTACGACCGGATGCCCGACGCGGAGCAAGCTCCAGCGTCCTGGGACTTAAAGAAAATATCTGATCCGGGAGGCTAGCTCTACGACCGGATGCCCGACACGGAGCAAGATCACGCGTTAAGGGACTTAATAAAATATCTGATCCGGGAGGCTAGCTCTACGGCCGGATGCCCAACGCGGAGCAAGCTCCAGCGTCCTGGGACTTAAAGAAAACATCTGATCCGGGAGGCTAGCTCTACGACCGGATGCCCGACACGGAGCAAAATCACGCTTTAAGGGACTTAATAAAATATCTGATCCGGGAGGCTAGCTCTACGACCGGATGCCCGACGCGGAGCAAGATCCAGCGTCCTGGGACTTAAAGAAAATATCTGATCCGGGAGGCTAGCTCTACGACCGGATGCCCGACACGGAGCAAGATCACGCGTTAAGGGACTTAATAAAATATCTGATCCGGGAGGCTAGCTCTACGACCGGATGCCCAACGCGGAACAAGCTCCAGCGTCCTGGGACTTAAAGAAAATATCTGATCCGGGAGGCTAGCTCTACGACCGGATGCCCGACGCGGAGCAAGATCACGCGTTAAGGGACTTAATAAAATATTTGATCCGGGAGGCTAGCTCTACGACCGGATGCCCGACGCGGAGCAAGCTCCAGCTTCCTGGGACTTAAAGAAAATATCTGATCCGGGAGGCTAGCTCTACGACCGGTTGCCCGACGCGGAGAAAGATCACGCGTTAAGGGACTTAATAAAATATCTGATCCGGGAGGCTAGCTCTACGACCGGATGCCCGACGCGGAGCAAGATCACGCGTTAAGGGACTTAATAAAATATCTGATCCGGGAGGCTAGCTCTACGACCAGATGCCCGACGCGGTGCAAGCTCCAGCGTCCTGGGACTTAAAGAAAATATCTGATCCGGGAGGCTAGCTCTACGACCCGATGCCCGACGCGGAGCAAGATCACGCGTTAAGGGACATAATAAAATATTTGATCCGGGAGGCTAGCTCTACGACCGGATGCCCGACGCGGAGCAAACTCCAGCGTCCTGGGACTTAAAGAAAATATCTGATCCGGGAGGCTAGCTCTACGACCGGATGCCCGACGCGGAGCAAGATCACGCGTTAAGGGACTTAATAAAATATTTGATCCGGGAGGCTAGCTCTACGACCGGATGCCCGACGCGGAGCAAGATCACGCGCTAAGGGACTTAATAAAATATCTGATCCGGGAGGCTAGCTCTACGACCGGATGCCCGACGCGGAGCAAGATCACGCGTTAAGGGACTTAATAAAATATCTGATCCGGGAGGTTAGCTCTACAACCGGATGCCCGACGCGGAGCAAGATCACGCGTTAAGGGACTTAATAAAATATCTGATCCGGGAGGCTAGCTCTACGACCGGATGCCCGATGCGGAGCAAGATCACGCGTTAAGGGACTTAATAAAATATCTGATCCGGGAGGCTAGCTCTACGACCGGATGCCCGACGCGGAGCAAGATCACGCGTTAAGGGACTTAATAAAATATCTGATCCGGGAGGCTAGCTCTACGACCGGATGCCCGACGCGGAGCAAGATCACGCGTTAAGGGACTTAATAAAATATCTGATCCGGGAGGCTAGCTCTACAACCGGATGCCCGACGCGGAGCAAGATCACGCGTTAAGGGACTTAATAAAATATCTGATCCGGGAGGCTAGTTCTACGACCGGATGCCCGATGCGGAGCAAGATCACGCGTTAAGGGACTTAATAAAATATCTGATCCGGGAGGCTAGCTCTACGACCGGATGCCCGACGCGGAGCAAGCTCCAGCGTCCTGGGACTTAAAGAAAATATCTGATCCGGGAGGCTAGCTCTACGACCGGATGCCCGACGCGGAGCAAGATCACGCGTTAAGGGGCTTAATAAAATATCTGATCCGGGAGGCTAGCTCTACGACCGGATGCCCGACGCGGAGCAAGATCACGCGTTAAGGGACTTAATAAAATATCTGATCCGGGAGGCTAGCTCTACGACCGGATGCCCGACGCGGAGCAAGATCACGCGTTAAGGGACTTAATAAAAAATATCTTATCCGGGAGGCTAGCTCTACGACCGGATGCCCGAAGCGGAGCAAGATCACGCGTTAAGGGACTTAATAAAATATCTGATCCGGGAGGCTAGCTCTACGACCGGATGCCCGACGCGGAGCAAGATCACGCGTTAAGGGACTTAATAAAATATCTGATCCGGGAGGCTAGCTCTACGACCGGATGCCCGACGCGGAGCAAGATCACGCGTTAAGGGACTTAATAAAATATCTGATCCGGGAGGCTAGCTCTACAACCGGATGCCCGACGCGGAGCAAGATCACGCGTTAAGGGACTTAATAAAATATCTGATCCGGGAGGCTAGTTCTACGACCGGATGCCCGATGCGGAGCAAGATCACGCGTTAAGGGACTTAATAAAATATCTGATCCGGGAGGCTAGCTCTACGACCGGATGCCCGACGCGGAGCAAGCTCCAGCGTCCTGGGACTTAAAGAAAATATCTGATCCGGGAGGCTAGCTCTACGACCGGATGCCCGACGCGGAGCAAGATCACGCGTTAAGGGGCTTAATAAAATATCTGATCCGGGAGGCTAGCTCTACGACCGGATGCCCGACGCGGAGCAAGATCACGCGTTAAGGGACTTAATAAAATATCTGATCCGGGAGGCTAGCTCTACGACCGGATGCCCGACGCGGAGCAAGATCACGCGTTAAGGGACTTAATAAAATATTTGATCCGGGAGGCTAGCTCTACGACCGGATGCCCGACGCGGAGCAAGCTCCAGCGTCCTGGGACTGAAAGAAAATATCTGATCCGGGAGGCTGGCTCTACGACCGGATGCCCGACGCGGAGCAAGATCACGCGCTAAGGGACTTAATAAAATATCTGATCCGGGAGGCTAGCTCTACGACCGGATGCCCGACGCGGAGCAAGATCACGCGTTAAGGGACTTAATAAAATATCTGATCCGGGAGGCTAGTTCTACGACCGGATGCCCGATGCGGAGCAAGATCACGCGTTAAGGGACTTAATAAAATATCTGATCCGGGAGGCTAGCTCTACGACCGGATGCCCGACGCGGAGCAAGCTCCAGCGTCCTGGGACTTAAAGAAACTATCTGATCCGGGAGGCTAGCTCTACGACCGGATGCCCGACGCGGAGCAAGATCACGCGTTAAGGGGCTTAATAAAATATCTGATCCGGGAGGCTAGCTCTACGACCGGATGCCCGACGCGGAGCAAGATCACGCGTTAAGGGACTTAATAAAAAATATCTTATCCGGGAGGCTAGCTCTACGACCGGATGCCCGAAGCGGAGCAAGATCACGCGTTAAGGGACTTAATAAAATATTTGATCCGGGAGGCTAGCTCTACGACCGGATGCCCGACGCGGAGCAAGCTCCAGCTTCCTGGGACTTAAAGAAAATATCTGATCCGGGAGGCTAGCTCTACGACCGGATGCCCGACGCGGAGAAAGATCACGCGTTAAGGGACTTAATAAAATATCTGATCCGAGAGGCTAGCTCTACGACCGGATGCCCGACGCGGAGCAAGATCACGCGTTAAGGGACTTAATAAAATATCTGATCCGGGAGGCTAGCTCTACGACCAGATGCCCGACGCGGTGCAAGCTCCAGCGTCCTGGGACTTAAAGAAAATATCTGATCCGGGAGGCTAGCTCTACGACCGGATGCCCGACGCGGAGCAAGATCACGCGTTAAGGGACATAATAAAATATTTGATCCGGGAGGCTAGCTCTACGACCGGATGCCCGACGCGGAGCAAACTCCAGCGTCCTGGGACTTAAAGAAAATATCTGATCCGGGAGGCTAGCTCTACGACCGGATGCCCGACGCGGAGCAAGATCACGCGTTAAGGGACTTAATAAAATATTTGATCCGGGAGGCTAGCTCTACGACCGGATGCCCGACGCGGAGCAAGCTCCAGCGTCCTGGGACTGAAAGAAAATATCTGATCCGGGAGGCTGGCTCTACGACCGGATGCCCGACGCGGAGCAAGATCACGCGCTAAGGGACTTAATAAAATATCTGATCCGGGAGGCTAGCTCTACGACCGGATGCCCGACGCGGAGCAAGATCACGCGTTAAGGGACTTAATAAAATATCTGATCCGGGAGGCTAGTTCTACGACCGGATGCCCGATGCGGAGCAAGATCACGCGTTAAGGGACTTAATAAAATATCTGATCCGGGAGGCTAGCTCTACGACCGGATGCCCGACGCGGAGCAAGCTCCAGCGTCCTGGGACTTAAAGAAAATATCTGATCCGGGAGGCTAGCTCTACGACCGGATGCCCGACGCGGAGCAAGATCACGCGTTAAGGGGCTTAATAAAATATCTGATCCGGGAGGCTAGCTCTACGACCGGATGCCCGACGCGGAGCAAGATCACGCGTTAAGGGACTTAATAAAATATCTGATCCGGGAGGCTAGCTCTACGACCGGATGCCCGACGCGGAGCAAGATCACGCGTTAAGGGACTTAATAAAAAATATCTTATCCGGGAGGCTAGCTCTACGACCGGATGCCCGAAGCGGAGCAAGATCACGCGTTAAGGGACTTAATAAAATATTTGATCCGGGAGGCTAGCTCTACGACCGGATGCCCGACGCGGAGCAAGCTCCAGCTTCCTGGGACTTAAAGAAAATATCTGATCCGGGAGGCTAGCTCTACGACCGGATGCCCGACGCGGAGAAAGATCACGCGTTAAGGGACTTAATAAAATATCTGATCCGAGAGGCTAGCTCTACGACCGGATGCCCGACGCGGAGCAAGATCACGCGTTAAGGGACTTAATAAAATATCTGATCCGGGAGGCTAGCTCTACGACCAGATGCCCGACGCGGTGCAAGCTCCAGCGTCCTGGGACTTAAAGAAAATATCTGATCCGGGAGGCTAGCTCTACGACCGGATGCCCGACGCGGAGCAAGATCACGCGTTAAGGGACATAATAAAATATTTGATCCGGGAGGCTAGCTCTACGACCGGATGCCCGACGCGGAGCAAACTCCAGCGTCCTGGGACTTAAAGAAAATATCTGATCCGGGAGGCTAGCTCTACGACCGGATGCCCGACGCGGAGCAAGATCACGCGTTAAGGGACTTAATAAAATATTTGATCCGGGAGGCTAGCTCTACGACCGGATGCCCGACGCGGAGCAAGCTCCAGCGTCCTGGGACTGAAAGAAAATATCTGATCCGGGAGGCTGGCTCTACGACCGGATGCCCGACGCGGAGCAAGATCACGCGCTAAGGGACTTAATAAAATATCTGATCCGGGAGGCTAGCTCTACGACCGGATGCCCGACGCGGAGCAAGATCACGCGTTAAGGGACTTAATAAAATATCTGATCCGGGAGGCTAGCTCTACAACCGGATGCCCGACGCGGAGCAAGATCACGCGTTAAGGGACTTAATAAAATATCTGATCCGGGAGGCTAGCTCTACGACCGGATGCCCGATGCGGAGCAAGATCACGCGTTAAGGGACTTAATAAAATATCTGATCCGGGAGGCTAGCTCTACGACCGGATGCCCGACGCGGAGCAAGATCACGCGTTAAGGGACTTAATAAAATATCTGATCCGGGAGGCTAGCTCTACGACCGGATGCCCGACGCGGAGCAAGATCACGCGTTAAGGGACTTAATAAAATATCTGATCCGGGAGGCTAGCTCTACAACCGGATGCCCGACGCGGAGCAAGATCACGCGTTAAGGGACTTAATAAAATATCTGATCCGGGAGGCTAGCTCTACGACCGGATGCCCGATGCGGAGCAAGATCACGCGTTAAGGGACTTAATAAAATATCTGATCCGGGAGGCTAGCTCTATGACCGGATGCCCGACGCGGAGCAAGCTCCAGCGTCCTGGGACTTAAAGAAAATATCTGATCCGGGAGGCTAGCTCTACGACCGGATGCCCGACGCGGAGCAAGATCACGCGTTAAGGGACTTAATAAAATATCTGATCCGGGAGGCTAGCTCTACGACCAGATGCCCGACGCGGTGCAAGCTCCAGCGTCCTGGGACTTAAAGAAAATATCTGATCCGGGAGGCTAGCTCTACAACCGGATGCCCGACGCGGAGCAAGATCATGCGTTAAGGGACATAATAAAATATTTGATCCGGGAGGCTGGCTCTACGACCGGATGCCCGACGCGGAGCAAGCTCCAGCGTCCTGGGACTTAAAGAAAATATCTGATCCGGGAGGCTAGCTCTACGACCGGATGCCCGACGCGGAGCAAGATCACGCGTTAAGGGGCTTAATAAAATATCTGATCCGGGAGGCTAGCTCTACGACCGGATGCCCGACGCGGAGCAAGATCACGCGTTAAGGGACTTAATAAAATATCTGATCCGGGAGGCTAGCTATACAACCAGATGCCCGACGCGGAGCAAGATCACGCGTTAAGGGACTTAATAAAATATCTGATCCGGGAGGCTAGCTCTACGACCGGATGCCCGACGCGGAGCAAGATCACGCGTTAAGGGGCTTAATAAAATATCTGATCCGGGAGGCTAGCTCTACGACCGGATGCCCGACGCGGAGCAAGATCACGCGTTAAGGGACTTAATAAAATATCTGATCCGGGAGGCTAGCTCTACGACCGGATGCCCGACGCGGAGCAAGATCACGCGTTAAGGGACTTAATAAAAAATATCTTATCCGGGAGGCTAGCTCTACGACCGGATGCCCGACGCGGAGCAAGATCACGCGTTAAGGGACTTAATAAAATATTTCATCCGGGAGGCTAGCTCTACGACCGGATGCCCGACGCGGAGCAAGCTCCAGCTTCCTGGGACTTAAAGAAAATATCTGATCCGGGAGGCTAGCTCTACGACCGGATGCTCGACGCGGAGAAAGATCACCCGTTAAGGGACTTAATAAAATATCTGATCCGGGAGGCCAGCTCTACGACCGGATGCCCGATGCGGAGCAAGATCACGCGTTAAGGGACTTAATAAAATATCTGATCCGGGAGGCTGGCTCTACGACCGGATGCCCGACGCGGAGCAAGATCACGCGTTAAGGGACTTAATAAAATATCTGATCCGGGAGGCTAGCTATACAACCAGATGCCCGACGCGGAGCAAGATCACGCGTTAAGGGACTTAATAAAATATCTGATCCGGGAGGCTAGCTCTACGACCGGATGCCCGACGCGGAGCAAGATCACGCGTTAAAGGACTTAATAAAAAATATCTTATCCGGGAGGCTAGCTCTACGACCGGATGCCCGACGCGGAGCAAGATCACGCGTTAAGGGACTTAATAAAATATTTGATCCGGGAGGCTAGCTCTACGACCGGATGCCCAACGCGGAGCAAGCTCCAGCTTCCTGGGACTTAAAGAAAATATCTGATCCGGGAGGCTAGCTCTACGACCGGATGCCCGACGCGGAGAAAGATCACGCGTTAAGGGACTTAATAAAATATCTGATCCGGGAGGCTAGCTCTACGACCGGATGCCCGACGCGGAGCAAGATCACGCGTTAAGGGACATAATAAAATATCTGATCCGGGAGGCTAGCTCTACGACCAGATGCCCGACGCGGTGCAAGCTCCAGCGTCCTGGGACTTAACGAAAATATCTGATCCGGGAGGCTAGCTCTACGACCGGATGCCCGACGCGGAGCAAGATCACGCGTTAAGGGACATAATAAAATATTTGATCCGGGAGGCTAGCTCTACGACCGGATGCCCGACGCGGAGCAAGATCACGCGTTAAGGGACTTAATAAAATATTTGATCCGGGAGGCTAGCTCTACGACCGGATGCCCGACGCGGAGCAAGCTCCAGCGTCCTGGGACTGAAAAAAAATATCTGATCCGGGAGGCTAGCTCTACGACCGGATGCCCGACGCAGAGCAAGATCACGCGTTAAGGGACTTAATAAAATATCTGATCCGGGAGGCTAGCTCTACGACCGGATGCCCGACGCGGAGCAAGATCACGCGTTAAGGGACTTAATAAAATATCTGATCCGGGAGGCTAGCTCTACAACCGGATGCCCGACGCGGAGCAAGATCACGCGTTAAGGGACTTAATAAAATATCTGATCCGGGAGGCTAGCTCTACGACCGGATGCCCGATGCGGAGCAAGATCACGCGTTAAGGGACTTAATAAAATATCTGATCCGGGAGGCTAGCTCTACGACCGGATGCCCGACGCGGAGCAAGATCACGCGTTAAGGGACTTAATAAAATATCTGATCCGGGAGGCTAGCTCTACGACCGGATGCCCGACGCGGAGCAAGATCACGCGTTAAGGGACTTAATAAAATATCTGATCCGGGAGGCTAGCTCTACAACCGGATGCCCGACGCGGAGCAAGATCACGCGTTAAGGGACTTAATAAAATATCTGATCCGGGAGGCTAGCTCTACGACCGGATGCCCGATGCGGAGCAAGATCACGCGTTAAGGGTCTTAATAAAATATCTGATCCGGGAGGCTAGCTCTACGACCGGATGCCCGACGCGGAGCAAGATCACGCGTTAATTGACTTAATAAAATATCTGATCCGGGAGGCTAGCTCTACGACCGGATGCCCGACGCGGAGCAAGATCACGCGTTAAGGGACTTAATAAAATATCTGATCCGGGAGGCTAGCTCTACAACCGGATGCCCGACACGGAGCAAGATCACGCGTTAAGGGACTTAATAAAATATCTGATCCGGGAGGCTAGCTCTACGACCGGATGCCCGATGCGGAGCAAGATCACGCGTTAAGGGACTTAATAAAATATCTGATCCGGGAGGCTAGCTCTACGACCGGATGCCCGACGCGGAGCAAGCTCCAGCGTCCTGGGACTTAAAGAAAATATCTGATCCGGGAGGCTAGCTCTACGACCGGATGCCCGACGCGGAGCAAGATCACGCGTTAAGGGGCTTAATAAAATATCTGATCCGGGAGGCTAGCTCTACGACCGGATGCCCGACGCGGAGCAAGATCACGCGTTAAGGGACTTAATAAAATATCTGATCCGGGAGGCTAGCTATACAACCAGATGCCCGACGCGGAGCAAGATCACGCGTTAAGGGACTTAATAAAATATCTGATCCGGGAGGCTGGCTCTACGACCGGATGCCCGACGCGGAGCAATCTCCAGCGTCCTGGGACTTAAAGAAAATATCTGATCCGGGAGGCTAGCTCTACGACCGGATGCCCGACGCGGAGCAAGACCACGCGTTAAGGGGCTTAATAAAATATCTGATCCGGGAGGCTAGCTCTACGACCGGATGCCCGACGCGGAGCAAGATCACGCGTTAAGGGACTTAATAAAATATCTGATCCGGGAGGCTAGCTATACAACCAGATGCCCGACGCGGAGCAAGATCACGCGTTAAGGGACTTAATAAAATATCTGATCCGGGAGGCTAGCTCTACGACCGGATGCCCGACGCGGAGCAAGATCACGCGTTAAGGGACTTAATAAAAAATATCTTATCCGGGAGGCTAGCTCTACGACCGGATGCCCGACGCGGAGCAAGATCACGCGTTAAGGGACTTAATAAAATATTTGATCCGGGAGGCTAGCTCTACGACCGGATGCCCGACGCGGAGCATGCTCCAGCTTCCTGGGACTTAAAGAAAATATCTGATCCGGGAGGCTAGCTCTACGACCGGATGCCCGACGCGGAGAAAGATCACCCGTTAAGGGACTTAATAAAATATCTGATCCGGGAGGCTAGCTCTACGACCGGATGCCCGATACGGAGCAAGATCACGCGTTAAGGGACTTAATAAAATATCTGATCCGGGAGGCTGGCTCTACGACCGGATGCCCGACGCGGAGCAAGCTCCAGCGTCCTGGGACTTAAAGAAAATATCTGATCCGGGAGGCTAGCTCTACGACCGGATGCCCGACGCGGAGCAAGATCACGCGTTAAGGGGCTTAATAAAATATCTGATCCGGGAGGCTAGCTCTACGACCGGATGCCCGACGCGGAGCAAGATCACGCGTTAAGGGACTTAATAAAATATCTGATCCGGGAGGCTAGCTATACAACCAGATGCCCGACGCGGAGCAAGATCACGCGTTAAGGGACTTAATAAAATATCTGATCCGGGAGGCTAGCTCTACGACCGGATGCCCGACGCGGAGCAAGATCACGCGTTAAGGGACTTAATAAAAAATATCTTATCCGGGAGGCTAGCTCTACGACCGGATGCCCGACGCGGAGCAAGATCACGCGTTAAGGGACTTAATAAAATATTTGATCCGGGAGGCTAGCTCTACGACCGGATGCCCGACGCGGAGCAAGCTCCAGCTTCCTGGGACTTAAAGAAAATATCTGATCCGGGAGGCTAGCTCTACGACCGGATGCCCGACGCGGAGAAAGATCACGCGTTAAGGGACTTAATAAAATATCTGATCCGGGAGGCTAGCTCTACGACCGGATGCCCGACGCGGAGCAAGATCACGCGTTAAGGGACTTAATAAAATATCTGATCCGGGAGGCTAGCTCTACGACCAGATGCCCGACGCGGTGCAAGCTCCAGCGTCCTGGGACTTAAAGAAAATATCTGATCCGGGAGGCTAGCTCTACGACCGGATGCCCGACGCGGAGCAAGATCACGCGTTAAGGGACTTAATAAAATATTTGATCCGGGAGGCTAGCTCTACGACCGGATGCCCGACGCGGAGCAAGCTCCAGCGTCCTGGGACTGAAAGAAAATATCTGATCCGGGAGGCTAGTTCTACAACCGGATGCCCGACGCGGAGCAAGATCACGCGTTAAGGGACTTAATAAAATATCTGATCCGGGAGGCTAGCTCTACGACCGGATGCCCGACGCGGAGCAAGATCACGCGTTAAGGGACTTAATAAAATATCTGATCCGGGAGGCTAGCTCTACAACCGGATGCCCGACGCGGAGCAAGATCACGCGTTAAGGGACTTAATAAAATATCTGATCCGGGAGGCTCGCTCTACGACCGGATGCCCGATGCGGAGCAAGATCACGCGTTAAGGGACTTAATAAAATATCTGATCCGGGAGGCTAGCTCTACGACCGGATGCCCGACGCGGAGCAAGATCACGCGTTAAGGGACTTAATAAAATATCTGATCCGGGAGGCTAGCTCTACGACCGGATGCCCGACGCGGAGCAAGATCACGCGTTAAGGGACTTAATAAAATATCTGATCTGGGAGGCTAGCTCTACAACCGGATGCCCGACGCGGAGCAAGATCACGCGTTAAGGGACTTAATAAAATATCTGATCCGGGAGGCTAGCTCTACGACCGGATGCCCGATGCGGAGCAAGATCACGCGTTAAGGGACTTAATAAAATATCTGATCCGGGAGGCTAGCTCTACGACCGGATGCCCGACGCGGAGCAAGATCACGCGTTAAGGGACTTAATAAAATATCTGATCCGGGAGGCTAGCTCTACGACCGGATGCCCGACGCGGAGCAAGCTCCAGCGTCCTGGGACTTAAAGAAAATATCTGATCCGGGAGGCTAGCTCTACGACCGGATGCCCGACACGGAGCAAGATCACGCGTTAAGGGACTTAATAAAATATCTGATCCGGGAGGCTAGCTCTACGACCGGCTGCCCAACGCGGAGCAAGCTCCAGCGTCCTGGGACTTAAAGAAAATATCTGATCCGGGAGGCTAGCTCTACGACCGGATGCCCGACACGGAGCAAAATCACGCGTTAAGGGACTTAATAAAATATCTGATCCGGGAGGCTAGCTCTACGACCGGATGCCCGACGCGGAGCAAGCTCCAGCGTCATGGGACTTAAAGAAAATATCTGATACGGGAGGCTAGCTCTACGACCGGATGCCCGACACGGAGCAAGATCACGCGTTAAGGGACTTAATAAAATATCTGATCCGGGAGGCTAGCTCTACGACCGGATGCCCAACGCGGAGCAAGCTCCAGCGTCCTGGGACTTAAAGAAAATATCTGATCCGGGAGGCTAGCTCTACGACCGGATGCCCGACGCGGAGCAAGATCACGCGTTATGGGACTTAATAAAAAATATCTTATCCGGGAGGCTAGCTCTACAACCGGATGCCCGACGCGGAGCAAGATCAGGCGTTAAGGGACTTAATAAAATATCTGATCCGGGAGGCTGGCTCTACGACCGGATGCCCGACGCGGAGCAAGATCACGCGTTAAGGGACTTAATAAAATATTTGATCCGGGAGGCTAGCTCTACGACCGGATGCCCGACGCGGAGCAAGCTCCAGCGTCCTGGGACTGAAAGAAAATATCTGATCCGGGAGGCTAGCTCTACGACCGGATGCCCGACGCGGAGCAAGATCACGCGTTAAGGGACTTAATAAAATATCTGATCCGGAAGGCTAGCTCTACGACCGGATGCCCGACGCGGAGCAAGATCAGGCGTTAAGGGACTTAATAAAATATCTGATCCGGGAGGCTAGCTCTACAACCGGATGCCCGACGCGGAGCAAGATCACGCGTTAAGGGACTTAATAAAATATCTGATCCGGGAGGCTAGCTCTACGACCGGATGCCCGACGCGGAGCAAGATCACGCGTTAAGGGACTTAATAAAATATCTGATCCGGGAGGCTAGCTCTACGACCGGATGCCCGACGCGGAGCAAGATCACGCGTTAAGGGACTTAATAAAATATCTGATCCGGGAGGCTAGCTCTACGACCGGATGCCCGACGCGGAGCAAGCTCCAGCGTCCTGGGACTTAAAGAAAATATCTGATCCGGGAGGCTAGCTCTACGACCGGATGCCCGACGCGGAGCAAGATCACGCGTTAAGGGACTTAATAAAATATCTGATCCGGGAGGCTAGCTCTACGACCGGATGCCCGACGCGGAGCAAGCTCCAGCGTCCTGGGACTTAAAGAAAATATCTGATCCGTGAGGCTAGCTCTACGACCGGATGCCCGACGCGGAGCAAGATCACGCGTTAAGGGACTTAATAAAAAATATCTTATCCGGGAGGCTAGCTCTACGACCGGATGCCCGACGCGGAGCAAGATCACGCGTTAAGGGACTTAATAAAATATCTTATCCAGGAGGCTAGCTCTACGACCGGATGCCCGACGCAGAGCAAGCTCCAGCGTCCTGGGACTTAAAGAAAATATCTGATCCGTGAGGCTAGCTCTACGACCGGATGCCCGACGCGGAGCAAGATCACGCGTTAAGGGACTTAATAAAAAATATCTTATCCGGGAGGCTATCTCTACGACCGGATGCCCGACGCGGAGCAAGATCACGCGTTAAAGGACTTAATAAAATATCTTATCCAGGAGGCTAGCTCTACGACCGGATGCCCGATGCGGAGCAAGATCACGCGTTAAGGGGCTTAATAAAATATCTGATCCGGGAGGCTGGCTCTACGACCGGATGCCCGACGCGGAGCAAGCTCCAGCGTCCTGGGACTTAAAGAAAATATCTGATCCGGGAGGCTAGCTCTACGACCGGATGCCCGACGCGGAGCAAGATCACGCGTTAAGGGGCTTAATAAAATATCTGATCCGGGAGGCTAGCTCTACGACCGGATGCCCGACGCGGAGCAAGATCACGCGTTAAGGGACTTAATAAAATATCTGATCCGGGAGGCTAGCTATACAACCAGATGCCCGACGCGGAGCAAGATCACGCGTTAAGGGACTTAATAAAATATCTGATCCGGGAGGCTAGCTCTACGACCGGATGCCCGACGCGGAGCAAGATCACGCGTTAAGGGACTTAATAAAAAATATCTTATCCGGGAGGCTAGCTCTACGGCCGGATGCCCGACGCGGAGCAAGATCACGCGTTAAGGGACTTAATAAAATATTTGATCCGGGAGGCTAGCTCTACGACCGGATGCCCGACGCTGAGCAAGCTCCAGCTTCCTGGGACTTAAAGAAAATATCTGATCCGGGAGGCTAGCTCTACGACCGGATGCCCGACGCGGAGCAAGATCACGCGTTAAGGGACTTAATAAAATATCTGATCCGGGAGGCTAGCTCTACGACCGGATGCCCGACGCGGAGCAAGATCACGCGTTAAGGGACTTAATAAAATATCTGATCCGGGAGGCTAGCTCTACAACCGGATGCCCGACGCGGAGCAAGATCACGCGTTAAGGGACTTAATAAAATATCTGATCCGGGAGGCTAGCTCTACGACCGGATGCCCGACGCGGAGCAAGATCACGCGTTAAGGGACTTAATAAAATATCTGATCCAGGAGGCTAGCTTTACGACCGGATGCCCGACGCGGAGCAAGATCACGCGTTAAGGGACTTAATAAAATATCTGATCCGGGAGGCTAGCTCTACGACCGGATGCCCGACGCGGAGCAAGCTCCAGCGTCCTGGGACTTAAAGAAAATATCTGATCCGGGAGGCTAGCTCTACGACCGGATGCCCGACGCGGAGCAAGATCACGCGTTAAGGGACTTAATAAAAAATATCTTATCCGGGAGGCTAGCTCTACGACCGGATGCCCGACGCGGAGCAAGATCACGCGTTAAGGGACTTAATAAAATATTTGATCCGGGAGGCTAGCTCTACGACCGGATGCCCGACGCGGAACAAGCTCCAGCTTCCTGGGACTTAAAGAAAATATCTGATCCGGGAGGCTAGCTCTACGACCGGATGCCCGACGCGGAGAAAGATCACGCGTTAAGGGACTTAATAAAACATCTGATCCGGGAGGCTAGCTCTACGACCGGATGCCCGACGCGGAGCAAGATCACGCGTTAAGGGACTTAATAAAATATCTGATCCGGAAGGCTAGCTCTACAACCGGATGCCCGACGCGGAGCAAGATCACGCGTTAAGGGACTTAATAAAATATCTGATCCGGGAGGCTAGCTCTACGACCGGATGCCCGACGCGGAGCAAGATCACGCGTTAAGGGACTTAATAAAATATCTTATCCGGGAGGCTAGCTCTACGACCGGATGCCCGACGCGGAGCAAGATCACGCGTTAAGGGACTTAATAAAATATCTGATCCGGGAGGCTAGCTCTACGACCGGATGCCCGACGCGGAGCAAGATCACGCGTTAAGGGACTTAATAAAATATCTGATCCGGGAGGCTAGCTCTACGACCGGATGCCCGACGCGGAGCAAGATCACGCGTTAAGGGACTTAATAAAATATCTGATCCGGGAGGCTAGCTCTACGACCGGATGCCCGATGCGGAGCAACATCACGCGTTAAGGGACTTAATAAAATATCTGATCCGGGAGGCTAGCTCTACGACCGGATGCCCGACGCGGAGCAAGATCACGCGTTAAGGGACTTAATAAAATATCTGATCCGGGAGGCTAGCTCTACGACCGGATGCCCGACGCGGAGCAAGATCACGCGTTAAGGGACTTAATAAAATATCTGATCCGGGAGGCTAGCTCTACAACCGGATGCCCGACGCAGAGCAAGATCACGCGTTAAGGGACTTAATAAAATATATGATCCGGGAGGCTAGCTCTACGACCGGATGCCCGATGCGGAGCAAGATCACGCGTTAAGGGACTTAATAAAATATCTGATCCGGGAGGCTAGCTCTACGACCGGATGCCCGACGCGGAGCAAGATCACGCGTTAAGGGACATAATAAAATATCTGATCCGGGAGGCTAGCTCTACGACCGGATGCCCGACGCGGAGTAAGCTCCAGCGTCCTGGGACTTAAAGAAAATATCTGATCCGGGAGGCTAGCTCTACGACCGGATGCCCGACACGGAGCAAGATCACGCGTTAAGGGACTTAATAAAATATCTGATCCGGGAGGCTAGCTCTACGACCGGATGCCCGACGCGGAGCAAGCTCCAGCGTCCTGGGACTTAAAGAAAATATCTGATCCGGGAAGCTAGCTCTACGACCGGATGCCCGACACGGAGCAAGATCACGCGTTAAGGGACTTAATAAAATATCTGATCCGGGAGGCTAGCTCTACGACTGGATGCCCAACGCGGAGCAAGCTCCAGCGTCCTGGGACTTAAAGAAAATATCTGATCCGGGAGGCTAGCTCTACGACCGGATGCCCGACGCGGAGCAAGATCACGCGTTATGGGACTTAATAAAAAATATCTTATCCGGGAGGCTAGCTCTACAACCGGATGCCCGACGCGGAGCAAGATCACGCGTTAAGTGACTTAATAAAATATCTGATCCGGGAGGCTGGCTCTACGACCGGATGCCCGACGCGGAGCAAGATCACGCGTTAAGGGACTTAATAAAATATTTGATCCGGGAGGCTAGCTCTACGACCGGATGCCCGACGCGGAGCAAGCTCCAGCGTCCTGGGACTGAAAGAAAATATCTGATCCGGGAGGCTAGCTCTACGACCGGATGCCCGACGCGGAGCAAGATCACGCGTTAAGGGACTTAATAAAATATCTGATCCGGAAGGCTAGCTCAACGACCGGATGCCCGACGCGGAGCAAGATCACGCGTTAAGGGACTTAATAAAATATCTGATCCGGGAGGCTAGCTCTACGACCGGATGCCCGACGCGGAGCAAGCTCCAGCGTCCTGGGACGTAAAGAAAATATCTGATCCAGGAGGGTAGCTCGACGACCGGATGCCCGACGCGGAGCAAGATCACGCGTTAAGGGACTTAATAAAAAATATCTTATCCGGGAGGCTAGCTCTACGACCGGATGCCCGACGCGGAGCAAGATCACGCGTTAAGGGACTTAATAAAAAATATCTTATCCGGGAGGCTAGCTCTACGACCGGATGCCCGACGCGGAGCAAGATCACGCGTTAAGGGACTTAATAAAATATCTGATCCGGGAGGCTAGCTCTACGACCGGATGCCCGACGCGGAGCAAGCTCCAGCGTTCTGGGACTTAAAGAAAATATCTAATCCGGGAGGCTAGCTCTACGACCGGATGCCCGACGCGGAGCAAGATCATGCGTTAAGGGAATTAATAAAATATCTGATCCGGGAGGCTGGCTCTACGACCGGATGCCCGACGCGGAGCAAGCTCCAGCGTCCTGGGACTTAAAGAAAATATCTTATCCGGGAGGCTAGCTCTACGACCGGATGCCCGACGCGGAGCAAGATCACGCGTTAAGGGACTTAATAAAATATCTGATCCGGGAGGCTAGCTCTACGACCGGATGCCCGACGCGGAGCAAGATCACGCGTTAAGGGACTTAATAAAATATCTGATCCGGGAGGCTAGCTCTACAACCGGATGCCCGACGCGGAGCAAGATCACGCGTTAAGGGACTTAATAAAATATCTGATCCGGGAGGCTAGCTCTACGACCGGATGCTCGACGCGGAGTAAGCTCCAGCGTCCTGGGAGTTAAAGAAAATATCTAATCCGGGAATATAGCTCTACGACCGGATGCCCGACGCGGAGCAAGATCACGCGTTAAGGGAATTAATAAAATATCTGATCCGGGAGGCTAGCTCTACGACCGGATACCCGATGCGGAGCAAGATCACGCGTTAAGGGACTTAATAAAATATCTGATCCGGGAGGCTAGCTCTACGACCGGATGCCCGACGCGGAGTAAGCTCCAGCGTCCTGGGAGTTAAAGAAAATATCTGATCCGGGAGGCTAGCTCTACGACCGGATGCCCGACGCGGAGCAAGATCACGCGTTAAGGGACTTAATAAAAAATATCTTATCCGGGAGGCTAGCTCTACGACCGGATGCCCGACGCGGAGCAAGATCACGCGTTAAGGGACTTAATAAAAAATATCTTATCCGGGAGGCTAGCTCTACGACCGGATGCCCGACGCGGAGCAAGATCACGCGTTAAGGGACTTAATAAAATATCTGATCCGGGAGGCTAGCTCTACGACCGGATGCCCGACGCGGAGCAAGCTCCAGCGTCCTGGGACTTAAAGAAAATATCTGATCCGGGAGGCTAGCTCTACGACCGGATGCCCGACGCGGAGCAAGATCACGCGTTAAGGGACATAATAAAATATTTGATCCGGGAGCCTAGCTCTACGACCGGATGCCCGACGCGGAGCAAACTCCAGCGTCCTGGGACTTAAAGAAAATATCTGATCCGGGAGGCTAGCTCTACGACCGGATGCCCGACGCGGAGCAAGATCACGCGTTAAGGGACTTAATAAAATATTTGATCCGGGAGGCTAGCTCTACGACCGGATGCCCGACGCGGAGCAAGCTCCAGCGTCCTGGGACTGAAAGAAAATATCTGATCCGGGAGGCTAGCTCTACGACCGGATGCCCGACGCGGAGCAAGATCACGCGTTAAGGGACTTAATAAAATATCTGATCCGGGAGGCTAGCTCTACGACCGGATGCCCGACGCGGAGCAAGATCACGCGTTAAGGGACTTAATAAAATATCTGATCCGGGAGGCTAGCTCTACAACCGGATGCCCGACGCAGAGCAAGATCACGCGTTAAGGGACTTAATAAAATATATGATCCGGGAGGCTAGCTCTACGACCGGATGCCCGATGCGGAGCAAGATCACGCGTTAAGGGACTTAATAAAATATCTGATCCGGGAGGCTAGCTCTACGACCGGATGCCCGACGCGGAGCAAGATCACGCGTTAAGGGACTTAATAAAATATCTGATCCGGGAGGCTAGCTCTACGACCGGATGCCCGACGCGGAGTAAGCTCCAGCGTCCTGGGACTTAAAGAAAATATCTGATCCAGGAGGCTAGCTCTACGACCGGATGCCCGACACGGAGCAAGATCACGCGTTAAGGGACTTAATAAAATATCTGATCCGGGAGGCTAGCTCTACGACCGGATGCCCGACGCGGAGCAAGCTCCAGCGTCCTGGGACTTAAAGAAAATATCTGATCCGGGAAGCTAGCTCTACGACCGGATGCCCGACACGGAGCAAGATCACACGTTAAGGGACTTAATAAAATATCTGATCCGGGAGGCTAGCTCTACGACTGGATGCCCAACGCGGAGCAAGCTCCAGCGTCCTGGGACTTAAAGAAAATATCTGATCCGGGAGGCTAGCTCTACGACCGGATTCCCGACGCGGAGCAAGATCACGCGTTATGGGACTTAATAAAAAATATCTTATCCGGGAGGCTAGCTCTACAACCGGATGCCCGACGCGGAGCAAGATCACGCGTTAAGGGACTTAATAAAATATCTGATCCGGGAGGCTGGCTCTAGGACCGGATGCCCGACGCGGAGCAAGATCACGCGTTAAGGGACTTAATAAAATATTTGATCCGGGAGGCTAGCTCTACGACCGGATGCCCGACGCGGAGCAAGCTCCAGCGTCCTGGGACTGAAAGAAAATATCTGATCCGGGAGGCTAGCTCTACGACCGGATGCCCGACGCGGAGCAAGATCACGCGTTAAGGGACTTAATAAAATATCTGATCCGGAAGGCTAGCTCTACGACCGGATGCCCGACGCGGAGCAAGATCACGCGTTAAGGGACTTAATAAAATATCTGATCCGGGAGGCTAGCTCTACGACCGGATGCCCGACGCGGAGCAAGCTCCAGCGTCCTGGGACGTAAAGAAAATATCTGATCCAGGAGGGTAGCTCGACGACCGGATGCCCGACGCGGAGCAAGATCACGCGTTAAGGGACTTAATAAAAAATATCTTATCCGGGAGGCTAGCTCTACGACCGGATGCCCGACGCGGAGCAAGATCACGCGTTAAGGGACTTAATAAAAAATATCTTATCCGGGAGGCTAGCTCTACGACCGGATGCCCGACGCGGAGCAAGATCACGCGTTAAGGGACTTAATAAAATATCTGATCCGGGAGGCTAGCTCTACGACCGGATGCCCGACGCGGAGCAAGCTCCAGCGTCCTGGGACTTAAAGAAAATATCTAATCCGGGAGGCTAGCTCTACGACCGGATGCCCGACGCGGAGCAAGATCACGCGTTAAGGGAATTAATAAAATATCTGATCCGGGAGGCTGGCTCTACGACCGGATGCCCGACGCGGAGCAAGCTACAGCGTCCTGGGACTTAAAGAAAATATCTGATCCGGGAGGCTAGCTCTACGACCGGATGCCCGACGCGGAGCAAGATCACGCGTTAAGGGACTTAATAAAATATCTGATCCGGGAGGCTAGCTCTACGACCGGATGCCCGACGCGGAGCAAGATCACGCGTTAAGGGACTTAATAAAATATCTGATCCGGGAGGCTAGCTCTACCACCGGATGCCCGACGCGGAGCAAGATCACGCGTTAAGGGACTTAATAAAATATCTGATCCGGGAGGCTAGCCCTACGACTGGATGCCCGACGCGGAGCAAGCTCCAGCGTCCTGGGACTTAAAGAAAATATCTGATCCGGGAGGCTAGCTCTACGACCGGATGCCCGACGCGGAGCAAGATCACGCGTTAAGGGACTTAATAAAATATCTGATCCTGGAGGCTAGCTCTACGACCGGATGCCCGACGCGGAGCAAGATCACGCGTTAAGGGACTTAATAAAATATCTTATCCGGGAGGCTAGCTCTACGACCGGATGCCCGACGCGGAGCAAGCTCCAGCGTCCTGGGACTTAAAGAAAATATCTGATCCGGGAGGCTAGCTCTACGACCGGATGCCCGACGCGGAGCAAGATCACGCGTTAAGGGTCTTAAAAAAATATCTGATCCGGGAGGCTAGCTCTACGACCGGATGCCCGGCGCGGAGCAAGCTCCAGCGTCCTGGGACTTAAAGAAAATATCTGATCCAGGAGGCTAGCTCGACGACCGGATGCCCGACGCGGAGCAAGATCACGCGTTAAGGGACTTAATAAAAAATATCTTATCCGGGAGGCTAGCTCTACGACCGGATGCCCGACGCAGAGCAAGATCACGCGTTAAGGGACTTAATAAAAAATATCTTATCTGGGAGGCTAGCTCTACGACCGGATGCCCGACGCGGAGCAAGATCACGCGTTAAGGGACTTAATAAAATATCTGATCCGGGAGGCTAGCTCTACGACCGGATGCCCGACGCGGAGCAAGCTCCAGCGTCCTGGGACTTAAAGAAAATATCTAATCCGGGAGGCTAGCTCTACGACCGGATGCCCGACGCGGAGCAAGATCACGCGTTAAGGGAATTAATAAAATATCTGATCCGGGAGGCTGGCTCTACGACTGGATGCCCGACGCGGAGCAAGCTCCAGCGTCCTGGGACTTAAAGAAAATATCTGATCCGGGAGGCTAGCTCTACGACCGGATGCCCGACGCGGAGCAAGATCACGCGTTAAGGGACTTAATAAAATATCTGATCCGGGAGCCTAGCTCTACAACCGGATGCCCGACGCGGAGCAAGATCACGCGTTAAGGGACTTAATAAAATATCTGATCCGGGAGGCTAGCTCTACGACCGGATGCTCAACGCGGAGCAAGATCACGCGTTAAGGGACTTGATAAAATATCTGATCAGGGAGGCTAGCTCTACGACCGGATGCCCGATGCGGAGCAAGATCACGCGTTAAGGGACTTAATAAAATATTTGATCTGGGAGGCTAGCTCTACGACTGGATGCCCGATGCGGAGCAAGCTCCAGCGTCCTGGGACTTAAAGAAAATATCTGATCCGGGAGGCTAGCTCTACGACCGGATGCCCGACGCGGAGCAAGATCACGCGTTAAGGGACTTAATAAAATATCTGATCCGGGAGGCTAGCTCTACGACCGGATGCCCGACGCGGAGCAAGATCACGCGTTAAGGGACTTAATAAAATATCTGATACGGGAGGCTAGCTCTACGACCGGATGCCCGACGCGGAGCAAGCTCCAGCGTCCTGGGACTTAAAGAAAATATCTGATCCGGGAGGCTAGCTCTACGACCGGATGCCCGACGCGGAGCAAGATCACGCGTTAAGGGACTTAATAAAATATCTGATCCGGGAGGCTAGCTCTACGACCGGATGCCCGGCGCGGAGCAAGCTCCAGCGTCCTGGGACTTAAAGAAAATATCTGATCCAGGAGGCTAGCTCTACGACCGGATGCCCGACGCGGAGCAAGATCACGTGTTAAGGGACTTAATAAAAAATATCTTATCCGGGAGGCTAGCTCTACGACCGGATGCCCGACGCGGAGCAAGATCACGCGTTAAGGGACTTAATAAAAAATATCTTATCCGGGAGGCTAGCTCTACGACCGGATGCCCGACGCGGAGCAAGATCACGCGTTAAGGGACTTAATAAAAAATATCTTATCCGGGAGGCTAGCTCTACGACCGGATGCCCGACGCGGAGCAAGATCACGCGTTAAGGGACTTAATAAAATATCTGATCCGGGAGGCTAGCTCTACGACCGGATGCCCGACGCGGAGCAAGCTCCAGCGTCCTGGGACTTAAAGAAAATATCTAATCCGGGAGGCTAGCTCTACGACCGGATGCCCGACGCGGAGCAAGATCATGCGTTAAGGGACTTAATAAAAAATATCTGATCCGGGAGGCTAGCTCTACGACCGGATGCCCGACGCGGAGCAAGATCACGCGTTAAGGGACTTAATAAAATATCTGATCCGGGAGGCTAGCTCTACGACCGGATGCCCGACGCGGAGCAAGATCACGCGTTAAGGGACTTAATAAAATATCTGATCCGGGAGGCTAGCTCTACCACCGGATGCCCGACGCGGAGCAAGATCACGCGTTAAGGGACTTAATAAAATATCTGATCCAGGAGGCTAGCCCTACGACTGGATGCCCGACGCGGAGCAAGCTCCAGCGTCCTGGGACTTAAAGAAAATATCTGATCCGGGAGGCTAGCTCTACGACCGGATGCCCGACGCGGAGCAAGATCACGCGTTAAGGGACTTAATAAAATATCTGATCCTGGAGGCTAGCTCTACGACCGGATGCCCGACGCGGAGCAAGATCACGCGTTAAGGGACTTAATAAAATATCTTATCCGGGAGGCTAGCTCTACGACCGGATGCCCGACGCGGAGCAAGCTCCAGCGTCCTGGGACTTAAAGAAAATATCTGATCCGGGAGGCTAGCTCTACGACCGGATGCCCGACGCGGAGCAAGATCACGCGTTAAGGGTCTTAAAAAAATATCTGATCCGGGAGGCTAGCTCTACGACCGGATGCCCGGCGCGGAGCAAGCTCCAGCGTCCTGGGACTTAAAGAAAATATCTGATCCAGGAGGCTAGCTCGACGACCGGATGCCCGACGCGGAGCAAGATCACGCGTTAAGGGACTTAATAAAAAATATCTTATCCGGGAGGCTAGCTCTACGACCGGATGCCCGACGCAGAGCAAGATCACGCGTTAAGGGACTTAATAAAAAATATCTTATCTGGGAGGCTAGCTCTACGACCGGATGCCCGACGCGGAGCAAGATCACGCGTTAAGGGACTTAATAAAATATCTGATCCGGGAGGCTAGCTCTACGACCGGATGCCCGACGCGGAGCAAGCTCCAGCGTCCTGGGACTTAAAGAAAATATCTAATCCGGGAGGCTAGCTCTACGACCGGATGCCCGACGCGGAGCAAGATCACGCGTTAAGGGAATTAATAAAATATCTGATCCGGGAGGCTGGCTCTACGACCGGATGCCCGACGCGGAGCAAGCTCCAGCGTCCTGGGACTTAAAGAAAATATCTGATCCGGGAGGCTAGCTCTACGACCGGATGCCCGACGCGGAGCAAGATCACGCGTTAAGGGACTTAATAAAATATCTGATCCGGGAGGCTAGCTCTACAACCGGATGCCCGACGCGGAGCAAGATCACGCGTTAAGGGACTTAATAAAATATCTGATCCGGGAGGCTAGCTCTACGACCGGATGCTCAACGCGGAGCAAGATCACGCGTTAAGGGACTTAATAAAATATCTGATCAGGGAGGCTAGCTCTACGACCGGATGCCCGATGCGGAGCAAGATCACGCGTTAAGGGACTTAATAAAATATTTGATCTGGGAGGCTAGCTCTACGACTGGATGCCCGATGCGGAGCAAGCTCCAGCGTCCTGGGACTTAAAGAAAATATCTGATCCGGGAGGCTAGCTCTACGACCGGATGCCCGACGCGGAGCAAGATCACGCGTTAAGGGACTTAATAAAATATCTGATCCGGGAGGCTAGCTCTACGACCGGATGCCCGACGCGGAGCAAGATCACGCGTTAAGGGACTTAATAAAATATCTGATACGGGAGGCTAGCTCTACGACCGGATGCCCGACGCGGAGCAAGCTCCAGCGTCCTGGGACTTAAAGAAAATATCTGATCCGGGAGGCTAGCTCTACGACCGGATGCCCGACGCGGAGCAAGATCACGCGTTAAGGGACTTAATAAAATATCTGATCCGGGAGGCTAGCTCTACGACCGGATGCCCGGCGCGGAGCAAGCTCCAGCGTCCTGGGACTTAAAGAAAATATCTGATCCAGGAGGCTAGCTCTACGACCGGATGCCCGACGCGGAGCAAGATCACGTGTTAAGGGACTTAATAAAAAATATCTTATCCGGGAGGCTAGCTCTACGACCGGATGCCCGACGCGGAGCAAGATCACGCGTTAAGGGACTTAATAAAAAATATCTTATCCGGGAGGCTAGCTCTACGACCGGATGCCCGACGCGGAGCAAGATCACGCGTTAAGGGACTTAATAAAAAATATCTTATCCGGGAGGCTAGCTCTACGACCGGATGCCCGACGCGGAGCAAGATCACGCGTTAAGGGACTTAATAAAATATCTGATCCGGGAGGCTAGCTCTACGACCGGATGCCCGACGCGGAGCAAGCTCCAGCGTCCTGGGACTTAAAGAAAATATCTAATCCGGGAGGCTAGCTCTACGACCGGATGCCCGACGCGGAGCAAGATCATGCGTTAAGGGACTTAATAAAAAATATCTTATCCGGGAGGCTAGCTCTACGACCGGATGCCCGACGCGGAGAAAGATCACGCGTTAAGGGACTTAATAAAATATCTGATCCAGGAGGCTAGCTCTACGACCGGATGCCCGACGCGGAGAAAGATCACTCGTTAAGGGACTTAATAAAATATCTGATCCGGGAGGCTAGCTCTACGACCGGATGCCCGACGCGGAGCAAGATCACGCGTTAAGGGACTTAATAAAATATCTGATCCGGGAGGCTAGCTCTACGACCGGATGCCCGACGCGGAGCAAGCTCCAGCGTCCTGGGACTTAAAGAAAATATCTAATCCGGGAGGCTAGCTCTACGACCGGATGCCCGACGCGGAGCAAGATCACGCGTTAAGGGACTTAATAAAATATCTGAACCGGGAGGCTAGCTCTACGACCAGATGCCCGACGCGGAGCAAGATCACGCGTTAAGGGACTTAATGAAATATCTGATCCGGGAGGCTAGCTCTACGACCGGATGCCCGACGCGGAGCAAGCTCTAGCGTTCTGGGACTCACAGAAAATATCTGATCCGAGAGGCTAGCTCTACGACCGGATGCCCGACGCGGAGCAAGATCCTGTGTTAAGGGACTTAATAAAATATCTGATCCAGGAGGCTAGCTCTACGACCGGATGCCCGACGCGGAGCAAGCTCCAGCTTCCTGGGACTTAAAGAAAATATCTGATCCAGGAGGCTAGCTCGACGATCGGATGCCCGACGCGGAGCAAGATCACGCGTTAAGGGACTTAATAAAAAATATCTTATCCGGGAGGCTAGCTCTACGACCGGATTCCCGACGCGGAGCAAGATCACGCGTTAAGGGACTTAATAAAAAATATCTTATCCGGGAGGCTAGCTCTACGACCGGATACCCGACGCGGAGCAAGATCACGCGTTAAGGGACTTAATAAAATATCTGATCCGGGAGGCTAGCTCTACGACCGGATGCCCGACGCGGAGCAAGCTCCAGCGTCCTGGGACTTAAAGAAAATATCTAATCCGGGAGGCTAGCTCTACGACCGGATGCCCGACGCGGAGCAAGATCACGCGTTAAGGGACTTAATAAAATATCTGATCCGGGAGGCTAGCTCTACGACCAGATGCCCGACGCGGAGCAAGATCACGCGTTAAGGGACTTAATAAAATATCTGATCCGGGAGGCTAGCTCTACGACCGGATGCCCGACGCGGAGCAAGCTCCAGCGTTCTGGGACTTACAGAAAATATCTGATCCGAGAGGCTAGCTCTACGACCGGATGCCCGACGCGGAGCAAGATCCTGTGTTAAGGGACTTAATAAAATATCTGATCCGGGAGGCTAGCTCTACGACCGGATGCCCGACGCAGAGCAAGCTCCAGCTTCCTGGGACTTAAAGAAAATATCTGATCCAGGAGGCTAGCTCGACGACCGGATGCCCGACGCGGAGCAAGATCACGCGTTAAGGGACTTAATAAAAAATATCTTATCCGGGAGGCTAGCTCTACGACCGGATGCCCGACGCGGAGCAAGATCACGCGTTAAGGGACTTAATAAAAAATATCTTATCCGGGAGGCTAGCTCTACGACCGGATGCCCGACGCGGAGCAAGATCACGCGTTAAGGGACTTAATAAAATATCTGATCCGGGAGGCTAGCTCTACGACCGGATGCCCGACGCGGAGCAAGCTCCAGCGTCCTGGGACTTAAAGAAAATATCTAATCCGGGAGGCTAGCTCTACGACCGGATGCCCGACGCGGAGCAAGATCACGCGTTAAGGGAATTAATAAAATATCTGATCCGGGAGGCTAGCTCTACGACCGGATACCCGATGCGGAGCAAGATCACGCGTTAAGGGACTTAATAAAATATCTGATCCGGGAGGCTAGCTCTACGACCGGATGCCCGACGCGGAGTAAGCTCCAGCGTCCTGGGAGTTAAAGAAAATATCTGATCCGGGAGGCTAGCTCTACGACCGGATGCCCGACGCGGAGCAAGATCACGCGTTAAGGGACTTAATAAAAAATATCTTATCCGGGAGGCTAGCTCTACGACCGGATGCCCGACGCGGAGCAAGATCACGCGTTAAGGGACTTAATAAAAAATATCTTATCCGGGAGGCTAGCTCTACGACCGGATGCCCGACGCGGAGCAAGATCACGCGTTAAGGGACTTAATAAAATATCTGATCCGGGAGGCTAGCTCTACGACCGGATGCCCGACGCGGAGCAAGCTCCAGCGTCCTGGGACTTAAAGAAAATATCTAATCCGGGAGGCTAGCTCTACGACCGGATGCCCGACGCGGAGCAAGATCACGCGTTAAGGGACTTAATAAAAAATATCTTATCCGGGAGGGTAGCTCTACGACCGGATGCCCGACGCGGAGCAAGATCACGCGTTAAGGGACTTAATAAAATATCTGATCCAGGAGGCTAGCTCTACGACCGGATGCCCGACGCGGAGCAAGATCACGCGTTAAGGGACTTAATAAAATATCTGATCCGGGAGGCTAGCTCTACGACCGGATGCCCGACGCGGAGCAAGATCACGCGTTAAGGGACTTAATAAAAAATATCTTATCCGGGAGGGTAGCTCTACGACCGGATGCCCGACGCGGAGCAAGATCACGCGTTAAGGGACTTAATAAAATATCTGATCCAGGAGGCTAGCTCTACGACCGGATGCCCGACGCGGAGCAAGATCACGCGTTAAGGGACTTAATAAAATATCTGATCCGGGAGGCTAGCTCTACGACCGGATGCCCGACGCGGAGCAAGATCACGCGTTAAGGGACTTAATAAAATATCTGATCCGGGAGGCTAGCTCTACGACCGGATGCCCGACGCGGTGCAAGCTCCAGCGTCCTGGGACTTAAAGAAAATATCTAATCCGGGAGGCTAGTTCTACGACCGGATGCCCGACGCGGAGCAAGATCACGCGTTAAGGGACTTAATAAAATATCTGATCCGGGAGGCTAGCTCTACGACCGGATGCCCGACGCGGAGCAAGATCACGCATTAAGGGACTTAATAAAATATCTGATCCGGGAGGCTAGCTCTACGACCGGATGCCCGACGCGGAGCAAGCTCCAGCGTTCTGGGACTTACAGAAAATATCTGATCCGAGAGGCTAGCTCTACGACCGGAAGCCCGACGCGGAGCAAGATCACGTGTTAAGGGACTTAATAAAATATCTGATCCGGGAGGCTAGCTCTACGACCGGATGCCCGACGCGGAGCAAGCTCCAGCGTCCTGGGACTTAAAGAAAATATCTGATCCAGGAGGCTAGCTCGACGACCGGATGCCCGACGCGGAGCAAGATCACGCGTTAAGGGACTTATGAAAAAATATCTTATCCGGGAGGCTAGCTCTACGACCGGATGCCCGACGCGGAGCAAGATCACGCGTTAAGGGACATAATAAAAAATATCTTATCCGGGATGCTAGCTCTACGACCGGATGCCCGACGCGGAGCAAAATCACGCGTTAAGGGACTTAATAAAATATCTGATCCGGGAGGCTAGCTCTACGACCGGATGCCCGACGCGGAGCAAGCTCCAGCGTCCTGGGACTTAAAGAAAATATCTAATCCGGGAGGCTAGCTCTACGATCGGATGCCCGACGCGGAGCAAGATCACGCGTTAAGGGAATTAATAAAATATCTGATCCGGGAGGCTGGCTTTACGACCGGATGCCCGACGCGGAGCAAGCTCCAGCGTCCTGGGACTTAAAGAAAATATCTGATCCGGGAGGCTAGCTCTACGACCGGATGCCCGACGCGGAGAAAGATCACGCGTTAAGGGACTTAATAAAATATCTGATCCGGGAGGCTAGCTCTACGACCGGATGCCCGACGCGGAGCAAGATCACGCGTTAAGGGACTTAATAAAATATCTGATCCGGGAGGCTAGCTCTACAACCGGATACCCGACGCGGAGCAAGATCACGCGTTAAGGGACTTAATAAAATATCTGATCCGGGAGGCTAGCTCTACGACCGGATGCTCGACGCGGAGCAAGATCACGCGTTAAGGGACTTAATAAAATATCTGATCCGGGAGGCTAGCTCTACGACCGGATGCCCGATGCGGAGCAAGATCACGCGTTAAGGGACTTAATAAAATATTTGATCCGGGAGGCTAGCTCTACGACTGGATGCCCGACGCGGAGCAAGCTCCAGCGTCCTGGGACTTAAAGAAAATATCTGATCCGGGAGGCTAGCTCTACGACCGGATGCCCGACGCGGAGCAAGATCACGCGTTAAGGGACTTAATAAAATATCTGATCCTGGAGGCTAGCTCTACGACCGGATGCCCGACGCGGAGCAAGATCACGCGTTAAGGGACTTAATAAAAAATATCTTATCCGGGAGGCTAGCTCTACGACCGGATGCCCGACGCGGAGCAAGATCACGCGTTAAGGGACTTAATAAAAAATATCTTATCCGGGAGGCTAGCTCTACGACCGGATGCCCGACGCGGAGCAAGATCACGCGTTAAGGGACTTAATAAAATATCTGATCCGGGAGGCTAGCTCTACGACCGGATGCCCGACACGGAGCAAGCTCCAGCGTCCTGGGACTTTAAGAAAATATCTAATCCGGGAGGCTAGCTCTACGACCGGATGCCCGACGCGGAGCAAGATCACGCGTTAAGGGAATTAATAAAATATCTGATCCGGGAGGCTAGCTCTACGACCGGATACCCGATGCGGAGCAAGATCACGCGTTAAGGGACTTAATAAAATATCTGATCCGGGAGGCTAGCTCTACGACCGGATGCCCGACGCGGAGTAAGCTCCAGCGTCCTGGGAGTTAAAGAAAATATCTGATCCGGGAGGCTAGCTCTACGACCGGATGCCCGACGCGGAGCAAGATCACGCGTTAAGGGACTTAATAAAAAATATCTTATCCGGGAGGCTAGCTCTACGACCGGATGCCCGACGCGGAGCAAGATCACGCGTTAAGGGACTTAATAAAAAATATCTTATCCGGGAGGCTAGCTCTACGACCGGATGCCCGACGCGGAGCAAGATCACGCGTTAAGGGACTTAATAAAATATCTGATCCGGGAGGCTAGCTCTACGACCGGATGCCCGACGCGGAGCAAGCTCCAGCGTCCTGGGACTTAAAGAAAATATCTAATCCGGGAGGCTAGCTCTACGACCGGATGCCCGACGCGGAGCAAGATCACGCGTTAAGGGACTTAATAAAAAATATCTTATCCGGGAGGGTAGCTCTACGACCGGATGCCCGACGCGGAGCAAGATCACGCGTTAAGGGACTTAATAAAATATCTGATCCAGGAGGCTAGCTCTACGACCGGATGCCCGACGCGGAGCAAGATCACGCGTTAAGGGACTTAATAAAATATCTGATCCGGGAGGCTAGCTCTACGACCGGATGCCCGACGCGGAGCAAGATCACGCGTTAAGGGACTTAATAAAAAATATCTTATCCGGGAGGGTAGCTCTACGACCGGATGCCCGACGCGGAGCAAGATCACGCGTTAAGGGACTTAATAAAATATCTGATCCAGGAGGCTAGCTCTACGACCGGATGCCCGACGCGGAGCAAGATCACGCGTTAAGGGACTTAATAAAATATCTGATCCGGGAGGCTAGCTCTACGACCGGATGCCCGACGCGGAGCAAGATCACGCGTTAAGGGACTTAATAAAATATCTGATCCGGGAGGCTAGCTCTACGACCGGATGCCCGACGCGGTGCAAGCTCCAGCGTCCTGGGACTTAAAGAAAATATCTAATCCGGGAGGCTAGTTCTACGACCGGATGCCCGACGCGGAGCAAGATCACGCGTTAAGGGACTTAATAAAATATCTGATCCGGGAGGCTAGCTCTACGACCGGATGCCCGACGCGGAGCAAGATCACGCATTAAGGGACTTAATAAAATATCTGATCCGGGAGGCTAGCTCTACGACCGGATGCCCGACGCGGAGCAAGCTCCAGCGTTCTGGGACTTACAGAAAATATCTGATCCGAGAGGCTAGCTCTACGACCGGAAGCCCGACGCGGAGCAAGATCACGTGTTAAGGGACTTAATAAAATATCTGATCCGGGAGGCTAGCTCTACGACCGGATGCCCGACGCGGAGCAAGCTCCAGCGTCCTGGGACTTAAAGAAAATATCTGATCCAGGAGGCTAGCTCGACGACCGGATGCCCGACGCGGAGCAAGATCACGCGTTAAGGGACTTATGAAAAAATATCTTATCCGGGAGGCTAGCTCTACGACCGGATGCCCGACGCGGAGCAAGATCACGCGTTAAGGGACATAATAAAAAATATCTTATCCGGGATGCTAGCTCTACGACCGGATGCCCGACGCGGAGCAAGATCACGCGTTAAGGGACTTAATAAAATATCTGATCCGGGAGGCTAGCTCTACGACCGGATGCCCGACGCGGAGCAAGCTCCAGCGTCCTGGGACTTAAAGAAAATATCTAATCCGGGAGGCTAGCTCTACGATCGGATGCCCGACGCGGAGCAAGATCACGCGTTAAGGGAATTAATAAAATATCTGATCCGGGAGGCTGGCTTTACGACCGGATGCCCGACGCGGAGCAAGCTCCAGCGTCCTGGGACTTAAAGAAAATATCTGATCCGGGAGGCTAGCTCTACGACCGGATGCCCGACGCGGAGCAAGATCACGCGTTAAGGGACTTAATAAAATATCTGATCCGGGAGGCTAGCTCTACGACCGGATGCCCGACGCGGAGCAAGATCACGCGTTAAGGGACTTAATAAAATATCTGATCCGGGAGGCTAGCTCTACAACCGGATACCCGACGCGGAGCAAGATCACGCGTTAAGGGACTTAATAAAATATCTGATCCGGGAGGCTAGCTCTACGACCGGATGCTCGACGCGGAGCAAGATCACGCGTTAAGGGACTTAATAAAATATCTGATCCGGGAGGCTAGCTCTACGACCGGATGCCCGATGCGGAGCAAGATCACGCGTTAAGGGACTTAATAAAATATTTGTTCCGGGAGGCTAGCTCTACGACTGGATGCCCGACGCGGAGCAAGCTCCAGCGTCCTGGGACTTAAAGAAAATATCTGATCCGGGAGGCTAGCTCTACGACCGGATGCCCGACGCGGAGCAAGATCACGCGTTAAGGGACTTAATAAAATATCTGATCCTGGAGGCTAGCTCTACGACCGGATGCCCGACGCGGAGCAAGATCACGCGTTAAGGGACTTAATAAAAAATATCTTATCCGGGAGGCTAGCTCTACGACCGGATGCCCGACGCGGAGCAAGATCACGCGTTAAGGGACTTAATAAAAAATATCTTATCCGGGAGGCTAGCTCTACGACCGGATGCCCGACGCGGAGCAAGATCACGCGTTAAGGGACTTAATAAAATATCTGATCCGGGAGGCTAGCTCTACGACCGGATGCCCGACACGGAGCAAGCTCCAGCGTCCTGGGACTTAAAGAAAATATCTAATCCGGGAGGCTAGCTCTACGACCGGATGCCCGACGCGGAGCAAGATCACGCGTTAAGGGAATTAATAAAATATCTGATCCGGGAGGCTAGCTCTACGACCGGATACCCGATGCGGAGCAAGATCACGCGTTAAGGGACTTAATAAAATATCTGATCCGGGAGGCTAGCTCTACGACCGGATGCCCGACGCGGAGTAAGCTCCAGCGTCCTGGGAGTTAAAGAAAATATCTGATCCGGGAGGCTAGCTCTACGACCTGATGCCCGACGCGGAGCAAGATCACGCGTTAAGGGACTTAATAAAAAATATCTTATCCGGGAGGCTAGCTCTACGACCGGATGCCCGACGCGGAGCAAGATCACGCGTTAAGGGACTTAATAAAAAATATCTTATCCGGGAGGCTAGCTCTACGACCGGATGCCCGACGCGGAGCAAGATCACGCGTTAAGGGACTTAATAAAATATCTGATCCGGGAGGCTAGCTCTACGACCGGATGCCCGACGCGGAGCAAGCTCCAGCGTCCTGGGACTTAAAGAAAATATCTAATCCGGGAGGCTAGGTCTACGACCGGATGCCCGACGCGGAGCAAGATCACGCGTTAAGGGACTTAATAAAAAATATCTTATCCGGGAGGCTAGCTCTACGACCGGATGCCCGACGCGGAGCAAGATCACGCGTTAAGGGACTTAATAAAATATCTGATCCAGGAGGCTAGCTCTACGACCGGATGCCCGACGCGGAGCAAGATCACGCGTTAAGGGACTTAATAAAATATCTGATCCGGGAGGCTAGCTCTACGACCGGATGCCCGACGCGGAGCAAGATCACGCGTTAAGGGACTTAATAAAATATCTGATCCGGGAGGCTAGCTCTACGACCGGATGCCCGACGCGGAGCAAGCTCCAGCGTCCTGGGACTTAAAGAAAATATCTAATCCGGGAGGCTAGTTCTACGACCGGATGCCCGACGCGGAGCAAGATCACGCGTTAAGGAACTTAATAAAATATCTGATCCGGGAGGCTAGCTCTACGACCGGATGCCCGACGCGGAGCAAGATCACGCGTTAAGGGACTTAATAAAATATCTGATCCGGGAGGCTAGCTCTACGACCGGATGCCCGACGCGGAGCAAGCTCCAGCGTTCTGGGACTTACAGAAAATATCTGATCCGAGAGGCTAGCTCTACGACCGGATGCCCGACGCGGAGCAAGATCACGTGTTAAGGGACTTAATAAAATATCTGATCCGGGAGGCTAGCTCTACGACCGGATGCCCGACGCGGAGCAAGCTCCAGCGTCCTGGGACTTAAAGAAAATATCTGATCCAGGAGGCTAGCTCGACGACCGGATGCCCGACGCGGAGCAAGATCACGCGTTAAGGGACTTAATAAAAAATATCTTATCCGGGAGGCTAGCTCTACGACCGGATGCCCGACGCGGAGCAAGATCACGCGTTAAGGGACATAATAAAAAATATCTTATCCGGGAGGCTAGCTCTACGACCGGATGCCCGACGCGGAGCAAGATCACGCGTTAAGGGACTTAATAAAATATCTGATCCGGGAGGCTAGCTCTACGACCGGATGCCCGACGCGGAGCAAGCTCCAGCGTCCTGGGACTTAAAGAAAATATCTAATCCGGGAGGCTAGCTCTACGATCGGATGTCCGACGCGGAGGAAGATCACGCGTTAAGGGAATTAATAAAATATCTGATCCGGGAGGCTGGCTCTACGACCGGATGCCCGACGCGGAGCAAGCTCCAGCGTCCTGGGACTTAAAGAAAATATCTGATCCGGGAGGCTAGCTCTACGACCGGATGCCCGACGCGGAGCAAGATCACGCGTTAAGGGACTTAATAAAATATCTGATCCGGGAGGCTAGCTCTACGACCGGATGCCCGACGCGGAGCAAGATCACGCGTTAAGGGACTTAATAAAATATCTGATCCGGGAGGCTAGCTCTACGACCGGATGCTCGACGCGGAGCAAGATCACGCGTTAAGGGACTTAATAAAATATCTGAACCGGGAGGCTAGCTCTACGACCAGATGCCCGATGCGGAGCAAGATCACGCGTTAAGGGACTTAATAAAATATTTGATCCGGGAGGCTAGCTCTACGACTGGATGCCCGACGCGGAGCAAGCTCCAGCGTCCTGGGACTTAAAGAAAATATCTGATCCGGGAGGCTAGCTCTACGACCGGATGCCCGACGCGGAGCAAGATCACGCGTTAAGGGACTTAATAAAATATCTGATCCTGGAGGCTAGCTCTACGATCGGATGCCCGACGCGGAGCAAGATCACGCGTTAAGGGACTTAATAAAATATCTGATCCGGGAGGCTAGCTCTACGACCGGATGCCCGACGCGGAGCAAGATCACGCGTTAAGGGACTTAAAAAAATATCTGATCCGGGAGGCTAGCTCTACGACCGGATGCCCGGCGCGGAGCAAGCTCCAGCGTCCTGGGACTTAAAGAAAATATCTGATCCAGGAGGCTAGCTCGACGACCGGATGCCCGACGCGGAGCAAGATCACGCGTTAAGGGACTTAATAAAAAATATCTTATCCGGGAGGCTAGCTCTACGACCGGATGCCCGACGCGGAGCAAGATCACGCGTTAAGGGACTTAATAAAAAATATCTTATCTGGGAGGCTAGCTCTACGACCGGATGCCCGACGCGGAGTAAGATCACGCGTTAAGGGACTTAATAAAATATCTGATCCGGGAGGCTAGCTCTACGACCGGATGCCCGACGCGGAGCAAGCTCCAGCGTCCTGGGACTTAAAGAAAATATCTAATCCGGGAGGCTAGCTCTACGACCGGATGCCCGACGCGGAGCAAGATCACGCGTTGAGGGAATTAATAAAATATCTGATCCGGGAGGCTGGCTCTACGACCGGATGCCCGACGCGGAGCAAGCTCCAGCGTCCTGGGACTTAAAGAAAATATCTGATCCGGGAGGCTAGCTCTACGACCGGATGCCCGACGCGGAGCAAGATCACGCGTTAAGGGACTTAATAAAATATCTGATCCGGGAGGCTAGCTCTACAACCGGATGCCCGACGCGGAGCAAGATCACGCGTTAAGGGACTTAATAAAATATCTGATCCGGGAGGCTAGCTCTACGACCGGATGCTCAACGCGGAGCAAGATCACGCGTTAAGGGACTTAATAAAATATCTGATCCGGGAGGCTAGCTCTACGACCGGATGCCCGATGCGGAGCAAGATCACGCGTTAAGGGACTTAATAAAATATTTGATCTGGGAGGCTTGCTCTACGACTGGATGCCCGACGCGGAGCAAGCTCCAGCGTCCTGGGACTTAAAGAAAATATCTGATCCAGGAGGCTAGCTCTACGACCGGATGCCCGACGCGGAGCAAGATCACGCGTTAAGGGACTTAATAAAATATCTGATCCGGGAGGCTAGCTCTACGACCGGATGCCCGACGCGGAGCAAGATCACGCATTAAGGGACTTAATAAAATATCTGATCCGGGAGGCTAGCTCTACGACCGGATGCCCGACGCGGAGCAAGCTCCAGCGTCCTGGGACTTAAAGAAAATATCTGATCCGGGAGGCTAGCTCTACGACCGGATGCCCGACGCGGAGCAAGATCATGCGTTAAGGGACTTAATAAAATATCTGATCCGGGAGGCTAGCTCTACGACCGGATGCCCGGCGCGGAGCAAGCTCCAGCGTCCTGGGACTTAAAGAAAATATCTGATCCAGGAGGCTAGCTCTACGACCGGATGCCCGACGCGGAGCAAGATCACGCGTTAAGGGACTTAATAAAAAATATCTTATCCGGGAGGCTAGCTCTACGACCGGATGCCCGACGCGGAGCAAGATCACGCGTTAAGGGACTTAATAAAAAATATCTTATCCGGGAGGCTAGCTCTACGACCGGATGCCCGACGCGGAGCAAGATCACGCGTTAAGGGACTTAATAAAAAATATCTTATCCGGGAGGCTAGCTCTACGACCGGATGCACGACGCGGAGCAAGATCACGCGTTAAGGGACTTAATAAAATATCTGATCCGGGAGGCTAGCTCTACGACCGGATGCCCGACGCGGAGCAAGCTCCAGCGTCCTGGGACTTAAAGAAAATATCTAATCCGGGAGGATAGCTCTACGACCGGATGCCCGACGCGGAGCAAGATCACGCGTTAAGGGACTTAATAAAAAATATCTTATCCGGGAGGCTAGCTCTACGACCGGATGCCCGACGCGGAGCAAGATCATGCGTTAAGGGACTTAATAAAATATCTGATCCAGGAGGCGAGCTCTACGACCGGATGCCCGACGCGGAGCAAGATCACTCGTTAAGGGACTTAATAAAATATCTGATCCGGGAGGCTAGCTCTACGACCGGATGCCCGACGCGGAGCAAGATCACGCGTTAAGGGACTTAATAAAATATCTGATCCGGGAGGCTAGCTCTACGACCGGATGCCCGACGCGGAGCAAGCTCCAGCGTCCTGGGACTTAAAGAAAATATCTAATCCGGGAGGCTAGCTCTACGACCGGATGCCCGACGCGGAGCAAGATCACGCGTTAAGGGACTTAATAAAATATCTGATCCGGGAGGCTAGCTCTACGACCAGATGCCCGACGCGGAGCAAGATCACGCGTTAAGGGACTTAATAAAATATCTGATCCGGGAGGCTAGCTCTACGACCGGATGCCCGACGCGGAGCAAGCTCCAGCGTTCTGGGACTTACAGAAAATATCTGATCCGAGAGGCTAGCTCTACGACCGGATGCCCGACGCGGAGCAAGATCCTGTGTTAAGGGACTTAATAAAATATCTGATCCGGGAGGCTAGCTCTACGACCGGATGCCCGACGCGGAGCAAGCTCCAGCTTCCTGGGACTTAAAGAAAATATCTGATCCAGGAGGCTAGCTCGACGACCGGATGCCCGACGCGGAGCAAGATCACGCGTTAAGGGACTTAATAAAAAATATCTTATCCGGGAGGCTAGCTCTACGACCGGATGGCTGACGCGGAGCAAGATCACGCGTTAAGGGACTTAATAAAAAATATCTTATCCGGGAGGCTAGCTCTACGACCGGATGCCCGACGCGGAGCAAGATCACGCGTTAAGGGACTTAATAAAATATCTGATCCGGGAGGCTAGCTCTACGACCGGATGCCCGACGCGGAGCAAGCTCCAGCGTCCTGGGACTTAAAGAAAATATCTAATCCGGGAGGCTAGCTCCACGACCGGATGCCCGACGCGGAGCAAGATCACGCGTTAAGGGAATTAATAAAATATCTGATCCGGGAGGCTGGCTCTACGACCGGATGCCCGACGCGGAGCAAGCTCCAGCGTCCTGGGACTTAAAGAAAATATCTGATCCGGGAGGCTAGCTCTACGACCGGATGCCCGACGCGGAGCAAGATCACGCGTTAAGGGACTTAATAAAATATCTGATCCGGGAGGCTAGCTCTACGACCGGATGCCCGACGCGGAGCAAGATCACGCGTTAAGGGACTTAATAAAATATCTGATCCGGGAGGCTAGCTCTACAACCGGATGCCCGACGCGGAGCAAGATCACGCGTTAAGGGACTTAATAAAATATCTGATCCGGGAGGCTAGCTCTACGACCAGATGCCCGACGCGGAGCAAGATCACGCGTTAAGGGACTTAATAAAATATCTGATCCGGGAGGCTAGCTCTACGACCGGATGCCCGACGCGGAGCAAGCTCCAGCGTTCTGGGACTTACAGAAAATATCTGATCCGAGAGGCTAGCTCTACGACCGGATGCCCGACGCGGAGCAAGATCCTGTGTTAAGGGACTTAATAAAATATCTGATCCGGGAGGCTAGCTCTACGACCGGATGCCCGACGTGGAGCAAGCTCCAGCTTCCTGGGACTTAAAGAAAATATCTGATCCAGGAGGCTAGCTCGACGACCGGATGCCCGACGCGGAGCAAGATCACGCGTTAAGGGACTTAATAAAAAATATCTTATCCGGGAGGCTAGCTCTACGACCGGATGGCTGACGCGGAGCAAGATCACGCGTTAAGGGACTTAATAAAAAATATCTTATCCGGGAGGCTAGCTCTACGACCGGATGCCCGACGCGGAGCAAGATCACGCGTTAAGGGACTTAATAAAATATCTGATCCGGGAGGCTAGCTCTACGACCGGATGCCCGACGCGGAGCAAGATCACGCGTTAAGGGACTTAATAAAATATCTGATCCGGGAGGCTAGCTCTACGACCAGATGCCCGACGCGGAGCAAGATCACGCGTTAAGGGACTTAATAAAATATCTGATCCGGGAGGCTAGCTCTACGACCGGATGCCCGACGCGGAGCAAGCTCCAGCGTTCTGGGACTTACAGAAAATATCTGATCCGAGAGGCTAGCTCTACGACCGGATGCCCGACGCGGAGCAAGATCCTGTGTTAAGGGACTTAATAAAATATCTGATCCGGGAGGCTAGCTCTACGACCGGATGCCCGACGCGGAGCAAGCTCCAGCTTCCTGGGACTTAAAGAAAATATCTGATCCAGGAGGCTAGCTCGACGACCGGATGCCCGACGCGGAGCAAGATCACGCGTTAAGGGACTTAATAAAAAATATCTTATCCGGGAGGCTAGCTCTACGACCGGATGGCTGACGCGGAGCAAGATCACGCGTTAAGGGACTTAATAAAAAATATCTTATCCGGGAGGCTAGCTCTACGACCGGATGCCCGACGCGGAGCAAGATCACGCGTTAAGGGACTTAATAAAATATCTGATCCGGGAGGCTAGCTCTACGACCGGATGCCCGACGCGGAGCAAGCTCCAGCGTCCTGGGACTTAAAGAAAATATCTAATCCGGGAGGCTAGCTCCACGACCGGATGCCCGACGCGGAGCAAGATCACGCGTTAAGGGAATTAATAAAATATCTGATCCGGGAGGCTGGCTCTACGACCGGATGCCCGACGCGGAGCAAGCTCCAGCGTCCTGGGACTTAAAGAAAATATCTGATCCGGGAGGCTAGCTCTACGACCGGATGCCCGACGCGGAGCAAGATCACGCGTTAAGGGACTTAATAAAATATCTGATCCGGGAGGCTAGCTCTACGACCGGATGCCCGACGCGGAGCAAGATCACGCGTTAAGGGACTTAATAAAATATCTGATCCGGGAGGCTAGCTCTACAACCGGATGCCCGACGCGGAGCAAGATCACGCGTTAAGGGACTTAATAAAATATCTGATCCGGGAGGCTAGCTCTACGACCAGATGCCCGACGCGGAGCAAGATCACGCGTTAAGGGACTTAATAAAATATCTGATCCGGGAGGCTAGCTCTACGACCGGATGCCCGACGCGGAGCAAGCTCCAGCGTTCTGGGACTTACATAAAATATCTGATCCGAGAGGCTAGCTCTACGACCGGATGCCCGACGCGGAGCAAGATCCTGTGTTAAGGGACTTAATAAAATATCTGATCCGGGAGGCTAGCTCTACGACCGGATGCCCGACGCGGAGCAAGCTCCAGCTTCCTGGGACTTAAAGAAAATATCTGATCCAGGAGGCTAGCTCGACGACCGGATGCCCGACGCGGAGCAAGATCACGCGTTAAGGGACTTAATAAAAAATATCTTATCCGGGAGGCTAGCTCTACGACCGGATGGCTGACGCGGAGCAAGATCACGCGTTAAGGGACTTAATAAAAAATATCTTATCCGGGAGGCTAGCTCTACGACCGGATGCCCGACGCGGAGCAAGATCACGCGTTAAGGGACTTAATAAAATATCTGATCCGGGAGGCTAGCTCTACGACCGGATGCCCGACGCGGAGCAAGCTCCAGCGTCCTGGGACTTAAAGAAAATATCTAATCCGGGAGGCTAGCTCCACGACCGGATGCCCGACGCGGAGCAAGATCACGCGTTAAGGGAATTAATAAAATATCTGATCCGGGAGGCTGGCTCTACGACCGGATGCCCGACGCGGAGCAAGCTCCAGCGTCCTGGGACTTAAAGAAAATATCTGATCCGGGAGGCTAGCTCTACGACCGGATGCCCGACGCGGAGCAAGATCACGCGTTAAGGGACTTAATAAAATATCTGATCCGGGAGGCTAGCTCTACGACCGGATGCCCGACGCGGAGCAAGATCACGCGTTAAGGGACTTAATAAAATATCTGATCCGGGAGGCTAGCTCTACAACCGGATGCCCGACGCGGAGCAAGATCACGCGTTAAGGGACTTAATAAAATATCTGATCCGGGAGGCTAGCTCTACGACCGGATGCTCGACGCGGAGTAAGCTCCAGCGTCCTGGGAGTTAAAGAAAATATCTAATCCGGGAGGCTAGCTCTACGACCGGATGCCCGACGCGGAGCAAGATCACGCGTTAAGGGACTTAATAAAATATCTGATCCGGGAGGCTAGCTCTACGACCGGATGCCCGACGCGGAGCAAGCTCCAGCGTCCTGGGACTTAAAGAAAATATCTAATCCGGGAGGCTAGCTCTACGACCGGATGCCCGACGCGGAGCAAGATCACGCGTTAAGGGACTTAATAAAATATCTGATCCGGGAGGCTAGCTCTACGACCAGATGCCCGACGCGGAGCAAGATCACGCGTTAAGGGACTTAATAAAAAATATCTTATCCGGGAGGCTAGCTCTACGACCGGATGCCCGACGCGGAGCAAGATCACGCGTTAAGGGACTTAATAAAAAATATCTTATCCGGGAGGCTAGCTCTACGACCGGATGCACGACGCGGAGCAAGATCACGCGTTAAGGGACTTAATAAAATATCTGATCCGGGAGGCTAGCTCTACGACCGGATGCCCGACGCGGAGCAAGCTCCAGCGTCCTGGGACTTAAAGAAAATATCTAATCCGGGAGGCTAGCTCTACGACCGGATGCCCGACGCGGAGCAAGATCACGCGTTAAGGGACTTAATAAAAAATATCTTATCCGGGAGGCTAGCTCTACGACCGGATGCCCGATGCGGAGCAAGATCACGCGTTAAGGGACTTAATAAAATATCTGATCCAGGAGGCTAGCTCTATGACCGGATGCCCGACGCGGAGCAAGATCACTCGTTAAGGGACTTAATAAAATATCTGATCCGGGAGGCTAGCTCTACGACCGGATGCCCGACGCGGAGCAAGATCACGCGTTAAGGGACTTAATAAAATATCTGATCCGGGAGGCTAGCTCTACGACCGGATGCCCGACGCGGAGCAAGCTCCAGCGTCCTGGGACTTAAAGAAAATATCTAATCCGGGAGGCTAGCTCTACGACCGGATGCCCGACGCGGAGCAAGATCACGCGTTAAGGGACTTAATAAAATATCTGATCCGGGAGGCTAGCTCTACGACCAGATGCCCGACGCGGAGCAAGATCACGCGTTAAGGGACTTAATAAAATATCTGATCCGGGAGGCTAGCTCTACGACCGGATGCCCGACGCGGAGCAAGCTCCAGCGTTCTGGGACTTACAGAAATTATCTGATCCGAGAGGCTAGCTCTACGACCGGATGCCCGACGCGGAGCAAGATCCTGTGTTAAGGGACTTAATAAAATATCTGATCCGGGAGGCTAGCTCTACGACCGGATGCCCGACGCGGAGCAAGCTCCAGCTTCCTGGGACTTAAAGAAAATATCTGATCCAGGAGGCTAGCTCGACGACCGGATGCCCGACGCGGAGCAAGATCACGCGTTAAGGGACTTAATAAAATATCTGATCCGGGAGGCTAGCTCTACGACCGGATGCCCGACGCGGAGCAAGATCATGCGTTAAGGGACTTAATAAAATATCTGATCCGGGAGGCTAGCTCTACGACCGGATGCCCGGCGCGGAGCAAGCTCCAGCGTCCTGGGACTTAAAGAAAATATCTGATCCAGGAGGCTAGCTCTACGACCGGATGCCCGACGCGGAGCAAGATCACGCGTTAAGGGACTTAATAAAAAATATCTTATCCGGGAGGCTAGCTCTACGACCGGATGCCCAACGCGGAGCAAGATCACGCGTTAAGGGACTTAATAAAAAATATCTTATCCGGGAGGCTAGCTCTACGACCGGATGCCCGACGCGGAGCAAGATCACGCGTTAAGGGACTTAATAAAAAATATCTTATCCGGGAGGCTAGCTCTACGACCGGATGCACGACGCGGAGCAAGATCACGCGTTAAGGGACTTAATAAAATATCTGATCCGGGAGGCTAGCTCTACGACCGGATGCCCGACGCGGAGCAAGCTCCAGCGTCCTGGGACTTAAAGAAAATATCTAATCCGGGAGGCTAGCTCTACGACCGGATGCCCGACGCGGAGCAAGATCACGCGTTAAGGGACTTAATAAAAAATATCTTATCCGGGAGGCTAGCTCTACGACCGGATGCCCGACGCGGAGCAAGATCACGCGTTAAGGGACTTAATAAAATATCTGATCCAGGAGGCTAGCTCTACGACCGGATGCCCGACGCGGAGCAAGATCACTCGTTAAGGGACTTAATAAAATATCTGATCCGGGAGGCTAGCTCTACGACCGGATGCCCGACGCGGAGCAAGATCACGCGTTAAGGGACTTAATAAAATATCTGATCCGGGAGGCTAGCTCTACGACCGGATGCCCGACGCGGAGCAAGCTCCAGCGTCCTGGGACTTAAAGAAAATATCTAATCCGGGAGGCTAGCTCTACGACCGGATGCCCGACGCGGAGCAAGATCACGCGTTAAGGGACTTAATAAAATATCTGATCCGGGAGGCTAGCTCTACGACCAGATGCCCGACGCGGAGCAAGATCACGCGTTAAGGGACTTAATAAAATATCTGATCCGGGAGGCTAGCTCTACGACCGGATGCCCGACGCGGAGCAAGCTCCAGCGTTCTGGGACTTACAGAAAATATCTGATCCGAGAGGCTAGCTCTACGACCGGATGCCCGACGCGGAGCAAGATCCTGTGTTAAGGGACTTAATAAAATATCTGATCCGGGAGGCTAGCTCTACGACCGGATGCCCGACGCGGAGCAAGCTCCAGCTTCCTGGGACTTAAAGAAAATATCTGATCCAGGAGGCTAGCTCGACGACCGGATGCCCGACGCGGAGCAAGATCACGCGTTAAGGGACTTAATAAAAAATATCTTATCCGGGAGGCTAGCTCTACGACCGGATGGCTGACGCGGAGCAAGATCACGCGTTAAGGGACTTAATAAAAAATATCTTATCCGGGAGGCTAGCTCTACGACCGGATGCCCGACGCGGAGCAAGATCACGCGTTAAGGGACTTAATAAAATATCTGATCCGGGAGGCTAGCTCTACGACCGGATGCCCGACGCGGAGCAAGCTCCAGCGTCCTGGGACTTAAAGAAAATATCTAATCCGGGAGGCTAGCTCCACGACCGGATGCCCGACGCGGAGCAAGATCACGCGTTAAGGGAATTAATAAAATATCTGATCCGGGAGGCTGGCTCTACGACCGGATGCCCGACGCGGAGCAAGCTCCAGCGTCCTGGGACTTAAAGAAAATATCTGATCCGGGAGGCTAGCTCTACGACCGGATGCCCGACGCGGAGCAAGCTCCAGCGTTCTGGGACTTACAGAAATTATCTGATCCGAGAGGCTAGCTCTACGACCGGATGCCCGACGCGGAGCAAGATCCTGTGTTAAGGGACTTAATAAAATATCTGATCCGGGAGGCTAGCTCTACGACCGGATGCCCGACGCGGAGCAAGCTCCAGCTTCCTGGGACTTAAAGAAAATATCTGATCCAGGAGGCTAGCTCGACGACCGGATGCCCGACGCGGAGCAAGATCACGCGTTAAGGGACTTAATAAAAAATATCTGATCCGGGAGGCTAGCTCTACGACCGGATGGCTGACGCGGAGCAAGATCACGCGTTAAGGGACTTAATAAAAAATATCTTATCCGGGAGGCTAGCTCTCCGACCGGATGCCCGACGCGGAGCAAGAACACGCGTTAAGGGACTTAATAAAATATCTGATCCGGGAGGCTAGCTCTACGACCGGATGCCCGACGCGGAGCAAGCTCCAGCGTCCTGGGACTTAAAGAAAATATCTAATCCGGGAGGCTAGCTCCACGACCGGATGCCCGACGCGGAGCAAGATCACGCGTTAAGGGAATTAATAAAATATCTGATCCGGGAGGCTGGCTCTACGACCGGATGCCCGACGCGGAGCAAGCTCCAGCGTCCTGGGACTTAAAGAAAATATCTGATCCGGGAGGCTAGCTCTACGACCGGATGCCCGACGCGGAGCAAGATCACGCGTTAAGGGACTTAATAAAATATCTGATCCGGGAGGCTAGCTCTACGACCGGATGCCCGACGCGGAGCAAGATCACGCGTTAAGGGACTTAATAAAATATCTGATCCGGGAGGCTAGCTCTACAACCGGATGCCCGACGCGGAGCAAGATCACGCGTTAAGGGACTTAATAAAATATCTGATCCGGGAGGCTAGCTCTACGACCGGATGCTCGATGCGGAGTAAGGTCCAGCGTCCTTGGAGTTAAAGAAAATATCTAATCCGGGAGGCTAGCTCTACGACCGGATGCCCACCGCGGAGCAAGATCACGCGTTAAGGGAATTAATAAAATATCTGATCCGGGAGGCTAGCTCTACGACCGGATGCCCGATGCGGAGCAAGATCACGCGTTAAGGGACTTAATAAAATATCTGATCCGGGAGGCTAGCTCTACGACCGGATGCCCGACGCGGAGTAAGCTCCAGCGTCCTGGGAGTTAAAGAAAATATCTGATCCGGGAGGCTAGCTCTACACCCGGATGCCCGACGCGGAGCAAGATCACGCGTTAAGGGAGTTAATAAAAAATATCTTATCCGGGAGGCTAGCTCTACGACCGGATGCCCGACGCGGAGCAAGATCACGCGTTAAGGGACTTAATAAAAAATCTGATCCGGGAGGCTAGCTCTACAACCGGATGCCCGACGCGGAGCAAGATCACGCGTTAAGGGACTTAATAAAATATCTGATCCGGGAGGCTAGCTCTACGACCGGATGCTCGACGCGGAGTAAGCTCCAGCGTCCTGAGAGTTAAAGAAAATATCTAATCCGGGAGGCTAGCTCTACGACCGGATGCCCGACGAGGAGCAAGATCACGCGTTAAGGGACTTAATAAAATATCTGATCCGGGAGGCTAGCTCTACGACCGGATGCCCGACGCGGAACAAGCTCCAGCGTCCTGGGACTTAAAGAAAATATCTAATCCAAGAGGCTAGCTCTACGACCGGATGCCCGACGCGGAGCAAGATCACGCGTTAAGGGACTTAATAAAATATCTGATCCGGGAGGCTAGCTCTACGACCAGATGCCCGACGCGGAGCAAGATCACGCGTTAAGGGACTTAATAAAATATCTGATCCGGGAGGCTAGCTCTACGACCGGATGCCCGACGCGGAGCAAGCTCCAGCGTTCTGGGACTTACAGAAAATATCTGATCCGAGAGGCTAGCTCTACGACCGGATGCCCGACGCGGAGCAAGATCCTGTGTTAAGGGACTTAATAAAATATCTGATCCGGGAGGCTAGCTCTACGACCGGATGCCCGACGCGGAGCAAGCTCCAGCTTCCTGGGACTTAAAGAAAATATCTGATCCAGGAGGCTAGCTCGACGACCGGATGCCCGACGCGGAGCAAGATCACGCGTTAAGGGACTTAATAAAAAATATCTTATCCGGGAGGCTAGCTCTACGACCGGATGGCTGACGCGGAGCAAGATCACGCGTTAAGGGACTTAATAAAAAATATCTTATCCGGGAGGCTAGCTCTACGACCGGATGCCCGACGCGGAGCAAGATCACGCGTTAAGGGACTTAATAAAATATCTGATCCGGGAGGCTAGCTCTACGACCGGATGCCCGACGCGGAGCAAGCTCCAGCGTCCTGGGACTTAAAGAAAATATCTAATCCGGGAGGCTAGCTCCACGACCGGATGCCCGACGCGGAGCAAGATCACGCGTTAAGGGAATTAATAAAATATCTGATCCGGGAGGCTGGCTCTACGACCGGATGCCCGACGCGGAGCAAGCTCCAGCGTCCTGGGACTTAAAGAAAATATCTGATCCGGGAGGCTAGCTCTACGATCGGATGCCCGACGCGGAGCAAGATCACGCGTTAAGGGACTTAATAAAATATCTGATCCGGGAGGCTAGCTCTACGACCGGATGCCCGACGCGGAGCAAGATCACGCGTTAAGGGACTTAATAAAATATCTGATCCGGGAGGCTAGCTGTACAACCGGATGCCCGACTCGGAGCAAGATCACGCGTTAAGGGACTTAATAAAATATCTGATCCGGTAGGCTAGCTCTACGACCGGATGCTCGATGCGGAGTAAGCTCCAGCGTCCTTGGAGTTAAAGAAAATATCTAATCCGGGAGGCTAGCTCTACGACCGGATGCCCGACGCGGAGCAAGATCACGCGTTAAGGGAATTAATAAAATATCTGATCCGGGAGGCTAGCTCTACGACCGGATGCCCGATGCGGAGCAAGATCACGCGTTAAGGGACTTAATAAAATATCTGATCCGGGAGGCTAGCTCTACGACCGGATGCCCGACGCGGAGTAAGCTCCAGCGTCCTGGGAGTTAAAGAAAATATCTGATCCGGGAGGCTAGCTCTACGACCGGATGCCCGACGCGGAGCAAGATCACGCGTTAAGGGAGTTAATAAAAAATATCTTATCCGGGAGGCTAGCTCTACGACCGGATGCCCGACGCGGAGCAAGATCACGCGTTAAGGGACTTAAAAAAAAATATCTTATCCGGGAGGCTAGCTCTACGACCGGATACCCGACGCGGAGCAAGATCACGCGTTAAGGGACTTAATAAAATATCTGATCCGGGAGGCTAGCTCTACGACCGGATGCCCGACGCGGAGCAAGCTCCAGCGTCCTGGGACTTAAAGAAAATATCTAATCCGGGAGGCTAGCTCTACGACCGGATGCCCGACGCGGAGGAAGATCACGCGTTAAGGGACTTAATAAAAAATATCTTATCCGGGAGGCTAGCTCTACGACCGGATGCCCGACGCGGAGCAAGATCACGCGTTAAGGGACTTAATAAAATATCTGATCCGGGAGGCTAGCTCTACGACCGGATGCCCGACGCGGATCAAGCTCCAGCGTTCTGGGACTTACAGAAAATATCTGATCCGAGAGGCTAGCTCTACGACCGGATGCCCGACGCGGAGCAAGATCCTGTGTTAAGGGACTTAATAAAATATCTGATCCGGGAGGCTAGCTCTACGACCGGATGCCCGACGCGGAGCAAGCTCCAGCTTCCTGGGACTTAAAGATAATATCTGATCCAGGAGGCTAGCTCGACGACCGAATGCCCGACGCGGAGCAAGATCACGTGTTAAGGGACTTAATAAAAAATATCTTATCCGGGAGGCTAGCTCTACGACCGGATGGCTGACGCGGAGCAAGATCACGCGTTAAGGGACTTAATAAAAAATATCTTATCCGGGAGGCTAGCTATACGACCGGATGCCCGACGCGGAGCAAGATCACGCGTTAAGGGACTTAATAAAATATCTGATCCGGGAGGCTAGCTCTACGACCGGATGCCCGACGCGGAGCAAGCTCCAGCGTCCTGGGACTTAAAGAAAATATCTAATCCGGGAGGCTAGCTCCACGACCGGATGCCCGACGCGGAGCAAGATCACGCGTTAAGGGAATTAATAAAATATCTGATCCGGGAGGCTGGCTCTACGACCGGATGCCCGACGCGGAGCAAGCTCCAGCGTCCTGGGACTTAAAGAAAATATCTGATCCGGGAGGCTAGCTCTACGATCGGATGCCCGACGCGGAGCAAGATCACCCGTTAAGGGACTTAATAAAATATCTGATCCGGGAGGCTAGCTCTACGACCGGATGCCCGACGCGGAGCAAGATCACGCGTTAAGGGACTTAATAAAATATCTGATCCGGGATGCTAGCTCTACAACCGGATGCCCGACGCGGAGCAAGATCACGCGTTAAGGGACTTAATAAAATATCTGATCCGGGAGGCTAGCTCTACGACCGGATGCTCGACGCGGAGTAAGCTCCAGCGTCCTGGGAGTTAAAGAAAATATCTAATCCGGGAGGCTAGCTCTACGACCGGATGCCCGACGCGGAGCAAGATCACGCGTTAAGGGAATTAATAAAATATCTGATCCGGGAGGCTAGCTCTACGACCGGATGCCCGATGCGGAGCAAGATCACGCGTTAAGGGACTTAATAAAATATCTGATCCGGGAGGCTAGCTCTACGACCGGATGCCCGACGCGGAGTAAGCTCCAGCGTCCTGGGAGTTAAAGAAAATATCTGATCCGGGAGGCTAGCTCTACGACCGGATGCCCGACGAGGAGCAAGATCACGCGTTAAGGGAGTTAATAAAAAATATCTTATCCGGGAGGCTAGCTCTACGACCGGATGCCCGACGCGGAGCAAGATCACGCGTTAAGGGACTTAATAAAAAATATCTTATCCGGGAGGCTAGCTCTACGACCGGATGCCCGACGCGGAGCAAGATCACGCGTTAAGGGACTTAATAAAATATCTGATCCGGGAGGCTAGCTCTACGACCGGATGCCCGATGCGGAGCAAGCTTCAGCGTCCTGGGACTTAAAGAAAATATCTAATCCGGGAGGCTAGCTCTATGACCGGATGCCCGACGCGGAGCAAGATCACGCGTTAAGGGACTTAATAAAAAATATCTTATCCGGGAGGCTAGCTCTACGACCGGATGCCCGACGCGGAGCAAGATCACGCGTTAAGGGACTTAATAAAAAATATCTTATCCGGGACTCTAGCTCTACGACCGGATGGCTGACGCGGAGCAAGATCACGCGTTAAGGGACTTAATAAAAAATATCTTATCCGGGAGGCTAGCTCTACGACCGGATGCCCGACGCGGAGCAAGATCACGCGTTAAGGGACTTAATAAAATATCTGATCCGGGAGGCTAGCTCTACGACCGGATGCCCGACGCGGAGCAAGCTCCAGCGTCCTGGGACTTAAAGAAAATATCTAATCCGGGAGGCTAGCTCCACGACCGGATGCCCGACGCGGAGCAAGATCACGCGTTAAGAGAATTAATAAAATATCTGATCCGGGAGGCTGGCTCTACGACCGGATGCCCGACGCGGAGCAAGCTCCAGCGTCCTGGGACTTAAAGAAAATATCTGATCCGGGAGGCTAGCTCTACGACCGGATGCCCGACGCGGAGCAAGATCACGCGTTAAGGGACTTAATAAAATATCTGATCCGGGAGGCTAGCTCTACGACCGGATGCCCGACGCGGAGCAAGATCACGCGTTAAGGGACTTAATAAAATATCTGATCCGGGAGGCTAGCTCTACAACCGGATGCCCGACGCGGAGCAAGATCACGCGTTAAGGGACTTAATAAAATATCTGATCCGGGAGGCTAGCTCTACGACCGGATGCTCGACGCGGAGTAAGCTCCAGCGTCCTGAGAGTTAAAGAAAATATCTAATCCGGGAGGCTAGCTCTACGACCGGATGCCCGACGAGGAGCAAGATCACGCGTTAAGGGACTTAATAAAATATCTGATCCGGGAGGCTAGCTCTACGACCGGATGCCCGACGCGGAACAAGCTCCAGCGTCCTGGGACTTAAAGAAAATATCTAATCCGGGAGGCTAGCTCTACGACCGGATGCCCGACGCGGAGCAAGATCACGCGTTAAGGGACTTAATAAAATATCTGATCCGGGAGGCTAGCTCTACGACCGCATGCCCGACGCGGAGCAAGCTCCAGCATTCTGGGACTTACAGAAAATATCTGATCCGAGAGGCTAGCTCTACGACCGGATGCCCGACGCGGAGCAAGATCCTGTGTTAAGGGACTTAATAAAATATCTGATCCGGGAGGCTAGCTCTACGACCGGATGCCCGACGCGGAGCAAGCTCCAGCTTCCTGGGACCTAAAGAAAATATCTGATCCAGGAGGCTAGCTCGACGACCGGATGCCCGACGCGGAGCAAGATCACGCGTTAAGGGACTTAATAAAAAATATCTTATCCGGGAGGCTAGCTCTACGACCGGATGGCTGACGCGGAGCAAGATCACGCGTTAAGGGACTTAATAAAAAATATCTTATCCGGGAGGCTAGCTCTACGACCGGATGCCCGACGCGGAGCAAGATCACGCGTTAAGGGACTTAATAAAATATCTGATCCGGGAGGCTAGCTCTACGACCGGATGCCCGACGCGGAGCAAGCTCCAGCGTCCTGGGACTTAAAGAAAATATCTAATCCGGGAGGCTAGCTCCACGACCGGATGCCCGACGCGGAGCAAGATCACGCGTTAAGGGAATTAATAAAATATCTGATCCGGGAGGCTGGCTCTACGACCGGATGCCCGACGCGGAGCAAGCTCCAGCGTCCTGGGACTTAAAGAAAATATCTGATCCGGGAGGCTAGCTCTACGATCGGATGCCCGACGCGGAGCAAGATCACGCGTTAAGGGACTTAATAAAATATCTGATCCGGGAGGCTAGCTCTACGACCGGATGCCCGACGCGGAGCAAGATCACGCGTTAAGGGACTTAATAAAATATCTGATCCGGGAGGCTAGCTCTACAACCGGATGCCCGACGCGGAGCAAGATCACGCGTTAAGGGACTTAATAAAATATCTGATCCGAGAGGCTAGCTCTACGACCGGATGCTCGACGCGGAGTAAGCTCCAGCGTCCTGGGAGTTAAAGAAAATATCTAATCCGGGAGGCTAGCTCTACGACCGGATGCCCGACGCGTAGCAAGATCACGCGTTAAGGGAATTAATAAAATATCTGATCCGGGAGGCTAGCTCTACGACCGGATGCCCGATGCGGAGCAAGATCACGCGTTAAGGGACTTAATAAAATATCTGATCCGGGAGGCTAGCTCTACGACCGGATGCCCGACGCGGAGTAAGCTCCAGCGTCCTGGGAGTTAAAGAAAATATCTGATCCGGGAGGCTAGCTCTACGACCGGATGCCCGACGCGGAGCAAGATCACGCGTTAAGGGAGTTAATAAAAAATATCTTATCCGGGAGGCTAGCTCTACGACCGGATGCCCGACGCGGAGCAAGATCACGCGTTAAGGGACTTAATAAAAAATATCTTATCCGGGAGGCTAGCTCTACGACCGGATGCCCGACGCGGAGCAAGATCACGCGTTAAGGGACTTAATAAAATATCTGATCCGGGAGGCTAGCTCTACGACCGGATGCCCGACGCGGAGCAAGCTCCAGCGTCCTGGGACTTAAAGAAAATATCTAATCCGGGAGGCTAGCTCTACGACCGGATGCCCGACGCGGAGGAAGATCACGCGTTAAGGGACTTAATAAAAAATATCTTATCCGGGAGGCTAGCTCTACGACCGGATGCCCGACGCGGAGCAAGATCACGCGTTAAGGGACTTAATAAAATATCTGATCCGGGAGGCTAGCTCTACGACCGGATGCCCGACGCGGATCAAGCTCCAGCGTTCTGGGACTTACAGAAAATATCTGATCCGAGAGGCTAGCTCTACGACCGGATGCCCGACGCGGAGCAAGATCCTGTGTTAAGGGACTTAATAAAATATCTGATCCGGGAGGCTAGCTCTACGACCGGATGCCCGACGCGGAGCAAGCTCCAGCTTCCTGGGACTTAAAGATAATATCTGATCCAGGAGGCTAGCTCGACGACCGAATGCCCGACGCGGAGCAAGATCACGCGTTAAGGGACTTAATAAAAAATATCTTATCCGGGAGGCTAGCTCTACGACCGGATGGCTGACGCGGAGCAAGATCACGCGTTAAGGGACTTAATAAAAAATATCTTATCCGGGAGGCTAGCTCTACGACCGGATGCCCGACGCGGAGCAAGATCACGCGTTAAGGGACTTAATAAAATATCTGATCCGGGAGGCTAGCTCTACGACCGGATGCCCGACGCGGAGCAAGCTCCAGCGTCCTGGGACTTAAAGAAAATATCTAATCCGGGAGGCTAGCTCCACGACCGGATGCCCGACGCGGAGCAAGATCACGCGTTAAGGGAATTAATAAAATATCTGATCCGGGAGGCTGGCTCTACGACCGGATGCCCGACGCGGAGCAAGCTCCAGCGTCCTGGGACTTAAAGAAAATATCTGATCCGGGAGGCTAGCTCTACGATCGGATGCCCGACGCGGAGCAAGATCACGCGTTAAGGGACTTAATAAAATATCTGATCCGGGAGGCTAGCTCTACGACCGGATGCCCGACGCGGAGCAAGATCACGCGTTAAGGGACTTAATAAAATATCTGATCCGGGAGGCTAGCTCTACAACCGGATGCCCGACGCGGAGCAAGATCACGCGTTAAGGGACTTAATAAAATATCTGATCCGGGAGGCTAGCTCTACGACCGGATGCTCGACGCGGAGTAAGCTCCAGCGTCCTGGGAGTTAAAGAAAATATCTAATCCGGGAGGCTAGCTCTACGACCGGATGCCCGACGCGGAGCAAGATCACGCGTTAAGGGAGTTAATAAAATATCTGATCCGGGAGGCTAGCTCTACGACCGGATGCCCGATGCGGAGCAAGATCACGCGTTAAGGGACTTAATAAAATATCTGATCCGGGAGGCTAGCTCTACGACCGGATGCCCGACGCGGAGTAAGCTCCAGCGTCCTGGGAGTTAAAGAAAATATCTGATCCGGGAGGCTAGCTCTACGACCGGATGCCCGACGCGGAGCAAGATCACGCGTTAAGGGAGTTAATAAAAAATATCTTATCCGGGAGGCTAGCTCTACGACCGGATGCCCGACGCGGAGCAAGATCACGCGTTAAGGGACTTAATAAAAAATATCTTATCCGGGAGGCTAGCTCTACGACCGGATGCCCGACGCGGAGCAAGATCACGCGTTAAGGGACTTAATAAAATATCTGATCCGGGAGGCTAGCTCTACGACCGGATGCCCGACGCGGAGCAAGCTCCAGCGTCCTGGGACTTAAAGAAAATATCTAATCCGGGAGGCTAGCTCTACGACCGGATGCCCGACGCGGAGGAAGATCACGCGTTAAGGGACTTAATAAAAAATATCTTATCCGGGAGGCTAGCTCTACGACCGGATGCCCGACGCGGAGCAAGATCACGCGTTAAGGGACTTAATAAAATATCTGATCCGGGAGGCTAGCTCTACGACCGGATGCCCGACGCGGATCAAGCTCCAGCGTTCTGGGACTTACAGAAAATATCTGATCCGAGAGGCTAGCTCTACGACCGGATGCCCGACGCGGAGCAAGATCCTGTGTTAAGGGACTTAATAAAATATCTGATCCGGGAGGCTAGCTCTACGACCGGATGCCCGACGCGGAGCAAGCTCCAGTTCCTGGGACTTAAAGATAATATCTGATCCAGGAGGCTAGCTCGACGACCGAATGCCCGACGCGGAGCAAGATCACGTGTTAAGGGACTTAATAAAAAATATCTTATCCGGGAGGCTAGCTCTACGACCGGATGGCTGACGCGGAGCAAGATCACGCGTTAAGGGACTTAATAAAAAATATCTTATCCGGGAGGCTAGCTCTACGACCGGATGCCCGACGCGGAGCAAGATCACGCGTTAAGGGACTTAATAAAATATCTTATCCGGGAGGCTAGCTCTACGACCGGATGCCCGACGCGGAGCAAGCTCCAGCGTCCTGGGACTTAAAGAAAATATCTAATCCGGGAGGCTAGCTCCACGACCGGATGCCCGACGCGGAGCAAGATCACGCGTTAAGGGAATTAATAAAATATCTGATCCGGGAGGCTGGCTCTACGACCGGATGCCCGACGCGGAGCAAGCTCCAGCGTCCTGGGACTTAAAGAAAATATCTGATCCGGGAGGCTAGCTCTACGATCGGATGCCCGACGCGGAGCAAGATCACGCGTTAAGGGACTTAATAAAATATCTGATCCGGGAGGCTAGCTCTACGACCGGATGCCCGACGCGGAGCAAGATCACGCGTTAAGGGACTTAATAAAATATCTGATCCGGGATGCTAGCTCTACAACCGGATGCCCGACGCGGAGCAAGATCACGCGTTAAGGGACTTAATAAAATATCTGATCCGGGAGGCTAGCTCTACGACCGGATGCTCGACGCGGAGTAAGCTCCAGCGTCCTGGGAGTTAAAGAAAATATCTAATCCGGGAGGCTAGCTCTACGACCGGATGCCCGACGCGGAGCAAGATCACGCGTTAAGGGAATTAATAAAATATCTGATCCGGGAGGCTAGCTCTACGACCGGATGCCCGATGCGGAGCAAGATCACGCGTTAAGGGACTTAATAAAATATCTGATCCGGGAGGCTAGCTCTACGACCGGATGCCCGACGCGGAGTAAGCTCCAGCGTCCTGGGAGTTAAAGAAAATATCTGATCCGGGAGGCTAGCTCTACGACCGGATGCCCGATGCGGAGCAAGATCACGCGTTAAGGGACTTAATAAAATATCTGATCCGGGAGGCTAGCTCTACGACCGGATGCCCGACGCGGAGTAAGCTCCAGCGTCCTGGGAGTTAAAGAAAATATCTGATCCGGGAGGCTAGCTCTACGACCGGATGCCCGACGCGGAGCAAGATCACGCGTTAAGGGAGTTAATAAAAAATATCTTATCCGGGAGGCTAGCTCTACGACCGGATGCCCGACGCGGAGCAAGATCACGCGTTAAGGGACTTAATAAAAAATATCTTATCCGGGAGGCTAGCTCTACGACCGGATGCCCGACGCGGAGCAAGATCACGCGTTAAGGGACTTAATAAAATATCTGATCCGGGAGGCTAGCTCTACGACCGGATGCCCGACGCGGAGTAAGCTCCAGCGTCCTGGGAGTTAAAGAAAATATCTGATCCGGGAGGCTAGCTCTACGACCGGATGCCCGACGCGGAGCAAGATCACGCGTTAAGGGAGTTAATAAAAAATATCTTATCCGGGAGGCTAGCTCTACGACCGGATGCCCGACGCGGAGCAAGATCACGCGTTAAGGGACTTAATAAAAAATATCTTATCCGGGAGGCTAGCTCTACGACCGGATGCCCGACGCGGAGCAAGATCACGCGTTAAGGGACTTAATAAAATATCTGATCCGGGAGGCTAGCTCTACGACCGGATGCCCGACGCGGAGCAAGCTCCAGCGTCCTGGGACTTAAAGAAAATATCTAATCCGGGAGGCTAGCTCTACGACCGGATGCCCGACGCGGAGGAAGATCACGCGTTAAGGGACTTAATAAAAAATATCTTATCCGGGAGGCTAGCTCTACGACCGGATGCCCGACGCGGAGCAAGATCACGCGTTAAGGGACTTAATAAAATATCTGATCCGGGAGGCTAGCTCTACGACCGGATGCCCGACGCGGATCAAGCTCCAGCGTTCTGGGACTTACAGAAAATATCTGATCCGAGAGGCTAGCTCTACGACCGGATGCCCGACGCGGAGCAAGATCCTGTGTTAAGGGACTTAATAAAATATCTGATCCGGGAGGCTAGCTCTACGACCGGATGCCCGACGCGGAGCAAGCTCCAGTTCCTGGGACTTAAAGATAATATCTGATCCAGGAGGCTAGCTCGACGACCGAATGCCCGACGCGGAGCAAGATCACGTGTTAAGGGACTTAATAAAAAATATCTTATCCGGGAGGCTAGCTCTACGACCGGATGGCTGACGCGGAGCAAGATCACGCGTTAAGGGACTTAATAAAAAATATCTTATCCGGGAGGCTAGCTCTACGACCGGATGCCCGACGCGGAGCAAGATCACGCGTTAAGGGACTTAATAAAATATCTGATCCGGGAGGCTAGCTCTACGACCGGATGCCCGACGCGGAGCAAGCTCCAGCGTCCTGGGACTTAAAGAAAATATCTAATCCGGGAGGCTAGCTCCACGACCGGATGCCCGACGCGGAGCAAGATCACGCGTTAAGGGAATTAATAAAATATCTGATCCGGGAGGCTGGCTCTACGACCGGATGCCCGACGCGGAGCAAGCTCCAGCGTCCTGGGACTTAAAGAAAATATCTGATCCGGGAGGCTAGCTCTACGATCGGATGCCCGACGCGGAGCAAGATCACGCGTTAAGGGACTTAATAAAATATCTGATCCGGGAGGCTAGCTCTACGACCGGATGCCCGACGCGGAGCAAGATCACGCGTTAAGGGACTTAATAAAATATCTGATCCGGGATGCTAGCTCTACAACCGGATGCCCGACGCGGAGCAAGATCACGCGTTAAGGGACTTAATAAAATATCTGATCCGGGAGGCTAGCTCTACGACCGGATGCTCGACGCGGAGTAAGCTCCAGCGTCCTGGGAGTTAAAGAAAATATCTAATCCGGGAGGCTAGCTCTACGACCGGATGCCCGACGCGGAGCAAGATCACGCGTTAAGGGAATTAATAAAATATCTGATCCGGGAGGCTAGCTCTACGACCGGATGCCCGATGCGGAGCAAGATCACGCGTTAAGGGACTTAATAAAATATCTGATCCGGGAGGCTAGCTCTACGACCGGATGCCCGACGCGGAGTAAGCTCCAGCGTCCTGGGAGTTAAAGAAAATATCTGATCCGGGAGGCTAGCTCTACGACCGGATGCCCGACGCGGAGCAAGATCACGCGTTAAGGGAGTTAATAAAAAATATCTTATCCGGGAGGCTAGCTCTACGACCGGATGCCCGACGCGGAGCAAGATCACGCGTTAAGGGACTTAATAAAAAATATCTTATCCGGGAGGCTAGCTCTACGACCGGATGCCCGACGCGGAGCAAGATCACGCGTTAAGGGACTTAATAAAATATCTGATCCGGGAGGCTAGCTCTACGACCGGATGCCCGATGCGGAGCAAGCTCCAGCGTCCTGGGACTTAAAGAAAATATCTAATCCGGGAGGCTAGCTCTATGACCGGATGCCCGACGCGGAGCAAGATCACGCGTTAAGGGACTTAATAAAAAATATCTTATCCGGGAGGCTAGCTCTACGACCGGATGCCCGACGCGGAGCAAGATCACGCGTTAAGGGACTTAATAAAAAATATCTTATCCGGGACTCTATCTCTACGACCGGATGGCTGACGCGGAGCAAGATCACGCGTTAAGGGACTTAATAAAAAATATCTTATCCGGGAGGCTAGCTCTACGACCGGATGCCCGACGCGGAGCAAGATCACGCGTTAAGGGACTTAATAAAATATCTGATCCGGGAGGCTAGCTCTACGACCGGATGCCCGACGCGGAGCAAGCTCCAGCGTCCTGGGACTTAAAGAAAATATCTAATCCGGGAGGCTAGCTCCACGACCGGATGCCCGACGCGGAGCAAGATCACGCGTTAAGGGAATTAATAAAATATCTGATCCGGGAGGCTGGCTCTACGACCGGATGCCCGACGCGGAGCAAGCTCCAGCGTCCTGGGACTTAAATAAAATATCTGATCCGGGAGGCTAGCTCTACGACCGGATGCCCGACGCGGAGCAAGATCACGCGTTAAGGGACTTAATAAAATATCTGATCCGGGAGGCTAGCTCTACGACCGGATGCCCGACGCGGAGCAAGATCACGCGTTAAGGGACTTAATAAAATATCTGATCCGGGAGGCTAGCTCTACGACCGGATGCCCGACGCGGATCAAGCTCCAGCGTTCTGGGACTTACAGAAAATATCTGATCCGAGAGGCTAGCTCTACGACCGGATGCCCGACGCGGAGCAAGATCCTGTGTTAAGGGACTTAATAAAATATCTGATCCGGGAGGCTAGCTCTACGACCGGATGCCCGACGCGGAGCAAGCTCCAGCTTCCTGGGACTTAAAGATAATATCTGATCCAGGAGGCTAGCTCGACGACCGAATGCCCGACGCGGAGCAAGATCACGTGTTAAGGGACTTAATAAAAAATATCTTATCCGGGAGGCTAGCTCTACGACCGGATGGCTGACGCGGAGCAAGATCACGCGTTAAGGGACTTAATAAAAAATATCTTATCCGGGAGGCTAGCTCTACGACCGGATGCCCGACGTGGAGCAAGATCACGCGTTAAGGGACTTAATAAAATATCTGATCCGGGAGGCTAGCTCTACGACCGGATGCCCGACGCGGAGCAAGCTCCAGCGTCCTGGGACTTAAAGAAAATATCTAATCCGGGAGGCTAGCTCCACGACCGGATGCCCGACGCGGAGCAAGATCACGCGTTAAGGGAATTAATAAAATATCTGATCCGGGAGGCTGGCTCTACGACCGGATGCCCGACGCGGAGCAAGCTCCAGCGTCCTGGGACTTAAAGAAAATATCTGATCCGGGAGGCTAGCTCTACGATCGGATGCCCGACGCGGAGCAAGATCACGCGTTAAGGGACTTAATAAAATATCTGATCCGGGAGGCTAGCTCTACGACCGGATGCCCGACGCGGAGCAAGATCACGCGTTAAGGGACTTAATAAAATATCTGATCCGGGATGCTAGCTCTACAACCGGATGCCCGACGCGGAGCAAGATCACGCGTTAAGGGACTTAATAAAATATCTGATCCGGGAGGCTAGCTCTACGACCGGATGCTCGACGCGGAGTAAGCTCCAGCGTCCTGGGAGTTAAAGAAAATATCTAATCCGGGAGGCTAGCTCTACGACCGGATGCTCGACGCGGAGCAAGATCACGCGTTAAGGGAATTAATAAAATATCTGATCCGGGAGGCTAGCTCTACGACCGGATGCCCGATGCGGAGCAAGATCACGCGTTAAGGGACTTAATAAAATATCTGATCCGGGAGGCTAGCTCTACGACCGGATGCCCGACGCGGAGTAAGCTCCAGCGTCCTGGGAGTTAAAGAAAATATCTGATCCGGGAGGCTAGCTCTACGACCGGATGCCCGACGCGGAGCAAGATCACGCGTTAAGGGAGTTAATAAAAAATATCTTATCCGGGAGGCTAGCTCTACGACCGGATGCCCGACGCGGAGCAAGATCACGCGTTAAGGGACTTAATAAAAAATATCTTATCCGGGAGGCTAGCTCTACGACCGGATGCCCGACGCGGAGCAAGATCACGCGTTAAGGGACTTAATAAAATATCTGATCCGGGAGGCTAGCTCTACGACCGGATGCCCGATGCGGAGCAAGCTCCAGCGTCCTGGGACTTAAAGAAAATATCTAATCCGGGAGGCTAGCTCTATGACCGGATGCCCGACGCGGAGCAAGATCACGCGTTAAGGGACTTAATAAAAAATATCTTATCCGGGAGGCTAGCTCTACGACCGGATGCCCGACGCGGAGCAAGATCACGCGTTAAGGGACTTAATAAAAAATATCTTATCCGGGACTCTAGCTCTACGACCGGATGGCTGACGCGGAGCAAGATCACGCGTTAAGGGACTTAATAAAAAATATCTTATCCGGGAGGCTAGCTCTACGACCGGATGCCCGACGCGGAGCAAGATCACGCGTTAAGGGACTTAATAAAATATCTGATCCGGGAGGCTAGCTCTACGACCGGATGCCCGACGCGGAGCAAGCTCCAGCGTCCTGGGACTTAAAGAAAATATCTAATCCGGGAGGCTAGCTCCACGACCGGATGCCCGACGCGGAGCAAGATCACGCGTTAAGGGAATTAATAAAATATCTGATCCGGGAGGCTGGCTCTACGACCGGATGCCCGACGCGGAGCAAGCTCCAGCGTCCTGGGACTTAAAGAAAATATCTGATCCGGGAGGCTAGCTCTACGACCGGATGCCCGACGCGGAGCAAGATCACGCGTTAAGGGACTTAATAAAATATCTGATCCGGGAGGCTAGCTCTACGACCGGATGCCCGACGCGGAGCAAGATCACGCGTTAAGGGACTTAATAAAATATCTGATCCGGGAGGCTAGCTCTACAACCGGATGCCCGACGCGGAGCAAGATCACGCGTTAAGGGACTTAATAAAATATCTGATCCGGGAGGCTAGCTCTACGACCGGATGCTCGACGCGGAGTAAGCTCCAGCGTCCTGAGAGTTAAAGAAAATATCTAATCCGGGAGGCTAGCTCTACGACCGGATGCCCGACGAGGAGCAAGATCACGCGTTAAGGGACTTAATAAAATATCTGATCCGGGAGGCTAGCTCTACGACCGGATGCCCGACGCGGAACAAGCTCCAGCGTCCTGGGACTTAAAGAAAATATCTAATCCGGGAGGCTAGCTCTACGACCGGATGCCCGACGCGGAGCAAGATCACGCGTTAAGGGACTTAATAAAATATCTGATCCGGGAGGCTAGCTCTACGACCAGATGCCCGACGCGGAGCAAGATCACGCGTTAAGGGACTTAATAAAATATCTGATCCGGGAGGCTAGCTCTACGACCGGATGCCCGACGCGGAGCAAGCTCCAGCATTCTGGGACTTACAGAAAATATCTGATCCGAGAGGCTAGCTCTACGACCGGATGCCCGACGCGGAGCAAGATCCTGTGTTAAGGGACTTAATAAAATATCTGATCCGGGAGGCTAGCTCTACGACCGGATGCCCGACGCGGAGCAAGCTCCAGCTTCCTGGGACTCAAAGAAAATATCTGATCCAGGAGGCTAGCTCGACGACCGGATGCCCGACGCGGAGCAAGATCACGCGTTAAGGGACTTAATAAAAAATATCTTATCCGGGAGGCTAGCTCTACGACCGGATGGCTGACGCGGAGCAAGATCACGCGTTAAGGGACTTAATAAAAAATATCTTATCCGGGAGGCTAGCTCTACGACCGGATGCCCGACGCGGAGCAAGATCACGCGTTAAGGGACTTAATAAAATATCTGATCCGGGAGGCTAGCTCTACGACCGGATGCCCGACGCGGAGCAAGCTCCAGCGTCCTGGGACTTAAAGAAAATATCTAATCCGGGAGGCTAGCTCCACGACCGGATGCCCGACGCGGAGCAAGATCACGCGTTAAGGGAATTAATAAAATATCTGATCCGGGAGGCTGGCTCTACGACCGGATGCCCGACGCGGAGCAAGCTCCAGCGTCCTGGGACTTAAAGAAAATATCTGATCCGGGAGGCTAGCTCTACGATCGGATGCCCGACGCGGAGCAAGATCACGCGTTAAGGGACTTAATAAAATATCTGATCCGGGAGGCTAGCTCTACGACCGGATGCCCGACGCGGAGCAAGATCACGCGTTAAGGGACTTAATAAAATATCTGATCCGGGAGGCTAGCTCTACAACCGGATGCCCGACGCGGAGCAAGATCACGCGTTAAGGGACTTAATAAAATATCTGATCCGGGAGGCTAGCTCTACGACCGGATGCTCGACGCGGAGTAAGCTCCAGCGTCCTGGGAGTTAAAGAAAATATCTAATCCGGGAGGCTAGCTCTACGACCGGATGCCCGACGCGTAGCAAGATCACGCGTTAAGGGAATTAATAAAATATCTGATCCGGGAGGCTAGCTCTACGACCGGATGCCCGATGCGGAGCAAGATCACGCGTTAAGGGACTTAATAAAATATCTGATCCGGGAGGCTAGCTCTACGACCGGATGCCCGACGCGGAGTAAGCTCCAGCGTCCTGGGAGTTAAAGAAAATATCTGATCCGGGAGGCTAGCTCTACGACCGGATGCCCGACGCGGAGCAAGATCACGCGTTAAGGGAGTTAATAAAAAATATCTTATCCGGGAGGCTAGCTCTACGACCGGATGCCCGACGCGGAGCAAGATCACGCGTTAAGGGACTTAATAAAAAATATCTTATCCGGGAGGCTAGCTCTACGACCGGATGCCCGACGCGGAGCAAGATCACGCGTTAAGGGACTTAATAAAATATCTGATCCGGGAGGCTAGCTCTACGACCGGATGCCCGACGCGGAGCAAGCTCCAGCGTCCTGGGACTTAAAGAAAATATCTAATCCGGGAGGCTAGCTCTACGACCGGATGCCCGACGCGGAGGAAGATCACGCGTTAAGGGACTTAATAAAAAATATCTTATCCGGGAGGCTAGCTCTACGACCGGATGCCCGACGCGGAGCAAGATCACGCGTTAAGGGACTTAATAAAATATCTGATCCGGGAGGCTAGCTCTACGACCGGATGCCCGACGCGGATCAAGCTCCAGCGTTCTGGGACTTACAGAAAATATCTGATCCGAGAGGCTAGCTCTACGACCGGATGCCCGACGCGGAGCAAGATCCTGTGTTAAGGGACTTAATAAAATATCTGATCCGGGAGGCTAGCTCTACGACCGGATGCCCGACGCGGAGCAAGCTCCAGCTTCCTGGGACTTAAAGATAATATCTGATCCAGGAGGCTAGCTCGACGACCGAATGCCCGACGCGGAGCAAGATCACGCGTTAAGGGACTTAATAAAAAATATCTTATCCGGGAGGCTAGCTCTACGACCGGATGGCTGACGCGGAGCAAGATCACGCGTTAAGGGACTTAATAAAAAATATCTTATCCGGGAGGCTAGCTCTACGACCGGATGCCCGACGCGGAGCAAGATCACGCGTTAAGGGACTTAATAAAATATCTGATCCGGGAGGCTAGCTCTACGACCGGATGCCCGACGCGGAGCAAGCTCCAGCGTCCTGGGACTTAAAGAAAATATCTAATCCGGGAGGCTAGCTCCACGACCGGATGCCCGACGCGGAGCAAGATCACGCGTTAAGGGAATTAATAAAATATCTGATCCGGGAGGCTGGCTCTACGACCGGATGCCCGACGCGGAGCAAGCTCCAGCGTTCTGGGACTTAAAGAAAATATCTGATCCGGGAGGCTAGCTCTACGATCGGATGCCCGACGCGGAGCAAGATCACGCGTTAAGGGACTTAATAAAATATCTGATCCGGGAGGCTAGCTCTACGACCGGATGCCCGACGCGGAGCAAGATCACGCGTTAAGGGACTTAATAAAATATCTGATCCGGGAGGCTAGCTCTACAACCGGATGCCCGACGCGGAGCAAGATCACGCGTTAAGGGACTTAATAAAATATCTGATCCGGGAGGCTAGCTCTACGACCGGATGCTCGACGCGGAGTAAGCTCCAGCGTCCTGGGAGTTAAAGAAAATATCTAATCCGGGAGGCTAGCTCTACGACCGGATGCCCGACGCGGAGCAAGATCACGCGTTAAGGGAATTAATAAAATATCTGATCCGGGAGGCTAGCTCTACGACCGGATGCCCGATGCGGAGCAAGATCACGCGTTAAGGGACTTAATAAAATATCTGATCCGGGAGGCTAGCTCTACGACCGGATGCCCGACGCGGAGTAAGCTCCAGCGTCCTGGGAGTTAAAGAAAATATCTGATCCGGGAGGCTAGCTCTACGACCGGATGCCCGACGCGGAGCAAGATCACGCGTTAAGGGAGTTAATAAAAAATATCTTATCCGGGAGGCTAGCTCTACGACCGGATGCCCGACGCGGAGCAAGATCACGCGTTAAGGGACTTAATAAAAAATATCTTATCCGGGAGGCTAGCTCTACGACCGGATGCCCGACGCGGAGCAAGATCACGCGTTAAGGGACTTAATAAAATATCTGATCCGGGAGGCTAGCTCTACGACCGGATGCCCGACGCGGAGCAAGCTCCAGCGTCCTGGGACTTAAAGAAAATATCTAATCCGGGAGGCTAGCTCTACGACCGGATGCCCGACGCGGAGGAAGATCACGCGTTAAGGGACTTAATAAAAAATATCTTATCCGGGAGGCTAGCTCTACGACCGGATGCCCGACGCGGAGCAAGATCACGCGTTAAGGGACTTAATAAAATATCTGATCCGGGAGGCTAGCTCTACGACCGGATGCCCGACGCGGATCAAGCTCCAGCGTTCTGGGACTTACAGAAAATATCTGATCCGAGAGGCTAGCTCTACGACCGGATGCCCGACGCGGAGCAAGATCCTGTGTTAAGGGACTTAATAAAATATCTGATCCGGGAGGCTAGCTCTACGACCGGATGCCCGACGCGGAGCAAGCTCCAGCTTCCTGGGACTTAAAGATAATATCTGATCCAGGAGGCTAGCTCGACGACCGAATGCCCGACGCGGAGCAAGATCACGCGTTAAGGGACTTAATAAAAAATATCTTATCCGGGAGGCTAGCTCTACGACCGGATGCCCGACGCGGAGCAAGATCACGCGTTAAGGGACTTAATAAAATATCTGATCCGGGAGGCTAGCTCTACGACCGGATGCCCGACGCGGAGCAAGCTCCAGCGTCCTGGGACTTAAAGAAAATATCTAATCCGGGAGGCTAGCTCCACGACCGGATGCCCGACGCGGAGCAAGATCACGCGTTAAGGGAATTAATAAAATATCTGATCCGGGAGGCTGGCTCTACGACCGGATGCCCGACGCGGAGCAAGCTCCAGCGTCCTGGGACTTAAAGAAAATATCTGATCCGGGAGGCTAGCTCTACGATCGGATGCCCGACGCGGAGCAAGATCACGCGTTAAGGGACTTAATAAAATATCTGATCCGGGAGGCTAGCTCTACGACCGGATGCCCGACGCGGAGCAAGATCACGCGTTAAGGGACTTAATAAAATATCTGATCCGGGATGCTAGCTCTACAACCGGATGCCCGACGCGGAGCAAGATCACGCGTTAAGGGACTTAATAAAATATCTGATCCGGGAGGCTAGCTCTACGACCGGATGCTCGACGCGGAGTAAGCTCCAGCGTCCTGGGAGTTAAAGAAAATATCTAATCCGGGAGGCTAGCTCTACGACCGGATGCCCGACGCGGAGCAAGATCACGCGTTAAGGGAATTAATAAAATATCTGATCCGGGAGGCTAGCTCTACGACCGGATGCCCGATGCGGAGCAAGATCACGCGTTAAGGGACTTAATAAAATATCTGATCCGGGAGGCTAGCTCTACGACCGGATGCCCGACGCGGAGTAAGCTCCAGCGTCCTGGGAGTTAAAGAAAATATCTGATCCGGGAGGCTAGCTCTACGACCGGATGCCCGACGCGGAGCAAGATCACGCGTTAAGGGAGTTAATAAAAAATATCTTATCCGGGAGGCTAGCTCTACGACCGGATGCCCGACGCGGAGCAAGATCACGCGTTAAGGGACTTAATAAAAAATATCTTATCCGGGAGGCTAGCTCTACGATCGGATGCCCGACGCGGAGCAAGATCACGCGTTAAGGGACTTAATAAAATATCTGATCCGGGAGGCTAGCTCTACGACCGGATGCCCGATGCGGAGCAAGCTCCAGCGTCCTGGGACTTAAAGAAAATATCTAATCCGGGAGGCTAGCTCTATGACCGGATGCCCGACGCGGAGCAAGATCACGCGTTAAGGGACTTAATAAAAAATATCTTATCCGGGAGGCTAGCTCTACGACCGGATGCCCGACGCGGAGCAAGATCACGCGTTAAGGGACTTAATAAAATATCTGATCCAGGAGGCTAGCTCTACGACCGGATGCCCGACGCGGAGCAAGATCACGCGTTAAGGGACTTAATAAAATATCTGATCCAGGAGGCTAGCTCTACGACCGGATGCCCGACGCAGAGCAAGATCACGCGTTAAGGGACTTAAAAAAATATCTGATCCGGGAGGCTAGCTCTACGACCGGATGCCCGGCGCGGAGCAAGCTCCAGCGTCCTGGGACTTAAAGAAAATATCTGATCTAGGAGGCTAGCTCGACGACCGGATGCCCGACGCGGAGCAAGATCACGCGTTAAGGGACATAATAAAAAATATCTTATCCGGGAGGCTAGCTCTACGACCGGATGCCCGACGCGGAGCAAGATCACGCGTTAAGGGACTTAATAAAAAATATCTTATCTGGGAGGCTAGCTCTACGACCGGATGCCCGACGCGGAGCAAGATCACGCGTTAAGGGACTTAATAAAATATCTGATCCGGGAGGCTAGCTCTACGACCGGATGCCCGACGCGGAGCAAGTTCCAGCGTCCTGGGACTTAAAGAAAATATCTAATCCGGGAGGCTAGCTCTACGACCGGATGCCCGACGCGGAGCAAGATCACGCGTTAAGGGAATTAATAAAATATCTGATCCGGGAGGCTGGCTCTACGACCGGATGCCCGACGCGGAGCAAGCTCCAGCGTCCTGGGACTTAAAGAAAATATCTGATCCGTGAGGCTAGCTTTACGACCGGATGCCCGACGCGGAGCAAGATCACGCGTTAAGGGACTTAATAAAATATCTGATCCGGGAGGCTAGCTCTACGACCGGATGCCCGACGCGGAGCAAGCTCCAGCGTCCTGGGACTTAAAGAAAATATCTAATCCGGGAGGCTAGCTCTACGACCGGATGCCCGACGCGGAGCAAGATCACGCGTTAAGGGAATTAATAAAATATCTGATCCGGGAGGCTGGCTCTACGACCGGATGCCCGACGCGGAGCAAGCTCCAGCGTCCTGGGACTTAAAGAAAATATCTGATCCGGGAGGCTAGCTCTACGACCGGATGCCCGACGCAGAGCAAGATCACGCGTTAAGGGACTTAATAAAATATCTGATCCGGGAGGCTAGCTCTACGACCGGATGCCCGACGCGGAGCAAGATCACGCGTTAAGGGACTTAATAAAATATCTGATCCGGGAGGCTAGCTCTACAACCGGATGCCCGACGCGGAGCAAGATCACGCGTTAAGGGACTTAATAAAATATCTGATCCGGGAGGCTAGCTCTACGACCGGATGCTCGACGCGGAGCAAGATCACGCGTTAAGGGACTTAATAAAATATCTGATCCGGGAGGCTAGCTCTACGACCGGATGCCCGATGTGGAGCAAGATCACGCGTTAAGGGACTTAATAAAATATTTGATCCGGGAGGCTAGCTCTACGACTGGATGCCCGACGCGGAGCAAGATCACGCGTTAAGGGAATTAATAAAATATCTGATCCGGGAGGCTGGCTCTACGACCGGATGCCCGACGCGGAGCAAGCTCCAGCGTCCTGGGACTTAAAGAAAATATCTGATCCGGGAGGCTAGCTCTACGACTGGATGCCCGACGCGGAGCAAGATCACGCGTTAAGGGACTTAATAAAATATCTGATCCGGGAGGCTAGCTCTACGACCGGATGCCCGACGCGGAGCAAGATCACGCGTTAAGGGACTTAATAAAATATCTGATCCGGGAGGCTAGCTCTACAACCGGATGCCCGACGCGGAGCAAGATCACGCGTTAAGGGACTTAATAAAATATCTGATCCGGGAGGCTAGCTCTACAACCGGATGCCCGACGCGGAGGAAGATCACGCGTTAAGGGACTTAATAAAATATCTGATCCGGGAGGCTAGCTCTACGACCGGATGCTCGACGCGGAGCAAGATCACGCGTTAAGGGACTTAATAAAATATCTGATCCGGGAGGCTAGCTCTACGACCGGATGCCCGATGCGGAGCAAGATCACGCGTTAATGGACTTAATAAAATATTTGATCCGGGAGGCTAGCTCTACGACTGGATGCCCGACGCGGAGCAAGCTCCAGCGTCCTGGGACTTAAGGAAAATATCTGATCCGGGAGGCTAGCTCTACGACCGGATGCCCGACGCGGAGCAAGATCCTGTGTTAAGGGACTTAATAAAATATCTGATCCGGGAGGCTAGCTCTACGACCGGATGCCCGACGCGGAGCAAGCTCCAGCTTCCTGGGACTTAAAGAAAATATCTGATCCAGGAGGCTAGCTCGACGACCGGATGCCCGACGCGGAGCAAGATCACGCGTTAAGGGACTTAATAAAAAATATCTTATCCGGGAGGCTAGCTCTACGACCGGATGGCTGACGCGGAGCAAGATCACGCGTTAAGGGACTTAATAAAAAATATCTTATCCGGGAGGCTAGCTCTACGACCGGATGCCCGACGCGGAGCAAGATCACGCGTTAAGGGACTTAATAAAATATCTGATCCGGGAGGCTAGCTCTACGACCGGATGCCCGACGCGGAGCAAGCTCCAGCGTCCTGGGACTTAAAGAAAATATCTAATCCGGGAGGCTAGCTCCACGACCGGATGCCCGACGCGGAGCAAGATCACGCGTTAAGGGAATTAATAAAATATCTGATCCGGGAGGCTGGCTCTACGACCGGATGCCCGACGCGGAGCAAGCTCCAGCGTCCTGGGACTTAAAGAAAATATCTGATCCGGGAGGCTAGCTCTACGATCGGATGCCCGACGCGGAGCAAGATCACGCGTTAAGGGACTTAATAAAATATCTGATCCGTGAGGCTAGCTCTACGACCGGATGCCCGACGCGGAGCAAGATCACGCGTTAAGGGACTTAATAAAATATCTGATCCGGGATGCTAGCTCTACAACCGGATGCCCGACGCGGAGCAAGATCACGCGTTAAGGGACTTAATAAAATATCTGATCCGGGAGGCTAGCTCTACGACCGGATGCTAGACGCGGAGTAAGCTCCAGCGTCCTGGGAGTTAAAGAAAATATCTAATCCGGGAGGCTAGCTCTACGACCGGATGCCCGACGCGGAGCAAGATCACGCGTTAAGGGAATTAATAAAATATCTGATCCGGGAGGCTAGCTCTACGACCGGATGCCCGATGCGGAGCAAGATCACGCGTTAAGGGACTTAATAAAATATCTGATCCGGGAGGCTAGCTCTACGACCGGATGCCCGACGCGGAGTAAGCTCCAGCGTCCTGGGAGTTAAAGAAAATATCTGATCCGGGAGGCTAGCTCTACGACCGGATGCCCGACGCGGAGCAAGATCACGCGTTAAGGGAGTTAATAAAAAATATCTTATCCGGGAGGCTAGCTCTACGACCGGATGCCCGACGCGGAGCAAGATCACGCGTTAAGGGACTTAATAAAAAATATCTTATTTGGGAGGCTAGCTCTACGACCGGATGCCCGACGCGGAGCAAGATCACGCGTTAAGGGACTTAATAAAATATCTGATTCGGGAGGCTAGCTCTACGACCGGATGCCCGATGCGGAGCAAGCTCCAGCGTCCTGGGACTTAAAGAAAATATCTAATCCGGGAGGCTAGCTCTATGACCGGATGCCCGACGCGGAGCAAGATCACGCGTTAAGGGACTTAATAAAAAATATCTTATCCGGGAGGCTAGCTCTACGACCGGATGCCCGACGCGGAGCAAGATCACGCGTTAAGGGACTTAATAAAATATCTGATCCAGGAGGCTAGCTCTACGACCGGATGCCCGACGCGGAGCAAGATCACGCGTTAAGGGACTTAATAAAATATCTGATCCAGGAGGCTAGCTCTACGACCGGATGCCCGACGCGGAGCAAGATCACGCGTTAAGGGACTTAAAAAAATATCTGATCCGGGAGGCTAGCTCTACGACCGGATGCCCGGCGCGGAGCAAGCTCCAGCGTCCTGGGACTTAAAGAAAATATCTGATCCAGGAGGCTAGCTCGACGACCGGATGCCCGACGCGGAGCAAGATCACGCGTTAAGGGACATAATAAAAAATATCTTATCCGGGAGGCTAGCTCTACGACCGGATGCCCGACGCGGAGCAAGATCACGCGTTAAGGGACTTAATAAAAAATATCTTATCTGGGAGGCTAGCTCTACGACCGGATGCCCGACGCGGAGCAAGATCACGCGTTAAGGGACTTAATAAAATATCTGATCCGGGAGGCTAGCTCTACGACCGGATGCCCGACGCGGAGCAAGTTCCAGCGTCCTGGGACTTAAAGAAAATATCTAATCCGGGAGGCTAGCTCTACGACCGGATGCCCGACGCGGAGCAAGATCACGCGTTAGGGGAATTAATAAAATATCTGATCCGGGAGGCTGGCTCTACGACCGGATGCCCGACGCGGAGCAAGCTCCAGCGTCCTGGGACTTAAAGAAAATATCTGATCCGGGAGGCTAGCTTTACGACCGGATGCCCGACGCGGAGCAAGATCACGCGTTAAGGGACTTAATAAAATATCTGATCCGGGAGGCTAGCTCTACGATCGGATGCCCGACGCGGAGCAAGATCACGCGTTAAGGGACTTAATAAAATATCTGATCCGGGAGGCTAGCTCTACGACCGGATGCCCGACGCGGAGCAAGATCACGCGTTAAGGGACTTAATAAAATATCTGATCCGGGATGCTAGCTCTACAACCGGATGCCCGACGCGGAGCAAGATCACGCGTTAAGGGACTTAATAAAATATCTGATCCGGGAGGCTAGCTCTACGACCGGATGCTCGACGCGGAGTAAGCTCCAGCGTCCTGGGAGTTAAAGAAAATATCTAATCCGGGAGGCTAGCTCTACGACCGGATGCCCGACGCGGAGCAAGATCACGCGTTAAGGGAATTAATAAAATATCTGATCCGGGAGGCTAGCTCTACGACCGGATGCCCGATGCGGAGCAAGATCACGCGTTAAGGGACTTAATAAAATATCTGATCCGGGAGGCTAGCTCTACGACCGGATGCCCGACGCGGAGTAAGCTCCAGCGTCCTGGGAGTTAAAGAAAATATCTGATCCGGGAGGCTAGCTCTACGACCGGATGCCCGACGCGGAGCAAGATCACGCGTTAAGGGAGTTAATAAAAAATATCTTATCCGGGAGGCTAGCTCTACGACCGGATGCCCGACGCGGAGCAAGATCACGCGTTAAGGGACTTAATAAAAAATATCTTATCCGGGAGGCTAGCTCTACGACCGGATGCCCGACGCGGAGCAAGATCACGCGTTAAGGGACTTAATAAAATATCTGATCCGGGAGGCTAGCTCTACGACCGGATGCCCGATGCGGAGCAAGCTCCAGCGTCCTGGGACTTAAAGAAAATATCTAATCCGGGAGGCTAGCTCTATGACCGGATGCCCGACGCGGAGCAAGATCACGCGTTAAGGGACTTAATAAAAAATATCTTATCCGGGAGGCTAGCTCTACGACCGGATGCCCGACGCGGAGCAAGATCACGCGTTAAGGGACTTAATAAAATATCTGATCCAGGAGGCTAGCTCTACGACCGGATGCCCGACGCGGAGCAAGATCACGCGTTAAGGGACTTAATAAAATATCTGATCCAGGAGGCTAGCTCTACGACCGGATGCCCGACGCGGAGCAAGATCACGCGTTAAGGGACTTAAAAAAATATCTGATCCGGGAGGCTAGCTCTACGACCGGATGCCCGGCGCGGAGCAAGCTCCAGCGTCCTGGGACTTAAAGAAAATATCTGATCCAGGAGGCTAGCTCGACGACCGGATGCCCGACGCGGAGCAAGATCACGCGTTAAGGGACATAATAAAAAATATCTTATCCGGGAGGCTAGCTCTACGACCGGATGCCCGACGCGGAGCAAGATCACGCGTTAAGGGACTTAATAAAAAATATCTTATCTGGGAGGCTAGCTCTACGACCGGATGCCCGACGCGGAGCAAGATCACGCGTTAAGGGACTTAATAAAATATCTGATCCGGGAGGCTAGTTCTACGACCGGATGCCCGACGCGGAGCAAGTTCCAGCGTCCTGGGACTTAAAGAAAATATCTAATCCGGGAGGCTAGCTCTAAGACCGGATGCCCGACGCGGAGCAAGATCACGCGTTAGGGGAATTAATAAAATATCTGATCCGGGAGGCTGGCTCTACGACCGGATGCCCGACGCGGAGCAAGCTCCAGCGTCCTGGGACTTAAAGAAAATATCTGATCCGGGAGGCTAGCTTTACGACCGGATGCCCGACGCGGAGCAAGATCACGCGTTAAGGGACTTAATAAAATATCTGATCCGGGAGGATAGCTCTACGACCGGATGCCCGACGCGGAGCAAGCTCCAGCGTCCTGGGACTTAAAGAAAATATCTAATCCGGGAGGCTAGCTCTACGACCGGATGCCCGACGCGGAGCAAGATCACGCGTTAAGGGAATTAATAAAATATCTGATCCGGGAGGCTGGCTCTACGACCGGATGCCCGACGCGGAGCAAGCTCCAGCGTCCTGGGACTTAAAGAAAATATCTGATCCGGGAGGCTAGCTCTACGACCGGATGCCCGACGCAGAGCAAGATCACGCGTTAAGGGACTTAATAAAATATCTGATCCGGGAGGCTAGCTCTACGACCGGATGCCCGACGCGGAGCAAGATCACGCGTTAAGGGACTTAATAAAATATCTGATCCGGGAGGCTAGCTCTACAACCGGATGCCCGACGCGGAGCAAGATCACGCGTTAAGGGACTTAATAAAATATCTGATCCGGGAGGCTAGCTCTACGACCGGATGCTCGACGTGGAGCAAGATCACGCGTTAAGGGACTTAATAAAATATCTGATCCGGGAGGCTAGCTCTACGACCGGATGCCCGATGTGGAGCAAGATCACGCGTTAAGGGACTTAATAAAATATTTGATCCGGGAGGCTAGCTCTACGACTGGATGCCCGACGCGGAGCAAGATCACGCGTTAAGGGAATTAATAAAATATCTGATCCGGGAGGCTGGCTCTACGACCGGATGCCCGACGCGGAGCAAGCTCCAGCGTCCTGGGACTTAAAGAAAATATCTGATCCGGGAGGCTAGCTCTACGACCGGATGCCCGACGCGGAGCAAGATAATGCGTTAAGGGACTTAATAAAATATCTGATCCGGGAGGCTAGCTCTACGACCGGATGCCCGACGCGGAGCAAGATCACGCGTTAAGGGACTTAATAAAATATCTGATCCGGGAGGCTAGCTCTACAACCGGATGCCCGACGCGGAGGAAGATCACGCGTTAAGGGACTTAATAAAATATCTGATCCGGGAGGCTAGCTCTACGACCGGATGCTCGACGCGGAGCAAGATCACGCGTTAAGGGACTTAATAAAATATCTGATCCGGGAGGCTAGCTCTACGACCGGATGCCCGATGCGGAGCAAGATCACGCGTTAATGGACTTAATAAAATATTTGATCCGGGAGGCTAGCTCTACGACTAGATGCCCGACGCGGAGCAAGCTCCAGCGTCCTGGGACTTAAGGAAAATATCTGATCCGGGAGGCTAGCTCTACGACCGGATGCCCGACGCGGAGCAAGATCACGCGTTAAGGGACTTAATAAAATATCTGATCCGGGAGGCTAGCTCTACGACCGGATGCCCGACGCGGAGCAAGCTCCAGCGTCCTGGGACTTAAAGAAAATATCTGATCCGGGAGGCTAGCTCTACGACCGGATGCCCGACGCGGAGCAAGATCACGCGTTAAGGGACTTAATAAAATATCTGATCCGGGAGGCTAGCTCTACGACCGGATGCCCGGCGCGGAGCAAGCTCCAGCGTCCTGGGACTTAAAGAAAATATCTGATCCTGGAGGCTAGCTCTACGACCGGATGCCCGACGCGGAGCAAGATCACGCGTTAAGGGACTTAATAAAAAATATCTTATCCGGGAGGCTAGCTCTACGACCGGATGCCCGACGCGGAGCAAGATCACGCGTTAAGGGACTTAATAAAAAATATCTTATCCGGGAGGCTAGCTCTACGACCGGATGCCCGACGCGGAGCAAGATCACGCGTTAAGGGACTTAATAAAATATCTGATCCGGGAGGCTAGCTCTACGACCGGATGCCCGACGCGGAGCAAGCTCCAGCGTCCTGGGACTTAAAGAAAATATCTAATCCGGGAGGCTAGCTCTATGACCGGATGCCCGACGCGGAGCAAGATCACGCGTTAAGGGACTTAATAAAAAATATCTTATCCGGGAGGCTAGCTCTACGACCGGATGCCCGACGCGGAGCAAGATCACGCGTTAAGGGACTTAATAAAATATCTGATCCAGGAGGCTAGCTCTACGACCGGATGCCCGACGCGGAGCAAGATCACGCGTTAAGGGACTTAATAAAATATCTGATCCGGGAGGCTAGCTCTACGACCGGATGCCCGACGCGGAGCAAGATCACGCGTTAAGGGACTTAATAAAATATCTGATCCGGGAGGCTAGCTCTACGACCGGATGCCCGACGCGGAGCAAGCTCCAGCGTGCTGGGACTTAAAGAAAATATCTAATCCGGGAGGCTAGCTGTACGACCGGATGCCCGACGCGGAGCAAGATCACGCGTTAAGGGACTTAATAAAATATCTGATCCGGGAGGCTAGCTCTACGACCTGATGCCCGACGCGGAGCAAGATCACGCGTTAAGGGACTTAATAAAATATCTGATCCGGGAGGCTAGCTCTACGACCGGATGCCCGACGCGGAGCAAGCTCCAGCAGTCTGGGACTTACAGAAAATATCTGATCCGAGAGGCTAGCTCTACGACCGGATGCCCGACGCGGAGCAAGATCCTGTGTTAAGGGACTTAATAAAATATCTGATCCGGGAGGCTAGCTCTACGACCGGATGCCCGACGCGGAGCAAGCTCCAGCTTCCTGGGACTTAAAGAAAATATCTGATCCAGGAGGCTAGCTCGACGACCGGATGCCCGACGCGGAGCAAGATAACGCGTTAAGGGATTTAATAAAAAATATCTTATCCGGGAGGCTAGCTCTACGACCGGATGCCCGACGCGGAGCAAGATCACGCGTTAGGGGACTTAATAAAAAATATCTTATCCGGGAGGCTAGCTCTACGACCGGATGCCCGACGCGGAGCAAGATCACGCGTTAAGGGACTTAATAAAATATCTGATCCGGGAGGCTAGCTCTACGACCGGATGCCCGACGCGGAGCAAGATCACGCGTTAAGGGAATTAATAAAATATCTGATCCGGGAGGCTGGCTCTACGACCGGATGCCCGACGCGGAGCAAGCTCCAGCGTCCTGGGACTTAAAGAAAATATCTGATCCGGGAGGCTAGCTCTACGACCGGATGCCCGACGCGGAGCAAGATCACGCGTTAAGGGACTTAATAAAATATCTGATCCGGGAGGCTAGCTCTACGACCGGATGCCCGACGCGGAGCAAGATCACGCGTTAAGGGACTTAATAAAATATCTGATCCGGGAGGCTAGCTCTACGACCGGATGCCCGACGCGGAGCAAGATCACGCGTTAAGGGACTTAATAAAATATCTGATCCGGGAGGCTAGCTCTACAACCGGATGCCCGACGCGGAGCAAGATCACGCGTTAAGGGACTTAATAAAATATCTGATCCGGGAGGCTAGCTCTACGACCGGATGCTCGACGCGGAGCAAGATCACGCGTTAAGGGACTTAATAAAATATCTGATCCGGGAGGCTAGCTCTACGACCGGATGCCCGATGCGGAGCAAGATCACGCGTTAAGGGACTTAATAAAATATTTGATCCGGGAGGCTAGCTCTACGACTAGATGCCCGACGCGGAGCAAGCTCCAGCGTCCTGGGACTTAAAGAAAATATCTGATCCGGGAGGCTAGCTCTACGACCGGATGCCCGACGCGGAGCAAGATCACGCGTTAAGGGACTTAATAAAATATCTGATCCGGGAGGCTAGCTCTACGACCGGATGCCCAACGCGGAGCAAGATCACGCGTTAAGGGACTTAATAAAATATCTGATCCGGGAGGCTAGCTCTACGACCGGATGCCCGACGCGGAGCAAGCTCCAGCGTCCTGGGACTTAAAGAAAATATCTGATCCGGGAGGCTAGCTCTACGACCGGATGCCCGACGCGGAGCAAGATCACGCGTTAAGGGACTTAATAAAATATCTGATCCGGGAGGCTAGCTCTACGACCGGATGCCCGGCGCGGAGCAAGCTCCAGCGTCCTGGGACTTAAAGAAAATATCTGATCCAGGAGGCTAGCTCTACGACCGGATGCCCGACGCGGAGCAAGATCACGCGTTAAGGGACTTAATAAAAAATATCTTATCCGGGAGGCTAGCTCTACGACCGGATGCCCGACGCGGAGCAAGATCACGCGTTAAGGGACTTAATAAAAAATATCTTATCCGGGAGGCTAGCTCTACGACCGGATGCCCGACGCGGAGCAAGATCACGCGTTAAGGGACTTAATAAAAAATATCTTATCCGGGAGGCTAGCTCTACGACCGGATGCCCGACGCGGAGCAAGATCACGCGTTAAGGGACTTAATAAAATATCTGATCCGGGAGGCTAGCTCTACGACCGGATGCCCGACGCGGAGCAAGCTCCAGCGTCCTGGGACTTAAAGAAAATATCTAATCCGGGAGGCTAGCTCTACGACCGGATGCCCGACGCGGAGCAAGATCACGCGTTAAGGGACTTAATAAAAAATATCTTATCCGGGAGGCTAGCTCTACGACCGGATGCCCGACGCGGAGCAAGATCACGCGTTAAGGGACTTAATAAAATATCTGATCCAGGATGCTAGCTCTACGACCGGATGCCCGACGCGGAGCAAGATCACGCGTTAAGGGACTTAATAAAATATCTGATCCGGGAGGCTAGCTCTACGACCAGATGCCCGACGCGGAGCAAGATCACGCGTTAAGGGACTTAATAAAATATCTGATCCGGGAGGCTAGCTCTACGACCGGATGCCCGACGCGGAGCAAGCTCCAGCGTCCTGGGACTTAAAGAAAATATCTAATCCGGGAGGCTAGCTCTACGACCGGATGCCCGACGCGGAGCAAGATCACGCGTTAAGGGACTTAATAAAATATCTGATCCGGGAGGCTAGCTCTACGACCAGATGCCCGACGCGGAGCAAGATCACGCGTTAAGGGACTTAATAAAATATCTGATCCGGGAGGCTAGCTCTACGACCGGATGCCCGACGCGGAGCAAGCTCCAGCGTTCTGGGACTTACAGAAAATATCTGATCCGAGAGGCTAGCTCTACGACCGGATGCCCGACGCGGAGCAAGATCCTGTGTTAAGGAACTTAATAAAATATCTGATCCGGGAGGCTAGCTCTACGACCGGATGCCCGACGCGGAGCAAGCTCCAGCTTCCAGGGACTTAAAGAAAATATCTGATCCAGGAGGCTAGCTCGACGACCGGATGCCCGACGCGGAGCAAGATAACGCGTTAAGGGACTTAATAAAAAATATCTTATCCGGGAGGCTAGCTCTACGACCGGATGCCCGACGCGGAGCAAGATCACGCGTTAAGGGACTTAATAAAAAATATCTTATCCGGGAGGCTAGCTCTACGACCGGATGCCCGACGCGGAGCAAGATCACGCGTTAAGGGACTTAATAAAATATCTGATCCGGGAGGCTAGCTCTACGACCGGATGCCCGACGCGGAGCAAGCTCCAGCGTCCTGTGACTTAAAGAAAATATCTAATCCGGGAGGCTAGCTCTACGACCGGATGCCCGACGCGGAGCAAGATCACGCGTTAAGGGAATTAATAAAATATCTGATCCGGGAGGCTGGCTCTACGACCGGATGCCCGACGCGGAGCAAGCTCCAGCGTCCTGGGACTTAAAGAAAATATCTGATCCGGGAGGCTAGCTCTACGACCGGATGCCCGACGCGGAGCAAGATCACGCGTTAAGGGACTTAATAAAATATCTGATCCGGGAGGCTAGCTCTACGACCGGATGCCCGACGCGGAGCAAGATCACGCGTTAAGGGACTTAATAAAATATCTGATCCGGGAGGCTAGCTCTACAACCGGATGCCCGACGCGGAGCAAGCTCCAGCGTCCTGGGACTTAAAGAAAATATCTAATCCGGGAGGCTAGCTCTACGACCGGATGCCCGACGCGGAGCAAGATCACGCGTTAAGGGACTTAATAAAAAATATCTTATCCGGGAGGCTAGCTCTACGACCGGATGCCCGACGCGGAGCAAGATCACGCGTTAAGGGACTTAATAAAATATCTGATCCAGGAGGCTAGCTCTACGACCGGATGCCCGACGCGGAGCAAGATCACGCGTTAAGGGACTTAATAAAATATCTGATCCGGGAGGCTAGCTCTACGACCGGATGCCCGACGCGGAGCAAGATCACGCGTTAAGGGACTTAATAAAATATCTGATCCGGGAGGCTAGCTCTACGACCGGATGCCCGACGCGGAGCAAGCTCCAGCGTCCTGGGACTTAAAGAAAATATCTAATCCGGGAGGCTAGCTCTACGACCGGATGCCCGACGCGGAGCAAGATCACGCGTTAAGGGACTTAATAAAATATCTGATCCGGGAGGCTAGCTCTACGACCGGATGCCCGACGCGGAGCAAGCTCCAGCGTCCTGGGACTTAAAGAAAATATCTAATCCGGGAGGCTAGCTCTACGACCGGATGCCCGACGCGGAGCAAGATCACGCGTTAAGGGACTTAATAAAATATCTGATCCGGGAGGCTAGCTCTACGACCAGATGCCCGACGCGGAACAAGATCACGCGTTAAGGGACTTAATAAAATATCTGATCCGGGAGGCTAGCTCTACGACCGGATGCCCGACGCGGAGCAAGCTCCAGCGTTCTGGGACTTACAGAAAATATCTGATCCGAGAGGCTAGCTCTACGACCGGATGCCCGACGCGGAGCAAGATCCTGTGATAAGGGACTTAATAAAATATCTGATCCGGGAGGCTAGCTCTACGACCGGATGCCCGACGCGGAGCAAGCTCCAGCTTCCAGGGACTTAAAGAAAATATCTGATCCAGGAGGCTAGCTCGACGACCGGATGCCCGACGCGGAGCAAGATAACGCGTTAAGGGACTTAATAAAAAATATCTTATCCGGGAGGCTAGCTCTACGACCGGATGCCCGACGCGGAGCAAGATCACGCGTTAAGGGACTTAATAAAATATCTGATCCGGGAGGCTAGCTCTACAACCGGATGCCCGACGCGGAGCAAGATCACGCGTTAAGGGACTTAATAAAATATCTGATCCGGGAGGCTAGCTCTACGACCGGATGCTCGACGCGGAGCAAGATCACGCGTTAAGGGACTTAATAAAATATCTGATCCGGGAGGCTAGCTCTACGACCGGATGCCCGATGCGGAGCAAGATCACGCGTTAAGGGACTTAATAAAATATTTGATCCGGGAGGCTAGCTCTACGACTAGATGCCCGACGCGGAGCAAGCTCCAGCGTCCTGGGACTTAAAGAAAATATCTGATCCGGGAGGCTAGCTCTACGACCGGATGCCCGACGTGGAGCAAGATCACGCGTTAAGGGACTTAATAAAATATCTGATCCGGGAGGCTAGCTCTACGACCGGATGCCCGACGCGGAGCAAGATCACGCGTTAAGGGACTTAATAAAATATCTGATCCGGGAGGCTAGCTCTACGACCGGATGCCCGACGCGGAGCAAGCTCCAGCGTCCTGGGACTTAAAGAAAATATCTGATCCGGGAGGCTAGCTCTACGACCGGATGCCCGACGCGGAGCAAGATCACGCGTTAAGGGACTTAATAAAATATCTGATCCGGGAGGCTAGCTCTACGACCGGATGCCCGGCGCGGAGCAAGCTCCAGCGTCCTGGGACTTAAAGAAAATATCTGATCCAGGAGGCTAGCTCTACGACCGGATGCCCGACGCGGAGCAAGATCACGCGTTAAGGGACTTAATAAAAAATATCTTATCCGGGAGGCTAGCTCTACGACCGGATGCCCGACGCGGAGCAAGATCACGCGTTAAGGGACTTAATAAAAAATATCTTATCCGGGAGGCTAGCTCTACGACCGGATGCCCGACGCGGAGCAAGATCACGCGTTAAGGGACTTAATAAAAAATATCTTATCCGGGAGGCTAGCTCTACGACCGGATGCCCGACGCGGAGCAAGATCACGCGTTAAGGGACTTAATAAAATATCTGATCCGGGAGGCTAGCTCTACGACCGGATGCCCGACGCGGAGCAAGCTCCAGCGTCCTGGGACTTAAAGAAAATATCTAATCCGGGAGGCTAGCTCTACGACCGGATGCCCGACGCGGAGCAAGATCACGCGTTAAGGGACTTAATAAAAAATATCTTATCCGGGAGGCTAGCTCTACGACCGGATGCCCGACGCGGAGCAAGATCACGCGTTAAGGGACTTAATAAAATATCTGATCCAGGATGCTAGCTCTACGACCGGATGCCCGACGCGGAGCAAGATCACGCGTTAAGGGACTTAATAAAATATCTGATCCGGGAGGCTAGCTCTACGACCAGATGCCCGACGCGGAGCAAGATCACGCGTTAAGGGACTTAATAAAATATCTGATCCGGGAGGCTAGCTCTACGACCGGATGCCCGACGCGGAGCAAGCTCCAGCGTCCTGGGACTTAAAGAAAATATCTAATCCGGGAGGCTAGCTCTACGACCGGATGCCCGACGCGGAGCAAGATCACGCGTTAAGGGACTTAATAAAATATCTGATCCGGGAGGCTAGCTCTACGACCAGATGCCCGACGCGGAGCAAGATCACGCGTTAAGGGACTTAATAAAATATCTGATCCGGGAGGCTAGCTCTACGACCGGATGCCCGACGCGGAGCAAGCTCCAGCGTTCTGGGACTTACAGAAAATATCTGATCCGAGAGGCTAGCTCTACGACCGGATGCCCGACGCGGAGCAAGATCCTGTGTTAAGGAACTTAATAAAATATCTGATCCGGGAGGCTAGCTCTACGACCGGATGCCCGACGCGGAGCAAGCTCCAGCTTCCAGGGACTTAAAGAAAATATCTGATCCAGGAGGCTAGCTCGACGACCGGATGCCCGACGCGGAGCAAGATAACGCGTTAAGGGACTTAATAAAAAATATCTTATCCGGGAGGCTAGCTCTACGACCGGATGCCCGACGCGGAGCAAGATCACGCGTTAAGGGACTTAATAAAAAATATCTTATCCGGGAGGCTAGCTCTACGACCGGATGCCCGACGCGGAGCAAGATCACGCGTTAAGGGACTTAATAAAATATCTGATCCGGGAGGCTAGCTCTACGACCGGATGCCCGACGCGGAGCAAGCTCCAGCGTCCTGTGACTTAAAGAAAATATCTAATCCGGGAGGCTAGCTCTACGACCGGATGCCCGACGCGGAGCAAGATCACGCGTTAAGGGAATTAATAAAATATCTGATCCGGGAGGCTGGCTCTACGACCGGATGCCCGACGCGGAGCAAGCTCCAGCGTCCTGGGACTTAAAGAAAATATCTGATCCGGGAGGCTAGCTCTACGACCGGATGCCCGACGCGGAGCAAGATCACGCGTTAAGGGACTTAATAAAATATCTGATCCGGGAGGCTAGCTCTACGACCGGATGCCCGACGCGGAGCAAGATCACGCGTTAAGGGACTTAATAAAATATCTGATCCGGGAGGCTAGCTCTACAACCGGATGCCCGACGCGGAGCAAGCTCCAGCGTCCTGGGACTTAAAGAAAATATCTAATCCGGGAGGCTAGCTCTACGACCGGATGCCCGACGCGGAGCAAGATCACGCGTTAAGGGACTTAATAAAAAATATCTTATCCGGGAGGCTAGCTCTACGACCGGATGCCCGACGCGGAGCAAGATCACGCGTTAAGGGACTTAATAAAATATCTGATCCAGGAGGCTAGCTCTACGACCGGATGCCCGACGCGGAGCAAGATCACGCGTTAAGGGACTTAATAAAATATCTGATCCGGGAGGCTAGCTCTACGACCGGATGCCCGACGCGGAGCAAGATCACGCGTTAAGGGACTTAATAAAATATCTGATCCGGGAGGCTAGCTCTACGACCGGATGCCCGACGCGGAGCAAGCTCCAGCGTCCTGGGACTTAAAGAAAATATCTAATCCGGGAGGCTAGCTCTACGACCGGATGCCCGACGCGGAGCAAGATCACGCGTTAAGGGACTTAATAAAATATCTGATCCGGGAGGCTAGCTCTACGACCGGATGCCCGACGCGGAGCAAGCTCCAGCGTCCTGGGACTTAAAGAAAATATCTAATCCGGGAGGCTAGCTCTACGACCGGATGCCCGACGCGGAGCAAGATCACGCGTTAAGGGACTTAATAAAATATCTGATCCGGGAGGCTAGCTCTACGACCAGATGCCCGACGCGGAACAAGATCACGCGTTAAGGGACTTAATAAAATATCTGATCCGGGAGGCTAGCTCTACGACCGGATGCCCGACGCGGAGCAAGCTCCAGCGTTCTGGGACTTACAGAAAATATCTGATCCGAGAGGCTAGCTCTACGACCGGATGCCCGACGCGGAGCAAGATCCTGTGATAAGGGACTTAATAAAATATCTGATCCGGGAGGCTAGCTCTACGACCGGATGCCCGACGCGGAGCAAGCTCCAGCTTCCAGGGACTTAAAGAAAATATCTGATCCAGGAGGCTAGCTCGACGACCGGATGCCCGACGCGGAGCAAGATAACGCGTTAAGGGACTTAATAAAAAATATCTTATCCGGGAGGCTAGCTCTACGACCGGATGCCCGACGCGGAGCAAGATCACGCGTTAAGGGACATAATAAAAATATCTTATCCGGGAGGCTAGCTCTACGACCGGATGCCCGACGCGGAGCAAGATCACGCGTTAAGGGACTTAATAAAATATCTGATCCGGGAGGCTAGCTCTACGACCGGATGCCCGACGCGGAGCAAGATCACGCGTTAAGGGACTTAATAAAATATCTGATCCGGGAGGCTAGCTCTACGACCGGATGCCCGACGCGGAGCAAGATCACGCGTTAAGGGACTTAATAAAATATCTGATCCGGGAGGCTAGCTCTACGACCAGATGCCCGACGCGGAGCAAGATCACGCGTTAAGGGACTTAATAAAATATCAGATCCGGGAGGCTAGCTCTACGACCGGATGCCCGACGCGGAGCAAGCTCCAGCGTCCTGGGACTTAAAGAAAATATCTAATCCGGGAGGCTAGCTCTACGACCGGATGCCCGACGCGGAGCAAGATCACGCGTTAAGGGACTTAATAAAATATCTGATCCGGGAGGCTAGCTCTACGACCAGATGCCCGACGCGGAGCAAGATCACGCGTTAAGGGACTTAATAAAATATCTGATCCGGGAGGCTAGCTCTACGACCGGATGCCCGACGCGGAGCAAGCTCCAGCGTTCTGGGACTTACAGAAAATATCTGATCCGAGAGGCTAGCTCTACGACCGGATGCCCGACGCGGAGCAAGCTCCAGCGTCCTGTGACTTAAAGAAAATATCTAATCCGGGAGGCTAGCTCTACGACCGGATGCCCGACGCGGAGCAAGATCACGCGTTAAGGGAATTAATAAAATATCTGATCCGGGAGGCTGGCTCTACGACCGGATGCCCGACGCGGAGCAAGCTCCAGCGTCCTGGGACTTAAAGAAAATATCTGATCCGGGAGGCTAGCTCTACGACCGGATGCCCGACGCGGAGCAAGATCACGCGTTAAGGGACTTAATAAAATATCTGATCCGGGAGGCTAGCTCTACGACCGGATGCCCGACGCGGAGCAAGATCACGCGTTAAGGGACTTAATAAAATATCTGATCCGGGAGGCTAGCTCTACAACCGGATGCCCGACGCGGAGCAAGCTCCAGCGTCCTGGGACTTAAAGAAAATATCTAATCCGGGAGGCTAGCTCTACGACCGGATGCCCGACGCGGAGCAAGATCACGCGTTAAGGGACTTAATAAAAAATATCTTATCCGGGAGGCTAGCTCTACGACCGGATGCCCGACGCGGAGCAAGATCACGCGTTAAGGGACTTAATAAAATATCTGATCCAGGAGGCTAGCTCTACGACCGGATGCCCGACGCGGAGCAAGATCACGCGTTAAGGGACTTAATAAAATATCTGATCCGGGAGGCTAGCTCTACGACCGGATGCCCGACGCGGAGCAAGATCACGCGTTAAGGGACTTAATAAAATATCTGATCCGGGAGGCTAGCTCTACGACCGGATGCCCGACGTGGAGCAAGCTCCAGCGTCCTGGGACTTAAAGAAAATATCTAATCCGGGAGGCTAGCTCTACGACCGGATGCCCGACGCGGAGCAAGATCACGCGTTAAGGGACTTAATAAAATATCTGATCCGGGAGGCTAGCTCTACGACCGGATGCCCGACGCGGAGCAAGCTCCAGCGTCCTGGGACTTAAAGAAAATATCTAATCCGGGAGGCTAGCTCTACGACCGGATGCCCGACGCGGAGCAAGATCACGCGTTAAGGGACTTAATAAAATATCTGATCCGGGAGGCTAGCTCTACGACCAGATGCCCGACGCGGAACAAGATCACGCGTTAAGGGACTTAATAAAATATCTGATCCGGGAGGCTAGCTCTACGACCGGATGCCCGACGCGGAGCAAGCTCCAGCGTTCTGGGACTTACAGAAAATATCTGATCCGAGAGGCTAGCTCTACGACCGGATGCCCGACGCGGAGCAAGATCCTGTGATAAGGGACTTAATAAAATATCTGATCCGGGAGGCTAGCTCTACGACCGGATGCCCGACGCGGAGCAAGCTCCAGCTTCCAGGGACTTAAAGAAAATATCTGATCCAGGAGGCTAGCTCGACGACCGGATGCCCGACGCGGAGCAAGATAACGCGTTAAGGGACTTAATAAAAAATATCTTATCCGGGAGGCTAGCTCTACGACCGGATGCCCGACGCGGAGCAAGATCACGCGTTAAGGGACATAATAAAAATATCTTATCCGGGAGGCTAGCTCTACGACCGGATGCCCGACGCGGAGCAAGATCACGCGTTAAGGGACTTAATAAAATATCTGATCCGGGAGGCTAGCTCTACGACCGGATGCCCGACGCGGAGCAAGATCACGCGTTAAGGGACTTAATAAAATATCTGATCCGGGAGGCTAGCTCTACGACCGGATGCCCGACGCGGAGCAAGATCACGCGTTAAGGGACTTAATAAAATATCTGATCCGGGAGGCTAGCTCTACGACCAGATGCCCGACGCGGAGCAAGATCACGCGTTAAGGGACTTAATAAAATATCTGATCCGGGAGGCTAGCTCTACGACCGGATGCCCGACGCGGAGCAAGCTCCAGCGTCCTGGGACTTAAAGAAAATATCTAATCCGGGAGGCTAGCTCTACGACCGGATGCCCGACGCGGAGCAAGATCACGCGTTAAGGGACTTAATAAAATATCTGATCCGGGAGGCTAGCTCTACGACCAGATGCCCGACGCGGAGCAAGATCACGCGTTAAGGGACTTAATAAAATATCTGATCCGGGAGGCTAGCTATACGACCGGATGCCCGACGCGGAGCAAGCTCCAGCGTTCTGGGACTTACAGAAAATATCTGATCCGAGAGGCTAGCTCTACGACCGGATGCCCGACGCGGAGCAAGATCCTGTGTTAAGGAACTTAATAAAATATCTGATCCGGGAGGCTAGCTCTACGACCGGATGCCCGACGCGGAGCAAGCTCCAGCTTCCAGGGACTTAAAGAAAATATCTGATCCAGGAGGCTAGCTCGACGACCGGATGCCCGACGCGGAGCAAGATAACGCGTTAAGGGACTTAATAAAAAATATCTTATCCGGGAGGCTAGCTCTACGACCGGATGCCCGACGCGGAGCAAGATCACGCGTTAAGGGACTTAATAAAAAATATCTTATCCGGGAGGCTAGCTCTACGACCGGATGCCCGATGCGGAGCAAGATCACGCGTTAAGGTACTTAATAAAATATCTGATCCGGGAGGCTAGCTCTACGACCGGATGCCCGACGCGGAGCAAGCTCCAGCGTCCTGGGACTTAAAGAAAATATCTAATCCGGGAGGCTAGCTCTACGACCGGATGCCCGACGCGGAGCAAGATCACGCGTTAAGGGACTTAATAAAAAATATCTTATCCGGGAGGCTAGCTCTACGACCGGATGCCCGACGCGGAGCAAGATCACGCGTTAAGGGACTTAATAAAATATCTGATCCAGGAGGCTAGCTCTACGACCGGATGCCCGACGCGGAGCAAGATCACGCGTTAAGGGACTTAATAAAATATCTGATCCGGGAGGCTAGCTCTACGACCGGATGCCCGACGCGGAGCAAGATCACGCGTTAAGGGACTTAATAAAATATCTGATCCGGGAGGCTAGCTCTACGACCGGATGCCCGACGTGGAGCAAGCTCCAGCGTCCTGGGACTTAAAGAAAATATCTAATCCGGGAGGCTAGCTCTACGACCGGATGCCCGACGCGGAGCAAGATCACGCGTTAAGGGACTTAATAAAATATCTGATCCGGGAGGCTAGCTCTACGACCGGATGCCCGACGCGGAGCAAGCTCCAGCGTCCTGGGACTTAAAGAAAATATCTAATCCGGGAGGCTAGCTCTACGACCGGATGCCCGACGCGGAGCAAGATCACGCGTTAAGGGACTTAATAAAATATCTGATCCGGGAGGCTAGCTCTACGACCAGATGCCCGACGCGGAACAAGATCACGCGTTAAGGGACTTAATAAAATATCTGATCCGGGAGGCTAGCTCTACGACCGGATGCCCGACGCGGAGCAAGCTCCAGCGTTCTGGGACTTACAGAAAATATCTGATCCGAGAGGCTAGCTCTACGACCGGATGCCCGACGCGGAGCAAGATCCTGTGATAAGGGACTTAATAAAATATCTGATCCGGGAGGCTAGCTCTACGACCGGATGCCCGACGCGGAGCAAGCTCCAGCTTCCAGGGACTTAAAGAAAATATCTGATCCAGGAGGCTAGCTCGACGACCGGATGCCCGACGCGGAGCAAGATAACGCGTTAAGGGACTTAATAAAAAATATCTTATCCGGGAGGCTAGCTCTACGACCGGATGCCCGACGCGGAGCAAGATCACGCGTTAAGGGACATAATAAAAATATCTTATCCGGGAGGCTAGCTCTACGACCGGATGCCCGACGCGGAGCAAGATCACGCGTTAAGGGACTTAATAAAATATCTGATCCGGGAGGCTAGCTCTACGACCGGATGCCCGACGCGGAGCAAGATCACGCGTTAAGGGACTTAATAAAATATCTGATCCGGGAGGCTAGCTCTACGACCGGATGCCCGACGCGGAGCAAGATCACGCGTTAAGGGACTTAATAAAATATCTGATCCGGGAGGCTAGCTCTACGACCAGATGCCCGACGCGGAGCAAGATCACGCGTTAAGGGACTTAATAAAATATCTGATCCGGGAGGCTAGCTCTACGACCGGATGCCCGACGCGGAGCAAGCTCCAGCGTCCTGGGACTTAAAGAAAATATCTAATCCGGGAGGCTAGCTCTACGACCGGATGCCCGACGCGGAGCAAGATCACGCGTTAAGGGACTTAATAAAATATCTGATCCGGGAGGCTAGCTCTACGACCAGATGCCCGACGCGGAGCAAGATCACGCGTTAAGGGACTTAATAAAATATCTGATCCGGGAGGCTAGCTATACGACCGGATGCCCGACGCGGAGCAAGCTCCAGCGTTCTGGGACTTACAGAAAATATCTGATCCGAGAGGCTAGCTCTACGACCGGATGCCCGACGCGGAGCAAGATCCTGTGTTAAGGAACTTAATAAAATATCTGATCCGGGAGGCTAGCTCTACGACCGGATGCCCGACGCGGAGCAAGCTCCAGCTTCCAGGGACTTAAAGAAAATATCTGATCCAGGAGGCTAGCTCGACGACCGGATGCCCGACGCGGAGCAAGATAACGCGTTAAGGGACTTAATAAAAAATATCTTATCCGGGAGGCTAGCTCTACGACCGGATGCCCGACGCGGAGCAAGATCACGCGTTAAGGGACTTAATAAAAAATATCTTATCCGGGAGGCTAGCTCTACGACCGGATGCCCGATGCGGAGCAAGATCACGCGTTAAGGTACTTAATAAAATATCTGATCCGGGAGGCTAGCTCTACGACCGGATGCCCGACGCGGAGCAAGCTCCAGCGTCCTGGGACTTAAAGAAAATATCTAATCCGGGAGGCTAGCTCTACGACCGGATGCCCGACGCGGAGCAAGATCACGCGTTAAGGGAATTAATAAAATATCTGATCCGGGAGGCTGGCTCTACGACCGGATGCCCGACGCGGAGCAAGCTCCAGCGTCCTGGGACTTAAAGAAAATATCTGATCCGGGAGGCTAGCTCTACGACCGGATGCCCGACGCGGAGCAAGATCACGCGTTAAGGGACTTAATAAAATATCTGATCCGGGAGGCTAGCTCTACGACCGGATGCCCGACGCGGAGCAAGATCACGCGTTAAGGGACTTAATAAAATATCTGATCCGGGAGGCTAGCTCTACAACCGGATGCCCGACGCGGAGCAAGCTCCAGCGTCCTGGGACTTAAAGAAAATATCTAATCCGGGAGGCTAGCTCTACGACCGGATGCCCGACGCGGAGCAAGATCACGCGTTAAGGGACTTAATAAAAAATATCTTATCCGGGAGGCTAGCTCTACGACCGGATGCCCGACGCGGAGCAAGATCACGCGTTAAGGGACTTAATAAAATATCTGATCCAGGAGGCTAGCTCTACGACCGGATGCCCGACGCGGAGCAAGATCACGCGTTAAGGGACTTAATAAAATATCTGATCCGGGAGGCTAGCTCTACGACCGGATGCCCGACGCGGAGCAAGCTCCAGCGTCCTGGGGCTTAAAGAAAATATCTAATCCGGGAGGCTAGCTCTACGACCGGATGCCCGACGCGGAGCAAGATCACGCGTTAAGGGACTTAATAAAATATCTGATCCGGGAGGCTAGCTCTACGACCGGATGCCCGACGCGGAGCAAGCTCCAGCGTCCTGGGACTTAAAGAAAATATCTAATCTGGGAGGCTAGCTCTACGACCGGATGCCCGACGCGGAGCAAGATCACGCGTTAAGGGACTTAATAAAATATCTGATCCGGGAGGCTAGCTCTACGACCAGATGCCCTACGCGGAACAAGATCACGCGTTAAGGGACTTAATAAAATATCTGATCCGGGAGGCTAGCTCTACGACCGGATGCCCGACGCGGAGCAAGCTCCAGCGTTCTGGGACTTACAGAAAATATCTGATCCGAGAGGCTAGCTCTACGACCGGATGCCCGACGCGGAGCAAGATCCTGTGTTAAGGGACTTAATAAAATATCTGATCCGGGAGGCTAGCTCTACGACCGGATGCCCGACGCGGAGCAAGCTCCAGCTTCCAGGGACTTAAAGAAAATATCTGATCCAGGAGGCTAGCTCGACGACCGGATGCCCGACGCGGAGCAAGATAACGCGTTAAGGGACTTAATAAAAAATATCTTATCCGGGAGGCTAGCTCTACGACCGGATGCCCGACGCGGAGCAAGATCACGCGTTAAGGGACTTAATAAAAATATCTTATCCGGGAGGCTAGCTCTACGACCGGATGCCCGACGCGGAGCAAGATCACGCGTTAAGGGACTTAATAAAATATCTGATCCGGGAGGCTAGCTCTACGACCGGATGCCCGACGCGGAGCAAGCTCCAGCGTCCTGGGACTTAAAGAAAATATCTAATCCGGGAGGCTAGCTCTACGACCGGATGCCCGACGCGGAGCAAGATCACGCGTTAAGGGAATTAATAAAATATCTGATCCGGGAGGCTGGCTCTACGACCGGATGCCCGACGCGGAGCAAGCTCCAGCGTCCTGGGACTTAAAGAAAATATCTGATCCGGGAGGCTAGCTCTACGACCGGATGCCCGACGCGGAGCAAGATCACGCGTTAAGGGACTTAATAAAATATCTGATCCGGGAGGCTAGCTCTACGACCGGATGCCCGACGCGGAGCAAGATCACGCGTTAAGGGACTTAATAAAATATCTGATCCGGGAGGCTAGCTCTACAACCGGATGCCCGACGCGGAGCAAGCTCCAGCGTCCTGGGACTTAAAGAAAATATCTAATCCGGGAGGCTAGCTCTACGACCGGATGCCCGACGCGGAGCAAGATCACGCGTTAAGGGACTTAATAAAAAATATCTTATCCGGGAGGCTAGCTCTACGACCGGATGCCCGACGCGGAGCAAGATCACGCGTTAAGGGACTTAATAAAATATCTGATCCAGGAGGCTAGCTCTACGACCGGATGCCCGACGCGGAGCAAGATCACGCGTTAAGGGACTTAATAAAATATCTGATCCGGGAGGCTAGCTCTACGACCGGATGCCCGACGCGGAGCAAGATCACGCGTTAAGGGACTTAATAAAATATCTGATCCGGGAGGCTAGCTCTACGACCGGATGCCCGACGCGGAGCAAGCTCCAGCGTCCTGGGACTTAAAGAAAATATCTAATCCGGGAGGCTAGCTCTACGACCGGATGCCCGACGCGGAGCAAGATCACGCGTTAAGGGACTTAATAAAATATCTGATCCGGGAGGCTAGCTCTACGACCAGATGCCCGACGCGGAGCAAGATCACGCGTTAAGGGACTTAATAAAATATCTGATCCGGGAGGCTAGCTCTACGACCGGATGCCCGACGCGGAGCAAGCTCCAGCGTTCTGGGACTTACAGAAAATATCTGATCCGAGAGGCTAGCTCTACGACCGGATGCCCGACGCGGAGCAAGATCCTGTGTTAAGGGACTTAATAAAATATTTGATCCGGGAGGCTAGCTCTACGACCGGATGCCCGACGCGGAGCAAGCTCCAGCTTCCAGGGACTTAAAGAAAATATCTGATCCAGGAGGCTAGCTCGACGACCGGATGCCCGACGCGGAGCAAGATAACGCGTTAAGGGACTTAATAAAAAATATCTTATCCGGGAGGCTAGCTCTACGACCGGATGCCCGACGCGGAGCAAGATCACGCGTTAAGGGACTTAATAAAAAATATATTATCCGGGAGGCTAGCTCTACGACCGGATGCCCGACGCGGAGCAAGATCACGCGTTAAGGGACTTAATAAAATATCTGATCCGGGAGGCTAGCTCTACGACCGGATGCCCGACGCGGAGCAAGCTCCAGCGTCCTGGGACTTAAAGAAAATATCTAATCCGGGAGGCTAGCTCTACGACCGGATGCCCGACGCGGAGCAAGATCACGCGTTAAAGGAATTAATAAAATATCTGATCCGGGAGGCTGGCTCTACGACTGGATGCCCGACGCGGAGCAAGCTCCAGCGTCCTGGGACTTAAAGAAAATATCTAATCCGGGAGGCTAGCTCTACGACCGGATGCCCGACGCGGAGCAAGATCACGCGTTAAGGGACTTAATAAAAAATATCTTATCCGGGAGGCTAGCGCTACGACCGGATGCCCGACGCGGAGCAAGATCACGCGTTAAGGGACTTAATAAAATATCTAATCCGGGAGGCTAGCTCTACGACCGGATGCCCGACGCGGAGCAAGATCACGCGTTAAGGGACTTAATAAAAAATATCTTATCCGGGAGGCTAGCTCTACGACCGGATGCCCGACGCGGAGCAAGATCACGCGTTAAGGGACTTAATAAAATATCTGATCCAGGAGGCTAGCTCTACGACCGGATGCCCGACGCGGAGCAAGATCACGCGTTAAGGGACTTAATAAAATATCTGATCCGGGAGGCTAGCTCTACGACCGGATGCCCGACGCGGAGCAAGATCACGCGTTAAGGGACTTAATAAAATATCTGATCCGGGAGGCTAGCTCTACGACCGGATGCCCGACGCGGAGCAAGCTCCAGCGTCCTGGGACTTAAAGAAAATATCTAATCCGGGAGGCTAGCTCTACGACCGGATGCCCGACGCGGAGCAAGATCACGCGTTAAGGGACTTAATAAAATATCTGATCCGGGAGGCTAGCTCTACGACCGGATGCCCGACGCGGAGCAAGCTCCAGCGTCCTGGGACTTAAAGAAAATATCTAATCCGGGAGGCTAGCTCTACGACCGGATGCTCGACGCGGAGCAAGATCACGCGTTAAAGGAATTAATAAAATATCTGATCCGGGAGGCTGGCTCTACGACTGGATGCCCGACGCGGAGCAAGCTCCAGCGTCCTGGGACTTAAAGAAAATATCTAATCCGGGAGGCTAGCTCTACGACCGGATGCCCGACGCGGAGCAAGATCACGCGTTAAGGGACTTAATAAAAAATATCTTATCCGGGAGGCTAGCGCAACGACCGGATGCCCGACGCGGAGCAAGATCACGCGTTAAGTGACTTAATAAAATATCTGATCCAGGAGGCTAGCTCTACGACCGGATGCCCGACGCGGAGCAAGATCACGCGTTAAGGGACTTAATAAAATATCTGATCCGGGAGGCTAGCTCTACGACCGGATGCCCGACGCGGAGCAAGATCACGCGTTAAGGGACTTAATAAAATATCTGATCCGGGAGGCTAGCTCTACGACCGGATGCCCGACGCGGAGCAAGCTCCAGCGTCCTGGGACTTAAAGAAAATATCTAATCCGGGAGGCTAGCTCTACGACCGGATGCCCGACGCGGAGCAAGATCACGCGTTAAGGGACTTAATAAAATATCTGATCCGGGAGGCTAGCTCTACGACCAGATGCCCGACGCGGAGCAAGATCACGCGTTAAGGGACTTAATAAAATATCTGATCCGGGAGGCTAGCTCTACGACCGGATGCCCGACGCGGAGCAAGCTCCAGCGTTCTGGGACTTACAGAAAATATCTGATCCGAGAGGCTAGCTCTACGACCGGATGCCCGACGCGGAGCAAGATCCTGTGTTAAGGGACTTAATAAAATATCTGATCCGGGAGGCTAGCTCTACGACCGGATGCCCGACGCGGAGCAAGCTCCAGCTTCCAGGGACTTAAAGAAAATATCTGATCCAGGAGGCTAGCTCGACGACCGGATGCCCGACGCGGAGCAAGATAACGCGTTAAGGGACTTAATAAAAAATATCTTATCCGGGAGGCTAGCTCTACGACCGGATGCCCGACGCGGAGCAAGATCACGCGTTAAGGGACTTAATAAAAAATATCTTATCCGGGAGACTAGCTCTACGACCGGATGCCCGACGCGGAGCAAGATCACGCGTTAAGGGACTTAATAAAATATCTGATCCGGGAGGCTAGCTCTACGACCGGATGCCCGACGCGGAGCAAGCTCCAGCGTCCTGGGACTTAAAGAAAATATCTAATCCGGGAGGCTAGCTCTACGACCGGATGCCCGACGCGGAGCAAGATCACGCGTTAAAGGAATTAATCCGGGAGGCTGGCTCTACGACCGGATGCCCGACGCGGAGCAAGCTCCAGCGTCCTGGGACTTAAAGAAAATATCTGATCCGGGAGGCTAGCTCTACGACCGGATGCCCGACGCGGAGCAAGATCACGCGTTAAGGGACTTAACAAAATTTCAGATCCGGGAGGCTAGCACTACGACCGGATGCCCGACGCGGAGCAAGATCACGCGTTAAGGGACTTAATAAAATATCTGATCCGGGAGGCTAGCTCTACGACCGGATGCCCGACGCGGAGTAAGCTCCAGCGTCCTGGGAGTTAAAGAAAATATCTAATCCGGGAGGCTAGCTCTACGACCGGATGCCCGACGCGGAGCAAGATCACGCGTTAAGGGAATTAATAAAATATCTGATCCGGGAGGCTAGCTCTACGACCGGATGCCCGATGCGGAGCAAGATCACGCGTTAAGGGACTTAATAAAATATCTGATCCGGGAGGCTAGCTCTACGACCGGATGCCCGACGCGGAGTAAGCTCCAGCGTCCTGGGAGTTAAAGAAAATATCTGATCCGGGAGGCTAGCTCTACGACCGGATGCCCGACGCGGAGCAAGATCACGCGTTAAGGGACTTAATAAAATATCTGATCCGGGAGGCTAGCTCTACGACCAGATGCCCGACGCGGAACAAGATCACGCGTTAAGGGACTTAATAAAATATCTGATCCGGGAGGCTAGCTCTACGACCGGATGCCCGACGCGGAGCAAGCTCCAGCGTTCTGGGACTTACAGAAAATATCTGATCCGAGAGGCTAGCTCTACGACCGGATGCCCGACGCGGAGCAAGATCCTGTGTTAAGGGACTTAATAAAATATCTGATCCGGGAGGCTAGCTCTACGACCGGATGCCCGACGCGGAGCAAGCTCCAGCTTCCAGGGACTTAAAGAAAATATCTGATCCAGGAGGCTAGCTCGACGACCGGATGCCCGACGCGGAGCAAGATAACGCGTTAAGGGACTTAATAAAAAATATCTTATCCGGGAGGCTAGCTCTACGACCGGATGCCCGACGCGGAGCAAGATCACGCGTTAAGGGACTTAATAAAAATATCTTATCCGGGAGGCTAGCTCTACGACCGGATGCCCGACGCGGAGCAAGATCACGCGTTAAGGGACTTAATAAAATATCTGATCCGGGAGGCTAGCTCTACGACCGGATGCCCGACGCGGAGCAAGCTCCAGCGTCCTGGGACTTAAAGAAAATATCTAATCCGGGAGGCTAGCTCTACGACCGGATGCCCGACGCGGAGCAAGATCACGCGTTAAGGGAATTAATAAAATATCTGATCCGGGAGGCTGGCTCTACGACCGGATGCCCGACGCGGAGCAAGCTCCAGCGTCCTGGGACTTAAAGAAAATATCTGATCCGGGAGGCTAGCTCTACGACCGGATGCCCGACGCGGAGCAAGATCACGCGTTAAGGGACTTAATAAAATATCTGATCCGGGAGGCTAGCTCTACGACCGGATGCCCGACGCGGAGCAAGATCACGCGTTAAGGGACTTAATAAAATATCTGATCCGGGAGGCTAGCTCTACAACCGGATGCCCGACGCGGAGCAAGCTCCAGCGTCCTGGGACTTAAAGAAAATATCTAATCCGGGAGGCTAGCTCTACGACCGGATGCCCGACGCGGAGCAAGATCACGCGTTAAGGGACTTAATAAAAAATATCTTATCCGGGAGGCTAGCTCTACGACCGGATGCCCGACGCGGAGCAAGATCACGCGTTAAGGGACTTAATAAAATATCTGATCCAGGAGGCTAGCTCTACGACCGGATGCCCGACGCGGAGCAAGATCACGCGTTAAGGGACTTAATAAAATATCTGATCCGGGAGGCTAGCTCTACGACCGGATGCCCGACGCGGAGCAAGATCACGCGTTAAGGGACTTAATAAAATATCTGATCCGGGAGCCTAGCTCTACGACCGGATGCCCGACGCGGAGCAAGCTCCAGCGTCCTGGGACTTAAAGAAAATATCTACTCCGGGAGGCTAGCTCTACGACCGGATGCCCGACGCGGAGCAAGATCACGCGTTAAGGGACTTAATAAAATATCTGATCCGGGAGGCTAGCTCTACGACCAGATGCCCGACGCGGAGCAAGATCACGCGTTAAGGGACTTAATAAAATATCTGATCCGGGAGGCTAGCTCTACGACCGGATGCCCGACGCGGAGCAATCTCCAGCGTTCTGGGACTTACAGAAAATATCTGATCCGAGAGGCTAGCTCTACGACCGGATGCCCGACGCGGAGCAAGATCCTGTGTTAAGGGACTTAATAAAATATCTGATCCGGGAGGCTAGCTCTACGACCGGATGCCCGACGCGGAGCAAGCTCCAGCTTCCAGGGACTTAAAGAAAATATCTGATCCAGGAGGCTAGCTCGACGACCGGATGCCCGACGCGGAGCAAGATAACGCGTTAAGGGACTTAATAAAAAATATCTTATCCGGGAGGCTAGCTCTACGACCGGATGCCCGACGCGGAGCAAGATCACGCGTTAAGGGACTTAATAAAAAATATCTTATCCGGGAGGCTAGCTCTACGACCGGATGCCCGACGCGGAGCAAGATCACGCGTTAAGGGACTTAATAAAATATCTGATCCGGGAGGCTAGCTCTACGACCGGATGCCCGACGCGGAGCAAGCTCCAGCGTCCTGGGACTTAAAGAAAATATCTAATCCGGGAGGCTAGCTCTACGACCGGATGCCCGACGCGGAGCAAGATCACGCGTTAAGGGAATTAATAAAATATCTGATCCGGGAGGCTGGCTCTACGACCGGATGCCCGACGCGGAGCAAGCTCCAGCGTCCTGGGACTTAAAGAAAATATCTGATCCGGGAGGCTAGCTCTACGACCGGATGCCCGACGCGGAGCAAGATCACGCGTTAAGGGACTTAATAAAATATCTGATCCGGGAGGCTAGCTCTACGACCGGATGCCCGACGCGGAGCAAGATCACGCGTTAAGGGACTTAATAAAATATCTGATCCGGGAGGCTAGCTCTACAACCGGATGCCCGACGCGGAGCAAGCTCCAGCGTCCTGGGACTTAAAGAAAATATCTAATCCGGGAGGCTAGCTCTACGACCGGATGCCCGACGCGGAGCAAGATCACGCGTTAAGGGACTTAATAAAAAATATCTTATCCGGGAGGCTAGCTCTACGACCGGATGCCCGACGCGGAGCAAGATCACGCGTTAAGGGACTTAATAAAATATCTGATCCAGGAGGCTAGCTCTACGACCGGATGCCCGACGCGGAGCAAGATCACGCGTTAAGGGACTTAATAAAATATCTGATCCGGGAGGCTAGCTCTACGACCGGATGCCCGACGCGGAGCAAGATCACGCGTTAAGGGACTTAATAAAATATCTGATCCGGGAGCCTAGCTCTACGACCGGATGCCCGACGCGGAGCAAGCTCCAGCGTCCTGGGACTTAAAGAAAATATCTACTCCGGGAGGCTAGCTCTACGACCGGATGCCCGACGCGGAGCAAGATCACGCGTTAAGGGACTTAATAAAATATCTGATCCGGGAGGCTAGCTCTACGACCAGATGCCCGACGCGGAGCAAGATCACGCGTTAAGGGACTTAATAAAATATCTGATCCGGGAGGCTAGCTCTACGACCGGATGCCCGACGCGGAGCAAGCTCCAGCGTTCTGGGACTTACAGAAAATATCTGATCCGAGAGGCTAGCTCTACGACCGGATGCCCGACGCGGAGCAAGATCCTGTGTTAAGGGACTTAATAAAATATCTGATCCGGGAGGCTAGCTCTACGACCGGATGCCCGACGCGGAGCAAGCTCCAGCTTCCAGGGACTTAAAGAAAATATCTGATCCAGGAGGCTAGCTCGACGACCGGATGCCCGACGCGGAGCAAGATAACGCGTTAAGGGACTTAATAAAAAATATCTTATCCGGGAGGCTAGCTCTACGACCGGATGCCCGACGCGGAGCAAGATCACGCGTTAAGGGACAATAAAAAATATCTTATCCGGGAGGCTAGCTCTACGACCGGATGCCCGACGCGGAGCAAGATCACGCGTTAAGGGACTTAATAAAATATCTGATCCGGGAGGCTAGCTCTACGACCGGATGCCCGACGCGGAGCAAGCTCCAGCGTCCTGGGACTTAAAGAAAATATCTAATCCGGGAGGCTAGCTCTACGACCGGATGCCCGACGCGGAGCAAGATCACGCGTTAAAGGAATTAATAAAATATCTGATCCGGGAGGCTGGCTCTACGACCGGATGCCCGACGCGGAGCAAGCTCCAGCGTCCTGGGACTTAAAGAAAATATCTGATCCGGGAGGCTAGCTCTACGACCGGATGCCCGACGCGGAGCAAGATCACGCGTTAAGGGACTTAATAAAATTTCTGATCCGGGAGGCTAGCACTACGACCGGATGCCCGACGCGGAGCAAGATCACGCGTTAAGGGACTTAATAAAATATCTGATCCGGGAGGCTAGCTCTACAACCGGATGCCCGACGCGGAGCAAGATCACGCGTTAAGGGACTTAATAAAATATCTGATCCGGGAGGCTAGCTCTACGACCGGATGCCCGACGCGGAGTAAGCTCCAGCGTCCTGGGAGTTAAAGAAAATATCTAATCCGGGAGGCTAGCTCTACGACCGGATGCCCGACGCGGAGCAAGATCACACGTTAAGGGAATTAATAAAATATCTGATCCGGGAGGCTAGCTCTACGACCGGATGCCCGATGCGGAGCAAGATCACGCGTTATGGGACTTAATAAAATATCTGATCCGGGAGGCTAGCTCTACGACCGGATGCCCGACGCGGAGTAAGCTCCAGCGTCCTGGGAGTTAAAGAAAATATCTGATCCGGGAGGCTAGCTCTACGACCGGATGCCCGACGCGGAGCAAGATCACGCGTTAAGGGACTTAATAAAAAATATCTTATCCGGGAGGCTAGCTCTACGACCGGATGCCCGACGCGGAGCAAGATCACGCGTTAAGGGACTTAATAAAAAATATCTTATCCGGGAGGCTAGCTCTACGACCGGATGCCCGACGCGGAGCAAGATCACGCGTTAAGGGACTTAATAAAATATCTGATCCGGGAGGCTAGCTCTACGACCGGATGCCCGACGCGGAGCAAGCTCCAGCGTCCTGGGACTTAAAGAAAATATCTAATCCGGGAGGCTAGCTATACGACCGGATGCCCGACGCGGAGCAAGATCACGCGTTAAGGGATTTAATAAAAAATATCTTATCCGGGAGGCTAGCTCTACGACCGGATGCCCGACGCGGAGCAAGATCACGCGTTAAGGGACTTAATAAAATATCTGATCCAGGAGGCTAGCTCTACGACCGGATGCCCGACGCGGAGCAAGATCACGCGTTAAGGGACTTAATAAAATATCTGATCCGGGAGGCTAGCTCTACGACCGGATGCCCGACGCGGAGCAAGATCACGCGTTAAGGGACTTAATAAAATATCTGATCCGGGAGGCTAGCTCTACGACTGGATGCCCGACGCGGAGCAAGCTCCAGCGTCCTGGGACTTAAAGAAAATATCTAATCCGGGAGGCTAGCTCTACGACCGGATGCCCGACGCGGAGCAAGATCACGCGTTAAGGGACTTAATAAAATATCTGATCCGGGAGGCTAGCTCTACGACCGGATGCCCGACGCGGAGCAAGATCACGCGTTAAGGGACTTAATAAAATATCTGATCCGGGAGGCTAGCTCTACGACCGGATGCCCGACGCGGAGCAAGCTCCAGCGTTCTGGGACTTACAGAAAATATCTGATCCGAGAGGCTAGCTCTACGACCGGATGCCCGACGCGGAGCAAGATCACGTGTTAAGGGACTTAATAAAATATCTGATCCGGGAGGCTAGCTCTACGACCGGATGCCCGACGCGGAGCAAGCTCCAGCGTCCTGGGACTTAAAGAAAATATCTGATCCAGGAGGCTAGCTCGACGACCGGATGCCCGACGCGGAGCAAGATCACGCGTTAAGGGACTTAATAAAAAATATCTTATCCGGGAGGCTAGCTCTACGACCGGATGCCCGACGCGGAGCAAGATCACGCGTTAAGGGACTTAATAAAAAATATCTTATCCGGGAGGCTAGCTCTACGACCGGATGCCCGACGCGGAACAAGATCACGCGTTAAGGGACTTAATAAAATATCTGATCCGGGAGGCTAGCTCTACGACCGGATGCCCGACGCGGAGCAAGCTCCAGCGTCCTGGGACTTAAAGAAAATATCTAATCCGGGAGGCTAGCTCTACGACCGGATGCCCGACGCGGAGCAAGATCACGCGTTAAGGGAATTAATAAAATATCTGATCCGGGAGGCTGGCTCTACGACCGGATGCCCGACGCGGAGCAAGCTCCAGCGTCCTGGGACTTAAAGAAAATATCTCATCCGGGAGGCTAGCTCTACGACCGGATGCCCGACGCGGAGCAAGCTCCAGCGTCCTGGGACTTAAGGAAAATATCTAATCCGGGAGGCTAGCTCTACGACCGGATGCCCGACGCGGAGCAAGATCACGCGTTAAGGGACTTAATAAAATATCTGATCCGGGAGGCTAGCTCTACGACCGGATGCCCGACGCGGAGCAAGATCACGCGTTAAGGGACTTAATAAAATATCTGATCCGGGAGGCTAGCTCTACAACCGGATGCCCGACGCGGAGCAAGATCACGCGTTAAGGGACTTAATAAAATATCTGATCCGGGAGGCTAGCTCTACGACCGGATGCTCGACGGGGAGCAAGATCACGCGTTAAGGGACTTAATAAAATATCTGATCCGGGAGGCTAGCTCTACGACCGGATGTCCGATGCGGAGCAAGATCACGCGTTAAGGGACTTAATAAAATATTTGATCCAGGAGGCTAGCTCTACGACTGGATGCCCGACGCGGAGCAAGCTCCAGCGTCCTGGGACTTAAAGAAAATATCTGATCCGGGAGGCTAGCTCTACGACCGGATGCCCGACGCGGAGCAAGATCACGCGTTAAGGGACTTAATAAAATATCTGATCCGGGAGGCTAGCTCTACGACCGGATGCCCGACGCGGAGCAAGATCACGCGTTAAGGGACTTAATAAAATATCTGATCCGGGAGGCTAGCTCTACGACCGGATGCCCGACGCGGAGCAAGATCACGCGTTAAGGGACATAATAAAATATCTGATCCGGGAGGCTAGCTCTTCGACCGGATGCCCGGCGCGGAGCAAGCTCCAGCGTCCTGGGACTTAAAGAAAATATCTGATCCAGGAGGCTAGCTCGACGACCGGATGCCCGACGCGTAGCAAGATTACGCGTTAAGGGACTTAATAAAAAATATCTTATCCGGGAGGCTAGCTCTACGACCGGATGCCCGACGCGGAGCAAGATCACGCGTTAAGGGACTTAATAAAAAATATCTTATCCGGGAGGCTAGCTCTACGACCGGATGCCCGACGCGGAGCAAGATCACGCGTTAAGGGACTTAATAAAATATCTGATCCGGGAGGCTAGCTCTACGACCGGATGCCCGACGCGGAGCAAGCTCCAGCGTCCTGGGACTTAAAGAAAATATCTAATCCGGGAGGCTAGCTCTACGACCGGATGCCCGACGCGGAGCAAGATCACGCGTTAAGGGAATTAAAAAAATATCTGATCCGGGAGGCTGGCTCTACGACCGGATGCCCGACGCGGAGCAAGCTCTAGCGTCCTGGGACTTAAAGAAAATATCTGATCCGGGAGGCTAGCTCTACGACCGGATGCCCGACGCGGAGCAAGATCACGCGTTAAGGGACTTAATAAAATATCTGATCCGGGAGGCTAGCTCTACAACCGGATGCCCGACGCGGAGCAAGATCACGCGTTAAGGGACTTAATAAAATATCTGATCCGGGAGGCTAGCTCTACGACCGGATGCTCGACGCGGAGCAAGATCACGCGTTAAGGGACTTAATAAAATATCTGATCCGGGAGGCTAGCTCTACGACCGGATGCCCGATGCGGAGCAAGATCACGCGTTAAGGGAATTAATAAAATATTTGATCCGGGAGGCTAGCTCTACGACTGGATGCCCGACGCGGAGCAAGCTCCAGCGTCCTGGGACTTAAAGAAAATATCTGATCCGGGAGGCTAGCTCTACGACCGGATGCCCGACGCGGAGCAAGATCACGCGTTAAGGGACTTAATAAAATATCTGATCCGGGAGGCTAGCTCTACGACCGGATGCCCGACGCGGAGCAAGATCACGCGTTAAGGGACTTAATAAAATATCTGATCCGGGAGGCTAGCTCTACGACCGGATGCCCGACGCGGAGCAAGCTCCAGCGTCCTGGGACTTAAAGAAAATATCTGATTCGGGAGGCTAGCTCTACGACCGGATGCCCGACGCGGAGCAAGATCACGCGTTAAGGGACTTAATAAAATATCTGATCCGGTAGGCTAGCTCTACGACCGGATGCCCGGCGCGGAGCAAGCTCCAGCGTCCTGGGACTTAAAGAAAATATCTGATCCAGGAGGCTAGCTCTACGACCGGATGCCCGACGCCGAGCAAGATCACGCGTTAAGGGACTTAATAAAAAATATCTTATCCGGGAGGCTAGCTCTACGACCGGATGCCCGACGCGGAGCAAGATCACGCGTTAAGGGACTTAATAAAATATCTGATCCGGGAGGCTAGCTCTACGACCGAATGCCCGACGCGGAGCAAGATCACGCGTTAAGGGACTTAATAAAATATCTGATCCGGGAGGCTAGCTCTACGACCGGATGCCCGACGCGGAGCAAGCTCCAGCGTCCTGGGACATAAAGAAAATATCTGATCCGGGAGGCTAGATCTACGACCGGATGCCCGACGCGGAGCAAGATCACGCGTTAAGGGACTTAATAAAATATCTGATCCGGGAGGCTAGCTCTACGACCGGATGCCCGACGCGGAGCAAGATCACGCGTTAAGGGACTTAATAAAATATCTGATCCGGGAGGCTAGCTCTACGACCGGATGCCCGACGCGGAGCAAGCTCCAGCGTTCTGGGACTTACAGAAAATATCTGATCCGAGAGGCTAGCTCTACGACCGGATGCCCGACGCGGAGCAAGATCACGTGTTAAGGGACTTAATAAAATATCTGATCCGGGAGGCTAGCTCTACGACCGGATGCCCGACGCGGAGCAAGCTCCAGCGTCCTGGGACTTAAAGAAAATATCTGATCCAGGAGGCTAGCTCTACGACCGGATGCTCGACGCGGAGCAAGATCACGCGTTAAGGGACTTAATAAAAAATATCTTATCCGGGAGGCTAGCTCTACGACCGGATGCCCGACGCGGAGCAAAATCACGCGTTAAGGGACTTAATAAAATATCTGATCCGGGAGGCTAGCTCTACGACCGGATGCCCGACGCGGAGTAAGCTCCAGCGTCCTGGGAGTTAAAGAAAATATCTGATCCGGGAGGCTAGCTCTTCGACCGGATGCCCGACACGGAGCAAGATCACGCGTTAAGGGACTTAATAAAATATCTGATCCGGGAGGCTAGCTCTACAACCGGATGCCCGACGCGGAGCAAGATCACGCGTTAAGGGACTTAATAAAATATCTGATCCGGTAGGCTAGCTCTACGACCGGATGCCTGACGCGGAGCAAGAGCATGCGTTAAGGGACTTAATAAAATATCTGATCCGGGAGGCTAGCTCTACGACCGGATGCCCGACGCGGAGCAAGCTCCAGCGTCCTGGGACTTAAAGAAAATATCTGATCCGGGAGGCTAGCTCTACGACCGGATGCCCGACGCGGAGCAAGATCACGCGTTAAGGGACTTAATAAAATATCTGATCCGGGAGGCTAGCTCTACGACCGGATGCCCGACGCGGAGCAAGCTCCAGCTTCCTAGGACTTAAAGAAAATATCTGATCCGAGAGGCTAGCTCTACGACCGGATGCCCGACGCGGAGCAAGATCACGCGTTAAGGGACTTAATAAAATATCTGATCCGGGAGGCTAGCTCTACAACCGGATGCCCGACGCGGAGCAAGATCACGCGTTAAGGGACTTAATAAAATATCTGATCCGGGAGGCTAGCTCTACGACCGGATGCTCGACGCGGAGCAAGATCACGCGTTAAGGGACTTAATAAAATATCTGATCCGGGAGGCTAGCTCTACGACCGGATGTCCGATGCGGAGCAAGATCACGCGTTAAGGGACTTAATAAAATATTTGATCCAGGAGGCTAGCTCTACGACTGGATGCCCGACGCGGAGCAAGCTCCAGCGTCCTGGGACTTAAAGAAAATATCTGATCCGGGAGGCTAGCTCTACGACCGGATGCCCGACGCGGAGCAAGATCACGCGTTAAGGGACTTAATAAAATATCTGATCCGGGAGGCTAGCTCTACGACCGGATGCCCGACGCGGAGCAAGATCACGCGTTAAGGGACTTAATAAAATATCTGATCCGGGAGGCTAGCTCTACGACCGGATGCCCGACGCGGAGCAAGATCACGCGTTAAGGGACATAATAAAATATCTGATCCGGGAGGCTAGCTCTACGACCGGATGCCCGGCGCGGAGCAAGCTCCAGCGTCCTGGGACTTAAAGAAAATATCTGATCCAGGAGGCTAGCTCGACGACCGGATGCCCGACGCGGAGCAAGATTACGCGTTAAGGGACTTAATAAAAAATATCTTATCCGGGAGGCTAGCTCTACGACCGGATGCCCGACGCGGAGCAAGATCACGCGTTAAGGGACTTAATAAAAAATATCTTATCCGGGAGGCTAGCTCTACGACCGGATGCCCGACGCGGAGCAGTTTCACGCGTTAAGGGACTTAATAAAATATCTGATCCGGGAGGCTAGCTCTACGACCGGATGCCCGACGCGGAGCAAGCTCCAGCGTCCTGGGACTTAAAGAAAATATCTAATCCGGGAGGCTAGCTCTACGACCGGATGCCCGACGCGGAGCAAGATCACGCGTTAAGGGAATTAAAAAAATATCTGATCCGGGAAGATGGCTCTACGACCGGATGCCCGACGCGGAGCAAGCTCCAGCGTCCTGGGACTTAAAGAAAATATCTGATCCGGGAGGCTAGCTCTACGACCGGATGCCCGACGCGGAGCAAGATCACGCGTTAAGGGACTTAATAAAATATCTGATCCGGGAGGCTAGCTCTACAACCGGATGCCCGACGCGGAGCAAGATCACGCGTTAAGGGACTTAATAAAATATCTGATCCGGGAGGCTATCTCTACGACCGGATGCTCGACGCGGAGCAAGATCACGCATTAAGGGACTTAATAAAATATCTGATCCGGGAGGCTAGCTCTACGACCGGATGCCCGATGCGGAGCAAGATCACGCATTAAGGGACTTAATAAAATATTTGATCCGGGAGGCTAGCTCTACGACTGGATGCCCGACGCGGAGCAAGCTCCAGCGTCCTGGGACTTAAAGAAAATATCTGATCCGGGAGGCTAGCTCTACGACCGGATGCCCGACGCGGAGCAAGATCACGCGTTAAGGGACTTAATAAAATATCTGATCCGGGAGGCTAGCTCTACGCCCGGATGCCCGACGCGGAGCAAGATCACGCGTTAAGGGACTTAATAAAATTTCTGATCCGGGAGGCTAGCTCTACGACCGGATGCCCGACGCGGAGCAAGCTCCAGCTTCCTGGGACTTAAAGAAAATATCTGATCCGGGAGGCTAGCTCTACGACCGGATGCCCGACGCGGAGCAAGATCACGCGTTAAGGGACTTAATAAAATATCTGATCCGGTAGGCTAGCTCTACGACCGGATGCCCGGCGCGGAGCAAGCTCCAGCGTCCTGGGACTTAAAGAAAATATCTGATCCAGGAGGCTAGCTCTACGACCGGATGCCCGACGCCGAGCAAGATCACGCGTTAAGGGACTTAATAAAAAATATCTTATCCGGGAGGCTAGCTCTACGACCGGATGCCCGACGCGGAGCAAGATCACGCGTTAAGGGACTTAATAAAATATCTGATCCGGGAGGCTAGCTCTACGACCGGATGCCCGACGCGGAGCAAGATCACGCGTTAAGGGACTTAATAAAATATCTGATCCGGGAGGCTAGCTCTACGACCGGATGCCCGACGCGGAGCAAGATCACGCGTTAAGGGACTTAATAAAATATCTGATCCGGGAGGCTAGCTCTACGACCGGATGCCCGACGCGGAGCAAGATCACGCGTTAAGGGACATAATAAAATATCTGATCCGGGAGGCTAGCTCTACGACCGGATGCCCGGCGCGGAGCAAGCTCCAGCGTCCTGGGACTTAAAGAAAATATCTGATCCAGGAGGATAGCTCGACGACCGGATGCCCGACGCGGAGCAAGATTACGCGTTAAGGGACTTAATAAAAAATATCTTATCCGGGAGGCTAGCTCTACGACCGGATGCCCGACGCGGAGCAAGATCACGCGTTAAGGGACTTAATAAAAAATATCTTATCCGGGAGGCTAGCTCTACGACCGGATGCCCGACGCGGAGCAAGATCACGCGTTAAGGGACTTAATAAAATATCTGATCCGGGAGGCTAGCTCTACGACCGGATGCCCGACGCGGAGCAAGCTCCAGCGTCCTGGGACTTAAAGAAAATATCTAATCCGGGAGGCTAGCTCTACGACCGGATGCCCGACGCGGAGCAAGATCACGCGTTAAGGGAATTAAAAAAATATCTGATCCGGGAGGCTGCCTCTACGACCGGATGCCCGACGCGGAGCAAGCTCCAGCGTCCTGGGACTTAAAGAAAATATCTGATCCGGGAGGCTAGCTCTACGACCGGATGCCCGACGCGGAGCAAGATCACGCGTTAAGGGACTTTATAAAATATCTGATCCGGGAGGCTAGCTCTACAACCGGATGCCCGACGCGGAGCAAGATCACGCGTTAAGGGACTTAATAAAATATCTGATCCGGGAGGCTAGCTCTACGACCGGATGCTCGACGCGGAGCAAGATCACGCGTTAAGGGACTTAATAAAATATCTGATCCGGGAGGCTAGCTCTACGACCGGATGCCCGATGCGGAGCAAGATCACGCGTTAAGGGACTTAATAAAATATTTGATCCGGGAGGCTAGCTCTACGACTGGATGCCCGACGCGGAGCAAGCTCCAGCGTCCTGGGACTTAAAGAAAATATCTGATCCGGGAGGCTAGCTCTACGACCGGATGCCCGACGCGGAGCAAGATCACGCGTTAAGGGACTTAATAAAATATCTGATCCGGGAGGCTAGCTCTACGACCGGATGCCCGACGCGGAGCAAGATCACGCGTTAAGGGACTTAATAAAATATCTGATCCGGGAGGCTAGCTCTACGACCGGATGCCCGACGCGGAGCAAGCTCCAGCGTCCTGGGACTTAAAGAAAATATCTGATCCGGGAGGCTAGCTCTACGACCGGATGCCCGACGCGGAGCAAGATCACGCGTTAAGGGAATTAAAAAAATATCTGATCCGGGAGGCTGCCTCTACGACCGGATGCCCGACGCGGAGCAAGCTCCAGCGTCCTGGGACTTAAAGAAAATATCTGATCCGGGAGGCTAGCTCTACGACCGGATGCCCGACGCGGAGCAAGCTCCAGCGTCCTGGGACTTAAAGAAAATATCTAATCCGGGAGGCTAGCTCTACGACCGGATGCCCGACGCGGAGCAAGATCACGCGTTAAGGGAATTAAAAAAATATCTGATCCGGGAGGCTGCCTCTACGACCGGATGCCCGACGCGGAGCAAGCTCCAGCGTCCTGGGACTTAAAGAAAATATCTGATCCGGGAGGCTAGCTCTACGACCGGATGCCCGACGCGGAGCAAGATCACGCGTTAAGGGACTTTATAAAATATCTGATCCGGGAGGCTAGCTCTACAACCGGATGCCCGACGCGGAGCAAGATCACGCGTTAAGGGACTTAATAAAATATCTGATCCGGGAGGCTAGCTCTACGACCGGATGCTCGACGCGGAGCAAGATCACGCGTTAAGGGACTTAATAAAATATCTGATCCGGGAGGCTAGCTCTACGACCGGATGCCCGATGCGGAGCAAGATCACGCGTTAAGGGACTTAATAAAATATTTGATCCGGGAGGCTAGCTCTACGACTGGATGCCCGACGCGGAGCAAGCTCCAGCGTCCTGGGACTTAAAGAAAATATCTGATCCGGGAGGCTAGCTCTACGACCGGATGCCCGACGCGGAGCAAGATCACGCGTTAAGGGACTTAATAAAATATCTGATCCGGGAGGCTAGCTCTACGACCGGATGCCCGACGCGGAGCAAGATCACGCGTTAAGGGACTTAATAAAATATCTGATCCGGGAGGCTAGCTCTACGACCGGATGCCCGACGCGGAGCAAGCTCCAGCGTCCTGGGACTTAAAGAAAATATCTGATCCGGGAGGCTAGCTCTACGACCGGATGCCCGACGCGGAGCAAGATCACGCGTTAAGGGAATTAATAAAAAATATCTTATCCGGGAGGCTAGCTCTACGACTGGATGCCCGACGCGGAGCAAGATCACGCGTTAAGGGACTTAATAAAATATCTGATCCGGGAGGCTAGCTCTACGACCGGATGCCCGACGCGGAGCAAGCTCCAGCGTCCTGGGACTTAAAGAAAATATCTAATCCGGGAGGCTAGCTCTACGACCGGATGCCCGACGCGGAGCAAGATCACGCGTTAAGGGAATTAAAAAAATATCTGATCCGGGAGGCTGGCTCTACGACCGGATGCCCGACGCGGAGCAAGCTCCAGCGTCCTGGGACTTAAAGAAAATATCTGATCCGGGAGGCTAGCTCTACGACCGGATGCCCGACGCGGAGCAAGATCACGCGTTAAGGGACTTAATAAAATATCTGATCCGGGAGGCTAGCTCTACAACCGGATGCCCGACGCGGAGCAAGATCACGCGTTAAGGGACTTAATAAAATATCTGATCCGGGAGGCTAGCTCTACGACCGGATGCTCGACGCGGAGCAAGATCACGCGTTAAGGGACTTAATAAAATATCTGATCCGGGAGGCTAGCTCTACGACCGGATGCCCGATGCGGAGCAAGATCACGCGTTAAGGGACTTAATAAAATATTTGATCCGGGAGGCTAGCTCTATGACTGGATGCCCGATGCGGAGCAAGCTCCAGCGTCCTGGGGCTTAAAGAAAATATCTGATCCGGGAGGCTAGCTCTACGACCGGATGCCCGACGCGGAGCAAGATCACGCGTTAAGGGACTTAATAAAATATCTGATCCGGGAGGCTAGCTCTACGACCGGATGCCCGACGCGGAGCAAGATCACGCGTTAAGGGACTTAATAAAATATCTGATCCGGGAGGCTAGCTCTACGACCGGATGCCCGACGCGGAGCAAGCTCCAGCGTCCTGGGACTTAAAGAAAATATCTGATCCGGGAGGCTAGCTCTACGACCGGATGCCCGACGCGGAGCAAGATCACGCGTTAAGGACTTAATAAAATATCTGATCCGGTAGGCTAGCTCTACGACCGGATGCCCGGCGCGGAGCAAGCTCCAGCGTCCTGGGACTTAAAGAAAATATCTGATCCAGGAGGCTAGCTCTACGACCGGATACCCGACGCCGAGCAAGATCACGCGTTAAGGGACTTAATAAAAAATATCTTATCCGGGAGGCTAGCTCTACGACCGGATGCCCGACGCGGAGCAAGATCACGCGTTAAGGGACTTAATAAAATATCTGATCCGGGAGGCTAGCTCTACGACCGGATGCCCGACGCGGAGCAAGATCACGCGTTAAGGGACTTAATAAAATATCTGATCCGGGAGGCTAGCTCTACGACCGGATGCCCGACGCGGAGCAAGCTCCAGCGTCCTGGGACTTAAAGAAAATATCTGATCCGGGAGGCTAGATCTACGACCGGATGCCCGACGCGGAGCAAGATCACGCGTTAAGGGACTTAATAAAATATCTGATCCGGGAGGCTAGCTCTACGACCGGATGCCCGACGCGGAGCAAGATCACGCGTTAAGGGACTTAATAAAATATCTGATCCGGGAGGCTAGCTCTACGACCGGATGCCCGACGCGGAGCAAGCTCCAGCGTTCTGGGACTTACAGAAAATATCTGATCCGAGAGGCTAGCTCTACGACCGGATGCCCGACGCGGAGCAAGATCACGTGTTAAGGGACTTAATAAAATATCTGATCCGGGAGGCTAGCTCTACGACCGGATGCCCGACGCGGAGCAAGCTCCAGCGTCCTGGGACTTAAAGAAAATATCTGATCCAGGAGGCTAGCTCTACGACCGGATGCTCGACGCGGAGCAAGATCACGCGTTAAGGGACTTAATAAAAAATATCTTATCCGGGAGGCTAGCTCTACGACCGGATGCCCGACGCGGAGCAAGATCACGCGTTAAGGGACTTAATAAAATATCTGATCCGGGAGGCTAGCTCTACGACCGGATGCCCGACGCGGAGTAAGCTCCAGCGTCCTGGGAGTTAAAGAAAATATCTGATCCGGGAGGCTAGCTCTTCGACCGGATGCCCGACACGGAGCAAGATCACGCGTTAAGGGACTTAATAAAATATCTGATCCGGGAGGCTAGCTCTACAACCGGATGCCCGACGCGGAGCAAGATCACGCGTTAAGGGACTTAATAAAATATCTGATCCGGTAGGCTAGCTCTACGACCGGATGCCTGACGCGGAGCAAGAGCACGCGTTAAGGGACTTAATAAAATATCTGATCCGGGAGGCTAGCTCTACGACCGGATGCCCGACGCGGAGCAAGCTCCAGCGTCCTGGGACTTAAAGAAAATATCTGATCCGGGAGGCTAGCTCTACGACCGGATGCCCGACGCGGAGCAAGATCACGCGTTAAGGGACTTAATAAAATATCTGATCCGGGAGGCTAGCTCTACGACCGGATGCCCGACGCGGAGCAAGCTCCAGCTTCCTAGGACTTAAAGAAAATATCTGATCCGAGAGGCTAGCTCTACGACCGGATGCCCGACGAAGAGCAAGATCACGCGTTAAGGGACTTAATAAAATATCTGATCCGGGAGGCTAGCTCTACGACCGGATGCCCGACGCGGAGCAAGCTCCAGCGTTCTGGGACATACAGAAAATATCTGATCCGAGAGGCTAGCTCTACGATCGGATGCCCGACGCGGAGCAAGATCACGTGTTAAGGGACTTAATAAAATATCTGATCCGGGAGGCTAGCTCTACGACCGGATGCCCGACGCGGAGCAAGCTCCAGCGTCCTGGAACTTAAAGAAAATATCTGATCCAGGAGGCTAGCTCGACGACCGGATGCCCGACGCGGAGCAAGATCACGCGTTAAGGGACTTAATAAAAAATATCTTATCCGGGAGGCTAGCTCTACGACCGGATGCCCGACGCGGAGCAAGATCACGCGTTAAGGGACTTAATAAAAAATATCTTATCCGGGAGGCTAGCTCTACGACCGGATGCCCGACGCGGAGCAAGATCACGCGTTAAGGGACTTAATAAAATATCTGATCCGGGAGGCTAGCTCTACGACCGGATGCCCGACGCGGAGCAAGCTCCAGCGTCCTGGGACTTAAAGAAAATATCTAATCCGGGAGGCTAGCTCTACGACCGGATGCCCGAGGCGGAGCAAGATCACGCGTTAAGGGAATTAATAAAATATCTGATCCGGGAGGCTAGCTCTACGACCGGATGCCCGACGCGGAGCAAGCTCCAGCGTCCTGGGACTTAAAGAAAATATCTAATCCGGGAGGCTAGCTCTACGACCGGATGCCCGACGCGGAGCAAGCTCCAGCGTCCTGGGACTTAAGGAAAATATCTAATCCAGGAGGCTAGCTCTACGACCGGATGCCCGACGCGGAGCAAGATCACGCGTTAAGGGACTTAATAAAATATCTGATCCGGGAGGCTAGCTCTACGACCGGATGCCCGACGCGGAGCAAGATCACGCGTTAAGGGACTTAATAAAATATCTGATCCGGGAGGCTAGCTCTACAACCGGATGCCCGACGCGGAGCAAGATCACGCGTTAAGGGACTTAATAAAATATCTGATCCGGGAGGCTAGCTCTACGACCGGATGCTCGACGCGGAGCAAGATCACGCGTTAAGGGACTTAATAAAATATCTGATCCGGGAGGCTAGCTCTACGACCGGATGTCCGATGCGGAGCAAGATCACGCGTTAAGGGACTTAATAAAATATTTGATCCAGGAGGCTAGCTCTACGACTGGATGCCCGACGCGGAGCAAGCTCCAGCGTCCTGGGACTTAAAGAAAATATCTGATCCGGGAGGCTAGCTCTACGACCGGATGCCCGACGCGGAGCAAGATCACGCGTTAAGGGACTTAATAAAATATCTGATCCGGGAGGCTAGCTCTACGACCGGATGCCCGACGCGGAGCAAGATCACGCGTTAAGGGACTTAATAAAATATCTGATCCGGGAGGCTAGCTCTACGACCGGATGCCCGACGCGGAGCAAGATCACGCGTTAAGGGACATAATAAAATATCTGATCCGGGAGGCTAGCTCTACGACCGGATGCCCGGCGCGGAGCAAGCTCCAGCGTCCTGGGACTTAAAGAAAATATCTGATCCGGGAGGCTAGCTCGACGACCGGATGCCCGACGCGGAGCAAGATTACGCGTTAAGGGACTTAATAAAAAATATCTTATCCGGGAGGCTAGCTCTACGACCGGATGCCCGACGCGGAGCAAGATCACGCGTTAAGGGACTTAATAAAAAATATCTTATCCGGGAGGCTAGCTCTACGACCGGATGCCCGACGCGGAGCAAGATCACGCGTTAAGGGACTTAATAAAATATCTGATCCGGGAGCCTAGCTCTACGACCGGATGCCCGACGCGGAGCAAGCTCCAGCGTCCTGGGACTTAAAGAAAATATCTAATCCGGGAGGCTAGCTCTACGACCGGATGCCCGACGCGGAGCAAGATCACGCGTTAAGGGAATTAAAAAAATATCTGATCCGGGAGGCTGGCTCTACGACCGGATGCCCGACGCGGAGCAAGCTCCAGCGTCCTGGGACTTAAAGAAAATATCTGATCCGGGAGGCTAGCTCTACGACCGGATGCCCGACGCGGAGCAAGATCACGCGTTAAGGGACTTAATAAAATATCTGATCCGGGAGGCTAGCTCTACAACCGGATGCCCGACGCGGAGCAAGATCACGCGTTAAGGGACTTAATAAAATATCTGATCCGGGAGGCTAGCTCTACGACCGGATGCTCGACGCGGAGCAAGATCACGCGTTAAGGGACTTAATAAAATATCTGATCCGGGAGGCTAGCTCTACGACCGGATGCCCGATGCGGAGCAAGATCACGCGTTAAGGGACTTAATAAAATATTTGATCCGGGAGGCTAGCTCTACGACTGGATGCCCGACGCGGAGCAAGCTCCAGCGTCCTGGGACTTAAAGAAAATATCTGATCCGGGAGGCTAGCTCTACGACCGGATGCCCGACGCGGAGCAAGATCACGCGTTAAGGGACTTAATAAAATATCTGATCCGGGAGGCTAGCTCTACGACCGGATGCCCGACGCGGAGCAAGATCACGCGTTAAGGGACTTAATAAAATATCTGATCCGGGAGGCTAGCTCTACGACCGGATGCCCGACGCGGAGCAAGCTCCAGCGTCCTGGGACTTAAAGAAAATATCTGATCCGGGAGGCTAGCTCTACGACCGGATGCCCGACGCGGAGCAAGATCACGCGTTAAGGGACTTAATAAAATATCTGATCCGGTAGGCTAGCTCTACGACCGGATGCCCGGCGCGGAGCAAGCTCCAGCGTCCTGGGACTTAAAGAAAATATCTGATCCAGGAGGCTAGCTCTACGACCGGATGCCCGACGCCGAGCAAGATCACGCGTTAAGGGACTTAATAAAAAATATCTTATCCGGGAGGCTAGCTCTACGACCGGATGCCCGACGCGGAGCAAGATCACGCGTTAAGGGACTTAATAAAATATCTGATCCGGGAGGCTAGCTCTACGACCGGATGCCCGACGCGGAGCAAGATCACGCGTTAAGGGACTTAATAAAATATCTGATCCGGGAGGCTAGCTCTACGACCGGATGCCCGACGCGGAGCAAGCTCCAGCGTCCTGGGACTTAAAGAAAATATCTGATCCGGGAGGCTAGATCTACGACCGGATGCCCGACGCGGAGCAAGATCACGCGTTAAGGGACTTAATAAAATATCTGATCCGGGAGGCTAGCTCTACGACCGGATGCCCGACGCGGAGCAAGATCACGCGTTAAGGGACTTAATAAAATATCTGATCCGGGAGGCTAGCTCTACGACCGGATGCCCGACGCGGAGCAAGCTCTAGCGTTCTGGGACTTACAGAAAATATCTGATCCGAGAGGCTAGCTCTACGACCGGATGCCCGACGCAGAGCAAGATCACGTGTTAAGGGACTTAATAAAATATCTGATCCGGGAGGCTAGCTCTACGACCGGATGCCCGACGCGGAGCAAGCTCCAGCGTCCTGGGACTTAAAGAAAATATCTGATCCAGGAGGCTAGCTCTACGACCGGATGCTCGACGCGGAGCAAGATCATGCGTTAAGGGACTTAATAAAAAATATCTTATCCGGGAGGCTAGCTCTACGACCGGATGCCCGACGCGGAGCAAGATCACGCGTTAAGGGACTTAATAAAATATCTGATCCGGGAGGCTAGCTCTACGACCGGATGCCCGACGCGGAGTAAGCTCCAGCGTCCTGGGAGTTAAAGAAAATATCTGATCCGGGAGGCTAGCTCTTCGACCGGATGCCCGACACGGAGCAAGATCACGCGTTAAGGGACTTAATAAAATATCTGATCCGGGAGGCTAGCTCTACAACCGGATGCCCGACGCGGAGCAAGATCACGCGGTAAGGGACTTAATAAAAAATATCTTATCCGGGAGGCTAGCTCTACGACCGGATGCCCGACGCGGAGCAAGATCACGCGTTAAGGGACTTAATAAAAAATATCTTATCCGGGAGGCTAGCTCTACGACCGGATGCCCGACGCGGAGCAAGATCACGCGTTAAGGGACTTAATAAAATATCTGATCCGGGAGGCTAGCTCTACGACCGGATGCCCGACGCGGAGCAAGCTCCAGCGTCCTGGGACTTAAAGAAAATATCTAATCCGGGAGGCTAGCTCTACGACCGGATGCCCGACGCGGAGCAAGATCACGCGTTAAGGGAATTAATAAAATATCTGATCCGGGAGGCTGGCTCTACGACCGGATGCCCGACGCGGAGCAAGCTCCAGCGTCCTGGGACTTAAAGAAAATATCTGATCCGGGAGGCTAGCTCTACGACCGGATGCCCGACGCGGAGCAAGCTCCAGCGTCCTGGGACTTAAGGAAAATATCTAATCCAGGAGGCTAGCTCTACGACCGGATGCCCGACGCGGAGCAAGATCACGCGTTAAGGGACTTAATAAAATATCTGATCCGGGAGGCTAGCTCTACGACCGGATGCCCGACGCGGAGCAAGATCACGCGTTAAGGGACTTAATAAAATATCTGATCCGGGAGGCTAGCTCTACAACCGGATGCCCGACGCGGAGCAAGATCACGCGTTAAGGGACTTAATAAAATATCTGATCCGGGAGGCTAGCTCTACGACCGGATGCTCGACGCGGAGCAAGATCACGCGTTAAGGGACTTAATAAAATATCTGATCCGGGAGGCTAGCTCTACGACCGGATGTCCGATGCGGAGCAAGATCACGCGTTAAGGGACTTAATAAAATATTTGATCCAGGAGGCTAGCTCTACGACTGGATGCCCGACGCGGAGCAAGCTCCAGCGTCCTGGGACTTAAAGAAAATATCTGATCCGGGAGGCTAGCTCTACGACCGGATTCCCGACGCGGAGCAAGATCACGCGTTAAGGGACTTAATAAAATATCTGATCCGGGAGGCTAGCTCTACGGCCGGATGCCCGACGCGGAGCAAGATCACGCGTTAAGGGACTTAATAAAATATCTGATCCGGGAGGCTAGCTCTACGACCGGATGCCCGACGCGGAGCAAGATCACGCGTTAAGGGACATAATAAAATATCTGATCCGGGAGGCTAGCTCTACGACCGGATGCCCGGCGCGGAGCAAGCTCCAGCGTCCTGGGACTTAAAGAAAATATCTGATCCAGGAGGCTAGCTCGACGACCGGATGCCCGACGCGGAGCAAGATTACGCGTTAAGGGACTTAATAAAAAATATCTTATCCGGGAGGCTAGCTCTACGACCGGATGCCCGACGCGGAGCAAGATCACGCGTTAAGGGACTTAATAAAAAATATCTGATCCTGGAGGCTAGCTCTACGACCGGATGCCCGACGCGGAGCAAGATCACGCGTTAGGGACTTAATAAAATATCTGATCCGGGAGGCTAGCTCTACGACCGGATGCCCGACGCGGAGCAAGATCACGCGTTAAGGGACTTAATAAAATATCTGATCCGGGAGGCTAGCTCTACGACCGGATGCCCGACGCGGAGCAAGATCACGCGTTAAGGGACATAATAAAATATCTGATCCGGGAGGCTAGCTCTACGACCGGATGCCCGGCGCGGAGCAAGCTCCAGCGTCCTGGGACTTAAAGAAAATATCTGATCCAGGAGGCTAGCTCGACGACCGGATGCCCGACGCGGAGCAAGATTACGCGTTAAGGGACTTAATAAAAAATATCTTATCCGGGAGGCTAGCTCTACGACCGGATGCCCGACGCGGAGCAAGATCACGCGTTAAGGGACTTAATAAAAAATATCTTATCCGGGAGGCTAGCTCTACGACCGGATGCCCGACGCGGAGCAAGATCACGTGTTAAGGGACTTAATAAAATATCTGATCCGGGAGGCTAGCTCTACGACCGGATGCCCGACGCGGAGCAAGCTCCAGCGTCCTGGGACTTAAAGAAAATATCTGATCCAGGAGGCTAGCTCTACGACCGGATGCTCGACGCGGAGCAAGATCACGCGTTAAGGGACTTAATAAAAAATATCTTATCCGGGAGGCTAGCTCTACGACCGGATGCCCGATGCGGAGCAAGATCACACGTTAAGGGACTTAATAAAATATCTGATCCGGGAGGCTAGCTCTACGACCGGATGCCCGACGCGGAGTAAGCTCCAGCGTCCTGGGAGTTAAAGAAAATATCTGATCCGGGAGGCTAGCTCTTCGACCGGATGCCCGACACGGAGCAAGATCACGCGTTAAGGGACTTAATAAAATATCTGATCCGGGAGGCTAGCTCTACAACCGGATGCCCGACGCGGAGCAAGATCACGCGTTAAGGGACTTAATAAAATATCTGATCCGGTAGGCTAGCTCTACGACCGGATGCCTGACGCGGAGCAAGAGCACGCGTTAAGGGACTTAATAAAATATCTGATCCGGGAGGCTAGCTCTACGACCGGATGCCCGACACGGAGCAAGCTCCAGCGTCCTGGGACTTAAAGAAAATATCTGATCCGGGAGGCTAGCTCTACGACCGGATGCCCGACGCGGAGCAAGATCACGTGTTAAGGGACTTAATAAAATATCTGATCCGGGAGGCTAGCTCTACGACCGGATGCCCGACGCGGAGCAAGCTCCAGCTTCCTAGGACTTAAAGAAAATATCTGATCCGAGAGGCTAGCTCTACGACCGGTTTCCCGACGCGGAGCAAGATCACGCGTTAAGGGACTTAATAAAATATCTGATCCGGGAGGCTAGCTCTACGACCGGATGCCCGACGCGGAGCAAGCTCCAGCGTCCTGGGACTTAAAGACAATATCTGATCCAGGAGGCTAGCTCTACGACCGGATGCCCGACGGGGAGCAAAATCACGCGTTAAGGGACTTAATAAAAAATATCTTATCCGGGAGGCTAGCTCTACGACCGGATGCCCGACGCGGAGCAATATCACGCGTTAAGGGACTTAATAAAATATCTGATCCGGGAGGCTAGCTCTACGACCGGATGCCCGACGCGGAGCAAGCTCCAGCGTCCTGGGACTTAAAGAAAATATCTAATCCGGGAGGCTAGCTCTACGACCGGATGCCCGACGCGGAGCAAGATCACGCGTTAAGGGACTTAATAAAATATCTGATCCGAGAGGCTGGCTCTACGACCGGATGCCCGACGCGGAGCAAGCTCCAGCGTCATGGGACTTAAAGAAAATATCTGATCCGGGAGGCTAGCTCTACGACCGGATGCCCGACGCGGAGCAAGATCACGCGTTAAGGGACTTAATAAAATATCTGATCCGGGAGGCTAGCTCTACAACCGGATGCCCGACGCGGAGCAAGATCACGCGTTAAGGGACTTAATAAAATATCTGATCCGGGAGGCTAGCTCTACAACCGGATGCTCGACGCGGAGCAAGATCACGCGTTAAGGGACTTAATAAAATATCTGATCCGGGAGGCTAGCTCTACGACCGGATGCCCGATGCGGAGCAAGATCACGCGTTAAGGGACTTAATAAAATATCTGATCCGGGAGGCTAGCTCTACGACTGGATGCCCGACGCGGAGCAAGCTCCAGCGTCCTGGGACTTAAAGAAAATATCTGATCCGGGAGGCTAGCTCTACGACCGGATGCCCGACGCGGAGCAAGATCACGCGTTAAGGGACTTAATAAAATATCTGATCCGGGAGGCTAGCTCTACGACCGGATGCCCGACGCGGAGCAAGATCACGCGTTAAGGGACTTAATAAAATATCTGATCCGGGAGGCTAGCTCTACGACCGGATGCCCGACGCGGAGCAAGCTCTAGCGTCCTGGGACTTAAAGAAAATATCTGATCCGGGAGGCTAGCTCTACGACCGGATGCCCGACGCGGAGCAAGATCACGCGTTAAGGGACTTAATAAAATATCTGATCCGGGAGGCATGCTCTACGACCGGATGCCCGACGTGGAGCAAGATCACGCGTTAAGGGACTTAATAAAATATCTGATCCGGGAGGCTAGCTCTACGACCGGATGCCCGACGCGGAGCAAGATCCGGCGTCCTGGGACTTAAAGAAAATATCTGATCCGGGAGGCTAGCTCTACGACAAGATGCCCGACGCGGAGCAAGATCACGCGTTAAGGGACTTAATAAAATATCTGATCCGGGAGGCTAGCTCTACGACCGGATGCCCGACGCGGAGCAAGATCACGCGTTAAGGGACTTAATAAAATATCTGATCCGGGAGGCTAGCTCTACGACCGGATGCCCGACGCGGAGCAAGCTCCAGCGTCCTGGGACTTAAAGAAAATATCTAATCCGGGAGGCTAGCTCTACGACCGGATGCCCGACGCGGAGCAAGATCACGCGTTATGGGACTTAATAAAATATCTGATCCGAGAGGCTGGCTCTACGACCGGATGCCCGACGCGGAGCAAGCTCCAGCGTCCTGGGACTTAAAGAAAATATCTGATCCGGGAGGCTAGCTCTACGACCGGATGCCCGACGCGGAGCAAGATCACGCGTTAAGGGACTTAATAAAATATCTGATCCGGGAGGCTAGCTCTACGACCGGATGCCCGACGCGGAGCAAGATCACGCGTTAAGGGACTTAATAAAATATCTGATCCGGGAGGCTAGCTCTACAACCGGATGCCCGACGCGGAGCAAGATCACGCGTTAAGGGACTTAATAAAATATCTGATCCGGGAGGCTAGCTCTACGACCGGATGCTCGACGCGGAGCAAGATCACGCGTTAAGGGACTTAATAAAATATCTGATCCGGGAGGCTAGCTCTACGACCGGATGCCCGATGCGGAGCAAGATCACGCGTTAATGGACTTAATAAAATATCTGATCCGGGAGGCTAGCTCTACGACCGGATGCCCGACGCGGAGCAAGCTCCAGCGTCCTGGGACTTAAAGAAAATATCTGATCCGGGAGGCTAGCTCTACGACCGGATGCCCGACGCGGAGCAAGATCACGCGTTAAGGGACTTAATAAAATATCTGATCCGGGAGGCTAGCTCTACGACCGGATGCCCGACGCGGAGCAAGATCACGCGTTAAGGGACTTAATAAAATATCTGATCCGGGAGGCTAGCTCTACGACCGGATGCCCGACGCGGAGCAAGCTCCGGCGTCCTGGGACTTAAAGAAAATATCTGATCCGGGAGGCTAGCTCTACGACCAGATGCCCGACGCGGAGCAAGATCACGCGTTAAGGGACTTAACAAAAAATCTGATCCGGGAGGCTAGCTCTACGACCGGATGCCCGACGCGGAGCAAGATCACGCGTTAAGAGACTTAATAAAATATCTGATCCGGGAGGCTAGCTCTACGACCGGATGCCCGACGCGGAGCAAGCTCCAGCGTTCTGGGACTTAAAGAAAATATCTGATCCGGGAGGCTAGCTCTCCGACGCGGAGCAAGATCACGCGTTAAGGGACTTAATAAAATATCTGATCCGGGAGGCTAGCTCTACGACCGGATGCCCGACGCGGAGCAAGATCACGCGTTAAGGGACTTAATAAAATATCTGATCCGGGAGGCTAGCTCTACGACCGGATGCCCGACGCGGAGCAAGCTCCGGCGTCCTGGGACTTAAAGAAAATATCTGATCCGGGAGGCTAGCTCTACGACCGGATGCCCGACGCGGAGCAAGATCACGCGTTAAGGGACTTAATAAAATATCTGATCCGGGAGGCTAGCTCTACGACCGGATGCCCGACGCGGAGCAAGATCACGTGTTAAGGGACTTAATAAAATATCTGATCCGGGAGGCTAGCTCTACGACCGGATGCCCGACGCGGAGCAAACTCCAGCGTCCTGGGACTTAAAGACAATATCTGATCCAGGAGGCTAGCTCTACGACCGGATGCCCGACGCGGAGCAAAATCACGCGTTAAGGGACTTAATAAAAAATATCTTATCCGGGAGGCTAGCTCTACGACCGGATGCCCGACGCGGAGCAAGATCACGCGTTAAGGGACTTAATAAAATATCTGATCCGGGAGGCTAGCTCTACGACCGGATGCCCGACGCGGAGCAAGCTCCAGCGTCCTGGGACTTAAAGAAAATATCTAATCCGGGAGGCTAGCTCTACGACCGGATGCCCGACGCGGAGCAAGATCACGCGTTAAGGGACTTAATAAAATATCTGATCCGAGAGGCTGCCTCTACGACCGAATGCCCGACGCGGAGCAAGCTCCAGCGTCCTGGGACTTAAAGAAAATATCTGATCCGGGAGGCTAGCTCTACGACCGGATGCCCGACGCGGAGCAAGATCACGCGTTAAGGGACTTAATAAAATATCTGATCCGGGAGGCTAGCTCTACGACCGGATGCCTGACGCGGAGCAAGATCACGCGTTAAGGGACTTAATAAAATATCTGATCCGGGAGGCTAGCTCTACGACCGGATGCCCGACGCGGAGCAAGCTCCGGCGTCCTGGGACTTAAAGAAAATATCTGATCCGGGAGGCTAGCTCTACGACCAGATGCCCGACGCGGAGCAAGATCACGCGTTAAGGGACTTAATAAAATATCTGATCCGGGAGGCTAGCTCTACGACCGGATGCCCGACGCGGAGCAAGATCACGCGTTAAGAGACTTAATAAAATATCTGATCCGGGAGGCTAGCTCTACGACCGGATGCCCGACGCGGAGCAAGCTCCAGCGTCCTGGGACTTAAATAAAATATCTGATCCGGGAGGCTAGCTCTACGACCGGATGCCCGACGCGGAGCAAGATCACGCGTTAAGGGACTTAATAAAATATCTGATCCGGGAGGCTAGCTCTACGACCGGATGCCCGACGCGGAGCAAGATCACGCGTTAAGGGACTTAATAAAATATCTGATCCGGGAGGCTAGCTCTACGACCGGATGCCCGACGCGGAGCAAGCTCCGGCGTCCTGGGACTTAAAGAAAATATCTGATCCGGGAGGCTAGCTCTACGACCGGATGCCCGACGCGGAGCAAGATCACGCGTTAAGGGACTTAATAAAATATCTGATCCGGGAGGCTAGCTCTACGACCGGATGCCCGACGCGGAGCAAGATCACGTGTTAAGGAACTTAATAAAATATCTGATCCGGGAGGCTAGCTCTACGACCGGATGCTCGACGCGGAGCAAACTCCAGCGTCCTGGGACTTAAAGACAATATCTGATCCAGGAGGCTAGCTCTACGACCGGATGCCCGACGCGGAGCAAAATCACGCGTTAAGGGACTTAATAAAAAATATCTTATCCGGGAGGCTAGCTCTACGACCGGATGCCCGACGCGGAGCAAGATCACGCGTTAAGGGACTTAATAAAATATCTGATCCGGGAGGCTAGCTCTACGACCGGATGCCCGACGCGGAGCAAGCTCCAGCGTTCTGGGACTTACAGAAAATATTTGATCCGAGAGGCTAGCTCTACGAGCGGATGCCCGACGCGGAGCAAGATCACGCGTTAAGGGACTTAATAAAATATCTGATCCGAGAGGCTGCCTCTACGACCGGATGCCCGACGCGGAGCAAGCTCCAGCGTCCTGGGACTTAAAGAAAATATCTGATCCGGGAGGCTAGCTCTACGACCGGATGCCCAACGCGGAGCAAGATCACGCGTTAAGGGACTTAATAAAATATCTGATCCGGGAGGCTAGCTCTACGACCGGATGCCCGACGCGGAGCAAGATCACGCCTTAAGGGACTTAATAAAATATCTGATCCGGGAGGCTAGCTCTACGACCGGATGCCCGACGCGGAGCAAGATCACGCGTTAAGGGACTTAATAAAATATCTGATCCGGGAGGCTAGCTCTACGACCGGATGCCCGACGCGGAGCAAGCTCCGGCGTCCTGGGACTTAAAGAAAATATCTGATCCGGGAGGCTAGCTCTACGACCAGATGCCCGACGCGGAGCAAGATCACGCGTTAAGGGACTTAATAAAATATCTGATCCGAGAGGCTGCCTCTACGACCGGATGCCCGACGCGGAGCAACCTCCAGCGTCCTGGGACTTAAAGAAAATATCTGATCCGGGAGGCTAGCTCTACGACCGGATGCCCGACGCGGAGCAAGATCACGCGTTAAGGGACTTAATAAAATATCTGATCCGGGAGGCTAGCTCTACGACCGGATGCCCGACGCGGAGCAAGATCACGCGTTAAGGGACTTAATAAAATATCTGATCCGGGAGGCTAGCTCAACAACCGGATGCCCGACGCGGAGCAAGATCACGCGTTAAGGGACTTAATAAAATATCTGATCCGGGAGGCTAGCTCTACGACCGGATGCTCGACGCGGAGCAAGATCACGCGTTAAGGGACTTAATAAAATATCTGATCCGGGAGGCTAGCTCTACGACCGGATGCCCGATGCGGAGCAAGATCACGCGTTAAGGGACTTAATAAAATATCTGATCCGGGAGGCTAGCTCTACGACTGGATGCCCGACGCGGAGCAAGCTCTAGCGTCCTGGGACATAAAGAAAATATCTGATCCGGGAGACTAGCTCTACGACCGGATGCCCGACGCGGAGCAAGATCACGCGTTAAGGGACTTAATAAAATATCTGATCCGGGAGGCTAGCTCTACGACCGGATGCCCGACGCGGAGCAAGCTCCAGCGTCCTGGGACTTAAAGAAAATATCTGATCCGGGAGGATAGCTCTACGACCGGATGCCCGACGCGGAGCAAGATCACGCCTTAAGGGACTTAATAAAATATCTGATCCGGGAGGCTAGCTCTACGACCGGATGCCTGATGCGGAGCAAGATCACGCGTTAAGGGACTTAATAAAATATCTGATCCGGGAGGCTAGCTCTACGACCGGATGCCCGACGCGGAGCAAGCTCCGGCGTCCTGGGACTTAAAGAAAATATCTGATCCGGGAGGCTAGCTCTACGACCAGATGCCCGACGCGGAGCAAGATCACGCGTTAAGGGACTTAATAAAATATCTGATCCGGGAGGCTAGCTCTACGACCGGATGCCCGACGCGGAGCAAGATCACGCGTTAAGGGACTTAATAAAATATCTGATCCGGGAGGCTAGCTCTACGACCGGATGCCCGACGCGGAGCAAGCTCCAGCGTCCTGGGACTTAAAGACAATATCTGATCCAGGAGGCTAGCTCTACGACCGGATGCCCGACACGGAGCAAAATCACGCGTTAAGGGACTTAATAAAAAATATCTTATCCGGGAGGCTAGCTCTACGACCGGATGCCCGACGCGGAGCAAGATCACGTGTTAAGGGACTTAATAAAATATCTGATCCGGGAGGCTAGCTCTACGACCGGATGCCCGACGCGGAGCAAGCTCCAGCGTCATGGGACTTAAAGAAAATATCTAATCCGGGAGGCTAGCTCTACGACCGGATGCCCGACGCGGAGCAAGATCACGCGTTATGGGACTTAATAAAATATCTGATCCGAGAGGCTGGCTCTACGACCGGATACCCGACGCGGAGCAAGCTCCAGCGTCCTGGGACTTAAAGAAAATATCTTATCCGGGAGGCTAGCTCTACGACCGGATGCCCGACGCGGAGCAAGATCACGCGTTAAGGGACTTAATAAAATATCTGATCCGGGAGGCTAGCTCTACGACCGGATGCCCGACGCGGAGCAAGATCACGCGTTAAGGGACTTAATAAAATATCTGATCCGGGAGGCTAGCTCTACCACCGGATGCCCGACGCGGAGCAAGCTCCAGCGTCCTGGGACTTAAAGAAAATATCTGATCCGGGAGGCTAGCTCTACGACCAGATGCCCGACGCGGAGCAAGATCACGCGTTAAGGGACTTAATAAAATATCTGATCCGGGAGGCTAACTCTACGACCGGATGCCCGACGTGGAGCAAGATCACGCGTTAAGGGACTTAATAAAATATCTGATCCGGGAGGCTAGCTCTACGACCGGATGCCCGACGCGGAGCAAGCTCCAGCGTTCTGGGACTTACAGAAAATATCTGATCCGAGAGGCTAGCTCTACGACCGGATGCCCGACGCGGAGCAAGATCACGTGTTAAGGGACTTAATAAAATATCTGATCCGGGAGGCTAGCTCTACGACCGGATGCCCGACGCGGAGCAAGCTCCAGCGTCCTAGGACTTAAAGAAAATATCTGATCCGAGAGGCTAGCTCTACGACCGGATTCCCGACGCGGAGCAAGATCACGCGTTAAGGGACTTAATAAAATATCTGATCCGGGAGGCTAGCTCTACGACCGGATGCCCGACGCGGAGCAAGCTCCAGCGTCCTGGGACTTAAAGACAATATCTGATCCAGGAGGCTAGCTCTACGACCGGATGCCCGACGCGGAGCAAAATCACGCGTTAAGGGACTTAATAAAAAATATCTTATCCGGGAGGCTAGCTCTACGACCGGATGCCCGACGCGGAGCAAGATCACGCGTTAAGGGACTTAATAAAATATCAGATCCGGGAGGCTAGCTCTACGACCGGATGCCCGACGCGGAGCAAGCTCCAGCGTCCTGGGACTTAAAGAAAATATCTAATCCGGGAGGCTAGCTCTACGACCGGATGCCCGACGCGGAGCAAGATCACGCGTTAAGGGACTTAATAAAATATCTGATCCGGGAGGCTAGCTCTACGACCGGATGCCCGACGCGGAGCAAGCTCCGGCGTCCTGGGACTTAAAGAAAATATCTGATCCGGGAGGCTAGCTCTACGACCAGATGCCCGACGCGGAGCAAGATCACGCGTTAAGGGACTTAATAAAATATCTGATCCGGGAGGCTAGCTCTACGACCGGATGCCCGACGCGGAGCAAGATCACGCGTTAAGGGACTTAATAAAATATCTGATCCGGGAGGCTAGCTCTACGACCGGATGCCCGACGCGGAGCAAGCTCCAGCGTCCTGGGACTTAAAGAAAATATCTGATCCGGGAGGCTAGCTCTACGACCGGATGCCCGACGCGGAGCAAGATCACGCGTTAAGGGACTTAATAAAATTTCTGATCCGGGAGGCTAGCTCTACGACCGGATGCCCGACGCGGAGCAAGATCACGCGTTAAGGGACTTAATAAAATATCTGATCCGGGAGGCTAGCTCTACGACCGGATGCCCGACGCGGAGCAAGCTCCGGCGTCCTGGGACTTAAAGAAAATATCTGATCCGGGAGGCTAGCTCTACGACCGGATGCCCGACGCGGAGCAAGATCACGCGTTAAGGGACTTAATAAAATATCTGATCCGGGAGGCTAGCTCTACGACCGGATGCCCGACGCGGAGCAAGATCACGCGTTAAGGGACTTAATAAAATATCTGATCCGGGAGGCTAGCTCTACGACCGGATGCCCGACGCGGAGCAAACTCCAGCGTCCTGGGACTTAAAGACAATATCTGATCCAGGAGGCTAGCTCTACGACCGGATGCCCGACGCGGAGCAAGATCACGCGTTAAGGGACTTAATAAAATATCTGATCCGGGAGGCTAGCTCTACGACCGGATGCCCGACGCGGAGCAAGCTCCAGCGTCCTGGGACTTAAAGAAAATATCTAATCCGGGAGGCTAGCTCTACGACCGGATGCCCGACGCGGAGCAAGATCACGCGTTAAGGGACTTAACAAAATATCTGATCCGAGAGGCTGCCTCTACGACCGGATGCCCGACGCGGAACAAGCTCCAGCGTCCTGGGACTTAAAGAAAATATCTGATCCGGGAGGCTAGCTCTAGGACCGGATGCCCGACGCGGAGCAAGATCACGCGTTAAGGGACTTAATAAAATATCTGATCCGGGAGGCTAGCTCTACGACCGGATGCCCGACGCGGAGCAAGATCACGCGTTAAGGGACTTAATAAAATATCTGATCCGGGAGGCTAGCTCTACAACCGGATGCCCGACGCGGAGCAAGATCACGCGTTAAGGGACTTAATAAAATATCTGATCCGGGAGGCTAGCTCTACGACCGGATGCTCGACGCGGAGCAAGATCACGCGTTAAGGGACTTAATAAAATATCTGATCCGGGAGGCTAGCTCTACGACCGGATGCCCGATGCGGAGCAAGATCACGCGTTAAGGGACTTAATAAAATATCTGATCCGGGAGGCTAGCTCTACGACCGGATGCCCGACGCGGAGCAAACTCTAGCGTCCTGGGACTTAAAGACAATATCTGATCCAGGAGGCTAGCTCTACGACCGGATGCCCGACCCGGAGCAAAATCACGCGTTAAGGGACTTAATAAAAAATATCTTATCCGGGAGGCTAGCTCTACGACCGGATGCCCGACGCGGAGCAAGATCACGCGTTAAGGGACTTAATAAAATATCTGATCCGGGAGGCTAGCTCTACGACCGGATGCCCGACGCGGAGCAAGCTCCAGCGTCCTGGGACTTAAAGAAAATATCTAATCCGGGAGGCTAGCTCTACGACCGGATGCCCGACGCGGAGCAAGATCACGCGTTAAGGGACTTAATAAAATATCTGATCCGGGAGGCTAGCTCTACGACCGGATGCCCGATGCGGAGCAAGATCACGCGTTAAGGGACTTAATAAAATATCTGATCCGGGAGGCTAGCTCTACGACTGGATGCCCGACGCGGAGCAAGCTCTAGCGTCCTGGGACATAAAGAAAATATCTGATCCGGGAGACTAGCTCTACGACCGGATGCCCGACGCGGAGCAAGATCACGCGTTAAGGGACTTAATAAAATATCTGATCCGGGAGGCTAGCTCTACGACCGGATGCCCGACGCGGAGCAAGCTCCAGCGTCCTGGGACTTAAAGAAAATATCTGATCCGGGAGGATAGCTCTACGACCGGATGCCCGACGCGGAGCAAGATCACGCCTTAAGGGACTTAATAAAATATCTGATCCGGGAGGCTAGCTCTACGACCGGATGCCTGATGCGGAGCAAGATCACGCGTTAAGGGACTTAATAAAATATCTGATCCGGGAGGCTAGCTCTACGACCGGATGCCCGACGCGGAGCAAGCTCCGGCGTCCTGGGACTTAAAGAAAATATCTGATCCGGGAGGCTAGCTCTACGACCAGATGCCCGACGCGGAGCAAGATCACGCGTTAAGGGACTTAATAAAATATCTGATCCGGGAGGCTAGCTCTACGACCGGATGCCCGACGCGGAGCAAGATCACGCGTTAAGGGACTTAATAAAATATCTGATCCGGGAGGCTAGCTCTACGACCGGATGCCCGACGCGGAGCAAGCTCCAGCGTCCTGGGACTTAAAGACAATATCTGATCCAGGAGGCTAGCTCTACGACCGGATGCCCGACGCGGAGCAAAATCACGCGTTAAGGGACTTAATAAAAAATATCTTATCCGGGAGGCTAGCTCTACGACCGGATGCCCGACGCGGAGCAAGATCACGTGTTAAGGGACTTAATAAAATATCTGATCCGGGAGGCTAGCTCTACGACCGGATGCCCGACGCGGAGCAAGCTCCAGCGTCATGGGACTTAAAGAAAATATCTAATCCGGGAGGCTAGCTCTACGACCGGATGCCCGATGCGGAGCAAGATCACGCGTTATGGGACTTAATAAAATATCTGATCCGAGAGGCTGGCTCTACGACCGGATACCCGACGCGGAGCAAGCTCCAGCGTCCTGGGACTTAAAGAAAATATCTTATCCGGGAGGCTAGCTCTACGACCGGATGCCCGACGCGGAGCAAGATCACGCGTTAAGGGACTTAATAAAATATCTGATCCGGGAGGCTAGCTCTACGACCGGATGCCCGACGCGGAGCAAGATCACGCGTTAAGGGACTTAATAAAATATCTGATCCGGGAGGCTAGCTCTACCACCGGATGCCCGACGCGGAGCAAGCTCCAGCGTCCTGGGACTTAAAGAAAATATCTGATCCGGGAGGCTAGCTCTACGACCAGATGCCCGACGCGGAGCAAGATCACGCGTTAAGGGACTTAATAAAATATCTGATCCGGGAGGCTAGCTCTACGACCGGATGCCCGACGTGGAGCAAGATCACGCGTTAAGGGACTTAATAAAATATCTGATCCGGGAGGCTAGCTCTACGACCGGATGCCCGACGCGGAGCAAGCTCCAGCGTTCTGGGACTTACAGAAAATATCTGATCCGAGAGGCTAGCTCTACGACCGGATGCCCGACGCGGAGCAAGATCACGTGTTAAGGGACTTAATAAAATATCTGATCCGGGAGGCTAGCTCTACGACCGGATGCCCGACGCGGAGCAAGCTCCAGCGTCCTAGGACTTAAAGAAAATATTTGATCCGAGAGGCTAGCTCTACGACCGGATTCCCGACGCGGAGCAAGATCACGCGTTAAGGGACTTAATAAAATATCTGATCCGGGAGGCTAGCTCTACGACCGGATGCCCGACGCGGAGCAAGCTCCAGCGTCCTGGGACTTAAAGACAATATCTGATCCAGGAGGCTAGCTCTACGACCGGATGCCTGACGCGGAGCAAAATCACGCGTTAAGGGACTTAATAAAAAATATCTTATCCGGGAGGCTAGCTCTACGACCGGATGCCCGACGCGGAGCAAGATCACGCGTTAAGGGACTTAATAAAATATCAGATCCGGGAGGCTAGCTCTACGACCGGATGCCCGACGCGGAGCAAGCTCCAGCGTCCTGGGACTTAAAGAAAATATCTGATCCGGGAGGCTAGCTCTACGACCGGATGCCCGACGCGGAGCAAGATCACGCGTTAAGGGACTTAATAAAATATCTGATCCGGGAGGCTAGCTCTACGACCGGATGCCCGACGCGGAGCAAGATCACGCGTTAAGGGACTTAATAAAATATCTGATCCGGGAGGCTAGCTCTACGACCGGATGCCCGACGCGGAGCAAGCTCCAGCGTCTTGGGACTTAATGAAAATATCTGATCCGGGAGGCTAGCTCTACGACCGGATGCTCGACGCGGAGCAAGATCACGCGTTAAGGGACTTAATAAAATATCTGATCCGGGAGGCTAGCTCTACGACCGGATGCCCGACGCGGAGCAAGCTCCAGCGTCCTGGGACTTAAAGAAAATATCTGATCCAGGAGGCTAGCTCTACGACCGGATCCCCGACGCGGAGCAATATCACGCGTTAAGGGACTTAATAAAAAATATCTTATCCGGGAGGCTAGCTCTACGACCGGATGCCCGACGCGGAGCAAGATCACGCGTTAAGGGACTTAATAAAATATCTGATCCGGGAGGCTAGCTCTACGACCGGATGCCCGACGCGGAGCAAGATCACGCGTTAAGGGACTTAATAAAATATCTGATCCGGGAGGCTAGCTCTACGACCGGATGCCCGACGCGGAGCAAGCTCCAGCGTCCTGGGACTTAAAGAAAATATCTGATCCGAGAGGCTAGCTCTATGACCAGATGCCCGACGAGGAGCAAGATCACGCGTTAAGGGACTTAATAAAATATCTGATCCGGGAGGCTAGCTCTACGACCGGATGCCCGACGCGGAGCAAGCTCCAGCGTCCTGGGACTTAAAGAAAATATCTGATCCAGGAGGCTAGCTCTACGATCGGATGCCCGACGCGGAGCAAGATCACGCGTTAAGGGACTTAATAAAAAATATCTTATCCGGGAGGCTAGCTCTACGACCGGATGCCCGACGCGGAGCAAGATCACGCGTTAAGGGACTTAATAAAATATCTGATCCGGGAGGATAGCTCTACGACCGGATGCCCGACGCGGAGTAAGCTCCAGCATTCTGGGACTTAAAGAAAATATCTGATCCGGGAGGCTAGCTCTACGACCGGATGCCCGACGCGGAGCAAGATCACGCGTTAAGGGACTTAATAAAAAATTTCTTATCCGGGAAGCTAGCTCTACGACCGGATGCCCGACACGGAGCAAGATCACGCGTTAAGGGACTTAATAAAATATCTGATCCGGGAGGCTAGCTCTACGACCGGATGCCCGACGCGGAGTAAGCTCCAGCGTCCTGGGACTTAAAGAAAATATCTGATCCGGGAGGCTAGTTCTACGACCGGATGCCCGACACGGAGCAAGATCACGCGTTAAGGGACTTAATAAAATATCTGATCCGGGAGGCTAGCTCTACGACCGGATGCCCGACGCGGAGCAAGATCACGCGTTAAGGGACTTAATAAAATATTTGATCCGGGAGGCTAGCTTTACGACCGGATGCCCGACGCGGAGCAAGCTCCAGCGTTCTGGGACTTACAGAAAATATCTGATCCGAGAGGCTAGCTCTACGACCGGATGCCCGACGCGGAGCAAGATCACGTGTTAAGGGACTTAATAAAATATCTGATCCGGGAGGCTAGCTCTACGACCGGATGCCCGACGCGGAGCAAGCTCCAGCGTCCTGGGACTTAAAGAAAATATCTGATCCAGGAGGCTAGCTCTACGACCGGATGCCCGACGCGGAGCAAGATCACGCGTTAAGGGACTTAATAAAAAATTTCTTATCCGGGAGGCTAGCTCTACGACCGGATGCCCGACGCGGAGCAAGATCACGCGTTAAGGGACTTAATAAAATATCTGATCCAGGAGGCTAGCTCTACGACCGGATACCCGACGCGGAGCAAGCTCCAGCGTCCTGGGACTTAAAGAAAATATCTGATCTAGGAGGCTAGCTCTACGACCGGATGCCCGACGCGGAGCAAGATCACGCGTTATGGGACTTAATAAAATATCTGATCCGGTAGGCTGGCTCTACGACCGGATGTCCGACGCGGAGCAAGCTCCAGCGTCCTGGGACATAAAGAAAATATCTGATCCGGGAGGCTAGCTCTACGACCGGATGCCCGACGCGGAGCAAGATCACGTGTTAAGGGACTTAATAAAATATCTGATCCGGGAGGCTAGCTCTACGACCGGATTCCCGACGCGGAGCAAGCTCCAGCGTCCTGGGACTTAAAGAAAATATCTGATCCAGGAGGCTAGCTCTACGATCGGATGCCCGACGCGGAGCAAGATCACGTGTTAAGGGACTTAATAAAAAATATCTTATCCGGGAGGCTAGCTCTACGACCGGATGCCCGACGCGGAGCAAGATCACGCGTTAAGGGACTTAATAAAATATCTGATCCGGGAGGCTAGCTCTACAACCGGATGCCCGACGCGGAGCAAGATCACGCGTTAAGGGACTTAATAAAATATCTAATCCGGGAGGCTAGATCTACGACCGGATACCCGACGCGGAGCAAGCTCCAGCGTCCTGGGACTTAAAGAAAATATCTGATCCAGGAGGCTAGCTCTACGACCGGATGCCCGACGCGGAGCAAGATCACGCGTTATGGGACTTAATAAAATATCTGATCCGGTAGGCTGGCTCTACGACCGGATGTCCGACGCGGAGCAAGCTCCAGCGTCCTGGGACATAAAGAAAATATCTGATCCGGGAGGCTAGCTCTACGACCGGATGCCCGACGCGGAGCAAGATCACGTGTTAAGGGACTTAATAAAATATCTGATCCGGGAGGCTAGCTCTACGACCGGATGCCCGACGCGGAGCAAGCTCCAGCGTCCTGGGACTTAAAGAAAATATCTGATCCAGGAGGCTAGCTCTACGATCGGATGCCCGACGCGGAGCAAGATCACGCGTTAAGGGACTTAATAAAAAATATCTTATCCGGGAGGCTAGCTCTACGACCGGATGCCCGACGCGGAGCAAGATCACGCGTTAAGGGACTTAATAAAATATCTGATCCGGGAGGATAGCTCTACGACCGGATGCCCGACGCGGAGTAAGCTCCAGCATTCTGGGACTTAAAGAAAATATCTGATCCGGGAGGCTAGCTCTACGACCGGATGCCCGACACGGAGCAAGATCACGCGTTAAGGGACTTAATAAAATATCTGATCCGGGAGGCTAGCTCTACGACCGGATGCCCGACGCGGAGCAAGATCACGCGTTAAGGGACTTAATAAAATATCTGATCCAGGAGGCTAGCTCTACAACCGGATGCCCGACGCGGAGCAAGATCACGCGTTAAGGGACTTAATAAAATATCTGATCCGGGAGGCTAGATCTACGACCGGATAACGGACGCGGAGCAAGCTCCAGCGTCCTGGGACTTAAAGAAAATATCTGATCCAGGAGGCTAGCTCTACGACCGGATGCCCGACGCGGAGCAAGATCACGCGTTATGGGACTTAATAAAAAATATCTTATCCGGGAGGCTAGCTCTACGACCGGATGACCGACGCGCAGCAAAATCACGCGTTAAGGGACTTAATAAAATATCTGATCCGGGAGGCTGGCTCTACGACCGGATGTCCGACGCGGAGCAAGCTCCAGCGTCCTGGGACATAAAGAAAATATCTGATCCGGGAGGCTAGCTCTACGACCGGATGCCCGACGCGGAGCAAGATCACGCGTTAAGGGACTTAATAAAATATCTGATCCGGGAGGCTAGCTCTACGACCGGATGCCCGACGCGGAGCAAGATCACGCGTTAAGGGACTTAATAAAATATCTGATCCGGGAGGCTAGCTCTACGACCGAATGCTCGACGCGGAGCAAGATCACGCGTTAAGGGACTTAATAAAATATCTGATCCGGGAGGCTGGCTCTACGACCGGATGTCCGACGCGGAGCAAGCTCCAGCGTCCTGGGACATAAAGAAAATATCTGATCCGGGAGGCTAGCTCTACGACCGGATGCCCGACGCGGAGCAAGATCACGCGTTAAGGGACTTAATAAAATATCTGATCCGGGAGGCTAGCTCTACGACCGGATGCCCGACGCGGAGTAAGCTCCAGCGTCCTGGGACTTAAAGAAAATATCTGATCCGGAAGGCTAGCTCTACGACCGGATGCCCGACACGGAGCAAGATCACGCGTTAAGGGACTTAATAAAATATCTGATCCGGGAGGCTAGCTCTACGACCGGATGCCCGACGCGGAGCAAGATCACGCGTTAAGGGACTTAATAAAATATCTGATCCGGGAGGCTAGCTCTACAACCGGATGCCCGACGCGGAGCAAGATCACGCGTTAAGGGACTTAATAAAATATCTAATCCGGGAGGCTAGATCTACGACCGGATACCCGACGCGGAGCAAGCTCCAGCGTCCTGGGACTTAAAGAAAATATCTGATCCAGGAGGCTAGCTCTACGACCGGATGCCCGACGCGGAGCAAGATCACGCGTTATGGGACTTAATAAAATATCTGATCCGGTAGGCTGGCTCTACGACCGGATGTCCGACGCGGAGCAAGCTCCAGCGTCCTGGGACATAAAGAAAATATCTGATCCGGGAGGCTAGCTCTACGACCGGATGCCCGACGCGGAGCAAGATCACGTGTTAAGGGACTTAATAAAATATCTGATCCGGGAGGCTAGCTCTACGACCGGATGCCCGACGCGGAGCAAGCTCCAGCGTCCTGGGACTTAAAGAAAATATCTGATCCAGGAGGCTAGCTCTACGATCGGATGCCCGACGCGGAGCAAGATCACGCGTTAAGGGACTTAATAAAAAATATCTTATCCGGGAGGCTAGCTCTACGACCGGATGCCCGACGCGGAGCAAGATCACGCGTTAAGGGACTTAATAAAATATCTGATCCGGGAGGATAGCTCTACGACCGGATGCCCGACGCGGAGTAAGCTCCAGCATTCTGGGACTTAAAGAAAATATCTGATCCGGGAGGCTAGCTCTACGACCGGATGCCCGACACGGAGCAAGATCACGCGTTAAGGGACTTAATAAAATATCTGATTCGGGAGGCTAGCTCTACGACCGGATGCCCGACGCGGAGCAAGATCACGCGTTAAGGGACTTAATAAAATATCTGATCCAGGAGGCTAGCTCTACAACCGGATGCCCGACGCGGAGCAAGATCACGCGTTAAGGGACTTAATAAAATATCTGATCCGGGAGGCTAGATCTACGACCGGATAACTGACGCGGAGCAAGCTCCAGCGTCCTGGGACTTAAAGAAAATATCTGATCCAGGAGGCTAGCTCTACGACCGGATGCCCGACGCGGAGCAAGATCACGCGTTATGGGACTTAATAAAATATCTGATCCGGGAGGCTAGCTCTACGACCGGATGCCCGACGCGGAGCAAGCTCCAGCGTCCTGGGACATAAAGAAAATATCTGATCCGGGAGGCTAGCTCTACGACCGGATGCCCGACGCGGAGCAAGATCACGTGTTAAGGGACTTAATAAAATATCTGATCCGGGAGGCTAGCTCTACGACCGGATGCCCGACGCGGAGCAAGCTCCAGCGTCCTGGGACTTAAAGAAAATATCTGATCCAGGAGGCTAGCTCTACGATCGGATGCCCGACGCGGAGCAAGATCACGCGTTAAGGGACTTAATAAAAAATATCTTATCCGGGAGGCTAGCTCTACGACCGGATGCCCGACGCGGAGTAAGCTCCAGCATTCTGGGACTTAAAGAAAATATCTGATCCGGGAGGCTAGCTCTACGACCGGATGCCCGACACGGAGCAAGATCACGCGTTAAGGGACTTAATAAAATATCTGATCCGGGAGGCTAGCTCTACGACCGGATGCCCGACGCGGAGCAAGATCACGCGTTAAGGGACTTAATAAAATATCTGATCCAGGAGGCTAGCTCTACAACCGGATGCCCGACGCGGAGCAAGATCACGCGTTAAGGGACTTAATAAAATATCTGATCCGGGAGGCTAGATCTACGACCGGATAACTGACGCGGAGCAAGCTCCAGCGTCCTGGGACTTAAAGAAAATATCTGATCCAGGAGGCTAGCTCTACGACCGGATGCCCGACGCGGAGCAAGATCACGCGTTATGGGACTTAATAAAATATCTGATCCGGGAGGCTAGCTCTACGACCGGATGCCCGACGCGGAGCAAGCTCCAGCGTCCTGGGACATAAAGAAAATATCTGATCCGGGAGGCTAGCTCTACGACCGGATGCCCGACGCGGAGCAAGATCACGTGTTAAGGGACTTAATAAAATATCTGATCCGGGAGGCTAGCTCTACGACCGGATGCCCGACGCGGAGCAAGCTCCAGCGTCCTGGGACTTAAAGAAAATATCTGATCCAGGAGGCTAGCTCTACGATCGGATGCCCGACGCGGAGCAAGATCACGCGTTAAGGGACTTAATAAAAAATATCTTATCCGGGAGGCTAGCTCTACGACCGGATGCCCGACGCGGAGCAAGATCACGCGTTAAGGGACTTAATAAAATATCTGATCCGGGAGGATAGCTCTACGACCGGATGCCCGACGCGGAGTAAGCTCCAGCATTCTGGGACTTAAAGAAAATATCTGATCCGGGAGGCTAGCTCTACGACCGGATGCCCGACACGGAGCAAGATCACGCGTTAAGGGACTTAATAAAATATCTGATCCGGGAGGCTAGCTCTACGACCGGATGCCCGACGCGGAGCAAGCTCCAGCGTTAAGGGACTTAATAAAATATCTGATCCGGGAGGCTAGCTCTACAACCGGATGGCCGACGCGGAGCAAGATCACGCGTTAAGGGACTTAATAAAATATCTAATCCGGGAGGCTAGATCTACGACCGGATACCCGACGCGGAGCAAGCTCCAGCGTCCTGGGACTTAAAGAAAATATCTGATCCAGGAGGCTAGCTCTACGACCGGATGCCCGACGCGGAGCAAGATCACGCGTTATGGGACTTAATAAAATATCTGATCCGGGAGGCTGGCTCTACGACCGGATATCCGACGCGGAGCAAGCTCCAGCGTCCTGGGACATAAAGAAAATATCTGATCCGGGAGGCTAGCTCTACGACCGGATGCCCGACGCGGAGCAAGATCACGTGTTAAGGGACTTAATAAAATATCTGATCCGGGAGGCTAGCTCTACGACCGGATGCCCGACGCGGAGCAAGCTCCAGCGTCCTGGGACTTAAAGAAAATATCTGATCCAGGAGGCTAGCTCTACGATCGGATGCCCGACGCGGAGCAAGATCACGCGTTAAGGGACTTAATAAAAAATATCTTATCCGGGAGGCTAGCTCTACGACCGGATGCCCGACGCGGAGCAAGATCACGCGTTAAGGGACTAAATAAAATATCTGATCCGGGAGGATAGCTCTACGACCGGATGCCCGACGCGGAGTAAGCTCCAGCATTCTGGGACTTAAAGAAAATATCTGATCCGGGAGGCTAGCTCTACGACCGGATGCCCGACACGGAGCAAGATCACGCGTTAAGGGACTTAATAAAATATCTGATCCGGGAGGCTAGCTCTACGACCGGATGCCCGACGCGGAGCAAGATCACGCGTTAAGGGACTTAATAAAATATCTGATCCAGGAGGCTAGCTCTACAACCGGATGCCCGACGCGGAGCAAGATCACGCGTTAAGGGACTTAATAAAATATCTGATCCGGGAGGCTAGATCTACGACCGGATAACTGACGCGGAGCAAGCTCCAGCGTCCTGGGACTTAAAGAAAATATCTGATCCAGGAGGCTAGCTCTACGACCGGATGCCCGACGCGGAGCAAGATCACGCGTTATGGGACTTAATAAAATATCTGATCCGGGAGGCTAGCTCTACGACCGGATGCCCGACGCGGAGCAAGCTCCAGCGTCCTGGGACATAAAGAAAATATCTGATCCGGGAGGCTAGCTCTACGACCGGATGCCCGACGCGGAGCAAGATCACGTGTTAAGGGACTTAATAAAATATCTGATCCGGGAGGCTAGCTCTACGACCGGATGCCCGACGCGGAGCAAGCTCCAGCGTTAAGGGACTTAATAAAATATCTGATCCGGGAGGCTAGCTCTACAACCGGATGCCCGACGCGGAGCAAGATCACGCGTTAAGGGACTTAATAAAATATCTAATCCGGGAGGCTAGATCTACGACCGGATACCCGACGCGGAGCAAGCTCCAGCGTCCTGGGACTTAAAGAAAATATCTGATCCAGGAGGCTAGCTCTACGACCGGATGCCCGACGCGGAGCAAGATCACGCGTTATGGGACTTAATAAAATATCTGATCCGGTAGGCTGGCTCTACGACCGGATGTCCGACGCGGAGCAAGCTCCAGCGTCCTGGGACATAAAGAAAATATCTGATCCGGGAGGCTAGCTCTACGACCGGATGCCCGACGCGGAGCAAGATTACGTGTTAAGGGACTTAATAAAATATCTGATCCGGGAGGCTAGCTCTACGACCGGATGCCCGACGCGGAGCAAGCTCCAGCGTCCTGGGACTTAAAGAAAATATCTGATCCAGGAGGCTAGCTCTACGATCGGATGCCCGACGCGGAGCAAGATCACGCGTTAAGGGACTTAATAAAAAATATCTTATCCGGGAGGCTAGCTCTACGACCGGATGCCCGACGCGGAGCAAGATCACGCGTTAAGGGACTAAATAAAATATCTGATCCGGGAGGATAGCTCTACGACCGGATGCCCGACGCGGAGTAAGCTCCAGCATTCTGGGACTTAAAGAAAATATCTGATCCGGGAGGCTAGCTCTACGACCGGATGCCCGACACGGAGCAAGATCACGCGTTAAGGGACTTAATAAAATATCTGATCCGGGAGGCTAGCTCTACGACCGGATGCCCGACGCGGAGCAAGATCACGCGTTAAGGGACTTAATAAAATATCTGATCCAGGAGGCTAGCTCTACAACCGGATGCCCGACGCGGAGCAAGATCACGCGTTAAGGGACTTAATAAAATATCTGATCCGGGAGGCTAGATCTACGACCGGATAACTGACGCGGAGCAAGCTCCAGCGTCCTGGGACTTAAAGAAAATATCTGATCCAGGAGGCTAGCTCTACGACCGGATGCCCGACGCGGAGCAAGATCACGCGTTATGGGACTTAATAAAATATCTGATCCGGGAGGCTAGCTCTACGACCGGATGCCCGACGCGGAGCAAGCTCCAGCGTCCTGGGACATAAAGAAAATATCTGATCCGGGAGGCTAGCTCTACGACCGGATGCCCGACGCGGAGCAAGATCACGTGTTAAGGGACTTAATAAAATATCTGATCCGGGAGGCTAGCTCTACGACCGGATGCCCGACGCGGAGCAAGCTCCAGCGTCCTGGGACTTAAAGAAAATATCTGATCCAGGAGGCTAGCTCTACGATCGGATGCCCGACGCGGAGCAAGATCACGCGTTAAGGGACTTAATAAAAAATATCTTATCCGGGAGGCTAGCTCTACGACCGGATGCCCGACGCGGAGCAAGATCACGCGTTATGGGACTTAATAAAATATCTGATCCGGGAGGCTAGCTCTACGACCGGATGCCCGACGCGGAGCAAGCTCCAGCGTCCTGGGACATAAAGAAAATATCTGATCCGGGAGGCTAGCTCTACGACCGGATGCCCGACGCGGAGCAAGATCACGTGTTAAGGGACTTAATAAAATATCTGATCCGGGAGGCTAGCTCTACGACCGGATGCCCGACGCGGAGCAAGCTCCAGCGTTAAGGGACTTAATAAAATATCTGATCCGGGAGGCTAGCTCTACAACCGGATGCCCGACGCGGAGCAAGATCACGCGTTAAGGGACTTAATAAAATATCTAATCCGGGAGGCTAGATCTACGACCGGATACCCGACGCGGAGCAAGCTCCAGCGTCCTGGGACTTAAAGAAAATATCTGATCCAGGAGGCTAGCTCTACGACCGGATGCCCGACGCGGAGCAAGATCACGCGTTATGGGACTTAATAAAATATCTGATCCGGTAGGCTGGCTCTACGACCGGATGTCCGACGCGGAGCAAGCTCCAGCGTCCTGGGACATAAAGAAAATATCTGATCCGGGAGGCTAGCTCTACGACCGGATGCCCGACGCGGAGCAAGATTACGTGTTAAGGGACTTAATAAAATATCTGATCCGGGAGGCTAGCTCTACGACCGGATGCCCGACGCGGAGCAAGCTCCAGCGTCCTGGGACTTAAAGAAAATATCTGATCCAGGAGGCTAGCTCTACGATCGGATGCCCGACGCGGAGCAAGATCACGCGTTAAGGGACTTAATAAAAAATATCTTATCCGGGAGGCTAGCTCTACGACCGGATGCCCGACGCGGAGCAAGATCACGCGTTAAGGGACTAAATAAAATATCTGATCCGGGAGGATAGCTCTACGACCGGATGCCCGACGCGGAGTAAGCTCCAGCATTCTGGGACTTAAAGAAAATATCTGATCCGGGAGGCTAGCTCTACGACCGGATGCCCGACACGGAGCAAGATCACGCGTTAAGGGACTTAATAAAATATCTGATCCGGGAGGCTAGCTCTACGACCGGATGCCCGACGCGGAGCAAGATCACGCGTTAAGGGACTTAATAAAATATCTGATCCAGGAGGCTAGCTCTACAACCGGATGCCCGACGCGGAGCAAGATCACGCGTTAAGGGACTTAATAAAATATCTGATCCGGGAGGCTAGATCTACGACCGGATAACTGACGCGGAGCAAGCTCCAGCGTCCTGGGACTTAAAGAAAATATCTGATCCAGGAGGCTAGCTCTACGACCGGATGCCCGACGCGGAGCAAGATCACGCGTTATGGGACTTAATAAAATATCTGATCCGGGAGGCTAGCTCTACGACCGGATGCCCGACGCGGAGCAAGCTCCAGCGTCCTGGGACATAAAGAAAATATCTGATCCGGGAGGCTAGCTCTACGACCGGATGCCCGACGCGGAGCAAGATCACGTGTTAAGGGACTTAATAAAATATCTGATCCGGGAGGCTAGCTCTACGACCGGATGCCCGACGCGGAGCAAGCTCCAGCGTCCTGGGACTTAAAGAAAATATCTGATCCAGGAGGCTAGCTCTACGATCGGATGCCCGACGCGGAGCAAGATCACGCGTTAAGGGACTTAATAAAAAATATCTTATCCGGGAGGCTAGCTCTACGACCGGATGCCCGACGCGGAGCAAGATCACGCGTTAAGGGACTTAATAAAATATCTGATCCGGGAGGATAGCTCTACGACCGGATGCCCGACGCGGAGTAAGCTCCAGCATTCTGGGACTTAAAGAAAATATCTGATCCGGGAGGCTAGCTCTACGACCGGATGCCCGACACGGAGCAAGATCACGCGTTAAGGGACTTAATAAAATATCTGATCCGGGAGGCTAGCTCTACGACCGGATGCCCGACGCGGAGCAAGATCACGCGTTAAGGGACTTAATAAAATATCTGATCCAGGAGGCTAGCTCTACAACCGGATGCCCGACGCGGAGCAAGATCACGCGTTAAGGGACTTAATAAAATATCTGATCCGGGAGGCTAGATCTACGACCGGATAACTGACGCGGAGCAAGCTCCAGCGTCCTGGGACTTAAAGAAAATATCTGATCCAGGAGGCTAGCTCTACGACCGGATGCCCGACGCGGAGCAAGATCACGCGTTAAGGGACTTAATAAAATATCTGATCCGGGAGGCTAGCTCTACGACCGGATGCCCGACGCGGAGCAAGATCACGCGTTAAGGGACTTAATAAAATATCTGATCCGGGAGGCTAGCTCTACGACCGGATGCCCGACGCGGAGCAAGCTCCAGCGTCTTGGGACTTAATGAAAATATCTGATCCGGGAGGCTAGCTCTACGACCGGATGCCCGACGCGGAGCAAGATCACGCGTTATGGGACTTAATAAAATATCTGATCCGGTAGGCTGGCTCTACGACCGGATGTCCGACGCGGAGCAAGCTCCAGCGTCCTGGGACATAAAGAAAATATCTGATCCGGGAGGCTAGCTCTACGACCGGATGCCCGACGCGGAGCAAGATCACGTGTTAAGGGACTTAATAAAATATCTGATCCGGGAGGCTAGCTCTACGACCGGATGCCCGACGCGGAGCAAGCTCCAGCGTCCTGGGACTTAAAGAAAATATCTGATCCAGGAGGCTAGCTCTACGATTGGATGCCCGACGCGGAGCAAGATCACGCGTTAAGGGACTTAATAAAAAATATCTTATCCGGGAGGCTAGCTCTACGACCGGATGCCCGACGCGGAGCAAGATCACGCGTTAAGGGACTTAATAAAATATCTGATCCGGGAGGATAGCTCTACGACCGGATGCCCGACGCGGAGTAAGCTCCAGCATTCTGGGACTTAAAGAAAATATCTGATCCGGGAGGCTAGCTCTACGACCGGATGCCCGACACGGAGCAAGATCACGCGTTAAGGGACTTAATAAAATATCTGATCCGGGAGGCTAGCTCTACGACCGGATGCCCGACGCGGAGCAAGATCACGCGTTAAGGGACTTAATAAAATATCTGATCCAGGAGGCTAGCTCTACAACCGGATGCCCGACGCGGAGCAAGATCACGCGTTAAGGGACTTAATAAAATATCTGATCCGGGAGGCTAGATCTACGACCGGATAACTGACGCGGAGCAAGCTCCAGCGTCCTGGGACTTAAAGAAAATATCTGATCCAGGAGGCTAGCTCTACGACCGGATGCCCGACGCGGAGCAAGATCACGCGTTAAGGGACATAATAAAATATCTGATCCGGGAGGCTAGCTCTACGACCGGATGCCCGACGCGGAGCAAGATCACGCGTTAAGGGACTTAATAAAATATCTGATCCGGGAGGCTAGCTCTACGACCGGATGCCCGACGCGGAGCAAGCTCCAGCGTCTTGGGACTTAATGAAAATATCTGATCCGGGAGGCTAGCTCTACGACCGGATGCTCGACGCGGAGCAAGATCACGCGTTAAGGGACTTAATAAAATATCTGATCCGGGAGGCTAGCTCTACGACCGGATGCCCGACGCGGAGCAAGCTCCAGCGTCCTGGGACTTAAAGAAAATATCTGATCCAGGAGGCTAGCTCTACGACCGGATCCCCGACGCGGAGCAATATCACGCGTTAAGGGCCTTAATAAAAAATATCTTATCCGGGAGGCTAGCTCTACGACCGGATGCCCGACGCGGAGCAAGATCACGCGTTAAGGGACTTAATAAAATATCTGATCCGGGAGGCTAGCTCTACGACCGGATGCCCGACGCGGAGCAAGATCACGCGTTAAGGGACTTAATAAAATATCTGATCCGGGAGGCTAGCTCTACGACCGGATGCTCGACGCGGAGCAAGCTCCAGCGTCCTGGGACTTAAAGAAAATATCTGATCCGAGAGGCTAGCTCTATGACCAGATGCCCGACGAGGAGCAAGATCACGCGTTAAGGGACTTAATAAAATATCTGATCCGGGAGGCTAGCTCTACGACCGGATGCCCGACGCGGAGCAAGATCACGCGTTAAGGGACTTAATAAAATATCTGATCCGGGAGGCTAGCTTTACGACCAGATGCCCGACGCGGAGCAAGCTCCAGCGTTCTGGGACTTACAGAAAATATCTGATCCGAGAGGTTAGCTCTACGACCGGATGCCCGACGCGGAGCAAGATCACGTGTTAAGGGACTTAATAAAATATCTGATCCGGGAGGCTAGCTCTACGACCGGATGCCCGACGCGGAGCAAGCTCCAGCGTCCTGGGACTTAAAGAAAATATCTGATCCAGGAGGCTAGCTCTACGACCGGATGCCCGACGCGGAGCAAGATCACGCGTTAAGGGACTTAATAAAAAATTTCTTATCCGGGAGGCTAGCTCTACGACCGGATGCCCGACACGGAGCAAGATCACGCGTTAAGGGACTTAATAAAATATCTGATCCGGGAGGCTAGCTCTACGACCGGATGCCCGACGCGGAGTAAGCTCCAGCGTCCTGGGACTTAAAGAAAATATCTGATCCGGGAGGCTAGTTCCACGACCGGATGCCCGACACGGAGCAAGATCACGCGTTAAGGGACTTAATAAAATATCTGATCCGGGAGGCTAGCTCTACGACCGGATGCCCGACGCGGAGCAAGATCACGCGTTAAGGGACTTAATAAAATATTTGATCCGGGAGGCTAGCTTTACGACCGGATGCCCGACGCGGAGCAAGCTCCAGCGTTCTGGGACTTACAGAAAATATCTGATCCGAGAGGCTAGCTCTACGACCGGATGCCCGACGCGGAGCAAGATCACGTGTTAAGGGACTTAATAAAATATCTGATCCGGGAGGCTAGCTCTACACGCGTTAAGGGACTTAATAAAATATCTGATCCAGGAGGCTAGCTCTACAACCGGATGCCCGACGCGGAGCAAGATCACGCGTTAAGGGACTTAATAAAATATCTGATCCGGGAGGCTAGATCTACGACCGGATAACTGACGCGGAGCAAGCTCCAGCGTCCTGGGACTTAAAGAAAATATCTGATCCAGGAGGCTAGCTCTACGACCGGATGCCCGACGCGGAGCAAGATCACGCGTTAAGGGACTTAATAAAATATCTGATCCGGGAGGCTAGCTCTACGACCGGATGCCCGACGCGGAGCAAGATCACGCGTTAAGGGACTTAATAAAATATTTGATCCGGGAGGCTAGCTCTACGACCGGATGCCCGACGCGGAGCAAGCTCCAGCGTCTTGGGACTTAATGAAAATATCTGATCCGGGAGGCTAGCTCTACGACCGGATGCCCGACGCGGAGCAAGATCACGCGTTATGGGACTTAATAAAATATCTGATCCGGTAGGCTGGCTCTACGACCGGATGTCCGACGCGGAGCAAGCTCCAGCGTCCTGGGACATAAAGAAAATATCTGATCCGGGAGGCTAGCTCTACGACCGGATGCCCGACGCGGAGCAAGATCACGTGTTAAGGGACTTAATAAAATATTTGATCCGGGAGGCTAGCTCTACGACCGGATGCCCGACGCGGAGCAAGCTCCAGCGTCCTGGGACTTAAAGAAAATATCTGATCCAGGAGGCTAGCTCTACGATTGGATGCCCGACGCGGAGCAAGATCACGCGTTAAGGGACTTAATAAAAAATATCTTATCCGGGAGGCTAGCTCTACGACCGGATGCCCGACGCGGAGCAAGATCACGCGTTAAGGGACTTAATAAAATATCTGATCCGGGAGGATAGCTCTACGACCGGATGCCCGACGCGGAGTAAGCTCCAGCATTCTGGGACTTAAAGAAAATATCTGATCCGGGAGGCTAGCTCTACGACCGGATGCCCGACACGGAGCAAGATCACGCGTTAAGGGACTTAATAAAATATCTGATCCGGGAGGCTAGCTCTACGACCGGATGCCCGACGCGGAGCAAGATCACGCGTTAAGGGACTTAATAAAATATCTGATCCAGGAGGCTAGCTCTACAACCGGATGCCCGACGCGGAGCAAGATCACGCGTTAAGGGACTTAATAAAATATCTGATCCGGGAGGCTAGATCTACGACCGGATAACTGACGCGGAGCAAGCTCCAGCGTCCTGGGACTTAAAGAAAATATCTGATCCAGGAGGCTAGCTCTACGACCGGATGCCCGACGCGGAGCAAGATCACGCGTTAAGGGACTTAATAAAATATCTGATCCGGGAGGCTAGCTCTACGACCGGATGCCCGACGCGGAGCAAGATCACGCGTTAAGGGACTTAATAAAATATCTGATCCGGGAGGCTAGCTCTACGACCGGATGCCCGACGCGGAGCAAGCTCCAGCGTCTTGGGACTTAATGAAAATATCTGATCCGGGAGGCTAGCTCTACGACCGGATGCTCGACGCGGAGCAAGATCACGCGTTAAGGGACTTAATAAAATATCTGATCCGGGAGGCTAGCTCTACGACCGGATGCCCGACGCGGAGCAAGCTCCAGCGTCCTGGGACTTAAAGAAAATATCTGATCCAGGAGGCTAGCTCTACGACCGGATCCCCGACGCGGAGCAATATCACGCGTTAAGGGACTTAATAAAAAATATCTTATCCGGGAGGCTAGCTCTACGACCGGATGCCCGACGCGGAGCAAGATCACGCGTTAAGGGACTTAATAAAATATCTGATCCGGGAGGCTAGCTCTACGACCGGATGCCCGACGCGGAGCAAGATCACGCGTTAAGGGACTTAATAAAATATCTGATCCGGGAGGCTAGCTCTACGACCGGATGCTCGACGCGGAGCAAGCTCCAGCGTCCTGGGACTTAAAGAAAATATCTGATCCGAGAGGCTAGCTCTATGACCAGATGCCCGACGAGGAGCAAGATCACGCGTTAAGGGACTTAATAAAATATCTGATCCGGGAGGCTAGCTCTACGACCGGATGCCCGACGCGGAGCAAGATCACGCGTTAAGGGACTTAATAAAATATCTGATCCGGGAGGCTAGCTTTACGACCAGATGCCCGACGCGGAGCAAGCTCCAGCGTTCTGGGACTTACAGAAAATATCTGATCCGAGAGGTTAGCTCTACGACCGGATGCCCGACGCGGAGCAAGATCACGTGTTAAGGGACTTAATAAAATATCTGATCCGGGAGGCTAGCTCTACGACCGGATGCCCGACGCGGAGCAAGCTCCAGCGTCCTGGGACTTAAAGAAAATATCTGATCCAGGAGGCTAGCTCTACGACCGGATGCCCGACGCGGAGCAAGATCACGCGTTAAGGGACTTAATAAAAAATTTCTTATCCGGGAGGCTAGCTCTACGACCGGATGCCCGACACGGAGCAAGATCACGCGTTAAGGGACTTAATAAAATATCTGATCCGGGAGGCTAGCTCTACGACCGGATGCCCGACGCGGAGTAAGCTCCAGCGTCCTGGGACTTAAAGAAAATATCTGATCCGGGAGGCTAGTTCCACGACCGGATGCCCGACACGGAGCAAGATCACGCGTTAAGGGACTTAATAAAATATCTGATCCGGGAGGCTAGCTCTACGACCGGATGCCCGACGCGGAGCAAGATCACGCGTTAAGGGACTTAATAAAATATTTGATCCGGGAGGCTAGCTTTACGACCGGATGCCCGACGCGGAGCAAGCTCCAGCGTTCTGGGACTTACAGAAAATATCTGATCCGAGAGGCTAGCTCTACGACCGGATGCCCGACGCGGAGCAAGATCACGTGTTAAGGGACTTAATAAAATATCTGATCCGGGAGGCTAGCTCTACGACCGGATGCCCGACGCGGAGCAAGCTCCAGCGTCCTGGGACTTAAAGAAAATATCTGATCCAGGAGGCTAGCTCTACGACCGGATGCCCGACGCGGAGCAAGATCACGCGTTAAGGGACTTAATAAAAAATTTCTTATCCGGGAGGCTAGCTCTACGACCGGATGCCCGACGCGGAGCAAGATCACGCGTTAAGGGACTTAATAAAATATCTGATCCGGGAGGCTAGCTCTACGACCGGATGCCCGACGCGGAGCAAGCTCCAGCGTCTTGGGACTTAATGAAAATATCTGATCCGGGAGGCTAGCTCTACGACCGGATGCTCGACGCGGAGCAAGATCACGCGTTAAGGGACTTAATAAAATATCTGATCCGGGAGGCTAGCTCTACGACCGGATGCCCGACGCGGAGCAAGCTCCAGCGTCCTGGGACTTAAAGAAAATATCTGATCCAGGAGGCTAGCTCTACGACCGGATCCCCGACGCGGAGCAATATCACGCGTTAAGGGACTTAATAAAAAATATCTTATCCGGGAGGCTAGCTCTACGACCGGATGCCCGACGCGGAGCAAGATCACGCGTTAAGGGACTTAATAAAATATCTGATCCGGGAGGCTAGCTCTACGACCGGATGCCCGACGCGGAGCAAGATCACGCGTTAAGGGACTTAATAAAATATCTGATCCGGGAGGCTAGCTCTACGACCGGATGCTCGACGCGGAGCAAGCTCCAGCGTCCTGGGACTTAAAGAAAATATCTGATCCGAGAGGCTAGCTCTATGACCAGATGCCCGACGAGGAGCAAGATCACGCGTTAAGGGACTTAATAAAATATCTGATCCGGGAGGCTAGCTCTACGACCGGATGCCCGACGCGGAGCAAGATCACGCGTTAAGGGACTTAATAAAATATCTGATCCGGGAGGCTAGCTTTACGACCAGATGCCCGACGCGGAGCAAGCTCCAGCGTTCTGGGACTTACAGAAAATATCTGATCCGAGAGGTTAGCTCTACGACCGGATGCCCGACGCGGAGCAAGATCACGTGTTAAGGGACTTAATAAAATATCTGATCCGGGAGGCTAGCTCTACGACCGGATGCCCGACGCGGAGCAAGCTCCAGCGTCCTGGGACTTAAAGAAAATATCTGATCCAGGAGGCTAGCTCTACGACCGGATGCCCGACGCGGAGCAAGATCACGCGTTAAGGGACTTAATAAAAAATTTCTTATCCGGGAGGCTAGCTCTACGACCGGATGCCCGACACGGAGCAAGATCACGCGTTAAGGGACTTAATAAAATATCTGATCCGGGAGGCTAGCTCTACGACCGGATGCCCGACGCGGAGTAAGCTCCAGCGTCCTGGGACTTAAAGAAAATATCTGATCCGGGAGGCTAGTTCCACGACCGGATGCCCGACACGGAGCAAGATCACGCGTTAAGGGACTTAATAAAATATCTGATCCGGGAGGCTAGCTCTACGACCGGATGCCCGACGCGGAGCAAGATCACGCGTTAAGGGACTTAATAAAATATTTGATCCGGGAGGCTAGCTTTACGACCGGATGCCCGACGCGGAGCAAGCTCCAGCGTTCTGGGACTTACAGAAAATATCTGATCCGAGAGGCTAGCTCTACGACCGGATGCCCGACGCGGAGCAAGATCACGTGTTAAGGGACTTAATAAAATATCTGATCCGGGAGGCTAGCTCTACGACCGGATGCCCGACGCGGAGCAAGCTCCAGCGTCCTGGGACTTAAAGAAAATATCTGATCCAGGAGGCTAGCTCTACGACCGGATGCCCGACGCGGAGCAAGATCACGCGTTAAGGGACTTAATAAAAAATTTCTTATCCGGGAGGCTAGCTCTACGACCGGATGCCCGACGCGGAGCAAGATCACGCGTTAAGGGACTTAATAAAATATCTGATCCGGGAGGCTAGCTCCACGACCGGATGCCCGACGCGGAGTAAGCTCCAGCGTCCTGGGATTTAAAGAAAATATCTGATCCGGGAGGCTAGCTCTATGACCGGATGCCCGACACGGAGCAAGATCACGCGTTAAGGGACTTAATAAAATATCTGATCCGGGAGGCTAGCTCTACGACCGGATGCCCGACGCGGAGCAAGATCACGCGTTAAGGGACTTAATAAAATATCTGATCCGGGAGGCTAGCTCTACAGCCGGATGCCCGACGCGGAGCAAGATCACGCGTTAAGGGACTTAATAAAATATCTAATCCGGGAGGCTAGATCTACGACCGGATACCCGACGCGGAGCAAGCTCCAGCGTCCTGGGACTTAAAGAAAATATCTGATCCAGGATGCTAGCTCTACGACCGGATGCCCGACGCGGAGCAAGATCACGCGTTATGGGACTTAATAAAATATCTGATCCGGTAGGCTGGCTCTACGACCGGATGTCCGACGCGGAGCAAGCTCCAGCGTCCTGGGACATAAAGAAAATATCTGATCCGGGAGGCTAGCTCTACGACCGGATGCCCGACGCGGAGCAAGATCACGTGTTAAGGGACTTAATAAAATATCTGATCCGGGAGGCTAGCTCTACGACCGGATGCCCGACGCGGAGCAAGCTCCAGCGTCCTGGGACTTAAAGAAAATATCTGATCCAGGAGGCTAGCTCTACGATCGGATGCCCGACGCGGAGCAAGATCACGCGTTAAGGGACTTAATAAAAAATATCTTATCCGGGAGGCTAGCTCTACGACCGGATGCCCGACGCGGAGCAAGATCACGCGTTAAGGGACTTAATAAAATATCTGATCCGGGAGGCTAGCTCTACGACCGGATAACTGACGCGGAGCAAGCTCCAGCGTCCTGGGACTTAAAGAAAATATCTGATCCAGGAGGCTAGCTCTACGACCGGATGCCCGACGCGGAGCAAGATCACGCGTTATGGGACTTAATAAAAAATATCTTATCCGGGAGGCTAGCTCTACGACCGGATGACCGACGCGCAGCAAAATCACGCGTTAAGGGACTTAATAAAATATCTGATCCGGGAGGCTGGCTCTACGACCGGATGTCCGACGCGGAGCAAGCTCCAGCGTCCTGGGACATAAAGAAAATATCTGATCCGGGAGGCTAGCTCTACGACCGGATGCCCGACGCGGAGCAAGATCACGCGTTAAGGGACTTAATAAAATATCTGATCCGGGAGGCTAGCTCTACGACCGGATGCCCGACGCGGAGCAAGATCACGCGTTAAGGGACTTAATAAAATATCTGATCCGGGAGGCTAGCTCTATGACCGAATGCTCGACGCGGAGCAAGATCACGCGTTATGGGACTTAATAAAATATCTGACCCGGGAGGCTGGCTCTACGACCGGATGTCCGACGCGGAGCAAGCTCCAGCGTCCTGGGACATAAAGAAAATATCTGATCCGGGAGGCTAGCTCTACGACCGGATGCCCGACGCGGAGCAAGATCACGCGTTAAGGGACTTAATAAAATATCTGATCCGGGAGGCTAGCTCTACGACCGGATGCCCGACGCGGAGTAAGCTCCAGCGTCCTGGGACTTAAAGAAAATATCTGATCCGGAAGGCTAGCTCTACGACCGGATGCCCGACACGGAGCAAGATCACGCGTTAAGGGACTTAATAAAATATCTGATCCGGGAGGCTAGCTCTACGACCGGATGCCCGACGCGGAGCAAGATCACGCGTTAAGGGACTTAATAAAATATCTGATCCGGGAGGCTAGCTCTACAACCGGATGCCCGACGCGGAGCAAGATCACGCGTTAAGGGACTTAATAAAATATCTAATCCGGGAGGCTAGATCTACGACCGGATACCCGACGCGGAGCAAGCTCCAGCGTCCTGGGACTTAAAGAAAATATCTGATCCAGGAGGCTAGCTCTACGACCGGATGCCCGACGCGGAGCAAGATCACGCGTTATGGGACTTAATAAAATATCTGATCCGGTAGGCTGGCTCTACGACCGGATGTCCGACGCGGAGCAAGCTCCAGCGTCCTGGGACATAAAGAAAATATCTGATCCGGGAGGCTAGCTCTACGACCGGATGCCCGACGCGGAGCAAGATCACGTGTTAAGGGACTTAATAAAATATCTGATCCGGGAGGCTAGCTCTATGACCGGATGCCCGACGCGGAGCAAGCTCCAGCGTCCTGGGACTTAAAGAAAATATCTGATCCAGGAGGCTAGCTCTACGATCGGATGCCCGACGCGGAGCAAGATCACGCGTTAAGGGACTTAATAAAAAATATCTTATCCGGGAGGCTAGCTCTACGACCGGATGCCCGACGCGGAGCAAGATCACGCGTTAAGGGACTTAATAAAATATCTGATCCGGGCGGATAGCTCTACGACCGGATGCCCGACGCGGAGTAAGCTCCAGCATTCTGGGACTTAAAGAAAATATCTGATCCGGGAGGCTAGCTCTACGACCGGATGCCCGACACGGAGCAAGATCACGCGTTAAGGGACTTAATAAAATATCTGATCCGGGAGGCTAGCTCTACGACCGGATGCCCGACGCGGAGCAAGATCACGCGTTAAGGGACTTAATAAAATATCTGATCCAGGAGGCTAGCTCTACAACCGGATGCCCGACGCGGAGCAAGATCACGCGTTAAGGGACTTAATAAAATATCTGATCCGGGAGGCTAGATCTACGACCGGATAACTGACGCGGAGCAAGCTCCAGCGTCCTGGGACTTAAAGAAAATATCTGATCCAGGAGGCTAGCTCTACGACCGGATGCCCGACGCGGAGCAAGATCACGCGTTATGGGACTTAATAAAAAATATCTTATCCGGGAGGCTAGCTCTACGACCGGATGACCGACGCGCAGCAAAATCACGTGTTAAGGGACTTAATAAAATATCTGATCCGGGAGGCTGGCTCTACGACCGGATGTCCGACGCGGAGCAAGCTCCAGCGTCCTGGGACATAAAGAAAATATCTGATCCGGGAGGCTAGCTCTACGACCGGATGCCCGACGCGGAGCAAGATCACGCGTTAAGGGACTTAATAAAATATCTGATCCGGGAGGCTAGCTCTACGACCGGATGCCCGACGCGGAGCAAGATCACGCGTTAAGGGACTTAATAAAATATCTGATCCGGGAGGCTAGCTCTACGACCGAATGCTCGACGCGGAGCAAGATCACGCGTTAAGGGACTTAATAAAATATCTGATCCGGGAGGCTGGCTCTACGACCGGATGTCCGACGCGGAGCAAGCTCCAGCGTCCTGGGACATAAAGAAAATATCTGATCCGGGAGGCTAGCTCTACGACCGGATGCCCGACGCGGAGCAAGATCACGCGTTAAGGGACTTAATAAAATATCTGATCCGGGAGGCTAGCTCTACGACCGGATGCCCGACGCGGAGCAAGATCACGCGTTAAGGGACTTAAAAAAATATCTGATCCGGGAGGCTAGCTCTACGACCGGATGCCCGACGCGGAGCAAGATCACGCGTTAAGGGACTTAATAAAATATCTGATCCGGGAGGCTAGCTCTACGACCGGATGCCCGACGCGGAGTAAGCTCCAGCGTCCTGGGACTTAAAGAAAATATCTGATCCGGGAGGCTAGTTCTACGACCGGATGCCCGACACGGAGCAAGATCACGCGTTAAGGGACTTAATAAAATATCTGATCCGGGAGGCTAGCTCTACGACCGGATGCCCGAGGCGGAGCAAGATCACGCGTTAAGGGACTTAATAAAATATCTGATCCGGGAGGCTAGCTTTACGACCGGATGCCCGACGCGGAGCAAGCTCCAGCGTTCTGGGACTTACAGAAAAAATCTGATCCGAGAGGCTAGCTCTACGACCGGATGCCCGACGCGGAGCAAGATCACGTGTTAAGGGACTTAATAAAATATCTGATCCGGGAGGCTAGCTCTACGACCGGATGCCCGACGCGGAGCAAGCTCCAGCGTCCTGGGACTTAAAGAAAATATCTGATCCAGGAGGCTAGCTCTACGACCGGATGCCCGACGCGGAGCAAGATCACGCGTTAAGGGACTTAATAAAAAATTTCTTATCCGGGAGGCTAGCTCTACGACCGGATGCCCGACGCGGAGCAAGATCACGCGTTAAGGGACTTAATAAAATATCTGATCCGGGAGGCTAGCTCTACGACCGGATGCCCGACGCGGAGTAAGCTCCAGCGTCCTGGGACTTAAAGAAAATATCTGATCCGGGAGGCTAGCTCTACGACCGGATGCCCGACACGGAGCAAGATCACGCGTTAAGGGACTTAATAAAATATCTGATCCGGGAGGCTAGCTCTACGACCGGATGCCCGACGCGGAGCAAGATCACGCGTTAAGGGACTTAATAAAATATCTGATCCGGGAGGCTAGCTCTAGAACCGGATGCCCGACGCGGAGCAAGATCACGCGTTAAGGGACTTAATAAAATATCTAATCCGGGAGGCTAGATCTACGACCGGATACCCGACGCGGAGCAAGCTCCAGCGTCCTGGGACTTAAAGAAAATATCTGATCCAGGAGGCTAGCTCTACGACCGGATGCCCGACGCGGAGCAAGATCACCCGTTATGGGACTTAATAAAATATCTGATCCGGTAGGCTGGCTCTACGACCGGATGTCCGACGCGGAGCAAGCTCCAGCGTCCTGGGACATAAAGAAAATATCTGATCCGGGAGGCTAGCTCTACGACAGGATGCCCGACGCGGAGCAAGATCACGTGTTAAGGGACTTAATAAAATATCTGATCCGGGAGGCTAGCTCTACGACCGGATGCCCGACGCGGAGCAAGCTCCAGCGTCCTGGGACTTAAAGAAAATATCTGATCCAGGAGGCTAGCTCTACGATCGGATGCCCGACGCGGAGCAAGATCACGCGTTAAGGGACTTAATAAAATATCTGATCCGGGAGGATAGCTCTACGACCGGATGCCCGACGCGGAGTAAGCTCCAGCATTCTGGGACTTAAAGAAAATATCTGATCCGGGAGGCTAGCTCTACGACCGGATGCCCGACACGGAGCAAGATCACGCGTTAAGGGACTTAATAAAATATCTGATCCGGGAGGCTAGCTCTACGACCGGATGCCCGACGCGGAGCAAGATCACGCGTTAAGGGACTTAATAAAATATCTGATCCAGGAGGCTAGCTCTACAACCGGATGCCCGACGCGGAGCAAGATCACGCGTTAAGGGACTTAATAAAATATCTGATCCGGGAGGCTAGCTCTACGACCGGATGCCCGACGCGGAGCAAGATCACGCGTTAAGGGACTTAATAAAATATCTAATCCGGGAGGCTAGCTCTACGACCGGATGCCCGACGCGGAGCAAGATCATGCGTTAAGGGACTTAATAAAATATCTGATCCGGGAGGGTGGCTCTACGACCGGATGCCCGACGCGGAGCAAGATCACGCGTTAAGGGACTTAATAAAATATCTGATCCGGGAGGCTAGATCTACGACCGGATACCCGACGCGGAGCAAGCTCCAGCGTCTTGGGACTTAAAGAAAATATCTGATCCAGGAGGCTAGCTCTACGACCGGATGCCCGACGCGGAGCAAGATCACGCGTTATGGGACTTAATAAAAAATATCTTATCCGGGAGGCTAGCTCTACGACCGGATGTCCGACGCGGAGCAAGATCACGCGTTAAGTGACTTAATAAAATATCTGATCCGGGAGGCTGGCTCTACGACCGGATGTCCGACGCGGAGCAAGCTCCAGCGTCCTGGGACATAAAGAAAATATCTGATCCGGGAGGCTAGCTCTACGACCGGATGCCCGACGCGGAGCAAGATCACGCATTAAGGGACTTAATAAAATATCTGATCCGGGAGGCTAGCTCTACGACCGGATGCCCGACGCGGAGCAAGATCACGCGTTAAGGGACTTAATAAAATATCTGATCCGGGAGGCTAGCTCTACGACCGAATGCTCGACGCGGAGCAAGATCACGCGTTATGGGACTTAATAAAAAATATCTTATCCGGGAGGCTAGCTCTACGACCGGATGACCGACGCGGAGCAAGATCACGCGTTATGGGACTTAATAAAAAATATCTTATCCGGGAGGCTAGCTCTACGACCGGATGACCGACGCGCAGCAAAATCACGCGTTAAGGGACTTAATAAAATATCTGATCCGGGAGGCTGGCTCTACGACCGGATGTCCGACGCGGAGCAAGCTCCAGCGTCCTGGGACATAAAGAAAATATCTGATCCGGGAGGCTAGCTCTACGACCGGATGCCCGACGCGGAGCAAGATCACGCGTTAAGGGACTTAATAAAATATCTGATCCGGGAGGCTAGCTCTACGACCGGATGCCCGACGCGGAGCAAGATCACGCGTTAAGGGACTTAATAAAATATCTGATCCGGGAGGCTAGCTCTACGACCGAATGCTCGACGCGGAGCAAGATCACGCGTTAAGGGACTTAATAAAATATCTGATCCGGGAGGCTGGCTCTACGACCGGATGTCCGACGCGGAGCAAGCTCCAGCGTCCTGGGACATAAAGAAAATATCTGATCCGGGAGGCTAGCTCTACGACCGGATGCCCGACACGGAGCAAGATCACGCGTTAAGGGACTTAATAAAATATCTGATCCGGGAGGCTAGCTCTACGACCGGATGCCCGACGCGGAGCAAGATCACACGTTAAGGGACTTAATAAAATATCTGATCCGGGAGGCTAGCTCTACGACCGGATGCCCGACGCGGAGTAAGCTCCAGCGTCCTGGGACTTAAAGAAAATATCTGATCCGGGAGGCTAGCTCTACGACCGGATGCCCGACACGGAGCAAGATCACGCGTTAAGGGACTTAATAAAATATCTGATCCGGGAGGCTAGCTCTACGACCGGATGCCGGACGCGGAGCAAGATCACGCGTTAAGGGACTTAATAAAATATCTGATCCAGGAGGCTAACTCTACAACCGGATGCCCGACGCGGAGCAAGATCACGCGTTAAGGGACTTAATAAAATATCTGATCCGGGAGGCTAGATCTACGACCGGATACCCGACGCGGAGCAAGCTCCAGCGTCTTGGGACTTAAAGAAAATATCTGATCCAGGAGGCTAGCTCTACGACCGGATGCCCGACGCGGAGCAAGATCACGCGTTATGGGACTTAATAAAAAATATCTTATCCGGGAGGCTAGCTCTACGACCGGATGCCCGACGCGGAGCAAGATCACGCGTTAAGGGACTTAATAAAATATCTGATCCGGGAGGATAGCTCTACGACCGGATGCCCGACGCGGAGTAAGCTCCAGCATTCTGGGACTTAAAGAAAATATCTGATCCGGGAGGCTAGCTCTACGACCGGATGCCCGACACGGAGCAAGATCACGCGTTAAGGGACTTAATAAAATATCTGATCCGGGAGGCTAGCTCTACGACCGGATGCCCGACGCGGAGCAAGATCACGCGTTAAGGGACTTAATAAAATATCTGATCCAGGAGGCTAGCTCTACAACCGGATGCCCGACGCGGAGCAAGATCACGCGTTAAGGGACTTAATAAAATATCTGATCCGGGAGGCTAGCTCTACGACCGGATGCCCGACGCGGAGCAAGATCACGCGTTAAGGGACTTAATAAAATATCTAATCCGGGAGGCTAGCTCTACGACCGGATGCCCGACGCGGAGCAAGATCATGCGTTAAGGGACTTAATAAAATATCTGATCCGGGAGGGTGGCTCTACGACCGGATGCCCGACGCGGAGCAAGATCACGCGTTAAGGGACTTAATAAAATATCTGATCCGGGAGGCTAGATCTACGACCGGATACCCGACGCGGAGCAAGCTCCAGCGTCTTGGGACTTAAAGAAAATATCTGATCCAGGAGGCTAGCTCTACGACCGGATGCCCGACGCGGAGCAAGATCACGCGTTATGGGACTTAATAAAAAATATCTTATCCGGGAGGCTAGCTCTACGACCGGATGTCCGACGCGGAGCAAGATCACGCGTTAAGTGACTTAATAAAATATCTGATCCGGGAGGCTGGCTCTACGACCGGATGTCCGACGCGGAGCAAGCTCCAGCGTCCTGGGACATAAAGAAAATATCTGATCCGGGAGGCTAGCTCTACGACCGGATGCCCGACGCGGAGCAAGATCACGCATTAAGGGACTTAATAAAATATCTGATCCGGGAGGCTAGCTCTACGACCGGATGCCCGACGCGGAGCAAGATCACGCGTTAAGGGACTTAATAAAATATCTGATCCGGGAGGCTAGCTCTACGACCGAATGCTCGACGCGGAGCAAGATCACGCGTTATGGGACTTAATAAAAAATATCTTATCCGGGAGGCTAGCTCTACGACCGGATGACCGACGCGGAGCAAGATCACGCGTTATGGGACTTAATAAAAAATATCTTATCCGGGAGGCTAGCTCTACGACCGGATGACCGACGCGCAGCAAAATCACGCGTTAAGGGACTTAATAAAATATCTGATCCGGGAGGCTGGCTCTACGACCGGATGTCCGACGCGGAGCAAGCTCCAGCGTCCTGGGACATAAAGAAAATATCTGATCCGGGAGGCTAGCTCTACGACCGGATGCCCGACGCGGAGCAAGATCACGCGTTAAGGGACTTAATAAAATATCTGATCCGGGAGGCTAGCTCTACGACCGGATGCCCGACGCGGAGCAAGATCACGCGTTAAGGGACTTAATAAAATATCTGATCCGGGAGGCTAGCTCTACGACCGAATGCTCGACGCGGAGCAAGATCACGCGTTAAGGGACTTAATAAAATATCTGATCCGGGAGGCTGGCTCTACGACCGGATGTCCGACGCGGAGCAAGCTCCAGCGTCCTGGGATATAAAGAAAATATCTGATCCGGGAGGCTAGCTCTACAACCGGATGCCCGACACGGAGCAAGATCACGCGTTAAGGGACTTAATAAAATATCTGATCCGGGAGGCTAGCTCTACGACCGGATGCCCGACGCGGAGCAAGATCACGCGTTAAGGGACTTAATAAAATATCTGATCCGGGAGGCTAGCTCTACGACCGGATGCCCGACGCGGAGTAAGCTCCAGCATTCTGGGACTTAAAGAAAATATCTGATCCGGGAGGCTAGCTCTACGACCGGATGCCCGACACGGAGCAAGATCACGCGTTAAGGGACTTAATAAAATATCTGATCCGGGAGGCTAGCTCTACGACCGGATGCCCGACGCGGAGCAAGATCACGCGTTAAGGGACTTAATAAAATATCTGATCCAGGAGGCTAGCTCTACGACCGGATGCCCGACGCGGAGCAAGATCACGCGTTATGGGACTTAATAAAAAATATCTTATCCGGGAGGCTAGCTCTACGACCGGATGCCCGACGCGGAGCAAGATCACGCGTTAAGGGACTTAATAAAATATCTGATCCGGGAGGATAGCTCTACGACCGGATGCCCGACGCGGAGTAAGCTCCAGCATTCTGGGACTTAAAGAAAATATCTGATCCGGGAGGCTAGCTCTACGACCGGATGCCCGACACGGAGCAAGATCACGCGTTAAGGGACTTAATAAAATATCTGATCCGGGAGGCTAGCTCTACGACCGGATGCCCGACGCGGAGCAAGATCACGCGTTAAGGGACTTAATAAAATATCTGATCCAGGAGGCTAGCTCTACAACCGGATGCCCGACGCGGAGCAAGATCACGCGTTAAGGGACTTAATAAAATATCTGATCCGGGAGGCTAGCTCTACGACCGGATGCCCGACGCGGAGCAAGATCACGCGTTAAGGGACTTAATAAAATATCTAATCCGGGAGGCTAGCTCTACGACCGGATGCCCGACGCGGAGCAAGATCATGCGTTAAGGGACTTAATAAAATATCTGATCCGGGAGGGTGGCTCTACGACCGGATGCCCGACGCGGAGCAAGATCACGCGTTAAGGGACTTAATAAAATATCTGATCCGGGAGGCTAGATCTACGACCGGATACCCGACGCGGAGCAAGCTCCAGCGTCTTGGGACTTAAAGAAAATATCTGATCCAGGAGGCTAGCTCTACGACCGGATGCCCGACGCGGAGCAAGATCACGCGTTATGGGACTTAATAAAAAATATCTTATCCGGGAGGCTAGCTCTACGACCGGATGTCCGACGCGGAGCAAGATCACGCGTTAAGTGACTTAATAAAATATCTGATCCGGGAGGCTGGCTCTACGACCGGATGTCCGACGCGGAGCAAGCTCCAGCGTCCTGGGACATAAAGAAAATATCTGATCCGGGAGGCTAGCTCTACGACCGGATGCCCGACGCGGAGCAAGATCACGCATTAAGGGACTTAATAAAATATCTGATCCGGGAGGCTAGCTCTACGACCGGATGCCCGACGCGGAGCAAGATCACGCGTTAAGGGACTTAATAAAATATCTGATCCGGGAGGCTAGCTCTACGACCGAATGCTCGACGCGGAGCAAGATCACGCGTTATGGGACTTAATAAAAAATATCTTATCCGGGAGGCTAGCTCTACGACCGGATGACCGACGCGGAGCAAGATCACGCGTTATGGGACTTAATAAAAAATATCTTATCCGGGAGGCTAGCTCTACGACCGGATGACCGACGCGCAGCAAAATCACGCGTTAAGGGACTTAATAAAATATCTGATCCGGGAGGCTGGCTCTACGACCGGATGTCCGACGCGGAGCAAGCTCCAGCGTCCTGGGACATAAAGAAAATATCTGATCCGGGAGGCTAGCTCTACGACCGGATGCCCGACGCGGAGCAAGATCACGCGTTAAGGGACTTAATAAAATATCTGATCCGGGAGGCTAGCTCTACGACCGGATGCCCGACGCGGAGCAAGATCACGCGTTAAGGGACTTAATAAAATATCTGATCCGGGAGGCTAGCTCTACGACCGAATGCTCGACGCGGAGCAAGATCACGCGTTAAGGGACTTAATAAAATATCTGATCCGGGAGGCTGGCTCTACGACCGGATGTCCGACGCGGAGCAAGCTCCAGCGTCCTGGGATATAAAGAAAATATCTGATCCGGGAGGCTAGCTCTACAACCGGATGCCCGACACGGAGCAAGATCACGCGTTAAGGGACTTAATAAAATATCTGATCCGGGAGGCTAGCTCTACGACCGGATGCCCGACGCGGAGCAAGATCACGCGTTAAGGGACTTAATAAAATATCTGATCCGGGAGGCTAGCTCTACGACCGGATGCCCGACGCGGAGTAAGCTCCAGCGTCCTGGGACTTAAAGAAAATATCTGATCCGGGAGGCTAGCTCTACGACCGGATGCCCGACACGGAGCAAGATCACGCGTTAAGGGACTTAATAAAATATCTGATCCGGGAGGCTAGCTCTACGACCGGATGCCGGACGCGGAGCAAGATCACGCGTTAAGGGACTTAATAAAATATCTGATCCAGGAGGCTAACTCTACAACCGGATGCCCGACGCGGAGCAAGATCACGCGTTAAGGGACTTAATAAAATATCTGATCCGGGAGGCTAGATCTACGACCGGATACCCGACGCGGAGCAAGCTCCAGCGTCTTGGGACTTAAAGAAAATATCTGATCCAGGAGGCTAGCTCTACGACCGGATGCCCGACGCGGAGCAAGATCACGCGTTATGGGACTTAATAAAAAATATCTTATCCGGGAGGCTAGCTCTACGACCGGATGCCCGACGCGGAGCAAGATCACGCGTTAAGGGACTTAATAAAATATCTGATCCGGGAGGCTGGCTCTACGACCGGATGCCCGACGCGGAGCAAGATCACGCGTTAAGGGACTTAATAAAATATCTGATCCGGGAGGCTAGCTCTACAACCGGATGCCCGACGCGGAGCAAGATCACGCGTTAAGGGACTTAATAAAATATCTGATCCGGGAGGCTAGCTCTACAACCGGATGCCCGACGCGGAGCAAGATCACGCGTTAAGGGACTTAATAAAATATCTGATCCGGGAGGCTAGCTCTACGACCGGATGCCCGACGCGGAGCAAGATCACGCGTTAAGGGACTTAATAAAATATCTGATCCGGGAGGCTAGCTCTACGATCGGATGCCCGACGCGGAGCAAGCTCCAGCGTCCTGGGACTTAAAGAAAATATCTGATCCGGGAGGCTAGCTCTACGACCGGATGCCCGACGCGGAGCAAGTTCACGCGTTAAGGGACTTAATAAAATATCTGATCCGGGAGGCTAGCTCTACAACCGGATGCCCGACGCGGAGCAAGATCACGCGTTAAGGGACTTAATAAAATATCTGATCCGGGAGGCTAGCTCTACGACCGGATGGCCGACGCGGAGCAAGATCACGCGTTAAGGGACTTAATAAAATATCTGATCCGGGAGGCTAGCTCTACGATCGGATGCCCGACGCGGAGCAAGCTCCAGCGTCCTGGGACTTAAAGAAAATATCTGATCCGGGAGGCTAGCTCTACGACCGGATGCCCGACGCGGAGCAAGTTCACGCGTTAAGGGACTTAATAAAATATCTGATCCGGGAGGCTAGCTCTACGACCGGATGCCCGACGCGGAGCAAGATCACGCGTTAAGGGACTTAATAAAATATCTGATCCGGGAGGCTAGCTCTACGACCGGATGCCCGACGCGGAGCAAGATCACGCGTTAAGGGACTTAATAAAATATCTGATCCGGGAGGCTAGATCTACGACCGGATACCCGACGCGGAGCAAGCTCCAGCGTCTTGGGACTTAAAGAAAATATCTGATCCAGGAGGCTAGCTCTACGACCAGATGCCCGACGCGGAGCAAGATCACGCGTTATGGGACTTAATAAAAAATATCTTATCCGGGAGGCTAGCTCTACAACCGGATGCCCGACGCGGAGCAAGATCACGCGTTAAGGGACTTAATAAAATATCTGATCCGGGAGGCTGGCTCTACGACCGGATGTCCGACGCGGAGCAAGCTCCAGCGTCCTGGGACATAAAGAAAATATCTGATCCGGGAGGCTAGCTCTACGACCGGATGCCCGACGCGGAGCAAGATCACGCGTTAAGGGACTTAATAAAATATCTGATCCGGGAGGCTAGCTCTACGACCGGATGCCCGACGCGGAGCAAGATCACGCGTTAAGGGACTTAATAAAATATATGATCCGGGAGGCTAGCTCTACAACCGGATGCCCGACGCGGAGCAAGATCACGCGTTAAGGGACTTAATAAAATATCTGATCCGGGAGGCTAGCTCTACGACCGGATGCCCGACGCGGAGCAAGATCACGCGTTAAGGGACTTAATAAAATATCTGATCCGGGAGGCTAGCTCTACGATCGGATGCCCGACGCGGAGCAAGGTCCAGCGTCCTGGGACTTAAAGAAAATATCTGATCTGGGAGGCTAGCTCTACGACCAGATGCCCGACGCGGAGCAAGTTCACGCGTTAAGGGACTTAATAAAATATCTGATCCGGGAGGCTAGCTCTACCACCGGATGCCCGACGGGGAGCAAGATCACGCGTTAAGGGACTTAATAAAATATCTGATCCGGGAGGCTAGCTCTACGACCGGATGCCCGACGCGGAGCAAGATCACGCGTTAAGGGACTTAATAAAATATCTGATCCGGGAGGCTGCTCTACAACCGGATGCCCGACGCGGAGCAAGATCACGCGTTAAGGGACTTAATAAAATATCTGATCCGGGAGGCTAGCTCTACGACCGGATGCCCGACGCGGAGCAAGATCACGCGTTAAGGGACTTAATAAAATATCTGATCCGGGAGGCTAGCTCTACGATCGGATGCCCGACGCGGAGCAAGCTCCAGCGTCCTGGGACTTAAAGAAAATATCTGATCCGGGAGGCTAGCTCTACGACCGGATGCCCGACGCGGAGCAAGTTCACGCGTTAAGGGACTTAATAAAATATCTGATCCGGGAGGCTAGCTCTACGACCGGATGCCCGACGCGGAGCAAGATCACGCGTTAAGGGACTTAATAAAATATCTGATCCGGGAGGCTAGCTCTACGACCGGATGCCCGACGCGGAGCAAGCTCCAGCGTCCTGGGACTTAAAGAAAATATCTGATCCGGGAGGCTAGCTCTACGACCGGATGCCCGACGCGGAGCAAGATCACGCGTTAAGGGACTTAATAAAATATCTGATCCGGGAGGCTAGCTCTACGACCGGATGCCCGACGCGGAGCAAGATCACGCGTTAAGGGACTTAATAAAATATATGATCCGGGAGGCTAGCTCTACAACCGGATGCCCGACGCGGAGCAAGATCACGCGTTAAGGGACTTAATAAAATATCTGATCCGGGAGGCTAGCTCTACGACCGGATGCCCGACGCGGAGCAAGATCACGCGTTAAGGGACTTAATAAAATATCTGATCCGGGAGGCTAGCTCTACGATCGGATGCCCGACGCGGAGCAAGGTCCAGCGTCCTGGGACTTAAAGAAAATATCTGATCTGGGAGGCTAGCTCTACGACCGGATGCCCGACGCGGAGCAAGTTCACGCGTTAAGGGACTTAATAAAATATCTGATCCGGGAGGCTAGCTCTACCACCGGATGCCCGACGGGGAGCAAGATCACGCGTTAAGGGACTTAATAAAATATATGATCCGGGAGGCTAGCTCTACGACCGGATGCCCGACGCGGAGCAAGATCACGCGTTAAGGGACTTAATAAAATATCTGATCCGGGAGGCTAGCTCTACAACCGGATGCCCGACGCGGAGCAAGATCACGCGTTAAGGGACTTAATAAAATATCTGATCCGGGAGGCTAGCTCTACGACCGGATGCCCGACGCGGAGATAGATCACGCGTTAAGGGACTTAATAAAATATCTGATCCGGGAGGCTAGCTCTACGATCGGATGCCCGACGCGGAGCAAGCTCCAGCGTCCTGGGACTTAAAGAAAATATCTGATCCGGGAGGCTAGCTCTACGACCGGATGCCCGACGCGGAGCAAGTTCACGCGTGAAGGGACTTAATAAAATATCTGATCCGGGAGGCTAGCTCTACGACCGGATGCCCGACGCGGAGCAAGATCACGCGTTAAGGGACTTAATAAAATATCTGATCCGGGAGGCTAGCTCTACGACCGGATGCCCGACGCGGAGCAAGCTCCAGCGTCCTGGGACTTAAAGAAAATATCTGATCCGGGAGGCTAGCTCTACGACCGGATGCCCGACGCGGAGCAAGTTCACGCGTTAAGGGACTTAATAAAATATCTGATCCGGGAGGCTAGCTCTACGACCGGATGCCCAACGCGGAGCAAGCTCCAGCGTCCTGGGACTTAAAGAAAATATCTGATCCGGGAGGCTAGCTCTACGACCGGATGCCCGACGCGGAGCAAGTTCACGCGTTAAGGGACTTAATAAAATATCTGATCCGGGAGGCTAGCTCTACGACCGGATGCCCGACGCGGAGCAAGATCACGCGTTAAGGGACTTAATAAAATATATGATCCGGGAGGCTAGCTCTACAACCGGATGCCCGACGCGGAGCAAGATCACGCGTTAAGGGACTTAATAAAATATCTGATCCGGGAGGCTAGCTCTACGACCGGATCCCCGACGCGGAGCAAGATCACGCGTTAAGGGACTTAATAAAATATATGATCCGGGAGGCTAGCTCTACAACCGGATGCCCGACGCGGAGCAAGATCACGCGTTAAGGGACTTAATAAAATATCTGATCCGGGAGGCTAGCTCTACGACCGGATGCCCGACGCGGAGCAAGATCACGCGTCAAGGGACTTAATAAAATATCTGATCCGGGAGGCTAGCTCTACGACCGGATGCCCGACGCGGAGCAAGATCACGCGTTAAGGGACTTAATAAAATATATGATCCGGGAGGCTAGCTCTACAACCGGATGCCCGACGCGGAGCAAGATCACGCGTTAAGGGACTTAATAAAATATCTGATCCGGGAGGCTAGCTCTACGACCGGATGCCCGACGCGGAGCAAGATCACGCGTTAAGGGACTTAATAAAATATCTGATCCGGGAGGCTAGCTCTACGATCGGATGCCCGACGCGGAGCAAGGTCCAGCGTCCTGGGACTTAAAGAAAATATCTGATCTGGGAGGCTAGCTCTACGACCGGATGCCCGACGCGGAGCAAGTTCACGCGTTAAGGGACTTAATAAAATATCTGATCCGGGAGGCTAGCTCTACCACCGGATACCCGACGGGGAGCAAGATCCCGCGTTAAGGGACTTAATAAAATATCTGATCCGGGAGGCTAGCTCTACGACCGGATGCCCGACGCGGAGCAAGATCACGCGTTAAGGGACTTAATAAAATATCTGATCCGGGAGGCTAGCTCTACAACCGGATGCCCGACGCGGAGCAAGATCACGCGTTAAGGGACTTAATAAAATATCTGATCCGGGAGGCTAGCTCTACGACCGGATGGCCGACGCGGAGCAAGATCACGCGTTAAGGGACTTAATAAAATATCTGATCCGGGAGGCTAGCTCTACGACCGGATGCCCGACGCGGAGATAGATCACGCGTTAAGGGACTTAATAAAATATCTGATCCGGGAGGCTAGCTCTACGATCGGATGCCCGACGCGGAGCAAGCTCCAGCGTCCTGGGACTTAAAGAAAATATCTGATCCGGGAGGCTAGCTCTACGACCGGATGCCCGACGCGGAGCAAGTTCACGCGTTAAGGGACTTAATAAAATATCTGATCCGGGAGGCTAGCTCTACGACCGGATGCCCGACGCGGAGCAAGCTCCAGCGTCCTGGGACTTAAAGAAAATATCTGATCCGGGAGGCTAGCTCTACGACCGGATGCCCGACGCGGATCAAGTTCACGCGTTAAGGGACTTAATAAAATATCTGATCCGGGAGGCTAGCTCTACGACCGGATGCCCGACGCGGAGCAAGATCACGCGTTAAGGGACTTAATAAAATATATGATCCGGGAGGCTAGCTCTACAACCGGATGCCCGACGCGGAGCAAGATCACGCGTTAAGGGACTTAATAAAATATCTGATCCGGGAGGCTAGCTCTACGACCGGATCCCCGACGCGGAGCAAGATCACGCGTTAAGGGACTTAATAAAATATATGATCCGGGAGGCTAGCTCTACAACCGGATGCCCGACGCGGAGCAAGATCACGCGTTAAGGGACTTAATAAAATATCTGATCCGGGAGGCTAGCTCTACGACCGGATGCCCGACGCGGAGCAAGATCACGCGTTAAGGGACTTAATAAAATATCTGATCCGGGAGGCTAGCTCTACGACCGGATGCCCGACGCGGAGCAAGATCACGCGTTAAGGGACTTAATAAAATATATGATCCGGGAGGCTAGCTCTACAACCGGATGCCCGACGCGGAGCAAGATCACGCGTTAAGGGACTTAATAAAATATCTGATCCGGGAGGCTAGCTCTACGACCGGATGCCCGACGCGGAGCAAGATCACGCGTTAAGGGACTTAATAAAATATCTGATCCGGGAGGCTAGCTCTACGATCGGATGCCCGACGCGGAGCAAGGTCCAGCGTCCTGGGACTTAAAGAAAATATCTGATCTGGGAGGCTAGCTCTACGACCGGATGCCCGACGCGGAGCAAGTTCACGCGTTAAGGGACTTAATAAAATATCTGATCCGGGAGGCTAGCTCTACCACCGGATACCCGACGGGGAGCAAGATCACGCGTTAAGGGACTTAATAAAATATCTGATCCGGGAGGCTAGCTCTACGACCGGATGCCCGACGCGGAGCAAGATCACGCGTTAAGGGACTTAATAAAATATCTGATCCGGGAGGCTAGCTCTACAACCGGATGCCCGACGCGGAGCAAGATCACGCGTTAAGGGACTTAATAAAATATCTGATCCGGGAGGCTAGCTCTACGACCGGATGGCCGACGCGGAGCAAGATCACGCGTTAAGGGACTTAATAAAATATCTGATCCGGGAGGCTAGCTCTACGATCGGATGCCCGACGCGGAGCAAGCTCCAGCGTCCTGGGACTTAAAGAAAATATCTGATCCGGGAGGCTAGCTCTACGACCGGATGCCCGACGCGGAGCAAGTTCACGCGTTAAGGGACTTAATAAAATATCTGATCCGGGAGGCTAGCTCTACGACCGGATGCCCGACGCGGAGCAAGATCACGCGTTAAGGGACTTAATAAAATATCTGATCCGGGAGGCTAGCTCTACGACCGGATGCCCGACGCGGAGCAAGATCACGCGTTAAGGGACTTAATAAAATATCTGATCCGGGAGGCTAGATCTACGACCGGATACCCGACGCGGAGCAAGCTCCAGCGTCTTTGGACTTAAAGAAAATATCTGATCCAGGATGCTAGCTCTACGACCAGATGCCCGACGCGGAGCAAGATCACGCGTTATGGGACTTAATAAAAAATATCTTATCCGGGAGGCTAGCTCTACGACCGGATGCCCGACGCGGAGCAAGATCACGCGTTAAGGGACTTAATAAAATATCTGATCCGGGAGGCTGGCTCTACGACCGGATGTCCGACGCGGAGCAAGCTCCAGCGTCCTGGGACATAAAGAAAATATCTGATCCGGGAGGCTAGCTCTACGACCGGATGCCCGACGCGGAGCAAGATCACGCGTTAAGGGACTTAATAAAATATCTGATCCGGGAGGCTAGCTCTACGACCGGATGTCCGACGCGGAGCAAGATCACGCGTTAAGGGACTTAATAAAATATCTGATCCGGGAGGCTAGCTCTACGACCGGATGCCCGACGCGGAGCAAGATCACGCGTTAAGGGACTTAATAAAATATATGATCCGGGAGGCTAGCTCTACAACCGGATGCCCGACGCGGAGCAAGATCACGCGTTAAGGGACTTAATAAAATATCTGATCCGGGAGGCTAGCTCTACGACCGGATGCCCGACGCGGAGCAAGATCACGCGTTAAGGGACATAATAAAATATCTGATCCGGGAGGCTAGCTCTACGATCGGATGCCCGACGCGGAGAAAGGTCCAGCGTCCTGGGACTTAAAGAAAATATCTGATCTGGGAGGCTAGCTCTACGACCGGATGCTCGACGCGGAGCAAGTTCACGCGTTAAGTGACTTAATAAAATATCTGATCCGGGAGGCTAGCTCTACCACCGGATGCCCGACGGGGAGCAAGATCACGCGTTAAGGGACTTAATAAAATATCTGATCCGGGAGGCTAGCTCTACGACCGGATGCCCGACGCGGAGCAAGATCACGCGTTAAGGGACTTAATAAAATATCTGATCCGGGAGGCTAGCTCTACGACCGGATGCCCGACGCGGAGCAAGCTCCAGCGTCCTACGACTTAAAGAAAATATCTGATCCAGGAGGCTAGCTCTACGACCGGATGCCCGACGCGGAGCAAGATCACGCGTTAAGGGACTTAATAAAAAATATCTTATCCGGGAGGCTAGCTCTACGACCGGATGCCCGACGCGGAGCAAGATCACGCGTTAAGGGACTTAATAAAATATCTGATCCGGAAGGCTAGCTCTACGACCGCATGCCCGACGCGGAGCAAGCTCCAGCGTCCTGGGACTTAAAGAAAATATCTAATCCGGGAGGCTAGCTCTACGACCGGATGCCCGACGCGGAGCAAGATCACGCGTTAAGGGACTTAATAAAATATCTGATCCGGGAGGCTAGCTCTACGACCGGATCCCCGACGCGGAGCAAGATCACGCGTTAAGGGACTTAATAAAATATATGATCCGGGAGGCTAGCTCTACAACCGGATGCCCGACGCGGAGCAAGATCACGCGTTAAGGGACTTAATAAAATATCTGATCCGGGAGGCTAGCTCTACGACCGGATGCCCGACGCGGAGCAAGATCACGCGTTAAGGGACTTAATAAAATATCTGATCCGGGAGGTTAGCTCTACGATCGGATGCCCGACGCGGAGCAAGGTCCAGCGTCCTGGGACTTAAAGAAAATATCTGATCTGGGAGGCTAGCTCTACGACCGGATGCCCGACGCGGAGCAAGTTCACGCGTTAAGGGACTTAATAAAATATCTGATCCGGGAGGCTAGCTCTACCACCGGATACCCGACGGGGAGCAAGATCACGCGTTAAGGGACTTAATAAAATATCTGATCCGGGAGGCTAGCTCTACGACCGGATGCCCGACGCGGAGCAAGATCACGCGTTAAGGGACTTAATAAAATATCTGATCCGGGAGGCTAGCTCTACCACCGGATGCCCGACGCGGAGCAAGATCACGCGTTAAAGGACTTAATAAAATATCTGATCCGGGAGGCTAGCTCTACGACCGGATGGCCGACGCGGAGCAAGATCACGCGTTAAGGGACTTAATAAAATATCTGATCCGGGATGCTAGCTCTACGACCGGATGCCCGACGCGGAGATAGATCACGCGTTAAGGAACTTAATAAAATATCTGATCCGGGAGGCTAGCTCTACGATCGGATGCCCGACGCGGAGCAAGCTCCAGCGTCCTGGGACTTAAAGAAAATATCTGATCCGGGAGGCTAGCTCTACGACCGGATGCCCGACGCGGAGCAAGTTCACGCGTTAAGGGACTTAATAAAATATCTGATCCGGGAGGCTAGCTCTACGACCGGATGCCCGACGCGGAGCAAGATCACGCGTTAAGGGACTTAATAAAATATCTGATCCGGGAGGCTAGCTCTACGACCGGATGCCCGACGCGGAGCAAGCTCCAGCGTCCTGGGACTTAAAGAAAATATCTGATCTGGGAGGCTAGCTCTACGACCGGATGCCCGACGCGGAGCAAGTTCACGCGTTAAGGGACTTAATAAAATATCTGATCCGGGAGGCTAGCTCTACGACCGGATGCCCGACGCGGAGCAAGCTCCAGCGTCCTGGGACTTAAAGAAAATATCTGATCCGGGAGGCTAGCTCTACGACCGGATGCCCGACGCGGAGCAAGTTCACGCGTTAAGGGACTTAATAAAATATCTGATCCGGGAGGCTAGCTCTACGACCGGATGCCCGACGCGGAGCAAGATCACGCGTTAAGGGACTTAACAAAATATATGATCCGGGAGGCTAGCTCTACAACCGGATGCCCGACGCGGAGCAAGATCACGCGTTAAGGGACTTAATAAAATATCTGATCCGGGAGGCTAGCTCTACGACCGGATCCCCGACGCGGAGCAAGATCACGCGTTAAGGGACTTAATAAAATATATGATCCGGGAGGCTAGCTCTACAACCGGATGCCCGACGCGGAGCAAGATCACGCGTTAAGGGACTTAATAAAATATCTGATCCGGGAGGCTAGCTCTACGACCGGATGCCCGACGCGGAGCAAGATCACGCGTTAAGGGACTTAATAAAATATCTGATCCGGGAGGCTAGCTCTACGACCGGATGCCCGACGCGGAGCAAGATCACGCGTTAAGGGACTTAATAAAATATATGATCCGGGAGGCTAGCTCTACAACCGGATGCCCGACGCGGAGCAAGATCACGCGTTAAGGGACTTAATAAAATATCTGATCCGGGAGGCTAGCTCTACGACCGGATGCCCGACGCGGAGCAAGATCACGCGTTAAGGGACTTAATAAAATATCTGATCCGGGAGGCTAGCTCTACGATCGGATGCCCGACGCGGAGCAAGGTCCAGCGTCCTGGGACTTAAAGAAAATATCTGATCTGGGAAGCTAGCTCTACGACCGGATGCCCGACGCGGAGCAAGTTCACGCGTTAAGGGACTTAATAAAATATCTGATCCGGGAGGCTAGCTCTACCACCGGATACCCGACGGGGAGCAAGATCACGCGTTAAGGGACTTAATAAAATATCTGATCCGGGAGGCTAGCTCTACGACCGGATGCCCGACGCGGAGCAAGATCACGCGTTAAGGGACTTAATAAAATATCTGATCCGGGAGGCTAGCTCTACGACCGGATCCCCGACGCGGAGCAAGATCACGCGTTAAGGGACTTAATAAAATATATGATCCGGGAGGCTAGCTCTACAACCGGATGCCCGACGCGGAGCAAGATCACGCGTTAAGGGACTTAATAAAATATCTGATCCGGGAGGCTAGCTCTACGACCGGATGCCCGACGCGGAGCAAGATCACGCGTTAAGGGACTTAATAAAATATCTGATCCGGGAGGTTAGCTCTACGATCGGATGCCCGACGCGGAGCAAGGTCCAGCGTCCTGGGACTTAAAGAAAATATCTGATCTGGGAGGCTAGCTCTACGACCGGATGCCCGACGCGGAGCAAGTTCACGCGTTAAGGGACTTAATAAAATATCTGATCCGGGAGGCTAGCTCTACCACCGGATACCCGACGGGGAGCAAGATCACGCGTTAAGGGACTTAATAAAATATCTGATCCGGGAGGCTAGCTCTACGACCGGATGCCCGACGCGGAGCAAGATCACGCGTTAAGGGACTTAATAAAATATCTGATCCGGGAGGCTAGCTCTACAACCGGATGCCCGACGCGGAGCAAGATCACGCGTTAAAGGACTTAATAAAATATCTGATCCGGGAGGCTAGCTCTACGACCGGATGGCCGACGCGGAGCAAGATCACGCGTTAAGGGACTTAATAAAATATCTGATCCGGGATGCTAGCTCTACGACCGGATGCCCGACGCGGAGATAGATCACGCGTTAAGGAACTTAATAAAATATCTGATCCGGGAGGCTAGCTCTACGATCGGATGCCCGACGCGGAGCAAGCTCCAGCGTCCTGGGACTTAAAGAAAATATCTGATCCGGGAGGCTAGCTCTACGACCGGATGCCCGACGCGGAGCAAGTTCACGCGTTAAGGGACTTAATAAAATATCTGATCCGGGAGGCTAGCTCTACGACCGGATGCCCGACGCGGAGCAAGATCACGCGTTAAGGGACTTAATAAAATATCTGATCCGGGAGGCTAGCTCTACGACCGGATGCCCGACGCGGAGCAAGCTCCAGCGTCCTGGGACTTAAAGAAAATATCTGATCTGGGAGGCTAGCTCTACGACCGGATGCCCGACGCGGAGCAAGTTCACGCGTTAAGGGACTTAATAAAATATCTGATCCGGGAGGCTAGCTCTACGACCGGATGCCCGACGCGGAGCAAGCTCCAGCGTCCTGGGACTTAAAGAAAATATCTGATCCGGGAGGCTAGCTCTACGACCGGATGCCCGACGCGGAGCAAGTTCACGCGTTAAGGGACTTAATAAAATATCTGATCCGGGAGGCTAGCTCTACGACCGGATGCCCGACGCGGAGCAAGATCACGCGTTAAGGGACTTAACAAAATATATGATCCGGGAGGCTAGCTCTACAACCGGATGCCCGACGCGGAGCAAGATCACGCGTTAAGGGACTTAATAAAATATCTGATCCGGGAGGCTAGCTCTACGACCGGATCCCCGACGCGGAGCAAGATCACGCGTTAAGGGACTTAATAAAATATATGATCCGGGAGGCTAGCTCTACAACCGGATGCCCGACGCGGAGCAAGATCACGCGTTAAGGGACTTAATAAAATATCTGATCCGGGAGGCTAGCTCTACGACCGGATGCCCGACGCGGAGCAAGATCACGCGTTAAGGGACTTAATAAAATATCTGATCCGGGAGGCTAGCTCTACGACCGGATGCCCGACGCGGAGCAAGATCACGCGTTAAGGGACTTAATAAAATATATGATCCGGGAGGCTAGCTCTACAACCGGATGCCCGACGCGGAGCAAGATCACGCGTTAAGGGACTTAATAAAATATCTGATCCGGGAGGCTAGCTCTACGACCGGATGCCCGACGCGGAGCAAGATCACGCGTTAAGGGACTTAATAAAATATCTGATCCGGGAGGCTAGCTCTACGATCGGATGCCCGACGCGGAGCAAGGTCCAGCGTCCTGGGACTTAAAGAAAATATCTGATCTGGGAAGCTAGCTCTACGACCGGATGCCCGACGCGGAGCAAGTTCACGCGTTAAGGGACTTAATAAAATATCTGATCCGGGAGGCTAGCTCTACCACCGGATACCCGACGGGGAGCAATATCACGCGTTAAGGGACTTAATAAAATATCTGATCCGGGAGGCTAGCTCTACGACCGGATGGCCGACGCGGAGCAAGATCACGCGTTAAGGGACTTAATAAAATATCTGATCCGGGAGGCTAGCTCTACGATCGGATGCCCGACGCGGAGCAAGCTCCAGCGTCCTGGGACTTAAAGAAAATATCTGATCCGGGAGGCTAGCTCTACGACCGGATGCCCGACGCGGAGCAAGTTCACGCGTTAAGGGACTTAATAAAATATCTGATCCGGGAGGCTAGCTCTACGACCGGATGCCCGACGCGGAGCAAGATCACGCGTTAAGGGACTTAATAAAATATCTGATCCGGGAGGCTAGCTCTACGACCGGATGCCCGATGCGGAGAAAGATCACGCGTTAAGGGACTTAATAAAATATCTGATCCGGGAGGCTAGCTCTACGACCGGATGCCCGACGCGGAGCAAGATCACGCGTTAAGGGACTTAATAAAATATCTGATCCGGGAGGCTAGATCTACGACCGGATACCCGACGCGGAGCAAGCTCCAGCGTCCTGGGACATAAAGAAAATATCTGATCCGGGAGGCTAGCTCTACGACCGGATGCCCGACGCGGAGCAAGATCACGCGTTAAGGGACTTAATAAAATATCTGATCCGGGAGGCTAGCTCTACGACCGGATGCCCGACGCGGAGCAAGATCACGCGTTAAGGGACTTAATAAAATATCTGATCCGGGAGGCTAGCTCTACGACCGGATGCCCGACGCGGAGCAAGATCACGCGTTAAGGGACTTAATAAAATATATGATCCGGGAGGCTAGCTCTACAACCGGATGCCCGACGCGGAGCAAGATCACGCGTTAAGGGACTTAATAAAATATCTGATCCGGGAGGCTAGCTCTACGACCGGATGCCCGACGCGGAGCAAGATCACGCGTTAAGGGACTTAATAAAATATCTGATCCGGGAGGCTAGCTCTACGATCGGATGCCCGACGCGGAGCAAGGTCCAGCGTCCTAGGACTTAAAGAAAATATCTGATCTGGGAGGCTAGCTCTACGACCGGATGCTCGACGCGGAGCAAGTTCACGCGTTAAGTGACTTAATAAAATATCTGATCCGGGAGGCTAGCTCTACCACCGGATGCCCGACGGGGAGCAAGATCACGCGTTAAGGGACTTAATAAAATATCTGATCCGGGAGGCTAGCTCTACGACCGGATGCCCGACGCGGAGCAAGATCACGCGTTAAGGGACTTAATAAAATATCTGATCCGGGAGGCTAGCTCTACGACCGGATGCCCGACGCGGAGCAAGATCACGCGTTAAGGGACTTAATAAAAAATATCTTATCCGGGAGGCTAGCTCTACGACCGGATGCCCGACGCGGAGCAAGACCACGCGTTAAGGGACTTAATAAAATATCTGATCCGGAAGGCTAGCTCTACGACCGCATGCCCGACGCGGAGCAAGCTCCAGCGTCCTGGGACTTAAAGAAAATATCTAATCCGGGAGGCTAGCTCTACGACCGGATGCCCGACGCGGAGCAAGATCACGCGTTAGGGGACTTAATAAAATATCTGATCCGGGAGGCTGGCTCTACGACCGGATGCCCGACGCGGAGCAAGCTCCAGCGTCCTGGGACTTAAAGAAAATATCTGATCCGGGAGGCTAGATCTACGACCGGATGCCCAACGCGGAGCAAGATCACGCGTTAAGGGACTTAATAAAATATCTGATCCGGGAGGCTAGCTCTACGACCGGATGCCCGACGCGGAGCAAGATCACGCGTTAAGGGACTTAATAAAATATCTGATCTGGGAGGCTAATTCTACAACCGGATGCCCGACGCGGAGCAAGATCACGCGTTAAGGGACTTAATAAAATATCTGATCCGGGAGGCTAGCTCTACGACCGGATGCTCGACGCGGAGCAAGATCACGCGTTAAGGGACTTAATAAAATATCTGATCCGGGAGGCTAGCTCTACGACCGGATGCCCGATGCGGAGCAAGATCACGCGTTAAGGGACGTAATAAAATATCTGATCCGGGAGGCTAGCTCTACGACTGGATGCCCGACGCGGAGCAAGCTCCAGCGTCCTGGGTCTTAAAGAAAATATCTGATCCGGGAGGCTAGCTCTACGACCGGATGCCCGACGCGGAGCAAGATCACGCGTTAAGGGACTTAATAAAATATCTGATCCGGGAGGCTAGCTCTACGACCGGATGCCCGACGCGGAGCAAGATCACGCGTTAAGGGACTTAATAAAATATCTGATCCGGGAGGCTAGCTCTACGACCGGATGCCCGACGCGGAGCAAGATCACGCGTTAAGGGACTTAATAAAATATCTGATCCGGGAGGCTAGCTCTACGACCGGATGCCCGACGCGGAGCAAGATCAAGCGTTAAGGGACTTAATAAAATATCTGATCCGGGAGGCTAGCTCTACGATCGGATGCCCGACGCGGAGCAAGCTCCAGCGTCCTGGGACTCAAAGAAAATATCTGATCCGGGAGGCTAGCTCTACGACCTGATGCCCGACGCGGAGCAAGTTCACGCGTTAAGGGACTTAATAAAATATCTGATCCGGGAGGCTAGCTCTACGACCGGATGCCCGACGCGGAGCAAGATCACGCGTTAAGGGACTTAATAAAATATCTGATCCGGGAGGCTAGCTCTACGACCGGATGCCCGACGCGGAGCAAGATCACGCGTTAAGGGACTTAATAAAATATCTGATCCGGGAGGCTAGATCTACGACCGGATACCCGACGCGGAGCAAGCTCCAGCGTCTTGGGACTTAAAGAAAATATCTGATCCAGGAGGCTAGCTCTACGACCAGATGCCCGACGCGGAGCAAGATCACGCGTTATGGGACTTAATAAAAAATATCTTATCCGGGAGGCTAGCTCTACGACCGGATGCCCGACGCGGAGCAAGATCACGCGTTAAGGGACTTAATAAAATATCTGATCCGGGAGGCTGGCTCTACGACCGGATGTCCGACGCGGAGCAAGCTCCAGCGTCCTGGGACATAAAGAAAATATCTGATCCGGGAGGCTTGCTCTACGACCGGATGCCCGACGCGGAGCAAGATCACGCGTTAAGGGACTTAATAAAATATCTGATCCGGGAGGCTAGCTCTACGACCGGATGCCCGACGCGGAGCAAGATCACGCGTTAAGGGACTTAATAAAATATCTGATCCGGGAGGCTAACTCTACGACCGGATGCCCGACGCGGAGCAAGATCACGCGTTAAGGGACTTAATAAAATATATGATCCGGGAGGCTAGCTCTACGATCGGATGCCCGACGCGGAGCAAGGTCCAGCGTCCTGGGACTTAAAGAAAATATCTGATCTGGGAGGCTAGCTCTACGACCGGATGCCCGACGCGGAGCAAGTTCACGCGTTAAGGGACTTAATAAAATATCTGATCCGGGAGGCTAGCTCTACCACCGGATGCCCGACGGGGAGCAAGATCACGCGTTAAGGGACTTAATAAAATATCTGATCCGGGAGGCTAGCTCTACGACCGGATGCCCGACGCGGAGCAAGATCACGCGTTAAGGGACTTAATAAAATATCTGATCCGGGAGGCTAGCTCTACAACCGGATGCCCGACGCGGAGCAAGATCACGCGTTAAGGGACTTAATAAAATATCTGATCCGGGAGGCTAGCTCTACGACCGGATGCCCGACGCGGAGCAAGATCACGCGTTAAGGGACTTAATAAAATATCTGATCCGGGAGGCTAGCTCTACGATCGGATGCCCGACGCGGAGCAAGCTCCAGCGTCCTGGGACTTAAAGAAAATATCTGATCCGGGAGGCTAGCTCTACGACCGGATGCCCGACGCGGAGCAAGTTCACGCGTTAAGGGACTTAATAAAATATCTGATCCGGGAGGCTAGCTCTACGACCGGATGCCCGACGCGGAGCAAGATCACGCGTTAAGGGACTTAATAAAATATCTGATCCGGAAGGCTAGCTCTACGACCGCATGGCTGACGCGGAGCAACCTCCAGCGTCCTGGGACTTAAAGAAAATATCTAATCCGGGAGGCTAGCTCTACGACCGGATGCCCGACGCGGAGAAAGATCACGCGTTAGGGGACTTAATAAAATATCTCATCCGGGAGGCTGGCTCTACGACCGGATGCCCGACGCGGAGCAAGCTCCAGCGTCCTGGGACTTAAAGAAAATATCTGATCCGGGAGGCTAGATCTACGACCGGATGCCCAACGCGGAGCAAGATCACGCGTTAAGGGACTTAATAAAATATCTGATTCGGGAGGCTAGCTCTACGACCGGATGCCCGACGCGGAGCAAGATCACGCGTTAAGGGACTTAATAAAATATCTGATCCGGGAGGCTAGCTCTACGATCGGATGCCCGACGCGGAGAAAGGTCCAGCGTCCTGGGACTTAAAGAAAATATCTGATCTGGGAGGCTAGCTCTACGACCGGATGCTCGACGCGGAGCAAGTTCACGCGTTAAGTGACTTAATAAAATATCTGATCCGGGAGGCTAGCTCTACCACCGGATGCCCGACGGGGAGCAAGATCACGCGTTAAGGGACTTAATAAAATATCTGATCCGGGAGGCTAGCTCTACGACCGGATGCCCGACGCGGAGCAAGATCACGCGTTAAGGGACTTAATAAAATATCTGATCCGGGAGGCTAGCTCTACGACCGGATGCCCGACGCGGAGCAAGCTCCAGCGTCCTACGACTTAAAGAAAATATCTGATCCAGGAGGCTAGCTCTACGACCGGATGCCCGACGCGGAGCAAGATCACGCGTTAAGGGACTTAATAAAAAATATCTTATCCGGGAGGCTAGCTCTACGACCGGATGCCCGACGCGGAGCAAGATCACGCGTTAAGGGACTTAATAAAATATCTGATCCGGAAGGCTAGCTCTACGACCGCATGCCCGACGCGGAGCAAGCTCCAGCGTCCTGGGACTTAAAGAAAATATCTAATCCGGGAGGCTAGCTCTACGACCGGATGCCCGACGCGGAGCAAGATCACGCGTTAAGGGACTTAATAAAATATCTGATCCGGGAGGCTAGCTCTACGACCGGATCCCCGACGCGGAGCAAGATCACGCGTTAAGGGACTTAATAAAATATATGATCCGGGAGGTTAGCTCTACAACCGGATGCCCGACGCGGAGCAAGATCACGCGTTAAGGGACTTAATAAAATATCTGATCCGGGAGGCTAGCTCTACGACCGGATGCCCGACGCGGAGCAAGTTCACGCGTTAAGGGACTTAATAAAATATGTGATCCGGGAGGCTAGCTCTACCACCGGATGCCCGACGGGGAGCAAGATCACGCGTTAAGGGACTTAATAAAATATCTGATCCGGGAGGCTAGCTCTACGACCGGATGCCCGACGCGGAGCAAGATCACGCGTTAAGGGACTTAATAAAATATCTGATCCGGGAGGCTAGCTCTACAACCGGATGCCCGACGCGGAGCAAGATCACGCGTTAAGGGACTTAATAAAATATCTGATCCGGGAGGCTAGCTCTACGACCGGATGCCCGACGCGGAGCAAGATCACGCGTTAAGGGACTTAATAAAATATCTGATCCGGGAGGCTAGCTCTACGATCGGATGCCCGACGCGGAGCAAGCTCCAGCGTCCTGGGACTTAAAGAAAATATCTGATCCGGGAGGCTAGCTCTACGACCGGATGCCCGACGCGGAGCAAGTTCACGCGTTAAGGGACTTAATAAAATATCTGATCCGGGAGGCTAGCTCTACGACCGGATGCCCGACGCGGAGCAAGATCACGCGTTAAGGGACTTAATAAAATATCTGATCCGGAAGGCTAGCTCTACGACCGCATGCCTGACGCGGAGCAAGCTCCAGCGTCCTGGGACTTAAAGAAAATATCTAATCCGGGAGGCTAGCTCTACGACCGGATGCCCGACGCGGAGAAAGATCACGCGTTAGGGGACTTAATAAAATATCTCATCCGGGAGGCTGGCTCTACGACCGGATGCCTGACGCGGAGCAAGCTCCAGCGTCCTGGGACTTAAAGAAAATATCTGATCCGGGAGGCTAGATCTACGACCGGATGCCCAACGCGGAGCAAGATCACGCGTTAAGGGACTTAATAAAATATCTGATCCGGGAGGCTAGCTCTACGACCGGATGCCCGACGCGGAGCAAGATCACGCGTTAAGGGACTTAATAAAATATCTGATCCGGGAGGCTAGCTCTACGATCGGATGCCCGACGCGGAGAAAGGTCCAGCGTCCTGGGACTTAAAGAAAATATCTGATCTGGGAGGCTAGCTCTACGACCGGATGCTCGACGCGGAGCAAGTTCACGCGTTAAGTGACTTAATAAAATATCTGATCCGGGAGGCTAGCTCTACCACCGGATGCCCGACGGGGAGCAAGATCACGCGTTAAGGGACTTAATAAAATATCTGATCCGGGAGGCTAGCTCTACGACCGGATGCCCGACGCGGAGCAAGATCACGCGTTAAGGGACTTAATAAAATATCTGATCCGGGAGGCTAGCTCTACGACCGGATGCCCGACGCGGAGCAAGCTCCAGCGTCCTACGACTTAAAGAAAATATCTGATCCAGGAGGCTAGCTCTACGACCGGATGCCCGACGCGGAGCAAGATCACGCGTTAAGGGACTTAATAAAAAATATCTTATCCGGGAGGCTAGCTCTACGACCGGATGCCCGACGCGGAGCAAGATCACGCGTTAAGGGACTTAATAAAATATCTGATCCGGAAGGCTAGCTCTACGACCGCATGCCCGACGCGGAGCAAGCTCCAGCGTCCTGGGACTTAAAGAAAATATCTAATCCGGGAGGCTAGCTCTACGACCGGATGCCCGACGCGGAGAAAGATCACGCGTTAGGGGACTTAATAAAATATCTCATCCGGGAGGCTGGCTCTACGACCGGATGCCCGACGCGGAGCAAGCTCCAGCGTCCTGGGACTTAAAGAAAATATCTGATCCGGGAGGCTAGATCTACGACCGGATGCCCAACGCGGAGCAAGATCACGCGTTAAGGGACTTAATAAAATATCTGATCCGGGAGGCTAGCTCTACGACCTGATGCCCGACGCGGAGCAAGATCACGCGTTAAGGGACTTAATAAAATATCTGATCCGGGAGGCTAGCTCTACGATCGGATGCCCGACGCGGAGAAAGGTCCAGCGTCCTGGGACTTAAAGAAAATATCTGATCTGGGAGGCTAGCTCTACGACGGGATGCTCGACGCGGAGCAAGTTCACGCGTTAAGTGACTTAATAAAATATCTGATCCGGGAGGCTAGCTCTACCACCGGATGCCCGACGGGGAGCAAGATCACGCGTTAAGGGACTTAATAAAATATCTGATCCGGGAGGCTAGCTCTACGACCGGATGCCCGACGCGGAGCAAGATCACGCGTTAAGGGACTTAATAAAATATCTGATCCGGGAGGCTAGCTCTACGACCGGATGCCCGACGCGGAGCAAGCTCCAGCGTCCTACGACTTAAAGAAAATATCTGATCCAGGAGGCTAGCTCTACGACCGGATGCCCGACGCGGAGCAAGATCACGCGTTAAGGGACTTAATAAAAAATATCTTATCCGGGAGGCTAGCTCTACGACCGGATGCCCGACGCGGAGCAAGATCACGCGTTAAGGGACTTAATAAAATATCTGATCCGGAAGGCTAGCTCTACGACCGCATGCCCGACGCGGAGCAAGCTCCAGCGTCCTGGGACTTAAAGAAAATATCTAATCCGGGAGGCTAGCTCTACGACCGGATGCCCGACGCGGAGCAAGATCACGCGTTAAGGGACTTAATAAAATATCTGATCCGGGAGGCTAGCTCTACGACCGGATCCCCGACGCGGAGCAAGATCACGCGTTAAGGGACTTAATAAAATATATGATCCGGGAGGCTAGCTCTACAACCGGATGCCCGACGCGGAGCAAGATCACGCGTTAAGGGACTTAATAAAATATCTGATCCGGGAGGCTAGCTCTACGACCGGATGCCCGACGCGGAGCAAGATCACGCGTTAAGGGACTTAATAAAATATCTGATCCGGGAGGTTAGCTCTACGATCGGATGCCCGACGCGGAGCAAGGTCCAGCGTCCTGGGACTTAAAGAAAATATCTGATCTGGGAGGCTAGCTCTACGACCGGATGCCCGACGCGGAGCAAGTTCACGCGTTAAGGGACTTAATAAAATATCTGATCCGGGAGGCTAGCTCTACCACCGGATACCCGACGGGGAGCAAGATCACGCGTTAAGGGACTTAATAAAATATCTGATCCGGGAGGCTAGCTCTACGACCGGATGCCCGACGCGATGCAAGATCACGCGTTAAGGGACTTAATAAAATATCTGATCCGGGAGGCTAGCTCTACGACCGGATGCCCGACGCGGAGCAAGCTCCAGCGTCCTGGGACTTAAAGAAAATATCTGATCCGGGAGGCTAGCTCTACGACCGGATGCCCGACGCGGAGCAAGTTCACGCGTTAAGGGACTTAATAAAATATCTGATCCGGGAGGCTAGCTCTACGACCGGATGCCCGACGCGGAGCAAGATCACGCGTTAAGGGACTTAATAAAATATCTGATCCGGGAGGCTAGCTCTACGACCGGATGCCCGACGCGGAGCAAGATCACGCGTTAAGGGACTTAATAAAATATCTGATCCGGGAGGCTAGCTCTACAACCGCCGGATGCCCGACGCGGAGCAAGATCACGCGTTAAAGGACTTAATAAAATATCTGATCCGGGAGGCTAGCTCTACGACCGGATGGCCGACGCGGAGCAAGATCACGCGTTAAGGGACTTAATAAAATATCTGATCCGGGAGGCTAGCTCTACGACCGGATGCCCGACGCGGAGATAGATCACGCGTTAAGGGACTTAATAAAATATCTGATCCGGGAGGCTAGCTCTACGATCGGATGCCCGACGCGGAGCAAGCTCCAGCGTCCTGGGACTTAAAGAAAATATCTGATCCGGGAGGCTAGCTCTACGACCGGATGCCCGACGCGGAGCAAGTTCACGCGTTAAGGGACTTAATAAAATATCTGATCCGGGAGGCTAGCTCTACGACCGGATGCCCGACGCGGAGCAAGATCACGCGTTAAGGGACTTAATAAAATATCTGATCCGGGAGGCTAGCTCTACGACCGGATGCCCGACGCGGAGCAAGCTCCAGCGTCCTGGGACTTAAAGAAAATATCTGATCCGGGAGGCTAGCTCTACGACCGGATGCCCGACGCGGAGCAAGTTCACGCGTTAAGGGACTTAATAAAATATCTGATCCGGGAGGCTAGCTCTACGACCGGATGCCCGACGCGGAGCAAGCTCCAGCGTCCTGGGACTTAAAGAAAATATCTGATCCGGGAGGCTAGCTCTACGACCGGATGCCCGACGCGGAGCAAGTTCACGCGTTAAGGGACTTAATAAAATATCTGATCCGGGAGGCTAGCTCTACGACCGGATGCCCGACGCGGAGCAAGATCACGCGTTAAGGGACTTAACAAAATATATGATCCGGGAGGCTAGCTCTACAACCGGATGCCCGACGCGGAGCAAGATCACGCGTTAAGGGACTTAATAAAATATCTGATCCGGGAGGCTAGCTCTACGACCGGATCCCCGACGCGGAGCAAGATCACGCGTTAAGGGACTTAATAAAATATATGATCCGGGAGGCTAGCTCTACAACCGGATGCCCGACGCGGAGCAAGATCACGCGTTAAGGGACTTAATAAAATATCTGATCCGGGAGGCTAGCTCTACGACCAGATGCCCGACGCGGAGCAAGATCACGCGTTAAGGGACTTAATAAAATATCTGATCCGGGAGGCTAGCTCTACGACCGGATGCCCGACGCGGAGCAAGATCACGCGTTAAGGGACTTAATAAAATATATGATCCGGGAGGCTAGCTCTACAACCGGATGCCCGACGCGGAGCAAGATCACGCGTTAAGGGACTTAATAAAATATCTGATCCGGGAGGCTAGCTCTACGACCGGATGCCCGACGCGGAGCAAGATCACGCGTTAAGGGACTTAATAAAATATCTGATCCGGGAGGCTAGCTCTACGATCGGATGCCCGACGCGGAGCAAGGTCCAGCGTCCTGGGACTTAAAGAAAATATCTGATCTGGGAGGCTAGCTCTACGACCGGATGCCCGACGCGGAGCAAGTTCACGCGTTAAGGGACTTAATAAAATATCTGATCCGGGAGGCTAGCTCTACCACCGGATACCCGACGGGGAGCAAGATCACGCGTTAAGGGACTTAATAAAATATCTGATCCGGGAGGCTAGCTCTACGACCGGATGGCCGACGCGGAGCAAGATCACGCGTTAAGGGACTTAATAAAATATCTGATCCGGGAGGCTAGCTCTACGATCGGATGCCCGACGCGGAGCAAGCTCCAGCGTCCTGGGACTTAAAGAAAATATCTGATCCGGGAGGCTAGCTCTACGACCGGATGCCCGACGCGGAGCAAGTTCACGCGTTAAGGGACTTAATAAAATATCTGATCCGGGAGGCTAGCTCTACGACCGGATGCCCGACGCGGAGCAAGATCACGCGTTAAGGGACTTAATAAAATATCTGATCCGGGAGGCTAGCTCTACGACCGGATGCCCGACGCGGAGAAAGATCACGCGTTAAGGGACTTAATAAAATATCTGATCCGGGAGGCTAGCTCTACGACCGGATGCCCGACGCGGAGCAAGATCACGCGTTAAGGGACTTAATAAAATATCTGATCCGGGAGGCTAGATCTACGACCGGATACCCGACGCGGAGCAAGCTCCAGCGTCTTGGGACTTAAAGAAAATATCTGATCCAGGAGGCTAGCTCTACGACCAGATGCCCGACGCGGAGCAAGATCACGCGTTATGGGACTTAATAAAAAATATCTTATCCGGGAGGCTAGCTCTACGACCGGATGCCCGACGCGGAGCAAGATCACGCGTTAAGGGACTTAATAAAATATCTGATCCGGAAGGCTGGCTCTACGACCGGATGTCCGACGCGGAGCAAGCTCCAGCGTCCTGGGACATAAAGAAAATATCTGATCCGGGAGGCTAGCTCTACGACCGGATGCCCGACGCGGAGCAAGATCACGCGTTAAGGGACTTAATAAAATATCTGATCCGGGAGGCTAGCTCTACGACCGGATGCCCGACGCGGAGCAAGATCACGCGTTAAGGGACTTAATAAAATATCTGATCCGGGAGGCTAGCTCTACGACCGGATGCCCGACACGGAGCAAGATCACGCGTTAAGGGACTTAATAAAATATATGATCCGGGAGGCTAGCTCTACAACCGGATGCCCGACGCGGAGCAAGATCACGCGTTAAGGGACTTAATAAAATATCTGATCCGGGAGGCTAGCTCTACGACCGGATGCCCGACGCGGAGCAAGATCACGCGTTAAGGGACTTAATAAAATATCTGATCCGGGAGGCTAGCTCTACGATCGGATGCCCGACGCGGAGCAAGGTCCAGAGTCCTGGGACTTAAAGAAAATATCAGATCTGGGAGGCTAGCTCTACGACCGGATGCTCGACGCGGAGCAAGTTCACGCGTTAAGTGACTTAATAAAATATCTGATCCGGGAGGCTAGCTCTACCACCGGATGCCCGACGGGGAGCAAGATCACGCGTTAAGGGACTTAATAAAATATCTGATCCGGGAGGCTAGCTCTACGACCGGATGCCCGACGCGGAGCAAGATCACGCGTTAAGGGACTTAATAAAATATCTGATCCGGGAGGCTAGCTCTACGACCGGATGCCCGACGCGGAGCAAGCTCCAGCGTCCTACGACTTAAAGAAAATATCTGATCCAGGAGGCTAGCTCTACGACCGGATGCCCGACGCGGAGCAAGATCACGCCTTAAGGGACTTAATAAAAAATATCTTATCCGGGAGGCTAGCTCTACGACCGGATGCCCGACGCGGAGCAAGATCACGCGTTAAGGGACTTAATAAAATATCTGATCCGGAAGGCTAGCTCTACGACCGCATGCCCGACGCGGAGCAAGCTCCAGCGTCCTGGGACTTAAAGAAAATATCTAATCCGGGAGGCTAGCTCTACGACCGGATGCCCGACGCGGAGCAAGATCACGCGTTAGGGGACTTAATAAAATATCTGATCCGGGAGGCTGGCTCTACGACCGGATGCCCGACGCGGAGCAAGCTCCAGCGTCCTGGGACTTAAAGAAAATATCTGATCCGGGAGGCTAGATCTACGACCGGATGCCCAACGCGGAGCAAGATCACGCGTTAAGGGACTTAATAAAATATCTGATCCGGGAGGCTAGCTCTACGACCGGATGCCCGACGCGGAGCAAGATCACGCGTTAAGGGACTTAATAAAATATCTGATCTGGGAGGCTAATTCTACAACCGGATGCCCGACGCGGAGCAAGATCACGCGTTAAGGGACTTAATAAAATATCTGATCCGGGAGGCTAGCTCTACGACCGGATGCTCGACGCGGAGCAAGATCACGCGTTAAGGGACTTAATAAAATATCTGATCCGGGAGGCTAGCTCTACGACCGGATGCCCGATGCGGAGCAAGATCACGCGTTAAGGGACGTAATAAAATATCTGATCCGGGAGGCTAGCTCTACGACTGGATGTCCGACGCGGAGCAAGCTCCAGCGTCCTGGGACTTAAAGAAAATATCTGATCCGGGAGGCTAGCTCTACGACCGGATGCCCGACGCGGAGCAAGATCACGCGTTAAGGGACTTAATAAAATATCTGATCCGGGAGGCTAGCTCTACGACCGGATGCCCGACGCGGAGCAAGATCACGCGTTAAGGGACTTAATAAAATATCTGATCCGGGAGGCTAGCTCTACGACCGGATGCCCGACACGGAGCAAGATCACGCGTTAAGGGACTTAATAAAATATATGATCCGGGAGGCTAGCTCTACAACCGGATGCCCGACGCGGAGCAAGATCACGCGTTAAGGGACTTAATAAAATATCTGATCCGGGAGGCTAGCTCTACGACCGGATGCCCGACGCGGAGCAAGATCACGCGTTAAGGGACTTAATAAAATATCTGATCCGGGAGGCTAGCTCTACGATCGGATGCCCGACGCGGAGCAAGGTCCAGAGTCCTGGGACTTAAAGAAAATATCAGATCTGGGAGGCTAGCTCTACGACCGGATGCTCGACGCGGAGCAAGTTCACGCGTTAAGTGACTTAATAAAATATCTGATCCGGGAGGCTAGCTCTACCACCGGATGCCCGACGGGGAGCAAGATCACGCGTTAAGGGACTTAATAAAATATCTGATCCGGGAGGCTAGCTCTACGACCGGATGCCCGACGCGGAGCAAGATCACGCGTTAAGGGACTTAATAAAATATCTGATCCGGGAGGCTAGCTCTACGACCGGATGCCCGACGCGGAGCAAGCTCCAGCGTCCTACGACTTAAAGAAAATATCTGATCCAGGAGGCTAGCTCTACGACCGGATGCCCGACGCGGAGCAAGATCACGCCTTAAGGGACTTAATAAAAAATATCTTATCCGGGAGGCTAGCTCTACGACCGGATGCCCGACGCGGAGCAAGATCACGCGTTAAGGGACTTAATAAAATATCTGATCCGGAAGGCTAGCTCTACGACCGCATGCCCGACGCGGAGCAAGCTCCAGCGTCCTGGGACTTAAAGAAAATATCTAATCCGGGAGGCTAGCTCTACGACCGGATGCCCGACGCGGAGCAAGATCACGCGTTAGGGGACTTAATAAAATATCTGATCCGGGAGGCTGGCTCTACGACCGGATGCCCGACGCGGAGCAAGCTCCAGCGTCCTGGGACTTAAAGAAAATATCTGATCCGGGAGGCTAGATCTACGACCGGATGCCCAACGCGGAGCAAGATCACGCGTTAAGGGACTTAATAAAATATCTGATCCGGGAGGCTAGCTCTACGACCGGATGCCCGACGCGGAGCAAGATCACGCGTTAAGGGACTTAATAAAATATCTGATCTGGGAGGCTAATTCTACAACCGGATGCCCGACGCGGAGCAAGATCACGCGTTAAGGGACTTAATAAAATATCTGATCCGGGAGGCTAGCTCTACGACCGGATGCTCGACGCGGAGCAAGATCACGCGTTAAGGGACTTAATAAAATATCTGATCCGGGAGGCTAGCTCTACGACCGGATGCCCGATGCGGAGCAAGATCACGCGTTAAGGGACGTAATAAAATATCTGATCCGGGAGGCTAGCTCTACGACTGGATGTCCGACGCGGAGCAAGCTCCAGCGTCCTGGGACTTAAAGAAAATATCTGATCCGGGAGGCTAGCTCTACGACCGGATGCCCGACGCGGAGCAAGATCACGCGTTAAGGGACTTAATAAAATATCTGATCCGGGAGGCTAGCTCTACGACCGGATGCCCGACGCGGAGCAAGATCACGCGTTAAGGGACTTAATAAAATATCTGATCCGGGAGGCTAGCTCTACGACCGGATGCCCGACGCGGAGCAAGATCACGCGTTAAGGGACTTAATAAAATATCTGATCCGAGAGGCTAGCTCTACGACCGGATGCCCGACGCGGAGCAAGATCAAGCGTTAAGGGACTTAATAAAATATCTGATCCGGGAGGCTAGCTCTACGATCGGATGCCCGACGCGGAGCAAGCTCCAGCGTCCTGGGACTCAAAGAAAATATCTGATCCGGGAGGCTAGCTCTACGACCTGATGCCCGACGCGGAGCAAGTTCACGCGTTAAGGGACTTAATAAAATATCTGATCCGGGAGGCTAGCTCTACGACCGGATGCCCGACGCGGAGCAAGATCACGCGTTAAGGGACTTAATAAAATATCTGATCCGGGAGGCTAGCTCTACGACCGGATGCCCGACGCGGAGCAAGATCACGCGTTAAGGGACTTAATAAAATATCTGATCCGGGAGGCTAGCTCTACGATCGGATGCCCGACGCGGAGCAAGATCACGCGTTAAGGGACTTAATAAAATATATGATCCGGGAGGCTAGCTCTACGATCGGATGCCCGACGCGGAGCAAGGTCCAGCGTCCTGGGACTTAAAGAAAATATCTGATCTGGGAGGCTAGCTCTACGACCGGATGCCCGACGCGGAGCAAGTTCACGCGTTAAGGGACTTAATAAAATATCTGATCCGGGAGGCTAGCTCTACCACCGGATGCCCGACGGGGAGCAAGATCACGCGTTAAGGGACTTAATAAAATATCTGATCCGGGAGGCTAGCTCTACGACCGGATGCCCGACGCGGAGCAAGATCACGCGTTAAGGGACTTAATAAAATATCTGATCCGGGAGGCTAGCTCTACAACCGGATGCCCGACGCGGAGCAAGATCACGCGTTAAGGGACTTAATAAAATATCTGATCCGGGAGGCTAGCTCTACGACCGGATGCCCGACGCGGAGCAAGATCACGCGTTAAGGGACTTAATAAAATATCTGATCCGGGAGGCTAGCTCTACGATCGGATGCCCGACGCGGAGCAAGCTCCAGCGTCCTGGGACTTAAAGAAAATATCTGATCCGGGAGGCTAGCTCTACGACCGGATGCCCGACGCGGAGCAAGTTCACGCGTTAAGGGACTTAATAAAATATCTGATCCGGGAGGCTAGCTCTACGACCGGATGCCCGACGCGGAGCAAGATCACGCGTTAAGGGACTTAATAAAATATCTGATCCGGAAGGCTAGCTCTACGACCGCATGCCTGACGCGGAGCAAGCTCCAGCGTCCTGGGACTTAAAGAAAATATCTAATCCGGGAGGCTAGCTCTACGACCGGATGCCCGACGCGGAGAAAGATCACGCGTTAGGGGACTTAATAAAATATCTCATCCGGGAGGCTGGCTCTACGACCGGATGCCCGACGCGGAGCAAGCTCCAGCGTCCTGGGACTTAAAGAAAATATCTGATCCGGGAGGCTAGATCTACGACCGGATGCCCAACGCGGAGCAAGATCACGCGTTAAGGGACTTAATAAAATATCTGATCCGGGAGGCTAGCTCTACGACCGGATGCCCGACGCGGAGCAAGATCACGCGTTAAGGGACTTAATAAAATATCTGATCTGGGAGGCTAATTCTACAACCGGATGCCCGACGCGGAGCAAGATCACGCGTTAAGGGACTTAATAAAATATCTGATCCGGGAGGCTAGCTCTACGACCGGATGCTCGACGCGGAGCAAGATCACGCGTTAAGGGACTTAATAAAATATCTGATCCGGGAGGCTAGCTCTACGACCGGATGCCCGATGCGGAGCAAGATCACGCGTTAAGGGACGTAATAAAATATCTGATCCGGGAGGCTAGCTCTACGACTGGATGCCCGACGCGGAGCAAGCTCCAGCGTCCTGGGACTTAAAGAAAATATCTGATCCGGGAGGCTAGCTCTACGACCGGATGCCCGACGCGGAGCAAGATCACGCGTTAAGGGACTTAATTAAATATCTGATCCGGGAGGCTAGCTCTACGACCGGATGCCCGACGCGGAGCAAGATCACGCGTTAAGGGACTTAATAAAATATCTGATCCGGGAGGCTAGCTCTACAACCGGATGCCCGACGCGGAGCAAGATCACGCGTTAAGGGACTTAATAAAATATCTGATCCGGGAGGCTAGCTCTACGACCGGATGCCCGACGCGGAGCAAGATCACGCGTTAAGGGACTTAATAAAATATTTGATCCGGGAGGCTAGCTCTACGATCGGATGCCCGATGCGGAGCAAGCTCCAGCGTCCTGGGACTTAAAGAAAATATCTGATCCGGGAGGCTAGCTCTACGACCGGATGCCCGACGCGGAGCAAGTTCACGCGTTAAGGGACTTAATAAAATATCTGATCCGGGAGGCTAGCTCTACGGCCGGATGCCCGACGCGGAGCAAGATCACGCGTTAAGGGACTTAATAAAATATCTGATCCGGGAGGCTAGCTCTACGACCGGATGCCCGACGCGGAGCAAGATCACGCGTTAAGGGACTTAATAAAATATCTGATCCGGGAGGCTAGATCTACGACCGGATACCCGACGCGGAGCAAGCTCCAGCCTCTTGGGACTTAAAGAAAATATCTGATCCAGGAGGCTAGCTCTACGACCAGATGCCCGACGCGGAGCAATATCACGCGTTATGGGACTTAATAAAAAATATCTTATCCGGGAGGCTAGCTCTACGACCGGATGCCCGACGCGGAGCAAGATCACGCGTTAAGGGACTTAATAAAATATCTGATCCGGGAGGCTGGCTCTACGACCGGATGTCCGACGCGGAGCAAGCTCCAGCGTCCTGGGACATAAAGAAAATATCTGATCCGGGAGGCTAGCTCTACGACCGGATGCCCGACGCGGAGCAAGATCACGCGTTAAGGGACTTAATAAAATACCTGATCCGGGAGGCTAGGTCTACGACCGGATGCCCGACGCGGAGCAAGATCACGCGTTAAGGGACTTAATAAAATATATGATCCGGGAGGCTAGCTCTACAACCGGATGCCCGACGCGGAGCAAGATCACGCGTTAAGGGACTTAATAAAATATCTGATCCGGGAGGCTAGCTCTACGACCGGATGCCCGACGCGGAGCAAGATCACGCGTTAAGGGACTTAATAAAATATCTGATCCGGGAGGCTAGCTCTACGATCGGATGCCCGACGCGGAGCAAGGTCCAGCGTCCTGGGACTTAAAGAAAATATCTGATCTGGGAGGCTAGCTCTACGACCGGATGCCCGACGCGGAGCAAGTTCACGCGTTAAGGGACTTAATAAAATATCTGATCCGGGAGGCTAGCTCTACCACCGGATGCCCGACGGGGAGCAAGATCACGCGTTAAGGGACTTAATAAAATATCTGATCTGGGAGGCTAGCTCTACGACCGGATGCCCGACGCGGAGCAAGATCACGCGTTAAGGGACTTAATAAAATATCTGATCCGGGAGGCTAGCTCTACAACCGGATGCCCGACGCGGAGCAAGATCACGCGTTAAGGGACTTAATAAAATATCTGATCCGGGAGGCTAGCTCTACGACCGGATGCCCGACGCGGAGCAAGATCACGCGTTAAGGGACTTAATAAAATATCTGATCCGGGAGGCTAGCTCTACGATCGGATGCCCGACGCGGAGCAAGCTCCAGCGTCCTGGGACTTAAAGAAAATATCTGATCCGGGAGGCTAGCTCTACGACCGGATGCCCGACGCGGAGCAAGTTCACGCGTTAAGGGACTTAATAAAATATCTGATCCGGGAGGCTAGCTCTACGACCGGATGCCCGACGCGGAGCAAGATCACGCGTTAAGGGACTTAATAAAATATCTGATCCGGGAGGCTAGCTCTACGACCGGATGCCCGACGCGGAGCAAGATCACGCGTTAAGGGACTTAATAAAATATCTGATCCGGGAGGCTAGATCTACGACCGGATACCCGACGCGGAGCAAGCTCCAGCGTCTTGGGACTTAAAGAAAATATCTGATCCAGGAGGCTAGCTCTACGACCAGATGCCCGACGCGGAGCAAGATCACGCGTTATGGGACTTAATAAAAAATATCTTATCCGGGAGGCTAGCTCTACGACCGGATGCCCGACGCGGAGCAAGATCACGCGTTAAGGGACTTAATAAAATATCTGATCCGGGAGGCTGGCTCTACGACCGGATGTCCGACGCGGAGCAAGCTCCAGCGTCCTGGGACATAAAGAAAATATCTGATCCGGGAGGCTAGCTCTACGACCGGATGCCCGACGCGGAGCAAGATCACGCGTTAAGGGACTTAATAAAATATCTGATCCGGGAGGCTAGCTCTACGACCGGATGCCCGACGCGGAGCAAGATCACGCGTTAAGGGACTTAATAAAATATCTGATCCGGGAGGCTAGCTCTACGACCGGATGCCCGACGCGGAGCAAGATCACGCGTTAAGGGACTTAATAAAATATCTGATCCGGGAGGCTGGCTCTACGACCGGATGTCCGACGCGGAGCAAGCTCCAGCGTCCTGGGACATAAAGAAAATATCTGATCCGGGAGGCTAGCTCTACGACCGGATGCCCGACGCGGAGCAAGATCACGCGTTAAGGGACTTAATAAAATATCTGATCCGGGAGGCTGGCTCTACGACCGGATGTCCGACGCGGAGCAAGCTCCAGCGTCCTGGGACATAAAGAAAATATCTGATCCGGGAGGCTAGCTCTACGACCGGATGCCCGACGCGGAGCAAGATCACGCGTTAAGGGACTTAATAAAATATCTGATCCGGGAGGCTAGCTCTACGACCGGATGCCCGACGCGGAGCAAGATCACGCGTTAAGGGACTTAATAAAATATCTGATCCGGGAGGCTAGCTCTACGACCGGATGCCCGACGCGGAGCAAGATCACGCGTTAAGGGACTTAATAAAATATCTGATCCGGGAGGCTGGCTCTACGACCGGATGTCCGACGCGGAGCAAGCTCCAGCGTCCTGGGACATAAAGAAAATATCTGATCCGGGAGGCTAGCTCTACGACCGGATGCCCGACGCGGAGCAAGATCACGCGTTAAGGGACTTAATAAAATATCTGATCCGGGAGGCTAGCTCTACGACCGGATGCCCGACGCGGAGCAAGATCACGCGTTAAGGGACTTAATAAAATATCTGATCCGGGAGGCTAGGTCTACGACCGGATGCCCGACGCGGAGCAAGATCACGCGTTAAGGGACTTAATAAAATATATGATCCGGGAGGCTAGCTCTACAACCGGATGCCCGACGCGGAGCAAGATCACGCGTTAAGGGACTTAATAAAATATCTGATCCGGGAGGCTAGCTCTACGACCGGATGCCCGACGCGGAGCAAGATCACGCGTTAAGGGACTTAATAAAATATCTGATCCGGGAGGCTAGCTCTACGATCGGATGCCCGACGCGGAGCAAGGTCCAGCGTCCTGGGACTTAAAGAAAATATCTGATCTGGGAGGCTAGCTCTACGACCGGATGCCCGACGCGGAGCAAGTTCACGCGTTAAGGGACTTAATAAAATATCTGATCCGGGAGGCTAGCTCTACCACCGGATGCCCGACGGGGAGCAAGATCACGCGTTAAGGGACTTAATAAAATATCTGATCTGGGAGGCTAGCTCTACGACCGGATGCCCGACGCGGAGCAAGATCACGCGTTAAGGGACTTAATAAAATATCTGATCCGGGAGGCTAGCTCTACAACCGGATGCCCGACGCGGAGCAAGATCACGCGTTAAGGGACTTAATAAAATATCTGATCCGGGAGGCTAGCTCTACGACCGGATGCCCGACGCGGAGCAAGATCACGCGTTAAGGGACTTAATAAAATATCTGATCCGGGAGGCTAGCTCTACGATCGGATGCCCGACGCGGAGCAAGCTCCAGCGTCCTGGGACTTAAAGAAAATATCTGATCCGGGAGGCTAGCTCTACGACCGGATGCCCGACGCGGAGCAAGTTCACGCGTTAAGGGACTTAATAAAATATCTGATCCGGGAGGCTAGCTCTACGACCGGATGCCCGACGCGGAGCAAGATCACGCGTTAAGGGACTTAATAAAATATCTGATCCGGGAGGCTAGCTCTACGACCGGATGCCCGACGCGGAGCAAGATCACGCGTTAAGGGACTTAATAAAATATCTGATCCGGGAGGCTAGATCTACGACCGGATACCCGACGCGGAGCAAGCTCCAGCGTCTTGGGACTTAAAGAAAATATCTGATCCAGGAGGCTAGCTCTACGACCAGATGCCCGACGCGGAGCAAGATCACGCGTTATGGGACTTAATAAAAAATATCTTATCCGGGAGGCTAGCTCTACGACCGGATGCCCGACGCGGAGCAAGATCACGCGTTAAGGGACTTAATAAAATATCTGATCCGGGAGGCTGGCTCTACGACCGGATGTCCGACGCGGAGCAAGCTCCAGCGTCCTACGACTTAAAGAAAATATCTGATCCAGGAGGCTAGCTCTACGACCGGATGCCCGACGCGGAGCAAGATCACGCGTTAAGGGACTTAATAAAAAATATCTTATCCGGGAGGCTAGCTCTACGACCGGATGCCCGACGCGGAGCAAGATCACGCGTTAAGGGACTTAATAAAATATCTGATCCGGAAGGCTAGCTCTCCGAGCGCATGCCCGACGCGGAGCAAGCTCCAGCGTCCTGGTACTTAAAGAAAATATCTAATCCGGGAGGCTAGCTCTACGACCGGATGCCCGACGCGGAGCAAGATCACGCGTTAAGGGACTTAATAAAATATCTGATCCGGGAGGCTGGCTCTACGACCGGATGCCCGACGCGGAGCAAGCTCCAGCGTCCTGGGACTTAAAGAAAATATCTGATCCGGGAGGCTAGATCTACGACCGGATGCCCAACGCGGAGCAAGATCACGCGTTAAGGGACTTAATAAAATATCTGATCCGGGAGGCTAGCTCTACGACCGGATGCCCGACGCGGAGCAAGATCACGCGTTAAGGGACTTAATAAAATATCTGATCTGGGAGGCTAATTCTACAACCGGATGCCCGACGCGGAGCAAGATCACGCGTTAAGGGACTTAATAAAATATCTGATCCGGGAGGCTAGCTTTACGACCGGATGCTCGACGCGGAGCAAGATCACGCGTTAAGGGACTTAATAAAATATCTGATCCGGGAGGCTAGCTCTACGACCGGATGCCCGATGCGGAGCAAGATCACGCGTTAAGGGACGTAATAAAATATCTGATCCGGGAGGCTAGCTCTACGACTGGATGCCCGACGCGGAGCAAGCTCCAGCGTCCTGGGACTTAAAGAAAATATCTGATCCGGGAGGCTAGCTCTACGACCGGATGCCCGACGCGGAGCAAGATCACGCGTTAAGGGACTTAATAAAATATCTGATCCGGGAGGCTAGCTCTACGACCGGATGCCCGACGCGGAGCAAGATCACGCGTTAAGGGACTTAATAAAATATCTGATCCGGGAGGCTAGCTCTACGACCGGATGCCCGACGCGGAGCAAGCTCCAGCGTCCTGGGACTTAAATAAAATATCTGATCTGGGAGGCTAGCTCTACGACCGGATGCCCGACGCGGAGCAAGTTCACGCGTTAAGGGACTTAATAAAATATCTAATCCGGGAGGCTAGCTCTACCACCGGATGCCCGACGCGGAGCAAGATCACGCGTTAAGGGACTTAATAAAATATCTGATCCGGGAGGCTAGCTCTACGACCGGATGCCCGACGCGGAGCAAGATCACGCGTTAAGGGACTTAATAAAATATCTGATCCGGGAGGCTAGCTCTACGACCGGATGCCCGACGCGGAGCAAGCTCCAGCGTCCTACGACTTAAAGAAAATATCTGATCCAGGAGGCTAGCTCTACGACCGGATGCCCGACGCGGAGTAAGATCACGCGTTAAGGGACTTAATAAAAAATATCTTATCCGGGAGGCTAGCTCTACGACCGGATGCCCGACGCGGAGCAAGATCACGCGTTAAGGGACTTAATAAAATATCTGATCCGGGAGGCTAGCTCTACGACCGGATGCCCGACGCGGAGCAAGCTCCAGCGTCCTACGACTTAAAGAAAATATCTGATCCAGGAGGCTAGCTCTACGACCGGATGCCCGACGCGGAGCAAGATCACGCGTTAAGGGACTTAATAAAAAATATCTTATCCGGGAGGCTAGCTCTACGACCGGATGCCCGACGCGGAGCAAGATCACGCGTTAAGGGACTTAATAAAATATCTGATCCGGAAGGCTAGCTCTACGACCGCATGCCCGACGCGGAGCAAGCTCCAGCGTCCTGGGACTTAAAGAAAATATCTAATCTGGGAGGCTAGCTCTACGATCGGATGCCCGACGCGGAGCAAGATCACGAGTTAAGGGACTTAATAAAATATCTGATCCCGGAGGCTGGCTCTACGACCGGATGCCCGACGCGGAGCAAGCTCCAGCGTCCTGGGACTTAAAGAAAATATCTGATCCGGGAGGCTAGATCTACGACCGGATGCCCAACGCGGAGCAAGATCACGCGTTAAGGGACTTAATAAAATATCTGATCCGGGAGGCTAGCTCTACGACCGGATGCCCGACGCGGAGCAAGATCACGCGTTAAGGGACTTAATAAAATATCTGATCTGGGAGGCTAATTCTACAACCGGATGCCCGACGCGGAGCAAGATCACGCGTTAAGGGACTTAATAAAATATCTGATCCGGGAGGCTAGCTCTACGACCGGATGCTCGACGCGGAGCAAGATCACGCGTTAAGGGACTTAATAAAATATCTGATCCGGGAGGCTAGCTCTACGACCGGATGCCCGATGCGGAGCAAGATCACGCGTTAAGGGACGTAATAAAATATCTGATCCGGGAGGCTAGCTCTACGACTGGATGCCCGACGCGGAGCAAGCTCCAGCGTCCTGGGACTTAAAGAAAATATTTGATCCGGGAGGCTAGCTCTACGACCGGATGCCCGACGCGGAGCAAGATCACGCGTTAAGGGACTTAATAAAATATCTGATCCGGGAGGCTAGCTCTACGACCGGATGCCCGACGCGGAGCAAGATCACGCGTTAAGGGACTTAATAAAATATCTGATCCGGGAGGCTAGCTCTACGACCGGATGCCCGACGCGGAGCAAGCTCCAGCGTCCTGGGACTTAAATAAAATATCTGATCTGGGAGGCTAGCTCTACGACCGAATGCCCGACGCGGAGCAAGTTCACGCGTTAAGGGACTTAATAAAATATCTGATCCGGGAGGTTAGCTCTACGACCGGATGCCCGACGCGGAGCAAGCTCCAGCGTCCTACAACTTAAAGAAAATATCTGATCCAGGAGGCTAGCTCTACGACCGGATGCCCGACGCGGAGCAAGATCACGCGTTAAGGGACTTAATAAAAAATATCTTATCCGGGAGGCTAGCTCTACGACCGGATGCCCGACGCGGAGCAAGATCACGCGTTAAGGGACTTAATAAAATATCTGATCCGGAAGGCTAGCTCTCCGACCGCATGCCCGACGCGGAGCAAGCTCCAGCGTCCTGGGACTTAAAGAAAATATCTAATCCGGGAGGCTAGCTCTACGACCGGATGCCCGACGCGGAGCAAGATCACGCGTTAAGGGACTTAATAAAATATCTGATCCGGGAGGCTGGCTCTACGACCGGATGCCCGAAGCGGAGCAAGCTCCAGCGTCCTGGGACTTAAAGAAAATATCTGATCCGGGAGGCTAGATCTACGACCGGATGCCCAACGCGGAGCAAGATCACGCGTTAAGGGACTTAATAAAATATCTGATCCGGGAGGCTAGCTCTACGACCGGATGCCCGACGCGGAGCAAGATCACGCGTTAAGGGACTTAATAAAATATCTGATCTGGGAGGCTAATTCTACAACCGGATGCCCGACGCGGAGCAAGATCACGCGTTAAGGGACTTAATAAAATATCTGATCCGGGAGGCTAGCTCTACGACCGGATGCTCGACGCGGAGCAAGATCACGCGTTAAGGGACTTAATAAAATATCTGATCCGGGAGGCTAGCTCTACGACCGGATGCCCGATGCGGAGCAAGATCACGCGTTAAGGGACGTAATAAAATATCTGATCCGGGAGGCTAGCTCTACGACCGGATGCCCGACGCGGAGCAAGCTCCAGCGTCCTGGGACTTAAAGAAAATATCTGATCCGGGAGGCTAGCTCTACGACCGGATGCCCGACGCGGAGCAAGATCACGCGTTAAGGGACTTAATAAAATATCTGATCCGGGAGGCTAGCTCTACGACCGGATGCCCGACGCGGAGCAAGATCACGCGTTAAGGGACTTAATAAAATATCTGATCCGGGAGGCTAGCTCTACGACCGGATGCCCGACGCGGAGCAAGCTCCAGCGTCCTACGACTTAAAGAAAATATCTGATCCAGGAGGCTAGCTCTACGACCGGATGCCCGACGCGGAGTAAGATCACGCGTTAAGGGACTTAATAAAAAATATCTTATCCGGGAGGCTAGCTCTACGACCGGATGCCCGACGCGGAGCAAGATCACGCGTTAAGGGACTTAATAAAATATCTGATCCGGAAGGCTAGCTCTACGACCGCATGCCCGACGCGGAGCAAGCTCCAGCGTCCTGGGACTTAAAGAAAATATCTAATCTGGGAGGCTAGCTCTACGATCGGATGCCCGACGCGGAGCAAGATCACGAGTTAAGGGACTTAATAAAATATCTGATCCCGGAGGCTGGCTCTACGACCGGATGCCCGACGCGGAGCAAGCTCCAGCGTCCTGGGACTTAAAGAAAATATCTGATCCGGGAGGCTAGATCTACGACCGGATGCCCAACGCGGAGCAAGATCACGCGTTAAGGGACTTAATAAAATATCTGATCCGGGAGGCTAGCTCTACGACCGGATGCCCGACGCGGAGCAAGATCACGCGTTAAGGGACTTAATAAAATATCTGATCCGGGAGGCTAGCTCTACGACCGGATGCCCGACGCGGAGCAAGATCACGCGTTAAGGGACTTAATAAAATATCTGATCCGGGAGGCTAGCTCTACGACCGGATGCCCGACGCGGAGCAAGCTCCAGCGTCCTACGACTTAAAGAAAATATCTGATCCAGGAGGCTAGCTCTACGACCGGATGCCCGACGCGGAGCAAGATCACGCGTTAAGGGACTTAATAAAAAATATCTTATCCGGGAGGCTAGCTCTACGACCGGATGCCCGACGCGGAGCAAGATCACGCGTTAAGGGACTTAATAAAATATCTGATCCGGAAGGCTAGCTCTACGACCGCATGCCCGACGCGGAGCAAGCTCCAGCGTCCTGGGACTTAAAGAAAATATCTAATCTGGGAGGCTAGCTCTACGATCGGATGCCCGACGCGGAGCAAGATCACGAGTTAAGGGACTTAATAAAATATCTGATCCCGGAGGCTGGCTCTACGACCGGATGCCCGACGCGGAGCAAGCTCCAGCGTCCTGGGACTTAAAGAAAATATCTGATCCGGGAGGCTAGATCTACGACCGGATGCCCAACGCGGAGCAAGATCACGCGTTAAGGGACTTAATAAAATATCTGATCCGGGAGGCTAGCTCTACGACCGGATGCCCGACTCGGAGCAAGATCACGCGTTAAGGGACTTAATAAAATATCTGATCTGGGAGGCTAATTCTACAACCGGATGCCCGACGCGGAGCAAGATCACGCGTTAAGGGACTTAATAAAATATCTGATCCGGGAGGCTAGCTCTACGACCGGATGCTCGACGCGGAGCAAGATCACGCGTTAAGGGACTTAATAAAATATCTGATCCGGGAGGCTAGCTCTACGACCGGATGCCCGATGCGGAGCAAGATCACGCGTTAAGGGACGTAATAAAATATCTGATCCGGGAGGCTAGCTCTACGACTGGATGCCCGACGCGGAGCAAGCTCCAGCGTCCTGGGACTTAAAGAAAATATTTGATCCGGGAGGCTAGCTCTACGACCGGATGCCCGACGCGGAGCAAGATCACGCGTTAAGGGACTTAATAAAATATCTGATCCGGGAGGCTAGCTCTACGACCGGATGCCCGACGCGGAGCAAGATCACGCGTTAAGGGACTTAATAAAATATCTGATCCGGGAGGCTAGCTCTACGACCGGATGCCCGACGCGGAGCAAGCTCCAGCGTCCTGGGACTTAAATAAAATATCTGATCTGGGAGGCTAGCTCTACGACCGAATGCCCGACGCGGAGCAAGTTCACGCGTTAAGGGACTTAATAAAATATCTGATCCGGGAGGTTAGCTCTACGACCGGATGCCCGACGCGGAGCAAGCTCCAGCGTCCTACAACTTAAAGAAAATATCTGATCCAGGAGGCTAGCTCTACGACCGGATGCCCGACGCGGAGCAAGATCACGCGTTAAGGGACTTAATAAAAAATATCTTATCCGGGAGGCTAGCTCTACGACCGGATGCCCGACGCGGAGCAAGATCACGCGTTAAGGGACTTAATAAAATATCTGATCCGGAAGGCTAGCTCTCCGACCGCATGCCCGACGCGGAGCAAGCTCCAGCGTCCTGGGACTTAAAGAAAATATCTAATCCGGGAGGCTAGCTCTACGACCGGATGCCCGACGCGGAGCAAGATCACGCGTTAAGGGACTTAATAAAATATCTGATCCGGGAGGCTGGCTCTACGACCGGATGCCCGAAGCGGAGCAAGCTCCAGCGTCCTGGGACTTAAAGAAAATATCTGATCCGGGAGGCTAGATCTACGACCGGATGCCCAACGCGGAGCAAGATCACGCGTTAAGGGACTTAATAAAATATCTGATCCGGGAGGCTAGCTCTACGACCGGATGCCCGACGCGGAGCAAGATCACGCGTTAAGGGACTTAATAAAATATCTGATCTGGGAGGCTAATTCTACAACCGGATGCCCGACGCGGAGCAAGATCACGCGTTAAGGGACTTAATAAAATATCTGATCCGGGAGGTTAGCTCTACGACCGGATGCTCGACGCGGAGCAAGATCACGCGTTAAGGGACTTAATAAAATATCTGATCCGGGAGGCTAGCTCTACGACCGGATGCCCGATGCGGAGCAAGATCACGCGTTAAGGGACGTAATAAAATATCTGATCCGGGAGGCTAGCTCTACGACCGGATGCCCGACGCGGAGCAAGCTCCAGCGTCCTGAGACTTAAAGAAAATATCTGATCCGGGAGGCTAGCTCTACGACCGGATGCCCGACGCGGAGCAAGATCACGCGTTAAGGGACTTAATAAAATATCTGATCCGGGAGGCTAGCTCTACGACCGGATGCCCGACGCGGAGCAAGATCACGCGTTAAGGGACTTAATAAAATATCTGATCCGGGAGGCTAGCTCTACGACCGGATGCCCGACGCGGAGCAAGCTCCAGCGTCCTACGACTTAAAGAAAATATCTGATCCAGGAGGCTAGCTCTACGACCGGATGCCCGACGCGGAGTAAGATCACGCGTTAAGGGACTTATTAAAAAATATCTTATCCGGGAGGCTAGCTCTACGACCGGATGCCCGACGCGGAGCAAGATCACGCGTTAAGGGACTTAATAAAATATCTGATCCGGGAGGCTAGCTCTACGACCGGATGCCCGACGCGGAGCAAGCTCCAGCGTCCTACGACTTAAAGAAAATATCTGATCCAGGAGGCTAGCTCTACGACCGGATGCCCGACGCGGAGCAAGATCACGCGTTAAGGGACTTAATAAAAAATATCTTATCCGGGAGGCTAGCTCTACGACCGGATGCCCGACGCGGAGCAAGATCACCCGTTAAGGGACTTAATAAAATATCTGATCCGGAAGGCTAGCTCTACGACCGCATTCCCGACGCGGAGCAAGCTCCAGCGTCCTGGGACTTAAAGAAAATATCTAATCTGGGAGGCTAGCTCTACGATCGGATGCCCGACGCGGAGCAAGATCACGAGTTAAGGGACTTAATAAAATATCTGATCCCGGAGGCTGGCTCTACGACCGGATGCCCGACGCGGAGCAAGCTCCAGCGTCCTGGGACTTACAGAAAATATCTGATCCGGGAGGCTAGATCTACGACCGGATGCCCAACGCGGAGCAAGATCACGCGTTAAGGGACTTAATAAAATATCTGATCCGGGAGGCTAGCTCTACGACCGGATGCCCGACGCGGAGCAAGATCACGCGTTAAGGGACTTAATAAAATATCTGATCTGGGAGGCTAATTCTACAACCGGATGCCCGACGCGGAGCAAGATCACGCGTTAAGGGACTTAATAAAATATCTGATCCGGGAGGCTAGCTCTACGACCGGATGCTCGACGCGGAGCAAGATCACGCGTTAAGGGACTTAATAAAATATCTGATCCGGGAGGCTAGCTCTACGACCGGATGCCCGATGCGGAGCAAGATCACGCGTTAAGGGACGTAATAAAATATCTGATCCGGGAGGCTAGCTCTACGACTGGATGCCCGACGCGGAGCAAGCTCCAGCGTCCTGGGACTTAAAGAAAATATTTGATCCGGGAGGCTAGCTCTACGACCGGATGCCCGACGCGGAGCAAGATCACGCGTTAAGGGACTTAATAAAATATCTGATCCGGGAGGCTAGCTCTACGACCGGATGCCCGACGCGGAGCAAGATCACGCGTTAAGGGACTTAATAAAATATCTGATCCGGGAGGCTAGCTCTACGACCGGATGCCCGACGCGGAGCAAGCTCCAGCGTCCTGGGACTTAAATAAAATATCTGATCTGGGAGGCTAGCTCTACGACCGAATGCCCGACGCGGAGCAAGTTCACGCGTTAAGGGACTTAATAAAATATCTGATCCGGGAGGTTAGCTCTACGACCGGATGCCCGACGCGGAGCAAGCTCCAGCGTCCTACAACTTAAAGAAAATATCTGATCCAGGAGGCTAGCTCTACGACCGGATGCCCGACGCGGAGCAAGATCACGCGTTAAGGGACTTAATAAAAAATATCTTATCCGGGAGGCTAGCTCTACGACCGGATGCCCGACGCGGAGCAAGATCACGCGTTAAGGGACTTAATAAAATATCTGATCCGGAAGGCTAGCTCTCCGACCGCATGCCCGACGCGGAGCAAGCTCCAGCGTCCTGGGACTTAAAGAAAATATCTAATCCGGGAGGCTAGCTCTACGACCGGATGCCCGACGCGGAGCAAGATCACGCGTTAAGGGACTTAATAAAATATCTGATCCGGGAGGCTGGCTCTACGACCGGATGCCCGAAGCGGAGCAAGCTCCAGCGTCCTGGGACTTAAAGAAAATATCTGATCCGGGAGGCTAGATCTACGACCGGATGCCCAACGCGGAGCAAGATCACGCGTTAAGGGACTTAATAAAATATCTGATCCGGGAGGCTAGCTCTACGACCGGATGCCCGACGCGGAGCAAGATCACGCGTTAAGGGACTTAATAAAATATCTGATCTGGGAGGCTAATTCTACAACCGGATGCCCGACGCGGAGCAAGATCACGCGTTAAGGGACTTAATAAAATATCTGATCCGGGAGGTTAGCTCTACGACCGGATGCTCGACGCGGAGCAAGATCACGCGTTAAGGGACTTAATAAAATATCTGATCCGGGAGGCTAGCTCTACGACCGGATGCCCGATGCGGAGCAAGATCACGCGTTAAGGGACGTAATAAAATATCTGATCCGGGAGGCTAGCTCTACGACCGGATGCCCGACGCGGAGCAAGCTCCAGCGTCCTGGGACTTAAAGAAAATATCTGATCCGGGAGGCTAGCTCTACGACCGGATGCCCGACGCGGAGCAAGATCACGCGTTAAGGGACTTAATAAAATATCTGATCCGGGAGGCTAGCTCTACGACCGGATGCCCGACGCGGAGCAAGATCACGCGTTAAGGGACTTAATAAAATATCTGATCCGGGAGGCTAGCTCTACGACCGGATGCCCGACGCGGAGCAAGCTCCAACGTCCTACGACTTAAAGAAAATATCTGATCCAGGAGGCTAGCTCTACGACCGGATGCCCGACGCGGAGTAAGATCACGCGTTAAGGGACTTAATAAAAAATATCTTATCCGGGAGGCTAGCTCTACGACCGGATGCCCGACGCGGAGCAAGATCACGCGTTAAGGGACTTAATAAAATATCTGATCCAGGAGGCTAGCTCTACGACCGGATGCCCGACGCGGAGCAAGATCACGCGTTAAGGGACTTAATAAAAAATATCTTATCCGGGAGGCTAGCTCTACGACCGGATGCCCGACGCGGAGCAAGATCACGCGTTAAGGGACTTAATAAAATATCTGATCCGGAAGGCTAGCTCTACGACCGCATGCCCGACGCGGAGCAAGCTCCAGCGTCCTGGGACTTAAAGAAAATATCTAATCTGGGAGGCTAGCTCTACGATCGGATGCCCGACGCGGAGCAAGATCACGCGTTAAGGGACTTAATAAAATATCTGATCCCGGAGGCTGGCTCTACGACCGGATGCCCGACGCGGAGCAAGCTCCAGCGTCCTGGGACTTAAAGAAAATATCTGATCCGGGAGGCTAGATCTACGACCGGATGCCCAACGCGGAGCAAGATCACGCGTTAAGGGACTTAATAAAATATCTGATCCGGGAGGCTAGCTCTACGACCGGATGCCCGACGCGGAGCAAGATCACGCGTTAAGGGACTTAATAAAATATCTGATCTGGGAGGCTAATTCTACAACCGGATGCCCGACGCGGAGCAAGATCACGCGTTAAGGGACTTAATAAAATATCTGATCCGGGAGGCTAGCTCTACGACCGGATGCTCGACGCGGAGCAAGATCACGCGTTAAGGGACTTAATAAAATATCTGATCCGGGAGGCTAGCTCTACGACCGGATGCCCGATGCGGAGCAAGATCACGCGTTAAGGGACGTAATAAAATATCTGATCCGGGAGGCTAGCTCTACGACTGGATGCCCGACGCGGAGCAAGCTCCAGCGTCCTGGGACTTAAAGAAAATATTTGATCCGGGAGGCTAGCTCTACGACCGGATGCCCGACGCGGAGCAAGATCACGCGTTAAGGGACTTAATAAAATATCTGATCCGGGAGGCTAGCTCTACGACCGGATGCCCGACGCGGAGCAAGATCACGCGTTAAGGGACTTAATAAAATATCTGATCCGGGAGGCTAGCTCTACGACCGGATGCCCGACGCGGAGCAAGCTCCAGCGTCCTGGGACTTAAATAAAATATCTGATCTGGGAGGCTAGCTCTACGACCGGATGCCCGACGCGGAGCAAGATCACGCGTTAAGGGACTTAATAAAATATCTGATCCGGGAGGCTAGCTCTACGACCGGATGCCCGACGCGGAGCAAGATCACGCGTTAAGGGACTTAATAAAATATCTGATCCGGGAGGCTAGCTCTACGACCGGATGCCCGACGCGGAGCAAGCTCCAGCGTCCTGGGACTTAAATAAAATATCTGATCTGGGAGGCTAGCTCTACGACCGGATGCCCGACGCGGAGCAAGTTCACGCGTTAAGGGACTTAATAAAATATCTGATCCGGGAGGCTAGCTCTACCACCGGATGCCCGACGCGGAGCAAGATCACGCGTTAAGGGACTTAATAAAATATCTGATCCGGGAGGCTAGCTCTACGACCGGATGCCCGACCCGGAGCAAGATCACGCGTTAAGGGACTTAATAAAATATCTGATCCGGGAGGCTAGCTCTACGACCGGATGCCCGACGCGGAGCAAGCTCCAGCGTCCTACGACTTAAAGAAAATATCTGATCCAGGAGGCTAGCTCTACGACCGGATGCCCGACGCGGAGTAAGATCACGCGTTAAGGGACTTAATAAAAAATATCTTATCCGGGAGGCTAGCTCTACGACCGGATGCCCGACGCGGAGCAAGATCACGCGTTAAGGGACTTAATAAAATATCTGATCCGGGAGGCTAGCTCTACGACCGGATGCCCGACGCGGAGCAAGCTCCAGCGTCCTACGACTTAAAGAAAATATCTGATCCAGGAGGCTAGCTCTACGACCGGATGCCCGACGCGGAGCAAGATCACGCGTTAAGGGACTTAATAAAAAATATCTTATCCGGGAGGCTAGCTCTACGACCGGATGCCCGACGCGGAGCAAGATCACGCGTTAAGGGACTTAATAAAATATCTGATCCGGAAGGCTAGCTCTACGACCGCATGCCCGACGCGGAGCAAGCTCCAGCGTCCTGGGACTTAAAGAAAATATCTAATCTGGGAGGCTAGCTCTACGATCGGATGCCCGACGCGGAGCAAGATCACGCGTTAAGGGACTTAATAAAATATCTGATCCCGGAGGCTGGCTCTACGACCGGATGCCCGACGCGGAGCAAGCTCCAGCGTCCTGGGACTTAAAGAAAATATCTGATCCGGGAGGCTAGATCTACGACCGGATGCCCAACGCGGAGCAAGATCACGCGTTAAGGGACTTAATAAAATATCTGATCCGGGAGGCTAGCTCTACGACCGGATGCCCGACGCGGAGCAAGATCACGCGTTAAGGGACTTAATAAAATATCTGATCTGGGAGGCTAATTCTACAACCGGATGCCCGACGCGGAGCAAGATCACGCGTTAAGGGACTTAATAAAATATCTGATCCGGGAGGCTAGCTCTACGACCGGATGCTCGACGCGGAGCAAGATCACGCGTTAAGGGACTTAATAAAATATCTGATCCGGGAGGCTAGCTCTACGACCGGATGCCCGATGCGGAGCAAGATCACGCGTTAAGGGACGTAATAAAATATCTGATCCGGGAGGATAGCTCTACGACTGGATGCCCGACGCGGAGCAAGCTCCAGCGTCCTGGGACATAAAGAAAATATCTGATCCGGGAGGCTAGCTCTACGACCGGATGCTCGACGCGGAGCAAGATCACGCGTTAACGGACTTAATAAAATATCTGATCCGGGAGGCTAGCTCTACGACCGGATGCCCGACGCGGAGCAAGATCACGCGTTAAGGGACTTAATAAAATATCTGATCCGGGAGGCTAGCTCTACGACCGGATGTCCGACGCGGAGCAAGCTCCAGCGTCCTGGGACTTATATAAAATATCTTATCCGGGAGGCTAGCTCTACGACCGGATGCCCGACGCGGAGCAAGATCACGCGTTAAGGGACTTAATAAAATATCTGATCCGGGAGGCTAGCTCTACGACCGGATGCCCGACGCGGAGCAAGCTCCAGCGTCCTGGGACTTAAATAAAATATCTGATCTGGGAGGCTAGCTCTACGACCGGATGCCCGACGCGGAGCAAGTTCACGCGTTAAGGGACTTAATAAAATATCTGATCCGGGAGGCTAGCTCTACCACCGGATGCCCGACGCGGAGCAAGATCACGCGTTAAGGGACTTAATAAAATATCTGATCCAGGAGGCTAGCTCTACGACCGGATGCCCGACGCGGAGCAAGATCACGCGTTAAGGGACTTAATAAAATATCTGATCCGGGAGGCTAGCTCTACGACCGGATGCCCGACGCGGAGCAAGCTCCAGCATCCTACGACTTAAAGAAAATATCTGATCCAGGAGGCTAGCTCTACGACCGGATGCCCGACGCGGAGCAAGATCACGCGTTAAGGGACTTAATAAAAAATATCTTATCCGGGAGGCTAGCTCTACGACCGGATGCCCGACGCGGAGCAAGATCACGCGTTAAGGGACTTAATAAAATATCTGATCCGGGAGGCTGGCTCTACGACCGGATGCCCGACGCGGAGCAAGCTGCAGCGTCCTGGGACTTAAAGAAAATATCTGATCCAGGAGGCTAGATCTACGACCGGATGCCCAACGCGGAGCAAGATCACGCGTTAAGGGACTTAATAAAATATCTGATCCGGGAGGCTAGCTCTACGACCGGATGCCCGACGCGGAGCAAAATCACGCGTTAAGGGACTTAATAAAATATCTGATCTGGGAGGCTAATTCTACAACCGGATGCCCGACACGGAGCAAGATCACGCGTTAAGGGACTTAATAAAATATCTGATCCGGGAGGCTAGCTCTACGACCGGATGCTCGACGCGGAGCAAGATCACGCGTTAAGGGACTTAATAAAATATCTGATCCGGGAGGCTAGCTCTACGACCGGATGCCCGATGCGGAGCAAGATTACGCGTTAAGGGACGTAATAAAATATCTGATCCGGGAGGATAGCTCTACGACTGGATGCCCGACGCGGAGCAAGCTCCAGCGTCCTGGGACATAAAGAAAATATCTGATCCGGGAGGCTAGCTCTACGACCGGATGCTCGACGCGGAGCAAGATCACGCGTTAACGGACTTAATAAAATATCTGATCCGGGAGGCTAGCTCTACGACCGGATGCCCGACGCGGAGCAAGATCACGCGTTAAGGGACTTAATAAAATATCTGATCCGGGAGGCTAGCTCTACGACCGGATGCCCGACGCGGAGCAAGTTCACGCGTTAAGGGACTTAATAAAATATCTGATCCGGGAGGCTAGCTCTACCACCGGATGCCCGACGCGGAGCAAGATCACGCGTTAAGGGACTTAATAAAATATCTGATCTGGGAGGCTAGCTCTACGACCGGATGCCCGACGCGGAGCAAGATCACGCGTTAAGGGACTTAATAAAATATCTGATCCGGAAGGCTAGCTCTACGACCGCATGCCCGACGCGGAGCAAGCTCCAGCGTCCTGGGACTTAAAGAAAATATCTGATCCGGGAAGCTAGATCTACGACCGGATGCCCAACGCGGAGCAAGATCACGCGTTAAGGGACTTAATAAAATATCTGATCCGGGAGGCTAGCTCTACGACCGGATGCCCGACGCGGAGCAAGATCACGCGTTAAGGGACTTAATAAAATATCTGATCTGGGAGGCTAATTCTACAACCGGATGCCCGACGCGGAGCAAGATCACGCGTTAAGGGACTTAATAAAATATCTGATCCGGGAGGCTAGCTCTACGACCGGATGCTCGACGCGGAGCAAGATCACGCGTTAAGGGACTTAATAAAATATCTGATCCGGGAGGCTAGCTCTACGACCGGATGCCCGATGCGGAGCAAGATCACGCGTTAAGGGACGTAATAAAATATCTGATCCGGGAGGCTAGCTCTACGACTGGATGCCCGACGCGGAGCAAGCTCCAGCGTCCTGGGACTTAAAGAAAATATCTGATCCGGGAGGCTAGCTCTACGACCGGATGCCCGACGCGGAGCAAGATCACGCGTTAAGGGACTTAATAAAATATCTGATCCGGGAGGCTAGCTCTACGACCGGATGGCCGACGCGGAGCAAGATCACGCGTTAAGGGACTTAATAAAATATCTGATCCGGGAGGCTAGCTCTACGACCGGATGCCCGACGCGGAGCAAGCTCCAGCGTCCTGGGACTTAAAGAAAATATCTGATCCGGGAGGCTAGCTCTACGACCGGATGCCCGACGCGGAGCAAGATCACGCGTTAAGGGACTTAATAAAATATCTGATCCGGGAGGCTAGCTCTACGACCGGATGCCCGACGCGGAGCAAGCTCCAGCGTCCTGGGACTTAAAGAAAATATCTGATCCAGGAGGCTAGCTCTACGACCGGATGCCCGACGCGGAGCAAGATCACGCGTTAAGGGACTTAATAAAAAATATCTTATCCGGGAGGCTAGCTCTACGACCGGATGCCCGACGCGGAGCAAGATCACGCGTTAAGGGACTTAATAAAATATCTGATCCAGGAGGCTAGCTCTACGACCGGATGCCCGACGCGGAGCAAGATCACGCGTTTAGGGACTTAATAAAATATCTGATCCGGGAAGCTAGCTCTACGACCGGATGCCCGACGCGGAGCAAGCTCCAGCGTCCTGGGACTTAAAGAAAATATCTGATCCTGGAGGCTAGCTCTACGACCGGATGCCCGACGCGGAGCAAGATCCAGCGTTCTGGGACTTACAGAAAATATTTGATCCGAGAGGCTAGCTCTACGACCGGATGCCCGACGCGGAGCAAGATCACGTGTTAAGGGACTTAATAAAATATCTGATCCGGGAGGCTAGCTCTACGACCGGATGCCCGACGCGGAGCAAGATCACGCGTTAAGGGACTTAATAAAAAATATCTTATCCGGGAGGCTAGCTCTACGACCGGATGCCCGACGCGGAGCAAGACCACGCGTTAAGGGACTTAATAAAATATCTGATCCGGGAGGCTAGCTCTACGACCGGATGCCCGACTCTGAGCAAGCTCCAGCGTCCTGGGTCTTAAAGAAAATATCTGATCCGGGAGGCTAGCTCTACGATCGGATGCCCGACGCGGAGCAAGATCACGCGTTATGGGACTTAATAAAAAATATCTTATCCGGGAGGCTAGCTCTACGACCGGATGCCCGACGCGGAGCAAGATCACGCGTTAAGGGACTTAATAAAATACCTGATCGGGGAGGCTGGCTCTACGACCGGATGCCCGACGCAGAGCAAGCTCCACCGTCCTGGGACATAAATAAAATATCTGATCCGGGAGGCTAGCTCTACGACCGGATGCCCGATGCGGAGCAAGATCACGCGTTAAGGGACTTAATAAAATATCTGATCCGGGAGGCTAGCTCTACGACCGGATGCCCGACGCGGAGCAAGATCACGCGTTAAGGGACTTAATAAAATATCTGATCCGGGAGGCTAGCTCTACAACCGGATGCCCGACGCGGAGCAAGATCACGCGTTAAGGCACTTAATAAAATATCTGATCCGGGAGGCTAGCTCTACAACCGGATGCCCGACGCGGAGCAAGATCACGCGTTAAGGGACTTAATAAAATATCTGATCCGGGAGGCTAGCTCTACGACCGGATGCCCGACGCGGAGCAAGATCACGCGTTAAGGGACTTAATAAAATATCTGATCCGGGAGGCTAGCTCTACGACCGGATGCCCGACGCGGAGCAAGCTCCAGCGTTCTGGGACATACAGAAAATATTTGATCCGAGAGGCTAGCTCTACGACCGGATACCCGAGGCGGAGCAAGATCACGTGTTAAGGGACTTAATAAAATATCTGATCCGGGAGGCTAGCTCTACGACCGGATGCCCGACGCGGAGCAAGCTCCAGCGTCCTGGGACTTAGTAAAAAATATCTTATCCGGGAGGCTAGCTCTACGACCGGATGCCCGACGCGGAGCAAGATCACGCGTTAAGGGACTTAATAAAATATCTGATCCGGGAGGCTAGCTCTACGACCGGATGCCCGACGCGGAGTAAGCTCCAGCGTCCTGGGACTTAAAGAAAATATCTGATCCGGGAGGCTAGCTCTACGACCGGATGCCCGACACGGAGCAAGATCACGCGTTAAGGGACTTAATAAAATATCTGATCCGGGAGGCTAGATCTACGACCGGATACCCGACGCGGAGCAAGCTCCAGCGTCCTGGGACTTAAAGAAAATATCTGATCCAGGAGGCTAGCTCTACGACCGGATGCCCGACGCGGAGCAAGATCACGCGTTATGGGACTTAATAAAAAATATCTTATCCGGGAGGCTAGCTCTACGACCGGATGCCCGACGCGGAGCAAGATCACGCGTTAAGGGACTTAATAAAATATCTGATCCGGGAGGCTGGCTCTACGACCGGATGCCCGACGCGGAGCAAGCTCCAGTGTCCTGGGACTTAAAGAAAATATCTGATCCGGGAGGCTAGATCTACGACCGGATGCCCAACGCGGAGCAAGATCACGCGTTAAGGGACTTAATAAAATATCTGATCCGGGAGGCTAGCTCTGCGACCGGATGCCCGACGCGGAGCAAGATCACGCGTTAAGGGACTTAATAAAATATCTGATCCGGGAGGCTAATTCTACAACCGGATGCCCGACGCGGAGCAAGATCACGCGTTAAGGGACTTAATAAAATATCTGATCCGGGAGGCTAGCTCTACGACCGGATGCCCGACGCGGAGTAAGCTCCAGCGTCCTGGGACTTAAAGAAAATATCTGATCCGGGAGGCTAGCTCTACGACCGGATGCCCGAAACGGAGCAAGATCACGCGTTAAGGGACTTAATAAAATATCTGATCCGGGAGGCTAGATCTACGACCGGATACCCGACGCGGAGCAAGCTCCAGCGTCCTGGGACTTAAAGAAAATATCTGATCCAGGAGGCTAGCTCTACGACCGGATGCCCGATGCGGAGCAAGATCACGCGTTATGGGACTTAATAAAAAATATCTTATCCGGGAGGCTAGCTCTACGACCGGATGCCCGACGCGGAGCAAGATCACGCGTTAAGGGACTTAATAAAATATCTGATCCGGGAGGCTAGCTCTACCACCGGATGCCCGACGCGGAGCAAGATCACGCGTTAAGGGACTTAATAAAATATCTGATCCGGGAGGCTAGCTCTACGACCGGATGCCCGACGCGGAGCAAGATCACGCGTTAAGGGACTTAATAAAATATCTGATCCGGGAGGCTAGCTCTACAACCGGATGCCCGACGCGTAGCAAGATCACGCGTTAAGGGACTTAATAAAATATCTGATCCGGGAGGCTAGCTCTACGACCGGATGCCCGACGCGGAGCAAGATCACGCGTTAAGGGACTTAATAAAATATTTGATCCGGGAGGCTAGCTCTACGATCGGATGCCCGACGCGGAGCAAGCTCCAGCGTCCTGGGACTTAAAGAAAATATCTGAACCGGGAGGCTAGCTCTACGACCGGATGCCCGACGCGGAGCAAGTTCACGCGTTAAGGGACTTAATAAAATATCTGATCCGGGAGGCTAGCTCTACGACCGGATGCCCGACGCGGAGCAAGATCACGCGTTAAGGGACTTAATAAAATATCTGATCCGGGAGGCTAGCTCTACGACCGGATGCCCGACGCGGAGCAAGATCACGCGTTAAGGGACTTAATAAAAACTATCTTATCCGGGAGGCTAACTCTACGACCGGATGCCCGACGCGGAGCAAGATCACGCGTTAAGGGACTTAATAAAATATCTGATCCGGAAGGCTAGCTCTACGACCGCATGCACGACGCGGAGCAAGCTCCAGCGTCCTGGGACTTAAAGAAAATATCTAATCCGGGAGGCTAGCTCTACGACCGGATGCCCGACGCGGAGCAAGATCACGCGTTAAGGGACTTAATAAAATATCTGATCCGGGAGGCTGGCTCTACGACCGGATGCCCGACGCGGAGCAAGCTCCAGCGTCCTGGGACTTAAAGAAAATATCTGATCCGGGAGGCTAGATCTACGACCGGATGCCCAACGCGGAGCAAGATCACGCGTTAAGGGACTTAATAAAATATCTGATCCGGGAGGCTAGCTCTACGACCGGATGCCCGACGCGGAGCAAGATCACGTGTTAAGGAACTTAATAAAATATCTGATCCGGGAGGCTAATTCTACAACCGGATGCCCGACGCGGAGCAAGATCACGCGTTAAGGGACTTAATAAAATATCTGATCCGGGAGGCTAGCTCTACGACCGGATGCTCGACGCGGAGCAAGATCACGCGTTAAGGGACTTAATAAAATATCTGATCCGGGAGGCTAGCTCTACGACTGGATGCCCGATGCGGAGCAAGATCACGCGTTAAGGGACGTAATAAAATATCTGATCCGGGAGGCTAGCTCTACGACTGGATGCCCGACGCGGAGCAAGCTCCAGCGTCCTGGGACTTAAAGAAAATATCTGATCCGGGAGGCTAGCTCTACGACCGGATGCCCGACGCGGAGCAAGATCACGCGTTAAGGGACTTAATAAAATATCTGATCCGGGAGGCTAGCTCTACGACCGGATGCCCGACGCGGAGCAAGATCACGCGTTAAGGGACTTAATAAAATATCTGATCCGGGAGGCTAGCTCTACGACCGGATGCCCGACGCGGAGCAAGCTCCAGCGTCCTGGGACTTAAAGAAAATATCTGATCCAGGAGGCTAGCTCTACGACCGGATGCCCGACGCGGAGCAAGATCACGCGTTAAGGGACTTAATAAAATATCTGATCCGGGAGGCTAGCTCTACGACCGGATGCCCGACGCGGAGCAAGATCACGCGTTAAGGGACTTAATAAAAAATATCTTATCCGGGAGGCTAGCTCTACGACCGGATGCCCGACGCGGAGCAAGATCACGCGTTAAGGGACTTAATAAAATATCTGATCCGGGAGGCTAGCTCTACGACTGGATGCCCGACGCGGAGCAAGCTCCAGCGTCCTGGGACTTAAAGAAAATATCTGATCCGGGAGGCTAGCTCTACGATCGGATGCCCGACGCGGAGCAAGATCACGCGTTATGGGACTTAATAAAAAATATCTTATCCGGGAGGCTAGCTCTACGACCGGATGCCCGACGCGGAGCAAGATCACGCGTTAAGGGACTTAATAAAATATCTGATCCGGGAGGCTGGCTCTACGACCGGATGCCCGACGCGGAGCAAGCTCCACCGTCCTGGGACATAAAGAAAATATCTGATCCGGGAGGCTAGCTCTACGACCGGATGCCCGACGCGGAGCAAGATCACGCGTTAAGGGACTTAATAAAATATCTGATCCGGGAGGCTAGCTCTACGACCGGATGCCCGACGCGGAGCAAGATCACGCGTTAAGGGACTTAATAAAATATCTGATCCGGGAGGCTAGCTCTACAACCGGATGCCCGACGCGGAGCAAGATCACGCGTTAAGGGACTTAATAAAATATCTGATCCGGGAGGCTAGCTCTACAACCGGATGCCCGACGCGGAGCAAGATCACGCGTTAAGGGACTTAATAAAATATCTGATCCGGGAGGCTAGCTCTACAACCGGATGCCCGACGCGGAGCAAGATCACGCGTTAAGGGACTTAATAAAATATCTGATCCGGGAGGCTAGCTCTACCACCGGATGCCCGACGCGGAGCAAGATCACGCTTTAAGGGACTTAATAAAATATCTGATCCGGGAGGCTAGCTCTACGACCGGATGCCCGACGCGGAGCAAGCTCCAGCGTTCTGGGACTTACAGAAAATATTTGATCCGAGAGGCTAGCTCTACGACCGGATGCCCGAGGCGGAGCAAGATCACGTGTTAAGGGACTTAATAAAATATCTGATCCGGGAGGCTAGCTCTACGACCGGATGCCCGACGCGGAGCAAGCTCCAGCGTCCTGGGACTTAGTAAAAAATATCTTATCCGGGAGGCTAGCTCTACGACCGGATGCCCGACGCGGAGCAAGATCACGCGTTAAGGGACTTAATAAAATATCTGATCCAGGAGGCTTGCTCTACGACCGTATGTCCGACGCGGAGCAAGCTCCAGCGTCCTGGGACATAAAGAAAATATCTGATCCGGGAGGCTAGCTCTACGACCGGATGCCCGACGCGGAGCAAGATCACGCGTTAAGGTACTTAATAAAATATCTGATCCGGGAGGCTAGCTCTACGACCGGATGCCCGACGCGGAGCAAGATCACGCGTTAAGGGACTTAATAAAATATCTGATCCGGGAGGCTAGCTCTACAACCGGATGCCCGACGCGGAGCAAGATCACGCGTTAAGGGACTTAATAAAATATCTGATCCGGGAGGCTAGCTCTACCACCGGATGCCCGACGCGGAGCAAGATCACGCGTTAAGGGACTTAATAAAATATCTGATCCGGGAGGCTAGCTCTACGACCGGATGCCCAACGCGGAGCAAGCTCCAGCGTTCTGGGACTTACAGAAAATATTTGATCCGAGAGGCTAGCTCTACGACCGGATGCCCGAGGCGGAGCAAGATCACGTGTTAAGGGACTTAATAAAATATCTGATCCGGGAGGCTAGCTCTACGACCGGATGCCCGACGCGGAGCAAGCTCCAGCGTCCTGGGACTTAGTAAAAAATATCTTATCCGGGAGGCTAGCTCTACGACCGGATGCCCAACGCGGAGCAAGATCACGCGTTAAGGGACTTAATAAAATATCTGATCCGGGAGGCTAGCTCTACGACCGGATGCCCGACGCGGAGTAAGCTCCAGCGTCCTGGGACTTAAAGAAAATATCTGATCCGGGAGGCTAGCTCTACGACCGGATGCCCGACACGGAGCAAGATCACGCGTTAAGGGACTTAATAAAATATCTGATCCGGGAGGCTAGATCTACGACCGGATACCCGACGCGGAGCAAGCTCCAGCGTCCTGGGACTTAAAGAAAATATCTGATCCAGGAGGGTAGCTCTACGACCGGATGCCCGACGCGGAGCAAGATCACGTGTTATGGGACTTAATAAAAAATATCTTATCCGGGAGGCTAGCTCTACGACCGGATGCCCGACGCGGAGCAAGATCACGCGTTAAGGGACTTAATAAAATATCTGATCCGGGAGGCTGGCTCTACGACCGTATGTCCGACGCGGAGCAAGCTCCAGCGTCCTGGGACATAAAGAAAATATCTGATCCGGGAGGCTAGCTCTACGACCGGATGCCCGACGCGGAGCAAGATCACGCGTTAAGGTACTTAATAAAATATCTGATCCGGGAGGCTAGCTCTACGACCGGATGCCCGACGCGGAGCAAGATCACGCGTTAAGGGACTTAATATAATATCTGATCCGAGAGGCTAGCTCTACAACCGGATGCCCGACGCGGAGCAAGATCACGCGTTAAGGGACTTAATAAAATATCTGATCCGGGAGGCTAGCTCTACAACCGGATGCCCGACGCGGAGCAAGATCACGCGTTAAGGGACTTAATAAAATATCTGATCCGGGAGGCTAGCTCTACGACCGGATGCCCGACGCGGAGCAAGATCACGCGTTAAGGGACTTAATAAAATATCTGATCTGGGAGGCTAGCTCTACGATCGGATGCCCGACGCGGAGCAAGCTCCAGCGTCCTGGGACTTAAAGAAAATATCTGATCCAAGAGGCTAGCTCTACGACCGGATGCCCGACGCGGAGCAAGTTCACGCGTTAAGGGACTTAATAAAATATCTGATCCGGGAGGCTAGCTCTACGACCGGATGCCCGACGCGGAGCAAGATCACGCGTTAAGGGACTTAATAAAATATCTGATCCGGGAGGCTAGCTCTACGACCGGATGCCCGACGCGGAGCAAGATCACGCGTTAAGGGACTTAATAAAATATCTGATCCGGGAGGCTAGCTCTACGACCGGATGCCCGACGCGGAGCAAGCTCCAGCGTCCTGGGACTTAAAGAAAATATCTGATCCAGGAGGCTAGCTCTACGACCGGATGCCCGACGCGGAGCAAGATCACGCGTTAAGGGACTTAATAAAAAATATCTTATCCGGGAGGCTAGCTCTACGACCGGATGCCCGACGCGGAGCAAGATCACGCGTTAAGGCACTTAATAAAATATCTGATCCGGAAGGCTAGCTCTACGACCGCATGCCCGACGCGGAGCAAGCTCCAGTGTCCTGGGACTTAAAGAAAATATCTAATCCGGGAGGATAGCTCTACGACCGGATGCCCGACGCGGAGCAAGATCACGCGTTAAGGGACTTAATAAAATATCTGATACGGGAGGCTGGCTCTACGACCGGATGCCCGACGCGGAGCAAGCTCCAGCGTCCTGGGACTTAAAGAAAATATCTGATCCGGGAGGCTAGATCTACGACCGGATGCCCAACGCGGAGCAAGATCACGCGTTAAGGGACTTAATAAAATATCTGATCCGGGAGGCTAGCTCTACGACCGGATGCCCGACGCGGAGCAAGATCACGCGTTATGGGACTTAATAAAATATCTGATCTGGGAGGCTAATTCTACAACCGGATGCCCGACGCGGAGCAAGATCACGCGTTAAGGGACTTAATAAAATATCTGATCCGGGAGGCTAGCTCTACGACCGGATGCTCGACGCGGAGCAAGATCACGCGTTAAGGGACTTAATAAAATATCTGATCCGGGAGGCTAGCTCTACGACCGGATGCCCGATGCGGAGCAAGATCACGCGTTAAGGGACGTAATAAAATATCTGATCCGGGAGGCTAGCTCTACGACTGGATGCCCGACGCGGAGCAAGCTCCAGCGTCCTGGGACTTAAAGAAAATATCTGATCCGGGAGGCTAGCTCTACGACCGGATGCCCGACGCGGAGCAAGATCACGCGTTAAGGGACTTAATAAAATATCTGATCCGGGAGGCTAGCTCTACGACCGGATGCCCGACGCGGAGCAAGCTCCAGCGTCCTGGGACATAAAGAAAATATCTGATCCAGGAGGCTAGCTCTACGACCGGATGCCCGACGCGGAGCAAGATCACGCGTTAAGGGACTTAATAAAAAATTTCTTATCCGGGAGGCTAGCTCTATGACCGGATGTCCGATGCGGAGCAAGATCACGCGTTAAGGGACTTAATAAAATATCTGATCCAGGAGGCTAGCTCTACGACCGGATGCCCGACGCGGAGCAAGATCACGCGTTTAGGGACTTAATAAAATATCTGATCCCGGAAGCTAGCTCTACGACCGGATGCCCGACGCGGAACAAGCTCCAGCCTCCTGGGACTTAAAGAAAATATCTGATCCTGGAGGCTAGCTCTACGACCGGATGCCCGACGCGGAGCAAGATCACGCGTTAAGGGACTTAATAAAATATCTGATCCGGGAGGCTAGCTCTACAACCGGATGCCCGACGCGGAGCAAGATCACGCGTTAAGGGACTTAATAAAATATCTGATCCGGGAGGCTAGCTCTACAACCGGATGCCCGACGCGGAGCAAGATCACGCGTTAATGGACTTAATAAAATATCTGATCCGGGAGGCTAGCTCTACCACCGGATGCCCGACGCGGAGCAAGATCACGCGTTAAGGGACATAATAAAATATCTGATCCGGGAGGCTAGCTCTACGACCGGATGCCCGACGCGGAGCAAGCTCCAGCGTTCTGGGACTTACAGAAAATATTTGATCCGAGAGGCTAGCTCTACGACCGGATGCCCGAGGCGGAGCAAGATCACGTGTTAAGGGACTTAATAAAATATCTGATCCGGGAGGCTAGATCTACGACCGGATGCCCGACGCGGAGCAAGCTCCAGCGTCCTGGGACTTAGTAAAAAATATCTTATCCGGGAGGCTAGCTCTACGACCGGATGCCCAACGCGGAGCAAGATCACACGTTAAGGGACTTAATAAAATATCTGATCCAGGAGGCTAGCTCTACGACCGGATGCCCGACGCGGAGTAAGCTCCAGCGTCCTGGGACTTAAAGAAAATATCTGATCCGGGAGGCTAGCTCTACGACCGGATGCCCGACACGGAGCAAGATCACGCGTTAAGGGACTTAATAAAATATCTGATCCGGGAGGCTAGATCTACGACCGGATACCCGACGCGGAGCAAGCTCCAGCGTCCTGGGACTTAAAGAAAATATCTGATCCAGGAGGCTAGCTCTACGACCGGATGCCCGACGCGGAGCAAGATCACGTGTTATGGGACTTAATAAAAAATATCTTATCCGGGAGGCTAGCTCTACGACCGGATGCCCGACGCGGAGCAAGATCACGCGTTAAGGGACTTAATAAAATATCTGATCCAGGAGGCTGGCTCTACGACCGTATGTCGGACGCGGAGCAAGCTCCAGCGTCCTGGGACATAAAGAAAATATCTGATCCGGGAGGCTAGCTCTACGACCGGATGCCCGACGCGGAGCAAGATCACGCGTTAAGGTACTTAATAAAATATCTGATCCGGGAGGCTAGCTCTACGACCGGATGCCCGACGCGGAGCAAGATCACGCGTTAAGGGACTTAATAAAATATCTGATCCGGGAGGCTAGCTCTACAACCGGATGCCCGACGCGGAGCAAGATCAAGCGTTAAGGGACTTAATAAAATATCTGATCCGGGAGGCTAGCTCTACCACCGGATGCCCGACGCGGAGCAAGATCACGCGTTAAGGGACTTAATAAAATATCTGATCCGGGAGGCTAGCTCTACGACCGGATGCCCGACGCGGAGCAAGCTCCAGCGTTCTGGGACTTACAGAAAATATTTGATCCGAGAGGCTAGCTCTACGACCGGATGCCCGAGGCGGAGCAAGATCACGTGTTAAGGGACTTAATAAAATATCTGATCCGGGAGGGTAGCTCTACGACCGGCTGCCCGACGCGGAGCAAGCTCCAGCGTCCTGGGACTTAGTAAAAAATATCTTATCCGGGAGGCTAGCTCTACGACCGGATGCCCAACGCGGAGCAAGATCACGCGTTAAGGGACTTAATAAAATATCTGATCCGGGAGGCTAGCTCTACGACCGGATGCCCGACGCGGAGTAAGCTCCAGCGTCCTGGGACTTAAAGAAAATATCTGATCCGGGAGGCTAGCTCTACGACCGGATGCCCGACACGGAGCAAGATCACGCGTTAAGGGACTTAATAAAATATCTGATCCGGGAGGCTAGATCTACGACCGGATACCCGACGCAGAGCAAGCTCCAGCGTCCTGGGACTTAAAGAAAATATCTGATCCAGGAGGCTAGCTCTACGACCGGATGCCCGACGCGGAGCAAGATCACGCGTTAAGGGACTTAATAAAATATCTGATCCGGGAGGCTGGCTCTACGACCGTATGTCCGACGCGGAGCAAGCTCCAACGTCCTGGGACATAAAGAAAATATCTGATCCGGGAGGCTAGCTCTACGACCGGATGCCCGACGCGGAGCAAGATCACGCGTTAAGGTACTTAATAAAATATCTGATCCGGGAGGCTAGCTCTACGACCGGATGCCCGACGCGGAGCAAGATCACGCGTTAAGGGACTTAATAAAATATCTGATCCGAGAGGCTAGCTCTACAACCGGATGCCCGACGCGGAGCAAGATCACGCGTTAAGGGACTTAATAAAATATCTGATCCGGGAGGCTAGCTCTACAACCGGATACCCGACGCGGAGCAAGATCACGCGTTAAGGGACTTAATAAAATATCTGATCCGGGAGGCTAGCTCTACGACCGGATGCCCGACGCGGAGCAAGATCACGCGTTAAGGGACTTAATAAAATATCTGATCCGGGAGGCTAGCTCTACGATCGGATGCCCGACGCGGAGCAAGCTCCAGCGTCCTGGGACTTAAAGAAAATATCTGATCCGAGAGGCTAGCTCTACGACCGGATGCCCGACGCGGAGCAAGTTCACGCGTTAAGGGACTTAATAAAATATCTGATCCGGGAGGCTAGTTCTACGACCGGATGCCCGACGCGGAGCAAGATCACGCGTTAAGGGACTTAATAAAATATCTGATCCGGGAGGCTAGCTCTACGACCGGATGCCCGACGCGGAGCAAGCTCCAGCGTCCTGGGACTTAAAGAAAATATCTGATCCAGGAGGCTAGCTCTACGACCGGATGCCCGACGCGGAGCAAGATCACGCGTTAAGGGACTTAATAAAAAATATCTTATCCGGGAGGCTAGCTCTACGACCGGATGCCCGACGCGGAGCAAGATCACGCGTTAAGGGACTTAATAAAATATCTGATCCGGAAGGCTAGCTCTACGACCGCATGCCCGACGCGGAGCAATCTCCAGCGTCCTGGGACTTAAAGAAAATATCTAATCCGGGAGGCTAGCTCTACGACCGGATGCCCGACGCGGAGCAAGATCACGCGTTAAGGGACTTAATAAAATATCTGATTCGGGAGGCTGGCTCTACGACCGGATGCCCGACGCGGAGCAAGCTCCAGCGTCCTGGGACTAAAAGAAAATATCTGATCCGGGAGGCTAGCTCTACAACCGGATGCCCGACGCGGAGCAAGATCACGCGTTAAGGGACTTAATAAAATATCTGATCCGGGAGGCTAGCTCTACGACCGGATGCCCGACGCGGAGCAAGATCACGCGTTAAGGGACTTAATAAAATATCTGATCCGGGAGGCTAGCTCTACGATCGGATGCCCGACGCGGAGCAAGCTCCAGCGTCCTGGGACTTAAAGAAAATATCTGATCCGAGAGGCTAGCTCTACGACCGGATGCCCGACGCGGAGCAAGTTCACGCGTTAAGGGACTTAATAAAATATCTGATCCGGGAGGCTAGTTCTACGACCGGATGCCCGACGCGGAGCAAGATCACGCGTTAAGGGACTTAATAAAATATCTGATCCGGGAGGCTAGCTCTACGACCGGATGCCCGACGCGGAGCAAGCTCCAGCGTCCTGGGACTTAAAGAAAATATCTGATCCAGGAGGCTAGCTCTACGACCGGATGCCCGACGCGGAGCAAGATCACGCGTTAAGGGACTTAATAAAAAATATCTTATCCGGGAGGCTAGCTCTACGACCGGATGCCCGACGCGGAGCAAGATCACGCGTTAAGGGACTTAATAAAATATCTGATCCGGAAGGCTAGCTCTACGACCGCATGCCCGACGCGGAGCAATCTCCAGCGTCCTGGGACTTAAAGAAAATATCTAATCCGGGAGGCTAGCTCTACGACCGGATGCCCGACGCGGAGCAAGATCACGCGTTAAGGGACTTAATAAAATATCTGATTCGGGAGGCTGGCTCTACGACCGGATGCCCGACGCGGAGCAAGCTCCAGCGTCCTGGGACTAAAAGAAAATATCTGATCCGGGAGGCTAGATCTACGACCGGATGCCCAACACGGAGCAAGATCACGCGTTAAGGGACTTAATAAAATATCTGATCCGGGAGGCTAGCTCTACGACCGGATGCCCGACGCGGAGCAAGATCACGCGTTATGGGACTTAACAAAATATCTGATCTGGGAGGCTAATTCTACAACCGGATGCCCGACGCGGAGCAAGATCACGCGTTAAGGGACTTAATAAAATATCTGATCCGGGAGGCTAGCTCTACGACCGGATGCTCGACGCGGAGCAAGATCACGCGTTAACGGACTTAATAAAATATCTGATCCGGGAGGCTAGCTCTACGACCGGATGCCCGATGCGGAGCAAGATCACGCGTTAAGGGACGTAATAAAATATCTGATCCGGGAGGCTAGCTCTACAACCGGATGCCCGACGCGGAGCAAGATCACGCGTTAAGGGACTTAATAAAATATCTGATCCGGGAGGCTAGCTCTACAACCGGATGCCCGACGCGGAGCAAGATCACGCGTTAAGGGACTTAATAAAATATCTGATCCGGGAGGCTAGCTCTACAACCGGATGCCCGACGCGGAGCAAGATCACGCGTTAAGGGACTTAATAAAATATCTGATCCGGGAGGCTAGCTCTACCACCGGATGCCCGACGCGGAGCAAGATCACGCGTTAAGGGACTTAATAAAATATCTGATCCGGGAGGCTAGCTCTACGACCGGATGCCCGACGCGGAGCAAGCTCCAGCGTTCTGGGACTTACAGAAAATATTTGATCCGAGAGGCTAGCTCTACGACCGGATGCCCGAGGCGGAGCAAGATCACGTGTTAAGGGACTTAATAAAATATCTGATCCGGGAGGCTAGATCTACGACCGGATGCCCGACGCGGAGCAAGCTCCAGCGTCCTGGGACTTAGTAAAAAATATCTTATCCGGGAGGCTAGCTCTACGACCGGATGCCCAACGCGGAGCAAGATCACACGTTAAGGGACTTAATAAAATATCTGATCCAGGAGGCTAGCTCTACGACCGGATGCCCGACGCGGAGTAAGCTCCAGCGTCCTGGGACTTAAAGAAAATATCTGATCCGGGAGGCTAGCTCTACGACCGGATGCCCGACACGGAGCAAGATCACGCGTTAAGGGACTTAATAAAATATCTGATCCGGGAGGCTAGATCTACGACCGGATACCCGACGCGGAGCAAGCTCCAGCGTCCTGGGACTTAAAGAAAATATCTGATCCAGGAGGCTAGCTCTACGACCGGATGCCCGACGCGGAGCAAGATCACGTGTTATGGGACTTAATACAAAATATCTTATCCGGGAGGCTAGCTCTACGACCGGATGCCCGACGCGGAGCAAGATCACGCGTTAAGGGACTTAATAAAATATCTGATCCAGGAGGCTGGCTCTACGACCGTATGTCCGACGCGGAGCAAGCTCCAGCGTCCTGGGACATAAAGAAAATATCTGATCCGGGAGGCTAGCTCTACGACCGGATGCCCGACGCGGAGCAAGATCACGCGTTAAGGTACTTAATAAAATATCTGATCCGGGAGGCTAGCTCTACGACCGGATGCCCGACGCGGAGCAAGATCACGCGTTAAGGGACTTAATAAAATATCTGATCCGGGAGGCTAGCTCTACAACCGGATGCCCGACGCGGAGCAAGATCACGCGTTAAGGGACTTAATAAAATATCTGATCCGGGAGGCTAGCTCTACCACCGGATGCCCGACGCGGAGCAAGATCACGCGTTAAGGGACTTAATAAAATATCTGATCCGGGAGGCTAGCTCTACGACCGGATGCCCGACGCGGAGCAAGCTCCAGCGTTCTGGGACTTACAGAAAATATTTGATCCGAGAGGCTAGCTCTACGACCGGATGCCCGAGGCGGAGCAAGATCACGTGTTAAGGGACTTAATAAAATATCTGATCCGGGAGGGTAGCTCTACGACCGGCTGCCCGACGCGGAGCAAGCTCCAGCGTCCTGGGACTTAGTAAAAAATATCTTATCCGGGAGGCTAGCTCTACGACCGGATGCCCAACGCGGAGCAAGATCACGCGTTAAGGGACTTAATAAAATATCTGATCCGGGAGGCTAGCTCTACGAACGGATGCCCGACGCGGAGTAAGCTCCAGCGTCCTGGGACTTAAAGAAAATATCTGATCCGGGAGGCTAGCTCTACGACCGGATGCCCGACACGGAGCAAGATCACGCGTTAAGGGACTTAATAAAATATCTGATCCGGGAGGCTAGATCTACGACCGGATACCCGACGCAGAGCAAGCTCCAGCGTCCTGGGACTTAAAGAAAATATCTGATCCAGGAGGCTAGCTCTACGACCGGATGCCCGACGCGGAGCAAGATCACGCGTTAAGGGACTTAATAAAATATCTGATCCGGGAGGCTGGCTCTACGACCGTATGTCCGACGCGGAGCAAGCTCCAACGTCCTGGGACATAAAGAAAATATCAGATCCGGGAGGCTAGCTCTACGACCGGATGCCCGACGCGGAGCAAGATCACGCGTTAAGGTACTAAATAAAATATCTGATCCGGGAGGCTAGCTCTACGACCGGATGCCCGACGCGGAGCAAGATCACGCGTTAAGGGACTTAATAAAATATCTGATCCGAGAGGCTAGCTCTACAACCGGATGCCCGACGCGGAGCAAGATCACGCGTTAAGGGACTTAATAAAATATCTGATCCGGGAGGCTAGCTTTACAACCGGATGCCCGACGCGGAGCAAGATCACGCGTTAAGGGACTTAATAAAATATCTGATCCGGGAGGCTAGCTCTACGACCGGATGCCCGACGCGGAGCAAGATCACGCGTTAAGGGACTTAATAAAATATCTGATCCGGGAGGCTAGCTCTACGATCGGATGCCCGACGCGGAGCAACTCCAGCGTCCTGGGACTTAAAGAAAATATCTGATCCGAGAGGCTAGCTCTACGACCGGATGCCCGACGCGGAGCAAGTTCACGCGTTAAGGGACTTAATAAAATATCTGATCCGGGAGGCTAGTTCTACGACCGGATGCCCGACGCGGAGCAAGATCACGCGTTAAGGGACTTAATAAAATATCTGATCCGGGAGGCTAGTTCTACGACCGGATGCCCGACGCGGAGCAAGATCACGCGTTAAGGGACTTAATAAAATATCTGATCCGGGAGGCTAGCTCTACGACCGGATGCCCGACGCGGAGCAAGCTCCAGCGTCCTGGGACTTAAAGAAAATATCTGATCCAGGAGGCTAGCTCTACGACCGGATGCCCGACGCGGAGCAAGATCACGCGTTAAGGGACTTAATAAAAAATATCTTATCCGGGAGGCTAGCTCTACGACCGGATGCCCGACGCGGAGCAAGATCACGCGTTAAGGGACTTAATAAAATATCTGATCCGGAAGGCTAGCTCTACGACCGCATGCCCGACGCGGAGCAATCTCCAGCGTCCTGGGACTTAAAGAAAATATCTAATCCGGGAGGCTAGCTCTACGACCGGATGCCCGACGCGGAGCAAGATCACGCGTTAAGGGACTTAATAAAATATCTGATTCGGGAGGCTGGCTCTACGACCGGATGCCCGACGCGGAGCAAGCTCCAGCGTCCTGGGACTAAAAGAAAATATCTGATCCGGGAGGCTAGATCTACGACCGGATGCCCAACGCGGAGCAAGATCACGCGTTAAGGGACTTAATAAAATATCTGATCCGGGAGGCTAGCTCTACGACCGGATGCCCGACGCGGAGCAAGATCACGCGTTATGGGACTTAATAAAATATCTGATCTGGGAGGCTAATTCTACAACCGGATGCCCGACGCGGAGCAATATCACGCGTTAAGGGACTTAATAAAATATCTGATCCGGGAGGCTAGCTCTACGACCGGATGCTCGACGCGGAGCAAGATCACGCGTTAACGGACTTAATAAAATATCTGATCCGGGAGGCTAGCTCTACGACCGGATGCCCGATGCGGAGCAAGATCACGCGTTAAGGGACGTAATAAAATATCTGATCCGGGAGGCTAGCTCTACGACTGGATGCCCGACGCGGAGCAAGCTCCAGCGTCCTGGGACTTAAAGAAAATATCTGATCCGGGAGGCTAGCTCTACGACCGGATGCCCGACGCGGAGCAAGATCACGCGTTAAGGGACTTAATAAAATATCTGATCCGGGAGGCTAGCTCTACGACCGGATGCCCGACGCGGAGCAAGATCACGCGTTAAGGGACTTAATAAAATATCTGATCCGGGAGGCTAGCTCTACGACCGGATGCCCGACGCGGAGCAAGCTCCAGCGTCCTGGGACTTAAAGAAAATATCTGATCCGGGAGGCTAGCTCTACGACCGGATGCCCGACGCGGAGCAAGATCACGCGTTAAGGGACTTAATAAAATATCTGATCCGGGAGGCTAGCTCTACGACCGGATGCCCGACGCGGAGCAAGCTCCAGCGTCCTGGGACTTAAAGAAAATATCTGATCCAGGAGGCTAGCTCTACGACCGGATGCCCGACGCGGAGCAAGATCACGCGTTAAGGGACTTAATAAAAAATATCTTATCCGGGAGGCTAGCTCTACGACCGAATGCCCGACGCGGAGCAAGATCACGCGTTAAGGGACTTAATAAAATATCTGATCCAGGAGGCTAGCTCTACGACCGGATGCCCGACGCGGAGCAAGATCACGCGTTTAGGGACTTAATAAAATATCTGATCCGGGAAGCTAGCTCTACGACCGGATGCCCGACGCGGAGCAAGCTCCAGCGTCCTGGGACTTAAAGAAAATATCTGATCCTGGAGGCTAGCTCTACGACCGGATGCCCGACGCGGAGCAAGATCACGCGTTAAGGGACTTAATAAAATATCTGATCCGGGAGGCTAGCTCTACGAACGGATGCCCGACGCGGAGCAAGATCACGCGTTAAGGGACTTAATAAAATATCTGATCCGGGAGGCTAGCTCTACGACCGGATGCCCGACGCGGAGCAAGCTCCAGCATTCTGGGACTTACAGAAAATATCTAATCCGGGAGGCTAGCTCTACGACCGGATGCCCGACGCGGAGCAAGATCACGCGTTAAGGGACTTAATAAAATATCTGATCCGGGAGGCTGGCTCTACGACCGGATGCCCGACGCGGAGCAAGCTCCAGCGTCCTGGGACTTAAAGAAAATATCTGATCCGGGAGGCTAGATCTACGACCGGATGCCCAACGCGGAGCAAGATCTCGCGTTAAGGGACATAATAAAATATCTGATCCGGGAGGCTAGCTCTACGACCGGATGCCCGACGCGGAGCAAGATCACGCGTTATGGGACTTAATAAAATATCTGATCTGGGAGGCTAATTCTACAACCGGATGCCCGACGCGGAGCAAGATCACGCGTTAAGGGACTTAATAAAATATCTTATCCGGGAGGTTAGCTCTACGACCGCATGCCCGACGCGGAGCAAGCTCCAGCGTCCTGGGACTTAAAGAAAATATCTAATCCGGGAGGCTAGCTCTACGACCGGATGCCCGACGCGAAGCAAGATCACGCGTTAAGGGACTTAATAAAATATCTGATCCGGGAGGCTGGCTCTACGACCGGATGCCCGACGCGGAGCAAGCTCCAGCGTCCTGGAACTTAAAGAAAATATCTGATCCGGGAGGCTAGATCTACGACCGGATGCCCAACGCGGAGCAAGATCACGCGTTAAGGGACTTAATAAAATATCTGATCCGGGAGGCTAGCTCTACGACCGGATGCCCGACGCGGAGCAAGATCACGCGTTATGGGACTTAATAAAATATCTGATCTGGGAGGCTAATTCTACAACCGGATGCCCGACGCGTAGCAAGATCACGCGTTAAGGGACTTAATAAAATATCTGATCCGGGAGGCTAGCTCTACGACCGGATGCTCGACGCGGAGCAAGATCACGCGTTAAGGGACTTAATAAAATATCTGATCCGGGAGGCTAGCTCTACGACCGGATGCCCGATGCGGAGCAAGATCACGCGTTAAGGGACGTAATAAAATATCTGATCCGGGAGGCTAGCTCTACGACTGGATGCCCGACGCGGAGCAAGCTCCAGCGTCCTGGGACTTAAAGATAATATCTGATCCGGGAGGCTAGCTCTACGACCGGAAGCCCGACGCGGAGCAAGATCACGCGTTAAGGGACTTAATAAAATATCTGATCCGGGAGGCTAGCTCTACGACCGGATGCCCGACGCGGAGCAAGATCACGCGTTAAGGGACTTAATAAAATATCTGATCCGGGAGGCTAGCTCTACGACCGGATGCCCGACGCGGAGCAAGCTCCAGCGTCCTGGGACTTAAAGAAAATATCTGATCCAGGAGGTTAGCTCTACGACCGGATGCCCGACGCGGAGCAAGATCACGCGTTAAGGGACTTAATAAAAAATATCTTATCCGGGAGGCTAGCTCTACGACCGGATGCCCGTTGCGGAGCAAGATCACGCGTTAAGGGACTTAATAAAATATCTGATCCAGGAGGCTAGCTCTACGACCGGATGCCCGACGCGGAGCAAGATCACGCGTTTAGGGACTTAATAAAATATCTGATCCGGGAAGCTAGCTCTACGACCGGATGCCCGACGCGGAGCAAGCTCCAGCGTCCTGGGACTTAAATAAAATATCTGATCCTGGAGGCTAGCTCTACGACCGGATGCCCGACGCGGAGCAAGATCACGCGTTAAGGGACTTAATAAAATATCTGATCCGGGAGGCTAGCTCTACGAACGGATGCCCGACGCGGAGCAAGTTCACGCGTTAAGGGACTTAATAAAATATCTGATCCGGGAGGCTGGCTCTACGACCGGATGCCCGACACGGAGCAAGCTCCAGCGTCCTGGGACTTAAAGAAAATATCTGATCCGGGAGGCTAGATCTACGACCGGATGCCCAACGCGGAGCAAGATCACGCGTTAAGGGACTTAATAAAATATCTGATCCGGGAGGCTAGCTCTACGACCGGATGCCCGACGCGGAGCAAGATCACGCGTTATGGGACTTAATAAAATATCTGATCTGGGAGGCTAATTCTACAACCGGATGCCCGACGCGGAGCAAGATCACGCGTTAAGGGACTTAATAAAATATCTGATCCGGGAGGCTAGCTCTACGACCGGATGCTCGACGCGGAGCAAGATCACGCGTTAAGGGACTTAATAAAATATCTGATCCGGGAGGCTAGCTCTACGACCGGATGCCCGATGCGGAGCAAGATCACGCGTTAAGGGACGTAATAAAATATCTGATCCGGGAGGCTAGCTCTACGACTGGATGCCCGACGCGGAGCAAGCTCCAGCGTCCTGGGACTTAAAGATAATATCTGATCCGGGAGGCTAGCTCTACGACCGGAAGCCCGACGCGGAGCAAGATCACGCGTTAAGGGACTTAATAAAATATCTGATCCGGGAGGCTAGCTCTACGACCGGATGCCCGACGCGGAGCAAGATCACGCGTTAAGGGACTTAATAAAATATCTGATCCGGGAGGCTAGCTCTACGACCGGATGCCCGACGCGGAGCAAGCTCCAGCGTCCTGGGACTTAAAGAAAATATCTGATCCAGGAGGCTAGCTCTACGACCGGATGCCCGACGCGGAGCAAGATCACGCGTTAAGGGACTTAATAAAAAATATCTTATCCGGGAGGCTAGCTCTACGACCGGATGCCCGTTGCGGAGCAAGATCACGCGTTAAGGGACTTAATAAAATATCTGATCCAGGAGGCTAGCTCTACGACCGGATGCCCGACGCGGAGCAAGATCACGCGTTTAGGGACTTAATAAAATATCTGATCCGGGAAGCTAGCTCTACGACCGGATGCCCGACGCGGAGCAAGCTCCAGCGTCCTGGGACTTAAATAAAATATCTGATCCTGGAGGCTAGCTCTACGACCGGATGCCCGACGCGGAGCAAGATCACGCGTTAAGGGACTTAATAAAATATCTGATCCGGGAGGCTAGCTCTACGAACGGATGCCCGACGCGGAGCAAGTTCACGCGTTAAGGGACTTAATAAAATATCTGATCCGGGAGGCTGGCTCTACGACCGGATGCCCGACACGGAGCAAGCTCCAGCGTCCTGGGACTTAAAGAAAATATCTGATCCGGGAGGCTAGATCTACGACCGGATGCCCAACGCGGAGCAAGATCACGCGTTAAGGGACTTAATAAAATATCTGATCCGGGAGGCTAGCTCTACGACCGGATGCCCGACGCGGAGCAAGATCACGCGTTATGGGACTTAATAAAATATCTGATCTGGGAGGCTAATTCTACAACCGGATGCCCGACGCGGAGCAAGATCACGCGTTAAGGGACTTAATAAAATATCTGATCCGGGAGGCTAGCTCTACGACCGGATGCTCGACGCGGAGCAAGATCACGCGTTAAGGGACTTAATAAAATATCTGATCCGGGAGGCTAGCTCTACGACCGGATGCCCGATGCGGAGCAAGATCACGCGTTAAGGGACGTAATAAAATATCTGATCCGGGAGGCTAGCTCTACGACTGGATGCCCGACGCGGAGCAAGCTCCAGCGTCCTGGGACTTAAAGATAATATCTGATCCGGGAGGCTAGCTCTACGACCGGAAGCCCGACGCGGAGCAAGATCACGCGTTAAGGGACTTAATAAAATATCTGATCCGGGAGGCTAGCTCTACGACCGGATGCCCGACGCGGAGCAAGATCACGCGTTAAGGGACTTAATAAAATATCTGATCCGGGAGGCTAGCTCTACGACCGGATGCCCGACGCGGAGCAAGCTCCAGCGTCCTGGGACTTAAAGAAAATATCTGATCCGGGAGGCTAGCTCTACGATCGGATGCCCGACGCGGAGCAAGATCACGCGTTATGGGACTTAATAAAAAATATCTTATCCGGGAGGCTAGCTCTACGACCGGATGCCCGACGCGGAGCAAGATCACGCGTTAAGGGACTTAATAAAATATCTGATCCGGGAGGCTGGCTCTACGACCGGATGCCCGACGCGGAGCAAGCTCCACCGTCCTGGGACATAAAGAAAATATCTGATCCGGGAGGCTAGCTCTACGACCGGATGCCCGACGCGGAGCAAGATCACGCGTTAAGGGACTTAATAAAATATCTGATCCGGGAGGCTAGCTCTACGACCGGATGCCCGACGCGGAGCAAGATCACGCGTTAAGGGACTTAATAAAATATCTGATCCGGGAGGCTAGCTCTACAACCGGATGCCCGACGCGGAGCAAGATCACGCGTTAAGGGACTTAATAAAATATCTGATCCGGGAGGCTAGCTCTACAACCGGATGCCCGACGCGGAGCAAGATCACGCGTTAAGGGACTTAATAAAATATCTGATCCGGGAGGCTAGCTCTACGATCGGATGTCCGACGCGGAGCAAGATCACGCGTTAAGGGACTTAATAAAATATCTGATCCGGGAGGCTAGCTCTACGACCGGATGCCCGACGCGGAGCAAGCTCCAGCGTTCTGGGACTTACAGAAAATATTTGATCCGAGAGGCTAGCTCTACGACCGGATGCCCGAGGCGGAGCAAGATCACGTGTTAAGGGACTTAATAAAATATCTGATCCGGGAGGCTAGCTCTACGACCGGATACCCGACGCGGAGCAAGCTCCAGCGTCCTGGGACTTAAAGAAAATATCTGATCCGGGAGGCTAGCTCTACGACCGGATGCCCGACGCGGAGCAAGATCACGCGTTAAGGGACTTAATAAAATATCTGATCCGGGAGGCTAGCTCTACGACCGGATGCCCGACGCGGAGCAAGCTCCAGCGTCCTGGGACATAAAGAAAATATCTGATCCAGGAGGCTAGCTCTACGACCGGATGACCGACGCGGAGCAAGATCACGCGTTAAGGGACTTAATAAAAAATATCTTATCCGGGAGGCTAGCTCTACGACCGGATGCCCGACGCGGAGCAAGATCACGCGTTAAGGGACTTAATAAAATATCTGATCCGGGAGGCTAGCTCTACGACCGGATGCCCGACGCGGAGCAAGATCACGCGTTAAGGGACTTAATAAAATATCTGATCCGGGAGGCTAGCTCTACAACCGGATGCCCGACGCGGAGCAAGATCACGCGTTAAGGGACTTAATAAAATATCTGATCCGGGAGGCTAGCTCTACGACCGGATGCCCGACGCGGAGCAAGCTCCAGCGTCCTGGGACTTAGTAAAAAATATCTTATCCGGGAGGCTAGCTCTACGACCGGATGCCCGACGCGGAGCAAGATCACGCGTTAAGGGACTTAATAAAATATCTGATACGGGAGGCTAGCTCTACGACCGGATGCCCGACGCGGAGTAAGCTCCAGCGTCCTGGGACTTAAAGAAAATATCTGATCCGGGAGGCTAGCTCTACGACCGGATGCCCGACACGGAGCAAGATCACGCGTTAAGGGACTTAATAAAATATCTGATCCGGGAGGCTAGCTCTACGACCGGATGCCCGACGCGGAGCAAGATCACGCGTTAAGGGACTTAATAAAATATCTGATCCGGGAGGCTAGCTCTACAACCGGATGCCCGACGCGGAGCAAGATCACGCGTTAAGGGACTTAATAAAATATCTGATCCGGGAGGCTAGATCTACGACCGGATACCCGACGCGGAGCAAGCTCCAGCGTCCTGGGACTTAAAGAAAATATCTGATCCAGGAGGCTAGCTCTACGACCGGATGCCCGACGCAGAGCAAGATCACGCGTTATGGGACTTAATAAAAAATATCTTATCCGGGAGGCTAGCTCTACGACCGGATGCCCGACGCGGAGCAAGATCACGCGTTAAGGGACTTAATAAAATATCTGATCCGGGAGGCTAGCTCTACAACCGGATGCCCGACGCGGAGCAAGATCACGCGTTAAGGGACTTAATAAAATATCTGATCCGGGAGGCTAGCTCTACGATCGGATGTCCGACGCGGAGCAAGATCACGCGTTAAGGGACTTAATAAAATATCTGATCCGGGAGGCTAGCTCTACGACCGGATGCCCGACGCGGAGCAAGCTCCAGCGTTCTGGGACTTACAGAAAATATTTGATCCGAGAGGCTAGCTCTACGACCGGATGCCCGAGGCGGAGCAAGATCACGTGTTAAGGGACTTAATAAAATATCTGATCCGGGAGGCTAGCTCTACGACCGGATGCCCGACGCGGAGCAAGCTCCAGCGTCCTGGGACTTAGTAAAAAATATCTTATCCGGGAGGCTAGCTCTACGACCGGATACCCGACGCGGAGCAAGCTCCAGCGTCCTGGGACTTAAAGAAAATATCTGATCCGGGAGGCTAGCTCTACGACCGGATGCCCGACGCGGAGCAAGATCACGCGTTAAGGGACTTAATAAAATATCTGATCCGGGAGGCTAGCTCTACGACCGGATGCCCGACGCGGAGCAAGCTCCAGCGTCCTGGGACATAAAGAAAATATCTGATCCAGGAGGCTAGCTCTACGACCGGATGACCGACGCGGAGCAAGATCACGCGTTAAGGGACTTAATAAAAAATATCTTATCCGGGAGGCTAGCTCTACGACCGGATGCCCGACGCGGAGCAAGATCACGCGTTAAGGGACTTAATAAAATATCTGATCCGGGAGGCTAGCTCTACGACCGGATGCCCGACGCGGAGCAAGATCACGCGTTAAGGGACTTAATAAAATATCTGATCCGGGAGGCTAGCTCTACAACCGGATGCCCGACGCGGAGCAAGATCACGCGTTAAGGGACTTAATAAAATATCTGATCCGGGAGGCTAGCTCTACGACCGGATGCCCGACGCGGAGCAAGCTCCAGCGTCCTGGGACTTAGTAAAAAATATCTTATCCGGGAGGCTAGCTCTACGACCGGATGCCCGACGCGGAGCAAGATCACGCGTTAAGGGACTTAATAAAATATCTGATACGGGAGGCTAGCTCTACGACCGGATGCCCGACGCGGAGTAAGCTCCAGCGTCCTGGGACTTAAAGAAAATATCTGATCCGGGAGGCTAGCTCTACGACCGGATGCCCGACACGGAGCAAGATCACGCGTTAAGGGACTTAATAAAATATCTGATCCGGGAGGCTAGCTCTACGACCGGATGCCCGACGCGGAGCAAGATCACGCGTTAAGGGACTTAATAAAATATCTGATCCGGGAGGCTAGCTCTACAACCGGATGCCCGACGCGGAGCAAGATCACGCGTTAAGGGACTTAATAAAATATCTGATCCGGGAGGCTAGATCTACGATCGGATACCCGACGCGGAGCAAGCTCCAGCGTCCTGGGACTTAAAGAAAATATCTGATCCAGGAGGCTAGCTCTACGACCGGATGCCCGACGCAGAGCAAGATCACGCGTTATGGGACTTAATAAAAAATATCTTATCCGGGAGGCTAGCTCTACGACCGGATGCCCGACGCGGAGCAAGATCACGCGTTAAGGGACTTAATAAAATATCTGATCCGGGAGGCTGGCTCTACGACCGGATGCCCGACGCGGAGCAAGCTCCAGCGTCCTGGGACATAAAGAAAATATCTGATCCGGGAGGCTAGCTCTACGACCGGATGCCCGACGCGGAGCAAGATCACGCGTTAAGGGACTTAATAAAATATCTGATCCGGGAGGCTAGCTCTACGACCGGATGCCCGACGCTGAGCAAGATCACGCGTTAAGGGACTTAATAAAATATCTGATCCGGGAGGCTAGCTCTACAACCGGATGCCCGACGCGGAGCAAGATCACGCATTAAGGGACTTAATAAAATATCTGATCCAGGAGGCTAGCTCTACAACCGGATGCCCGACGCGGAGCAAGATCACGCGTTAAGGGACTTAATAAAATATCTGATCCGGGAGGCTAGCTCTACGACCGGATGCCCGACGCGGAGCAAGATCACGCGTTAAGGGACTTAATAAAATATCTGATCCGGGAGGCTAGCTCTACGACCGGATGCCCGACGCGGAGCAAGCTCCAGCGTCCTGGGACTTAAAGAAAATATCTGATCCGGGAGGCTAGCTCTACGACCGGATGCCCGACGCGGAGCAAGTTCACGCGTTAAGGGACTTAATAAAATATCTGATCCGGGAGGCTAGCTCTACGACCGGATGCCCGACGCGGGGAAAGATCACGCGTTAAGGGACTTAATAAAATATCTGATCCGGGAGGCTAGCTCTACGACCGGATGCCCGACGCGGAGCAAGATCACGCGTTAAGGGACTTAATAAAATATCTGATCCGGGAGGCTAGCTCTACGACCGGATGCCCGACGCGGAGCAAGATCACGCGTTAAGGGACTTAATAAAATATCTGATCCGGGAGGCTAGCTTTACGACCGGATGCCCGACGCGGAGCAAGCTCCAGCGTCCTGGGACTTAAAGAAAATATCTAATCCGGGAGGCTAGCTCTACGACCGGATGCCCGACGCGGAGCAAGATCACGCGTTAAGGGACTTAATAAAATATCTGATCCGGGAGGCTGGCTCTTCGACCGGATGCCCGACGCGGAGCAAGCTCCAGCGTCCTGGGACTTAAAGAAAATATCTGATCCGGGAGGCTAGCTCTACGACCGGATGCCCAACGCGGAGCAAGATCACGCGTTAAGGGACTTAATAAAATATCTGATCTGGGAGGCTAGCTCTACGACCGGATGCCCGACGCGGAGCAAGATCACGCGTTAAGGGACTTAATAAAATATCTGATCTGGGAGGCTAGCTCTACAACCGGATGCCCGACGCGGAGCAAGATCACGCGTTAAGGGACTTAATAAAATATCTGATCCGGGAGGCTAGCTCTACGACCTGATGCTCGACGCGGAGCAAGATCACGCGTTAAGGGACTTAATAAAATATCTGATCCGGGAGGCTAGCTCTACGACCGGATGCCCGATGCGGAGCAAGATCACGCGTTAAGGGACTTAATAAAATATCTGATCCGGGAGGCTAGCTCTACGACTGGATGCCCGACGCGGAGCAAGCTCCAGCGTCCTGGGACTTAAAGAAAATATCTGATCCGAGAGGCTAGCTCTACGACCGGATGGCCGACGCGGAGCAAGATCACGCGTTAAGGGACTTAATAAAATATCTGATCCGGGAGGCTAGCTCTACGACCGGATGCCCGACGCGGAGCAAGATCACGCGTTAAGGGACTTAATAAAATATCTGATCCGGGAGGCTAGCTCTACGACCGGATGCCCGATGCGGAGCAAGATCACGCGTTAAGGGACGTAATAAAATATCTGATCCGGGAGGCTAGCTCTACGACTGGATGCCCGACGCGGAGCAAGCTCCAGCGTCCTGGGACTTAAAGAAAATATCTGATCCGGGAGGCTAGCTCTACGACCGGATGCCCGACGCGGAGCAAGATCACGCGTTAAGGGACTTAATAAAATATCTGATCCGGGAGGCTAGCTCTACGACCGGATGCCCGACGCGGAGCAAGATCACGCGTTAAGGGACTTAATAAAATATCTGATCCGGGAGGCTAGCTTTACGACCGGATGCCCGACGCGGAGCAAGCTCCAGCGTCCTGGGACTTAAAGAAAATATCTAATCCGGGAGGCTAGCTCTACGACCGGATGCCCGACGCGGAGCAAGATCACGCGTTAAGGGACTTAATAAAATATCTGATCCGGGAGGCTGGCTCTTCGACCGGATGCCCGACGCGGAGCAAGCTCCAGCGTCCTGGGACTTAAAGAAAATATCTGATCCGGGAGGCTAGCTCTACGACCGGATGCCCAACGCGGAGCAAGATCACGCGTTAAGGGACTTAATAAAATATCTGATCTGGGAGGCTAGCTCTACGACCGGATGCCCGACGCGGAGCAAGATCACGCGTTAAGGGACTTAATAAAATATCTGATCTGGGAGGCTAGCTCTACAACCGGATGCCCGACGCGGAGCAAGATCACGCGTTAAGGAACTTAATAAAATATCTGATCCGGGAGGCTAGCTCTACGACCTGATGCTCGACGCGGAGCAAGATCACGCGTTAAGGGACTTAATAAAATATCTGATCCGGGAGGCTAGCTCTACGACCGGATGCCCGATGCGGAGCAAGATCACGCGTTAAGGGACTTAATAAAATATCTGATCCGGGAGGCTAGCTCTACGACTGGATGCCCGACGCGGAGCAAGCTCCAGCGTCCTGGGACTTAAAGAAAATATCTGATCCGAGAGGCTAGCTCTACGACCGGATGCCCGACGCGGAGCAAGATCACGCGTTAAGGGACTTAATAAAATATCTGATCCGGGAGGCTAGCTCTACGACCGGATGCCCGACGCGGAGCAAGATCACGCGTTAAGGGACTTAATAAAATATCTGATCCGGGAGGCTAGCTCTACGACCGGATGCCCGATGCGGAGCAAGATCACGCGTTAAGGGACGTAATAAAATATCTGATCCGGGAGGCTAGCTCTACGACTGGATGCCCGACGCGGAGCAAGCTCCAGCGTCCTGGGACTTAAAGAAAATATCTGATCCGGGAGGCTAGCTCTACGACCGGATGCCCGACGCGGAGCAAGATCACGCGTTAAGGGACTTAATAAAATATCTGATCCGGGAGGCTAGCTCTACGACCGGATGCCCGACGCGGAGCAAGATCACGCGTTAAGGGACTTAATAAAATATCTGATCCGGGAGGCTAGCTTTACGACCGGATGCCCGACGCGGAGCAAGCTCCAGCGTCCTGGGACTTAAAGAAAATATCTAATCCGGGAGGCTAGCTCTACGACCGGATGCCCGACGCGGAGCAAGATCACGCGTTAAGGGACTTAATAAAATATCTGATCCGGGAGGCTAGCTCTACGACCGGATGCCCGACGCGGAGCAAGATCACGCGTTAAGGGACTTAATAAAATATCTGATCCGGGAGGCTAGCTCTACAACCGGATGCCCGACGCGGAGCAAGATCACGCGTTAAGGGACTTAATAAAATATCTGATCCGGGAGGCTAGCTCTACGACCGGATGCCCGACGCGGAGCAAGCTCCAGCGTCCTGGGACTTAGTAAAAAATATCTTATCCGGGAGGCTAGCTCTACGACCGGATGCCCGACGCGGAGCAAGATCACGCGTTAAGGGACTTAATAAAATATCTGATACGGGAGGCTAGCTCTACGACCTGATGCTCGACGCGGAGCAAGATCACGCGTTAAGGGACTTAATAAAATATCTGATCCGGGAGGCTAGCTCTACGACCGGATGCCCGATGCGGAGCAAGATCACGCGTTAAGGGACTTAATAAAATATCTGATCCGGGAGGCTAGCTCTACGACTGGATGCCCGACGCGGAGCAAGCTCCAGCGTCCTGGGACTTAAAGAAAATATCTGATCCGAGAGGCTAGCTCTACGACCGGATGCCCGACGCGGAGCAAGATCACGCGTTAAGGGACTTAATAAAATATCTGATCCGGGAGGCTAGCTCTACGACCGGATGCCCGACGCGGGGAAAGATCACGCGTTAAGGGACTTAATAAAATATCTGATCCGGGAGGCTAGCTCTACGACCGGATGCCTGACGCGGAGCAAGATCACGCGTTAAGGGACTTAATAAAATATCTGATCCGGGAGGCTAGCTCTACGACCGGATGCCCGACGCGGAGCAAGCTCCAGCGTCCTGGGACTTAAAGAAAATATCTAATCCGGGAGGCTAGCTCTACGACCGGATGCCCGACGCGGAGCAAGATCACGCGTTAAGGGACTTAATAAAATATCTGATCCGGGAGGCTGGCTCTTCGACCGGATGCCCGACGCGGAGCAAGCTCCAGCGTCCTGGGACTTAAAGAAAATATCTGATCCGGGAGGCTAGCTCTACGACCGGATGCCCAACGCGGAGCAAGATCACGCGTTAAGGGACTTAATAAAATATCTGATCTGGGAGGCTAGCTCTACGACCGGATGCCCGACGCGGAGCAAGATCACGCGTTAAGGGACTTAATAAAATATCTGATCTAGGAGGCTAGCTCTACAACCGGATGCCCGACGCGGAGCAAGATCACGCGTTAAGGGACTTAATAAAATATCTGATCCGGGAGGCTAGCTCTACGACCTGATGCTCGACGCGGAGCAAGATCACGCGTTAAGGGACTTAATAAAATATCTGATCCGGGAGGCTAGCTCTACGACCGGATGCCCGATGCGGAGCAAGATCACGCGTTAAGGGACTTAATAAAATATCTGATCCGGGAGGCTAGCTCTACGACTGGATGCCCGACGCGGAGCAAGCTCCAGCGTCCTGGGACTTAAAGAAAATATCTGATCCGAGAGGCTAGCTCTACGACCGGATGCCCGACGCGGAGCAAGATCACGCGTTAAGGGACTTAATAAAATATCTGATCCGGGAGGCTAGCTCTACGACCGGATGCCCGACGCGGAGCAAGATCACGCGTTAAGGGACTTAATAAAATATCTGATCCGGGAGGCTAGCTCTACGACCGGATGCCCGATGCGGAGCAAGATCACGCGTTAAGGGACGTAATAAAATATCTGATCCGGGAGGCTAGCTCTACGACTGGATGCCCGACGCGGAGCAAGCTCCAGCGTCCTGGGACTTAAAGAAAATATCTGATCCGGGAGGCTAGCTCTACGACCGGATGCCCGACGCGGAGCAAGATCACGCGTTAAGGGACTTAATAAAATATCTGATCCGGGAGGCTAGCTCTACGACCGGATGCCCGACGCGGAGCAAGATCACGCGTTAAGGGACTTAATAAAATATCTGATCCGGGAGGCTAGCTCTACGACCGGATGCCCGACGCGGAGCAAGCTCCAGCGTCCTGGGACTTAAAGAAAATATCTGATCCGGGAGGCTAGCTCTACGACCGGATGCCCGACGCGGAGCAAGATCACGCGTTAAGGGACTTAATAAAATATCTGATCCGGGAGGCTAGCTCTACGACCGGATGCCCGACGCGGAGCAAGCTCCAACGTCCTGGGACTTAAAGAAAATATCAGATCCAGGAGGCTAGCTCTACGACCGGACGCCCGACGCGGAGCAAGATCACGCGTTAAGGAACTTAATAAAAAATATCTTATCCGGGAGGCTAGCTCTACGACCGGATGCCCGACGCGGAGCAAGATCACGCGTTAAGGGACTTAATAAAATATCTGATCCGGGAGGCTAGCTCTACGACCGGATGCCCGACGCGGAGCAAGATCACGCGTTAAGGGACTTAATAAAATATCTGATCCGGGAGGCTAGCTCTACAACCGGATGCCCGACGCGGAGCAAGCTCCAGCGTCCTGGGACTTAAAGAAAATATCTGATCCGGGAGGCTAGCTCTACGACCGGATGCCCGACGCGGAGCAAGTTCACGCGTTAAGGGACTTAATAAAATATCTGATCCGGGAGGCTAGCTCTACGACCGGATGCCCGACGCGGGGAAAGATCACGCGTTAAGGGACTTAATAAAATATCTGATCCGGGAGGCTAGCTCTACGACCGGATGCCCGACGCGGAGCAAGATCACGCGTTAAGGGACTTAATAAAATATCTGATCCGGGAGGCTAGCTCTACGACCGGATGCCCGACGCGGAGCAAGCTCCAGCGTCCTGGGACTTAAAGAAAATATCTAATCCGGGAGGCTAGCTCTACGACCGGATGCCCGACGCGGAGCAAGATCACGCGTTAAGGGACTTAATAAAATATCTGATCCGGGAGGCTGGCTCTTCGACCGGATGCCCGACGCGGAGCAAGCTCCAGCGTCCTGGGACTTAAAGAAAATATCTGATCCGGGAGGCTAGCTCTACGACCGGATGCCCAACGCGGAGCAAGATCACGCGTTAAGGGACTTAATAAAATATCTGATCTGGGAGGCTAGCTCTACGACCGGATGCCCGACGCGGAGCAAGATCACGCGTTAAGGGACTTAATAAAATATCTGATCTAGGAGGCTAGCTCTACAACCGGATGCCCGACGCGGAGCAAGATCACGCGTTAAGGGACTTAATAAAATATCTGATCCGGGAGGCTAGCTCTACGACCTGATGCTCGACGCGGAGCAAGATCACGCGTTAAGGGACTTAATAAAATATCTGATCCGGGAGGCTAGCTCTACGACCGGATGCCCGATGCGGAGCAAGATCACGCGTTAAGGGACTTAATAAAATATCTGATCCGGGAGGCTAGCTCTACGACTGGATGCCCGACGCGGAGCAAGCTCCAGCGTCCTGGGACTTAAAGAAAATATCTGATCCGAGAGGCTAGCTCTACGACCGGATGCCCGACGCGGAGCAAGATCACGCGTTAAGGGACTTAATAAAATATCTGATCCGGGAGGCTAGCTCTACGACCGGATGCCCGACGCGGAGCAAGATCACGCGTTAAGGGACTTAATAAAATATCTGATCCGGGAGGCTAGCTCTACGACCGGATGCCCGATGCGGAGCAAGATCACGCGTTAAGGGACGTAATAAAATATCTGATCCGGGAGGCTAGCTCTACGACTGGATGCCCGACGCGGAGCAAGCTCCAGCGTCCTGGGACTTAAAGAAAATATCTGATCCGGGAGGCTAGCTCTACGACCGGATGCCCGACGCGGAGCAAGATCACGCGTTAAGGGACTTAATAAAATATCTGATCCGGGAGGCTAGCTCTACGACCGGATGCCCGACGCGGAGCAAGATCACGCGTTAAGGGACTTAATAAAATATCTGATCCGGGAGGCTAGCTCTACGACCGGATGCCCGACGCGGAGCAAGCTCCAGCGTCCTGGGACTTAAAGAAAATATCTGATCCGGGAGGCTAGCTCTACGACCGGATGCCCGACGCGGAGCAAGATCACGCGTTAAGGGACTTAATAAAATATCTGATCCGGGAGGCTAGCTCTACGACCGGATGCCCGACGCGGAGCAAGCTCCAGCGTCCTGGGACTTAAAGAAAATATCAGATCCAGGAGGCTAGCTCTACGACCGGACGCCCGACGCGGAGCAAGATCACGCGTTAAGGAACTTAATAAAAAATATCTTATCCGGGAGGCTAGCTCTACGACCGGATGCCCGACGCGGAGCAAGATCACGCGTTAAGGGACTTAATAAAATATCTGATCCGGGAGGCTAGCTCTACGACCGGATGCCCGACGCGGAGCAAGATCACGCGTTAAGGGACTTAATAAAATATCTGATCCGGGAGGCTAGCTCTACAACCGGATGCCCGACGCGGAGCAAGCTCCAGCGTCCTGGGACTTAAAGAAAATATCTGATCCGGGAGGCTAGCTCTACGACCGGATGCCCGACGCGGAGCAAGTTCACGCGTTAAGGGACTTAATAAAATATCTGATCCGGGAGGCTAGCTCTACGACCGGATGCCCGACGCAGGGAAAGATCACGCGTTAAGGGACTTAATAAAATATCTGATCCGGGAGGCTAGCTCTACGACCGGATACCCGACGCGGAGCAAGCTCCAGCGTCCTGGGACTTAAAGAAAATATCTGATCCGGGAGGCTAGCTCTACGACCGGATGCCCGACGCGGAGCAAGATCACGCGTTAAGGGACTTAATAAAATATCTGATCCGGGAGGCTAGCTCTACGACCGGATGCCCGACGCGGAGCAAGCTCCAGCGTCCTGGGACTTAAAGAAAATATCTAATCCGGGAGGCTAGCTCTACGACCGGATGCCCGAAGCGGAGCAAGATCACGCGTTAAGGGACTTAATAAAATATCTGATCCGGGAGGCTGGCTCTTCGACCGGATGCCCGACGCGGAGCAAGCTCCAGCGTCCTGGGACTTAAAGAAAATATCTGATCCGGGAGGCTAGCTCTACGACCGGATGCCCAACGCGGAGCAAGATCACGCGTTAAGGGACTTAATAAAATATCTGATCTGGGAGGCTAGCTCTACGACCGGATGCCCGACGCGGAGCAAGATCACGCGTTAAGGGACTTAATAAAATATCTGATCTGGGAGGCTAGCTCTACAACCGGATGCCCGACGCGGAGCAAGATCACGCGTTAAGGGACTTAATAAAATATCTGATCCGGGAGGCTAGCTCTACGACCTGATGCTCGACGCGGAGCAAGATCACGCGTTAAGGGACTTAATAAAATATCTGATCCGGGAGGCTAGCTCTACGACCGGATGCCCGATGCGGAGCAAGATCACGCGTTAAGGGACTTAATAAAATATCTGATCCGGGAGGCTAGCTCTACGACTGGATGCCCGACGCGGAGCAAGCTCCAGCGTCCTGGGACTTAAAGAAAATATCTGATCCGAGAGGCTAGCTCTACGACCGGATGCCCGACGCGGAGCAAGATCACGCGTTAAGGGACTTAATAAAATATCTTATCCGGGAGGCTAGCTCTACGACCGGATGCCCGACGCGGAGCAAGATCACGCGTTAAGGGACTTAATAAAATATCTGATCAGGGAGGCTAGCTCTACGACCGGATGCCCGATGCGGAGCAAGATCACGCGTTAAGGGACGTAATAAAATATCTGATCCGGGAGGCTAGCTCTACGACTGGATGCCCGACGCGGAGCAAGCTCCAGCGTCCTGGGACTTAAAGAAAATATCTGATCCGGGAGGCTAGCTCTACGACCGGATGCCCGACGCGGAGCAAGATCACGCGTTAAGGGACTTAATAAAATATCTGATCCGGGAGGCTAGCTCTACGACCGGATGCCCGACGCGGAGCAAGATCACGCGTTAAGGGACTTAATAAAATATCTGATCCGGGAGGCTAGCTCTACGACCGGATGCCCGACGCGGAGCAAGCTCCAGCGTCCTGGGACTTAAAGAAAATATCTGATCCGGGAGGCTAGCTCTACGACCGGATGCCCGACGCGGAGCAAGATCACGCGTTAAGGGACTTAATAAAATATCTGATCCGGGAGGCTAGCTCTACGACCGGATGCCCGACGCGGAGCAAGCTCCAGCGTCCTGGGACTTAAAGAAAATATCTGATCCAGGAGGCTAGCTCTACGACCGGACGCCCGACGCGGAGCAAGATCACGCGTTAAGGAACTTAATAAAAAATATCTTATCCGGGAGGCTAGCTCTACGACCGGATGCCCGACGCGGAGCAAGATCACGCGTTAAGGGACTTAATAAAATATCTGATCCGGGAGGCTAGCTCTACGACCGGATGCCCGACGCGGAGCAAGATCACGCGTTAAGGGACTTAATAAAATATCTGATCTGGGAGGCTAGCTCTACAACCGGATGCCCGACGCGGAGCAAGATCACGCGTTAAGGGACTTAATAAAATATCTGATCCGGGAGGCTAGCTCTACGACCTGATGCTCGACGCGGAGCAAGATCACGCGTTAAGGGACTTAATAAAAAATATCTTATCCGGGAGGCTAGCTCTATGACCGGATGCCCGTTGCGGAGCAAGATCACGCGTTAAGGGACTTAATAAAATATCTGATCCAGGAGGCTAGCTCTACGACCGGATGCCCGACGCGGAGCAAGATCACGCGTTTAGGGACTTAATAAAATATCTGATCCGGGAAGCTAGCTCTACGACCGGATGCCCGACGCGGAGCAAGCTCCAGCGTCCTGGGACTTAAAGAAAATATCTGATCCTGGAGGCTAGCTCTACGACCGGATGCCCGACGCGGAGCAAGATCACGCGTTAAGGGACTTAATAAAATATCTGATCCGGGAGGCTAGCTCTACGACCGGATGCCCGACGCGGAGCAAGCTCCAGCGTTCTGGGACTTACAGAAAATATTTGATCCGAGAGGCTAGCTCTACGACCGGATGCCCGACGCGGAGCAAGATCACGTGTTAAGGGACTTAATAAAATATCTGATCCGGGAGGCTAGCTCTACGACCGGATGCCCGACGCGGAGCAAGATCACGCGTTAAGGGACTTAATAAAAAATATCTTATCCGGGAGGCTAGCTCTACGACCGGATGCCCGACGCGGAGCAAGATCACGCGTTAAGGGACTTAATAAAATATCTGATCCGGGAGGCTAGCTCTACGACCGGATGCCCGACGCGGAGCAAGCTCCAGCGTCCTGGGACTTAAAGAAAATATCTGATCCGGGAGGCTAGCTCTACGATCGGATGCCCGACGCGGAGCAAGATCACGCGTTATGGGACTTAATAAAAAATATCTTATCCGGGAGGCTAGCTCTACGACCGGATGCCCGACGCGGAGCAAGATCACGCGTTAAGGGACTTAATAAAATATCTGATCCGGGAGGCTGGCTCTACGACCGGATGCCCGACGCGGAGCAAGCTCCACCGTCCTGGGACATAAAGAAAATATCTGATCCGGGAGGCTAGCTCTACGACCGGATGCCCGACGCGGAGCAAGATCACGCGTTAAGGGACTTAATGAAATATCTGATTCGGGAGGCTAGCTCTACGACCGGATGCCCGACGCGGAGCAAGATCACGCGTTAAGGGACTTAATAAAATATCTGATCCGGGAGGCTAGCTCTACAACCGGATGCCCGACGCGGAGCAAGATCACGCGTTAAGGGACTTAATAAAATATCTGATCCGGGAGGCTAGCTCTACAACCGGATGCCCGACGCGGAGCAAGATCACGCGTTAAGGGACTTAATAAAATATCTGATCCGGGAGGCTAGCTCTACGATCGGATGCCCGACGCGGAGCAAGATCACGCATTAAGGGACTTAATAAAATATCTGATCCGGGAGGCTAGCTCTACGACCGGATGCCCGACGCGGAGCAAGCTCCAGCGTTCTGGGACTTACAGAAAATATTTGATCCGAGAGGCTAGCTCTACGACCGGATGCCCGAGGCGGAGCAAGATCACGTGTTAAGGGACTTAATAAAATATCTGATCCGGGAGGCTAGCTCTACGACCGGATGCCCGACGCGGAGCAAGCTCCAGCGTCCTGGGACTTAGTAAAAAATATCTTATCCGGGAGGCTAGCTCTACGACCGGATACCCGACGCGGAGCAAGCTCCAGCGTCCTGGGACTTAAAGAAAATATCTGATCCGGGAGGCTAGCTCTACGACCGGATGCCCGACGCGGAGCAAGATCACGCGTTAAGGGACTTAATAAAATATCTGATCCGGGAGGCTAGCTCTACGACCGGATGCCCGACGCGGAGCAAGCTCCAGCGTCCTGGGACTTAAAGAAAATATCTGATCCAGGAGGCTAGCTCTACGACCGGATGACCGACGCGGAGCAAGATCACGCGTTAAGGGACTTAATAAAAAATATCTTATCCGGGAGGCTAGCTCTACGACCGGATGCCCGACGCGGAGCAAGATCACGCGTTTAGGGACTTAATAAAATATCTGATCCGGGAGGCTAGCTCTACGACCGGATGCCCGACGCGGAGCAAGATCACGCGTTAAGGGACTTAATAAAATATCTGATCCGGGAGGCTAGCTCTACGACCGGATGCCCGACGCGGAGCAAGCTCCAGCGTCCTGGGACTTAAAGAAAATATCTGATCCGGGAGGCTAGCTCTACGATCGGATGCCCGACGCGGAGCAAGATCACGCGTTATGGGACTTAATAAAAAATATCTTATCCGGGAGGCTAGCTCTACGACCGGATGCCCGACGCGGAGCAAGATCACGCGTTAAGGGACTTAATAAAATATCTGATCCGGGAGGCTGGCTCTACGGCCGGATGCCCGACGCGGAGCAAGCTCCACCGTCCTGGGACATAAAGAAAATATCTGATCCGGGAGGCTAGCTCTACGACCGGATGCCCGACGCGGAGCAAGATCACGCGTTAAGGGACTTAATGAAATATCTGATTCGGGAGGCTAGCTCTACGACCGGATGCCCGACGCGGAGCAAGATCACGCGTTAAGGGACTTAATAAAATATCTGATCCGGGAGGCTAGCTCTACAACCGGATGCCCGACGCGGAGCAAGATCACGCGTTAAGGGACTTAATAAAATATCTGATCCGGGAGGCTAGCTCTACAACCGGATCCCCGACGCGGAGCAAGATCACGCGTTAAGGGACTTAATAAAATATCTGATCCGGGAGGCTAGCTCTACGATCGGATGCCCGACGCGGAGCAAGATCACGCGTTAAGGGACTTAATAAAATATCTGATCCGGGAGGCTAGCTCTACGACCGGATGCCCGACGCGGAGCAAGCTCCAGCGTTCTGGGACTTACAGAAAATATTTGATCCGAGAGGCTAGCTCTACGACCGGATGCCCGAGGCGGAGCAAGATCACGTGTTAAGGGACTTAATAAAATATCTGATCCGGGAGGCTAGCTCTACGACCGGATGCCCGACGCGGAGCAAGCTCCAGCGTCCTGGGACTTAGTAAAAAATATCTTATCCGGGAGGCTAGCTCTACGACCGGATACCCGACGCGGAGCAAGCTCCAGCGTCCTGGGACTTAAAGAAAATATCTGATCCGGGAGGCTAGCTCTACGACCGGATGCCCGACGCGGAGCAAGATCACGCGTTAAGGGACTTAATAAAATATCTGATCCGGGAGGCTAGCTCTACGACCGGATGCCCGACGCGGAGCAAGCTCCAGCGTCCTGGGACTTAAAGAAAATATCTGATCCAGGAGGCTAGCTCTACGACCGGATGCCCGACGCGGAGCAAGATCACGCGTTTAGGGACTTAATAAAATATCTGATCCGGGAGGCTAGCTCTACGACCGGATGCCCGACGCGGAGCAAGATCACGCGTTAAGGGACTTAATAAAATATCTGATCCGGGAGGCTAGCTCTACAACCGGATGCCCGACGCGGAGCAAGATCACGCGTTAAGGAACTTAATAAAATATCTGATCCGGGAGGCTAGCTCTACGACCGGATGCCCGACGCGGAGCAAGCTCCAGCGTCCTGGGACTTAGTAAAAAATATCTTATCCGGGAGGCTAGCTCTACGACCGGATGCTCGACGCGGAGCAAGATCACGCGTTAAGGGACTTAATAAAATATCTGATACGGGAGGCTAGCTCTACGACCGGATGCCCGACACGGAGCAAGATCACGCGTTAAGGGACTTAATAAAATATCTGATCCGGGAGGCTAGCTCTATGACCGGATGCCCGACGCGGAGCAAGATCACGCGTTAAGGGACTTAATAAAATATATGATCCGGGAGGCTAGCTCTACAACCGGATGCCCGACGCGGAGCAAGATCACGCGTTAAGGGACTTAATAAAATATCTGATCCGGGAGGCTAGATCTACGACCGGATACCCGACGCGGAGCAAGCTCCAGCGTCCTGGGACTTAAAGAAAATATCTGATCCAGGAGGCTAGCTCTACGACCGGATGCCCGACGCAGAGCAAGATCACGCGTTATGGGACTTAATAAAAAATATCTTATCCGGGAGGCTAGCTCTACGACCGGATGCCCGACGCGGAGCAAGATCACGCGTTAAGGGACTTAATAAAATATCTGATCCGGGAGGCTGGCTCTACGACCGGATGCCCGACGCGGAGCAAGCTCCAGCGTCCTGGGACTTAAAGAAAATATCTGATCCGGGAGGCTAGCTCTACGACCGGATGCCTGACGCGGAGCAAGATCACGCGTTAAGGGACTTAATAAAATATCTGATCCGGGAGGCTAGCTCTACGACCGGATGCCCGACGCTGAGCAAGATCACGCGTTAAGGGACTTAATAAAATATCTGATCCGGGAGGCTAGCTCTACAACCGGATGCCCGACGCGGAGCAAGATCACGCGTTAAGGGACTTAATAAAATATCTGATCCGGGAGGCTAGCTCTACGACCGGATGCCCGACGCGGAGCAAGATCACGCGTTAAGGGACTTAATAAAATATCTGATCCGGGAAGCTAGCTCTACGACCGGATGCCCGACGCGGAGCAAGCTCCAGCGTCCTGGGACTTAAAGAAAATATCTGATCCGGGAGGCTAGCTCTACGACCGGATGCCCGACGCGGAGCAAGATCACGCGTTAAGGGACTTAATAAAATATCTGATCCGGGAGGCTGGCTCTTCGACCGGATGCCCGACGCGGAGCAAGCTCCAGCGTCCTGGGACTTAAAGAAAATATCTGATCCGGGAGGCTAGCTCTACGACCGGATGCCCAACGCGGAGCAAGATCACGCGTTAAGGGACTTAATAAAATATCTGATCCGGGAGGCTTGCTCTACGACCGGATGCCCGACGCAGAGCAAGATCACGCGTTAAGGGACTTAATAAAATATCTGATCTGGGAGGCTAGCTCTACAACCGGATGCCCGACGCGGAGCAAGATCACGCGTTAAGGGACTTAATAAAATATCTGATCCGGGAGGCTAGCTCTACGACCTGATGCTCGACGCGGAGCAAGATCACGCGTTAAGGGACTTAATAAAAAATATCTTATCCGGGAGGCTAGCTCTACGACCGGATGCCCGTTGCGGAGCAAGATCACGCGTTAAGGGACTTAATAAAATATCTGATCCAGGAGGCTAGCTCTACGACCGGATGCCCGACGCGGAGCAAGATCACGCGTTTAGGGACTTAATAAAATATCTGATCCGGGAAGCTAGCTCTACGACCGGATGCCCGACGCGGAGCAAGCTCCAGCGTCCTGGGACTTAAAGAAAATATCTGATCCTGGAGGCTAGCTCTACGACCGGATGCCCGACGCGGAGCAAGATCACGCGTTAAGGGACTTAATAAAATATCTGATCCGGGAGGCTAGCTCTACGAACGGATGCCCGACGCGGAGCAAGTTCACGCGTTAAGGGACTTAATAAAATATCTGATCCGGGAGGCTAGCTCTACGACCGGATGCCCGACGCGGAGCAAGCTCCAGCGTTCTGGGACTTATAGAAAATATTTGATCCGAGAGGCTAGCTCTACGACCGGATGCCCGACGCGGAGCAAGATCACGACCGGATGCCCGACGCGGAGCAAGATCACGCGTTAAGGGACTTAATAAAATATCTGATCCGGGAGGCTAGCTCTACAACCGGATGCCCGACGCGGAGCAAGATCACGCGTTAAGGGACTTAATAAAATATCTGATCCAGGAGGCTAGCTCTACAACCGGATGCCCGACGCGGAGCAAGATCACGCGTTAAGGGACTTAATAAAATATCTGATCCGGGAGGCTAGCTCTACGACCGGATGCCCGACGCGGAGCAAGATCACGCGTTAAGGGACTTAATAAAATATCTGATCCGGGAGGCTAGCTCTACGACCGGATGCCCGACGCGGAGCAAGCTCCAGCGTCCTGGGACTTAAAGAAAATATCTGATCCGGGAGGCTAGCTCTACGACCGGATGCCCGACGCGGAGAAAGATCACGCGTTAAGGGACTTAATAAAATATCTGATCCGGGAGGCTGGCTCTTCGACCGGATGCCCGACGCGGAGCAAGCTCCAGCGTCCTGGGACATAAAGAAAATATCTGATCCGGGAGGCTAGCTCTACGACCGGATGCCCGACGCGGAGCAAGATCACGCGTTAAGGGACTTAATAAAATATCTGATCCGGGAGGCTAGCTCTACGACCTGATGCTCGACGCGGAGCAAGATCACGCGTTAAGGGACTTAATAAAAAATATCTTATCCGGGAGGCTAGCTCTACGACCGGATGCCCGTTGCGGAGCAAGATCACGCGTTAAGGGACTTAATAAAATATCTGATCCAGGAGGCTAGCTCTACGACCGGATGCCCGACGCGGAGCAAGATCACGCGTTTAGGGACTTAATAAAATATCTGATCCGGGAAGCTAGCTCTACGACCGGATGCCCGACGCGGAGCAAGCTCCAGCGTCCTGGGACTTAAAGAAAATATCTGATCCTGGAGGCTAGCTCTACGACCGGATGCCCGACGCGGAGCAAGATCACGCGTTAAGGGACTTAATAAAATATCTGATCCGGGAGGCTAGCTCTACGAACGGATGCCCGACGCAGAGCAAGTTCACGCGTTAAGGGACTTAATAAAATATCTGATCCGGGAGGCTAGCTCTACGACCGGATGCCCGACGCGGAGCAAGCTCCAGCGTTCTGGGACATAAAGAAAATATCTGATCCGGGAGGCTAGCTCTACGACCGGATGCCCGACGCGGAGCAAGATCACGCGTTAAGGGACTTAATAAAATATCTGATCCGGGAGGCTAGCTCTACGACCTGATGCTCGACGCGGAGCAAGATCACGCGTTAAGGGACTTAATAAAAAATATCTTATCCGGGAGGCTAGCTCTACGACCGGATGCCCGTTGCGGAGCAAGATCACGCGTTAAGGGACTTAATAAAATATCTGATCCAGGAGGCTAGCTCTACGACCGGATGCCCGACGCGGAGCAAGATCACGCGTTTAGGGACTTAATAAAATATCTGATCCGGGAAGCTAGCTCTACGACCGGATGCCCGACGCGGAGCAAGCTCCAGCGTCCTGGGACTTAAAGAAAATATCTGATCCTGGAGGCTAGCTCTACGACCGGATGCCCGACGCGGAGCAAGATCACGCGTTAAGGGACTTAATAAAATATCTGATCCGGGAGGCTAGCTCTACGAACGGATGCCCGACGCAGAGCAAGTTCACGCGTTAAGGGACTTAATAAAATATCTGATCCGGGAGGCTAGCTCTACGACCGGATGCCCGACGCGGAGCAAGCTCCAGCGTTCTGGGACTTACAGAAAATATTTGATCCGAGAGGCTAGCTCTACGACCGGATGCCCGACGCGGAGCAAGATCACGTGTTAAGGGACTTAATAAAATATCTGATCCGGGAGGCTAGCTCTACGACCGGATGCCCGACGCGGAGCAAGATCACGCGTTAAGGGACTTAATAAAAAATATCTTATCCGGGAGGCTAGCTCTACGGCCGGATGCCCGACGCGGAGCAAGATCACGCGTTAAGGGACTTAATAAAATATATGATCCGGGAGGCTAGCTCTACGACCGGATGCCCGACGCGGAGCAAGCTCCAGCGTCCTGGGACTTAAAGAAAATATCTGATCCGGGAGGCTAGCTCTACGATCGGATGCCCGACGCGGAGCAAGATCACGCGTTATGGGACTTAATAAAAAATATCTTATCCGGGAGGCTAGCTCTACGACCGGATGCCCGACGCGGAGCAAGATCACGCGTTAAGGGACTTAATAAAATATCTGATCCGGGAGGCTGGCTCTACGACCGGATGCCCGACGCGGAGCAAGCTCCACCGTCCTGGGACATAAAGAAAATATCTGATCCGGGAGGCTAGCTCTACGACCGGATGCCCGACGCGGAGCAAGATCACGCGTTAAGGGACTTAATAAAATATCTGATCCGGGAGGCTAGCTCTACGACCGGATGCCCGACGCGGAGCAAGATCACGCTTTAAGGGACTTAATAAAATATCTGATCCGGGAGGCTAGCTCTACAACCGGATGCCCGACGCGGAGCAAGATCACGCGTTAAGGGACTTAATAAAATATCTGATCCGGGAGGCTAGCTCTACAACCGGATGCCAGACGCGGAGCAAGATCACGCGTTAAGGGACTTAATAAAATATCTGATCCGGGAGGCTAGCTCTACGATCGGATGCCCGACGCGGAGCAAGATCACGCGTTAAGGGACTTAATAAAATATCTGATCCGGGAGGCTAGCTCTACGACCGGATGCCCGACGCGGAGCAAGCTCCAGCGTTCTGGGACTTACAGAAAATATTTGATCCGAGAGGCTAGCTCTACGACCGGATGCCCGAGGCGGAGCAAGATCACGTGTTAAGGGACTTAATAAAATATCTGATCCGGGAGGCTAGCTCTACGACCGGATGCCCGACGCGGAGCAAGCTCCAGCGTCCTGGGACTTAGTAAAAAATATCTTATCCGGGAGGCTAGCTCTACGACCGGATACCCGACGCGGAGCAAGCTCCAGCGTCCTGGGACTTAAAGAAAATATCTGATCCGGGAGGCTAGCTCTACGACCGGATGCCCGACGCGGAGCAAGATCACGCGTTAAGGGACTTAATAAAATATCTGATCCGGGAGGCTAGCTCTACGACCGGATGCCCGACGCGGAGCAAGCTCCAGCGTCCTGGGACTTAAAGAAAATATCTGATCCAGGAGGCTAGCTCTACGACCGGATGACCGACGCGGAGCAAGATCACGCGTTAAGGGACTTAATAAAAAATATCTTATCCGGGAGGCTAGCTCTACGACCGGATGCCCGACGCGGAGCAAGATCACGCGTTAAGGGACTTAATAAAATATCTGATCCGGGAGGCTAGCTCTACGACCGGATGCCCGACGCGGAGCAAGATCACGCGTTAAGGGACTTAATAAAATATCTGATCCGGGAGGCTAGCTCTACAACCGGATGCCCGACGCGGAGCAAGATCACGCGTTAAGGGACTTAATAAAATATCTGATCCGGGAGGCTAGCTCTACGACCGGATGCCCGACGCGGAGCAAGCTCCAGCGTCCTGGGACTTAGTAAAAAATATCTTATCCGGGAGGCTAGCTCTACGACCGGATGCCCGACGCGGAGCAAGATCACGCGTTAAGGGACTTAATAAAATATCTGATACGGGAGGCTAGCTCTACGACCGGATGCCCGACGCGGAGTAAGCTCCAGCGTCCTGGGACTTAAAGAAAATATCTGATCCGGGAGGCTAGCTCTACGACCGGATGCCCGACACGGAGCAAGATCACGCGTTAAGGGACTTAATAAAATATCTGATCCGGGAGGCTAGCTCTACGACCGGATGCCCGACGCGGAGCAAGATCACGCGTTAAGGGACTTAATAAAATATCTGATCCGGGAGGCTAGCTCTACAACCGGATGCCCGACGCGGAGCAAGATCACGCGTTAAGGGACTTAATAAAATATCTGATCCGGGAGGCTAGATCTACGACCGGATACCCGACGCGGAGCAAGCTCCAGCGTCCTGGGACTTAAAGAAAATATCTGATCCAGGAGGCTAGCTCTACGACCGGATGCCCGACGCAGAGCAAGATCACGCGTTATGGGACTTAATAAAAAATATCTTATCCGGGAGGCTAGCTCTACGACCGGATGCCCGACGCGGAGCAAGATCACGCGTTAAGGGACTTAATAAAATATCTGATCCGGGAGGCTGGCTCTACGACCGGATGCCCGACGCGGAGCAAGCTCCAGCGTCCTGGGACATAAAGAAAATATCTGATCCGGGAGGCTAGCTCTACGACCGGATGCCCGACGCGGAGCAAGATCACGCGTTAAGGGACTTAATAAAATATCTGATCCGGGAGGCTAGCTCTACGACCGGATGCCCGACGCTGAGCAAGATCACGCGTTAAGGGACTTAATAAAATATCTGATCCGGGAGGCTAGCTCTACAACTGGATGCCCGACGCGGAGCAAGATCACGCGTTAAGGGACTTAATAAAATATCTGATCCAGGAGGCTAGCTCTACAACCGGATGCCCGACGCGGAGCAAGATCACGCGTTAAGGGACTTAATAAAATATCTGATCCGGGAGGCTAGCTCTACGACCGGATGCCCGACGCGGAGCAAGATCACGCGTTAAGGGACTTAATAAAATATCTGATCCGGGAGGCTAGCTCTACGACCGGATGCCCGACGCGGAGCAAGCTCCAGCGTCCTGGGACTTAAAGAAAATATCTGATCCGGGAGGCTAGCTCTACGACCGGATGCCCGACGCGGAGCAAGTTCACGCGTTAAGGGACTTAATAAAATATCTGATCCGGGAGGCTAGCTCTACGACCGGATGCCCGACGCGGGGAAAGATCACGCGTTAAGGGACTTAATAAAATATCTGATCCGGGAGGCTAGCTCTACGACCGGATGCCCGACGCGGAGCAAGATCACGCGTTAAGGGACTTAATAAAATATCTGATCCGGGAGGCTAGCTCTACGACCGGATGCCCGACGCGGAGCAAGCTCCAGCGTCCTGGGACTTAAAGAAAATATCTGATCCAGGAGGCTAGCTCTACGACCGGATGCCCGACGCGGAGCAAGATCACGCGTTAAGGGACTTAATAAAATATCTGATCCGGGAGGCTAGCTCTACGACCGGATGCCCGACGCGGAGCAAGCTCCAGCGTCCTGGGACTTAAAGAAAATATCTAATCCGGGAGGCTAGCTCTACGACCGGATGCCCGACGCGGAGCAAGATCACGCGTTAAGGGACTTAATAAAATATCTGATCCGGGAGGCTGGCTCTTCGACCGGATGCCCGACGCGGAGCAAGCTCCAGCGTCCTGGGACTTAAATAAAATATCTGATCCGGGAGGCTAGCTCTCTGACCGGATGCCCAACGCGGAGCAAGATCACGCGTTAAGGGACTTAATAAAATATCTGATCTGGGAGGCTAGCTCTACGACCGGATGCCCGACGCGGAGCAAGATCACGCGTTAAGGGACTTAATAAAATATCTGATCTGGGAGGCTAGCTCTACAACCGGATGTCCGACGCGGAGCAAGATCACGCGTTAAGGGACTTAATAAAATATCTGATCCGGGAGGCTAGCTCTACGACCTGATGCTCGACGCGGAGCAAGATCACGCGTTAAGGGACTTAATAAAATATCTGATCCGGGAGGCTAGCTCTACGACCGGATGCCCGATGCGGAGCAAGATCACGCGTTAAGGGACTTATTAAAATATCTGATCCGGGAGGCTAGCTCTACGACTGGATGCCCGACGCGGAGCAAGCTCCAGCGTCCTGGGACTTAAAGAAAATATCTGATCCGGGAGGCTAGCTCTACGACCGGATGCCCGACGCGGAGCAAGATCACGCGTTAAGGGACTTAATAAAATATCTGATCCGGGAGGCTAGCTCTACGACCGGATGCCCGACGCGGAGCAAGATCACGCGTTAAGGGACTTAATAAAATATCTGATCCGGGAGGCTAGCTCTACGACCGGATGCCCGATGCGGAGCAAGATCACGCGTTAAGGGACGTAATAAAATATCTGATCCGGGAGGCTAGCTCTACGACTGGATGCCCGACGCGGAGCAAGCTCCAGCGTCCTGGGACTTAAAGAAAATATCTGATCCGGGAGGCTAGCTCTACGACCGGATGCCCGACGCGGAGCAAGATCACGCGTTAAGGGACTTAATAAAATATCTGATCCGGGAGGCTAGCTCTACGACCGGATGCCCGACGCGGAGCAAGATCACGCGTTAAGGGACTTAATAAAATATCTGATCCGGGAGGCTAGCTCTACGACCGGATGCCCGACGCGGAGCAAGCTCCAGCGTCCTGGGACTTAAAGAAAATATCTGATCCGGGAGGCTAGCTCTACGACCGGATGCCCGACGCGGAGCAAGATCACGCGTTAAGGGACTTAATAAAATATCTGATCCGGGAGGCTAGCTCTACGACCGGATGCCCGACGCGGAGCAAGCTCCAGCGTCCTTGGACTTAAAGAAAATATCTGATCCAGGAGGCTAGCTCTACGACCGGATGACCGACGCGGAGCAAGATCACGCGTTAAGGAACTTAATAAAAAATATCTTATCCGGGAGGCTAGCTCTACGACCGGATGCCCGACGCGGAGCAAGATCACGCGTTAAGGGACTTAATAAAATATCTGATCCGGGAGGCTAGCTCTACGACCGGATGCCCGACGCGGAGCAAGATCACGCGTTAAGGGACTTAATAAAATATCTGATCCGGGAGGCTAGCTCTACAACCGGATGCCCGACGCGGAGCAAGCTCCAGCGTCCTGGGACTTAAAGAAAATATCTGATCCGGGAGGCTAGCTCTACGACCGGATGCCCGACGCGGAGCAAGTTCACGCGTTAAGGGACTTAATAAAATATCTGATCCGGGAGGCTAGCTCTACGACCGGATGCCCGACGCGGGGAAAGATCACGCGTTAAGGGACTTAATAAAATATCTGATCCGGGAGGCTAGCTCTACGACCAGATGCCCGACGCGGAGCAAGATCACACGTTAAGGGACTTAATAAAATATCTGATCCGGGAGGCTAGCTCTACGACCGGATGCCCGACGCGGAGCAAGCTCCAGCGTCCTGGGACTTAAAGAAAATATCTAATCCGGGAGGCTAGCGCTACGATCGGATGCCCGACGCGGAGCAAGATCACGCGTTAAGGGACTTAATAAAATATCTGATCCGGGAGGCTGGCTCTTCGACCGGATGCCCGACGCGGAGCAAGCTCCAGCGTCCTGGGACTTAAAGAAAATATCTGATCCGGGAGGCTAGCTCTACGACCGGATGCCCAACGCGGAGCAAGATCACGCGTTAAGGGACTTAATAAAATATCTGATCCGGGAGGCTAGCTCTACGACCGGATGCCCGACGCAGAGCAAGATCACGCGTTAAGGGACTTAATAAAATATCTGATCTGGGAGGCTAGCTCTACAACCGGATGCCCGACGCGGAGCAAGATCACGCGTTAAGGGACTTAATAAAATATCTGATCCGGGAGGCTAGCTCTACGACCTGATGCTCGACGCGGAGCAAGATCACGCGTTAAGGGACTTAATAAAATATCTGATCCGGGAGGCTAGCTCTACGACCGGATGCCCGATGCGGAGAAAGATCACGCGTTAAGGGACTTAATAAAATATCTGATCCGGGAGGCTAGCTCTACGACTGGATGCCCGACGCGGAGCAAGCTCCAGCGTCCTGGGACTTAAAGAAAATATCTGATCCGGGAGGCTAGCTCTACGACCGGATGCCCGACGCGGAGCAAGATCACGCGTTAAGGGACTTAATAAAATATCTGATCCGGGAGGCTAGCTCTACGACCGGATGCCCGACGCGGAGCAAGATCACGCGTTAAGGGACATAATAAAATATCTCATCCGGGAGGCTAGCTCTACGACCGGATGCCCGATGCGGAGCAAGATCACGCGTTAAGGGACGTAATAAAATATCTGATCCGGGAGGCTAGCTCTACGACTGGATGCCCGACGCGGAGCAAGCTCCAGCGTCCTGGGACTTAAAGAAAATATCTGATCCGGGAGGCTAGCTCTACGACCGGATGCCCGACGCGGAGCAAGATCACGCGTTAAGGGACTTAATAAAATATCTGATCCGGGAGGCTAGCTCTACGACCGGATGCCCGACGTGGAGCAAGATCACGCGTTAAGGGACTTAATAAAATATCTGATCCGGGAGGCTAGCTCTACGACCGGATGCCCGACGCGGAGCAAGCTCCAGCGTCCTGGGACTTAAAGAAAATATCTGATCCGGGAGGCTAGCTCTACAACCGGATGCCCGACGCGGAGCAAGATCACGCGTTAAGGGACTTAATAAAATATCTGATCCGGGAGGCTAGCTCTACGACCGGATGCCCGACGCGGAGCAAGCTCCAGCGTCCTGGGACTTAAAGAAAATATCTGATCCAGGAGGCTAGCTCTACGACCGGATGCCCGACGCGGAGCAAGATCACGCGTTAAGGGACTTAATAAAAAATATCTTATCCGGGAGGCTAGCTCTACGACCGGATGCCCGACGCGGAGCAAGATCACGCGTTAAGGGACTTAATAAAATATCTGATCCGGGAGGCTAGCTCTACGACCGGATGCCCGACGCGGAGCAAGATCACGCGTTAAGGGACTTAATAAAATATCTGATCCGGGAGGCTAGCTCTACAACCGGATGCCCGACGCGGAGCAAGATCACGCGTTAAGGGACTTAATAAAATATCTGATCCAGGAGGCTAGCTCTACAACCGGATGCCCGACGCGGAGCAAGATCACGCGTTAAGGGACTTAATAAAATATCTGATCCGGGAGGCTAGCTCTACGACCGGATGCCCGACGCGGAGCAAGATCACGCGTTAAGGGACTTAATAAAATATCTGATCCGGGAGGCTAGCTCTACGACCGGCTGCCCGACGCGGAGCAAGCTCCAGCGTCCTGGGACTTAAAGAAAATATCTGATCCGGGAGGCTAGCTCTACGACCGGATGCCCGACGCGGAGCAAGTTCACGCGTTAAGGGACTTAATAAAATATCTGATCCGGGAGGCTAGCTCTACGACCGGATGCCCGACGCGGGGAAAGATCACGCGTTAAGGGACTTAATAAAATATCTGATCCGGGAGGCTAGCTCTACGACCGGATGCCCGACGCGGAGCAAGATCACGCGTTAAGGGACTTAATAAAATATCTGATCCGGGAGGCTAGCTCTACGACCGGATGCCCGACGCGGAGCAAGCTCCAGCGTCCTGGGACTTAAAGAAAATATCTGATCCAGGAGGCTAGCTCTACGACCGGATGTCCGACGCGGAACAAGATCACGCGTTAAGGGACTTAATAAAAAATATCTTATCCGGGAGGCTAGCTCTACGACCGGATGCCCCACGCGGAGCAAGATCACGCGTTAAGGGACTTAATAAAATATCTGATCCGGGAGGCTAGCTCTCCGACCGGATGCCCGACGCGGAGCAAGCTCCAGCGTCCTGGGACTTAAAGAAAATATCTAATCCGGGAGGCTAGCTCTACGACCGGATGCCCGACGCGGAGCAAGATCACGCGTTAAGGGACTTAATAAAATATCTGATCCGGGAGGCTGGCTCTTCGACCGGATGCCCGACGCGGAGCAAGCTCCAGCGTCCTGAGACTTAAAGAAAATATCTGATCCGGGAGGCTAGCTCTACGACCGGATGCCCAACGCGGAGCAAGATCACGCGTTAAGGGACTTAATAAAATATCTGATCTGGGAGGCTAGCTCTACAACCGGATGCCCGACGCGGAGCAAGATCACGCGTTAAGGGACTTAATAAAATATCTGATCCGGGAGGCTAGCTCTACGACCTGATGCTCGACGCGGAGCAAGATCACGCGTTAAGGGACTTAATAAAATATCTGATCCGGGAGGCTAGCTCTACGACCGGATGCCCGATGCGGAGCAACATCACGCGTTAAGGGACAATAAAATATCTGATCCGGGAGGCTAGCTCTACGACTGGATGCCCGACGCGGAGCAAGCTCCAGCGTCCTGGGACTTAAAGAAAATATCTGATCCGGGAGGCTAGCTCTACGACCGGATGCCCGACGCGGAGCAAGATCACGCGTTAAGGGACTTAATAAAATATCTGATCCGGGAGGCTAGCTCTACGACCGGATGCCCGACGCGGAGCAAGATCACGCGTTAAGGGACTTAATAAAATATCTGATCCGGGAGGCTAGCTCTACGACCGGATGCCCGATGCGGAGCAAGATCACGCGTTAAGGGACGTAATAAAATATCTGATCCGGGAGGCTAGCTCTACGACTGGATGCCCGACGCGGAGCAAGCTCCAGCGTCCTGGGACTTAAAGAAAATATCTGATCCGGGAGGCTAGCTCTACGACCGGATGCCCGACGCGGAACAAGATCACGCGTTAAGGGACTTAATAAAAAATATCTTATCCGGGAGGCTAGCTCTACGACCGGATGCCCGACGCGGAGCAAGATCACGCGTTAAGGGACTTAATAAAATATCTGATCCGGGAGGCTAGCTCTACGACCGGATGCCCGACGCGGAGCAAGCTCCAGCGTCCTGGGACTTAAAGAAAATATCTGATCCGGGAGGCTAGCTCTACGACCGGATGCCCGACGCGGAGCAAGATCACGCGTTAAGGGACTTAATAAAATATCTGATCCGGGAGGCTAGCTCTACGACCGGATGCCCGACGCGGAGCAAGCTCCAGCGTCCTGGGACTGAAAGAAAATATCTGATCCAGGAGGCTAGCTCTACGACCGGATGCCCGACGCGGAGCAAGATCACGCGTTAAGGGACTTAATAAAAAATATCTTATCCGGGAGGCTAGCTCTACGACCGGATGCCCGACGCGGAGCAAGATCACGCGTTAAGGGACTTAATAAAATATCTGATCCGGGAGGCTAGCTCTACGACCGAATGCCCGACGCGGAGCAAGATCACGCGTTAAGGGACTTAATAAAATATCTGATCCGGGAGGCTAGCTCTACAACCGGATGCCCGACGCGGAGCAAGATCACGCGTTAAGGGACTTAATAAAATATCTGATCCAGGAGGCTAGGTCTACAACCGGATGCCCGACGCGGAGCAAGATCACGCGTTAAGGGACTTAATAAAATATCTGATCCGGGAGGCTAGCTCTACAACCGGATGCCCGACGCGGAGCAAGATCACGCGTTAAGGGACTTAATAAAATATCTGATCCGGGAGGCTAGCTCTACGACCGGATGCCCGACGCGGAGCAAGCTCCAGCGTCCTGGGACTTAAAGAAAATATCTGATCCGGGAGGCTAGCTCTACGACCGGATGCCCGACGCGGAGCAAGTTCACGCGTTCAGGGACTTAATAAAATATCTGATCCGGGAGGCTAGCTCTACGACCGGATGCCCGACGCGGGGAAAGATCACGCGTTAAGGGACTTAATAAAATATCTGATCCGGGAGGCTAGCTCTACGACCGGATGCCCGACGCGGAGCAAGATCACGCGTTAAGGGACTTAATAAAATATCTGATCCGGGAGGCTAGCTCTACGACCGGATGCCCGACGCGGAGCAAGCTCCAGCGTCCTGGGACTTAAAGAAAATATCTGATCCAGGAGGCTAGCTCTACGACCGGATGTCCGACGCGGAACAAGATCACGCGTTAAGGGACTTAATAAAAAATATCTTATCCGGGAGGCTAGCTCTACGACCGGATGCCCGACGCGGAGCAAGATCACGCGTTAAGGGACTTAATAAAATATCTGATCCGGGAGGCTAGCTCTACGACCGGATGCCCGATGCGGAGCAAGATCACGCGTTAAGGGACGTAATAAAATATCTGATCCGGGAGGCAAGCTCTACGACTGGATGCCCGACGCGGAGCAAGCTCCAGCGTCCTGGGACTTAAAGAAAATATCTGATCCGGGAGGCTAGCTCTACGACCGGATGCCCGACGCGGAGCAAGATCACGCGTTAGGGGACTTAATAAAATATCTGATCCGGGAGGCTAGCTCTACGACCGGATGCCCGACGCGGAGCAAGCTCCAGCGTCCTGGGACTTAAAGAAAATATCTGATCCGGGAGGCTAGCTCTACGACCGGATGCCCGACGCGGAGCAAGTTCACGCGTTAAGGGACTTAATAAAATATCTGATCCGGGAGGCTAGCTCTACGACCGGATGCCCGACGCGGGGAAAGATCACGCGTTAAGGGACTTAATAAAATATCTGATCCGGGAGGCTAGCTCTACGACCGGATGCCCGACGCGGAGCAAGATCACGCGTTAAGGGACTTAATAAAATATCTGATCCGGGAGGCTAGCTCTACGACCGGATGCCCGACGCGGAGCAAGCTCCAGCGTCCTGGGACTTAAAGAAAATATCTGATCCAGGAGGCTAGCTCTACGACCGGATGTCCGACGCGGAACAAGATCACGCGTTAAGGGACTTAATAAAAAATATCTTATCCGGGAGGCTAGCTCTACGACCGGATGCCCGACGCGGAGCAAGATCACGCGTTAAGGGACTTAATAAAATATCTGATCCGGGAGGTTAGCTCTACGACCGGATGCCCGACGCGGAGCAAGCTCCAGCGTCCTGGGACTTAAAGAAAATATCTAATCCGGGAGGCTAGCTCTACGACCGGATGCCCGACGCGGAGCAAGATCACGCGTTAAGGGACTTAATAAAATATCTGATCCGGGAGGCTAGCTCTTCGACCGGATGCCCGACGCGGAGCAAGCTCCAGCGTCCTGGGACTTAAAGAAAATATCTGATCCGGGAGGCTAGCTCTACGACCGGATGCCCAACGCGGAGCAAGATCACGCGTTAAGGGACTTAATAAAATATCTGATCCGGGAGGCTAGCTCTACGACCGGATGCCCGACGCGGAGCAAGATCACGCGTTAAGGGACTTAATAAAATATCTGATCTGGGAGGCTAGCTCTACAACCGGATGCCCGACGCGGAGCAAGATCACGCGTTAAGGGACTTAATAAAATATCTGATCCGGGAGGCTAGCTCTACGACCTGATGCTCAACGCGGAGCAAGATCACGCGTTAAGGGACTTAATAAAATATCTGATCCGGGAGGCTAGCTCTACGACCGGATGCCCGATGCGGAGCAAGATCACGCGTTAAGGGACCTAATAAAATATCTGATCCGGGAGGCTAGCTCTACGACTGGATGCCCGACGCGGAGCAAGCTCCAGCGTCCTGGGACTTAAAGAAAATATCTGATCCGGGAGGCTAGCTCTACGACCGGATGCCCGACGCGGAGCAAGATCACGCGTTAAAGGACTTAATAAAATATCTGATCCGGGAGGCTAGCTCTACGACCGGATGCCCGACGCGGAGCAAGATCACGCGTTAAGGGACTTAATAAAATATCTGATCCGGGAGGCTAACTCTACGACCGGATGCCCGATGCGGAGCAAGATCACGCGTTAAGGGACGTAATAAAATATCTGATCCGGGAGGCAAGCTCTACGACTGGATGCCCGACGCGGAGCAAGCTCCAGCGTCCTGGGACTTAAAGAAAATATCTGATCCGGGAGGCTAGCTCTACGACCGGATGCCCGACGCGGAGCAAGATCACGCGTTAAGGGACTTAATAAAATATCTGATCCGGGAGGCTAGCTCTACGACCGGATGCCCGACGCGGAGCAAGATCACGCGTTAAGGGACTTAATAAAATATCTGATCCGGGAGGCTAGCTCTACGACCTGATGCTCGACGCGGAGCAAGGTCACGCGTTAAGGGACTTAATAAAATATCTGATCCGGGAGGCTAGCTCTACGACCGGATGCCCGATGCGGAGCAAGATCACGCGTTAAGGGACTTAATAAAATATCTGATCCGGGAGGCTAGCTCTACGACTGGATGCCCGACGCGGAGCAAGCTCCAGCGTCCTGGGACTTAAAGAAAATATCTGATCCGGGAGGCTAGCTCTACGACCGGATGCCCGACGCGGAGCAAGATCACGCGTTAAAGGACTTAATGAAATATCTGATCCGGGAGGCTAGCTCTACGACCGGATGCCCGACGCGGAGCAAGATCACGCGTTAAGGGACTTAATAAAATATCTGATCCGGGAGGCTAGCTCTACGACCGGATGCCCGATGCGGAGCAAGATCACGCGTTAAGGGACGTAATAAAATATCTGATCCGGGAGGCAAGCTCTACGACTGGATGCCCGAAGCGGAGCAAGCTCCAGCGTCCTGGGACTTAAAGAAAATATCTGATCCGGGAGGCTAGCTCTACGACCGGATGTCCGACGCGGAACAAGATCACGCGTTAAGGGACTTAATAAAAAATATCTTATCCGGGAGGCTAGCTCTACGACCGGATGCCCGACGTGGAGCAAGATCACGCGTTAAGGGACTTAATAAAATATCTGATCCGGGAGGCTAGCTCTACGACCGGATGCCCGACGCGGAGCAAGCTCCAGCGTCCTGGGACTTAAAGAAAATATCTAATCCGGGAGGCTAGCTCTACGACCGGATGCCCGACGCGGAGCAAGATCACGCGTTAAGGGACTTAATAAAATATCTGATCCGGGAGGCTAGCTCTTCGACCGGATGCCCGACGCGGAGCAAGCTCCAGCGTCCTGGGACTTAAAGAAAATATCTGATCCGGGAGGCTAGCTCTACGACCGGATGCCCAACGCGGAGCAAGATCACGCGTTAAGGGACTTAATAAAATATCTGATCCGGGAGGCTAGCTCTACGACCGGATGCCCGACGCGGAGCAAGATCACGCGTTAATGGACTTAATAAAATATCTGATCTGGGAGGCTAGCTCTACAACCGGATGCCCGACGCGGAGCAAGATCACGCGTTAAGGGACTTAATAAAATATCTGATCCGGGAGGCTAGCTCTACGACCTGATGCTCGACGCGGAGCAAGATCACGCGTTAAGGGACTTAATAAAATATCTGATCCGGGAGGCTAGCTCTACGACCGGATGCCCGATGCGGAGCAAGATCACGCGTTAAGGGACTTAATAAAATATCTGATCCGGGAGGCTAGCTCTACGACTGGATGCCCGACGCGGAGCAAGCTCCAGCGTCCTGGGACTTAAAGAAAATATCTGATCCGGGAGGCTAGCTCTATGACCGGATGCCCGACGCGGAGCAAGATCACGCGTTAAAGGACTTAATAAAATATCTGATCCGGGAGGCTAGCTCTACGACCGGATGCCCGACGCGGAGCAAGATCACGCGTTAAGGGACTTAATAAAATATCTGATCCGGGAGGCTAGCTCTACGACCGGATGCCCGATGCGGAGCAAGATCACGCGTTAAGGGACGTAATAAAATATCTGATCCGGGAGGCTAGCTCTACGACTGGATGCCCGACGCGGAGCAAGCTCTAGCGTCCTGGGACTTAAAGAAAATATCTGATCCGGGAGGCTAGCTCTACGACCGGATGCCCGACGCGGAGCAAGATCACGCGTTAAGGGACTTAATAAAATATCTGATCCGGGAGGCTAGCTCTACGACCGGATGCCCGACGCGGAGCAAGCTCCAGCGTCCTGGGACTTAAAGAAAATATCTGATCCGGGAGGCTAGCTCTACGACAGGATGCCCGACGCGGAGCAAGTTCACGCGTTAAGGGACTTAATAAAATATCTGATCCGGGAGGCTAGCTCTACGACCGGATGCCCGACGCGGGGAAAGATCACGCGTTAAGGGACATAATAAAATATCTGATCCGGGAGGCTAGCTCTACGACCGGATGCCCGACGCGGAGCAAGATCACGCGTTAAGGGACTTAATAAAATATCTGATCCGGGAGGCTAGCTCTACGACCGGATGCCCGACGCGGAGCAAGCTCCAGCGTCCTGGGACTTAAAGAAAATATCTGATCCAGGAGGCTAGCTCTACGACCGGATGTCCGACGCGGAACAAGATCACGCGTTAAGGGACTTAATAAAAAATATCTTATCCGGGAGGCTAGCTCTACGACCGGATGCCCGACGCGGAGCAAGATCACGCGTTAAGGGACTTCATAAAATATCTGATCCGGGAGGCTAGCTCTACGACCGGATGCCCGACGCGGAGCAAGCTCCAGCGTCCTGGGACTTAAAGAAAATATCTAATCCGGGAGGCTAGCTCTACGACCGGATGCCCGACGCGGAGCAAGATCACGCGTTAAGGGACTTAATAAAATATCTGATCCGGGAGGCTGGCTCTTCGACCGGATGCCCGACGCGGAGCAAGCTCCAGCGTCCTGGGACTTAAAGAAAATATCTGATCCGGGAGGCTAGCTCTACGACCGGATGCCCAACGCGGAGCAAGATCACGCGTTAAGGGACTTAATAAAATATCTGATCCGGGAGGCTAGCTCTACGACCGGATGCCCGACGCGGAGCAAGATCACGCGTTAAGGGACTTAATAAAATATCTAATCTGGGAGGCTAGCTCTACAACCGGATGCCCGACGCGGAGCAAGATCAGGCGTTAAGGGACTTAATAAAATATCTGATCCGGGAGGCTAGCTCTACGACCTGATGCTCGACGCGGAGCAAGATCACGCGTTAAGGGACTTAATAAAATATCTGATCCGGGAGGCTAGCTCTACGACCGGATGCCCGATGCGGAACAAGATCACGCGTTAAGGGACTTAATAAAATATCTGATCCGGGAGGCTAGCTCTACGACTGGATGCCCGACGCGGAGCAAGCTCCAGCGTCCTGGGACTTAAAGAAAATATCTGATCCGGGAGGCTAGCTCTACGACCGGATGCCCGACGCGGAGCAAGATCACGCGTTAAGGGACTTAATAAAATATCTGATCCGGGAGGCTAGCTCTACGACCGGATGCCCGACGCGGAGCAAGATCACGCGTTAAGGGACTTAATAAAATATCTGATCCGGGAGGCTAGCTCTACGACCGGATGCCCGATGCGGAGCAACATCACGCGTTAAGGGACGTAATAAAATATCTGATCCGGGAGGCTAGCTCTACGACTGGATGCCCGACGCGGAGCAAGCTCCAGCGTCCTGGGACTTAAAGAAAATATCTGATCCGGGAGGCTAGCTCTACGACCGGATGCCCGACGCGGAGCAAGATCACGCGTTAAGGGACTTAATAAAATATCTGATCCGGGAGGCTAGCTCTACGACCGGATGCCCGACGCGGAGCAAGATCACGCGTTAAGGGACTTAATAAAATATCTGATCCGGGAGGCTAGCTCTACGACCGGATGCCCGACGCGGAGCAAGCTCCAGCGTCCTGGGACTTAAAGAAAATATCTGATCCGGGAGGCTAGCTCTACGACCGGATGCCCGACACGGAGCAAGATCACGCGTTAAGGGACTTAATAAAATATCTGATCCGGGAGGCTAGCTCTACGACCGGATGCCCGACGCGGAGCAAGATCACGCGTTAAGGGACTTAATAAAATATCTGATCCAGGAGGCTAGCTCTACAACCGGATGCCCGACGCGGAGCAAGATCACGCGTTAAGGGACTTAATAAAATATCTGATCCGGGAGGCTAGCTCTACGACCGGATGCCCGACGCGGAGCAAGATCACGCGTTAAGGGACTTAATAAAATATCTGATCCGGGAGGCTAGCTCTACGACCGGATGCCCGACGCGGAGCAAGCTCCAGCGTCCTGGGACTTAAAGAAAATATCTGATCCGGGAAGCTAGCTCTACGACCGGATGCCCGATGCGGAGCAAGTTCACGCGTTAAGGGACTTAATAAAATATCTGATCCGGGAGGCTAGCTCTACGACCGGATGCCCGACGCGGGGAAAGATCACGCGTTAAGGGACTTAATAAAATATCTGATCCGGGAGGCTAGCTCTACGACCGGATGCCCGACGCGGAGCAAGATCACGCGTTAAGGGACTTAATAAAATATCTGATCCGGGAGGCTAGCTCTACGACCGGATGCCCGACGCGGAGCAAGCTCCAGCGTCCTGGGACTTAAAGAAAATATCTGATCCAGGAGGCTAGCTCTACGACCGGATGTCCGACGCGGAACAAGATCACGCGTTAAGGGACTTAATAAAAAATATCTTATCCGGGAGGCTAGCTCTACGACCGGATGCCCCACGCGGAGCAAGATCACGCGTTAAGGGACTTAATAAAATATCTGATCCGGGAGGCTAGCTCTACGACCGGATGCCCGACGCGGAGCAAGCTCCAGCGTCCTGGGACTTAAAGAAAATATCTAATCCGGGAGGCTAGCTCTACGACCGGATGCCCGACGCGGAGCAAGATCACGCGTTAAGGGACTTAATAAAATATCTGATCCGGGAGGCTGGCTCTTCGACCGGATGCCCGACGCGGAGCAAGCTCCAGCGTCCTGGGACTTAAAGAAAATATCTGATCCGGGAGGCTAGCTCTACGACCGGATGCCCAACGCGGAGCAAGATCACGCGTTAAGGGACTTAATAAAATATCTGATCTGGGAGGCTAGCTCTACAACCGGATGCCCGACACGGAGCAAGATCACGCGTTAAGGGACTTAATAAAATATCTGATCTGGGAGGCTAGCTCTACGACCGGATGCTCGACGCGGAGCAAGATCACGCGTTAAGGGACTTAATAAAATATCTGATCCGGGAGGCTAGCTCTACGACCGGATGCCCGATGCGGAGCAAGATCACGCGTTAAGGGACTTAATAAAATATCTGATCCGGGAGGCTAGCTCTACTACTGGATGCCCGACGCGGAGCAAGCTCCAGCGTCCTGGGACTTAAAGAAAATATCTGATCCGGGAGGCTAGCTCTACGACCGGATGCCCGACGCGGAGCAAGATCACGCGTTAAGGGACTTAATAAAATATCTGATCCGGGAGGCTAGCTCTACGACCGGATGCCCGACGCGGAGCAAGATCACGCGTTAAGGGACTTAATAAAATATCTGATCCGGGAGGCTAGCTCTACGACCGGATGCCCGATGCGGAGCAAGATCACGCGTTAAGGGACGTAATAAAATATCTGATCCGGGAGGCTAGCTCTACGACTGGATGCCCGACGCGGAGCAAGCTCCAGCGTCCTGGGACTTAAAGAAAATATCTGATCCGGGAGGCTAGCTCTACGACCGGATGCCCGACGCGGAACAAGATCACGCGTTAAGGGACTTAATAAAAAATATCTTATCCGGGAGGCTAGCTCTACGACCGGATGCCCGACGCGGAGCAAGATCACGCGTTAAGGGACTTAATAAAATATCTGATCCGGGAGGCTAGCTCTACGACCGGATGCCCGACGCGGAGCAAGCTCCAGCGTCCTGGGACTTAAAGAAAATATCTGATCCGGGAGGCTAGCTCTACGACCGGATGCCCGACGCGGAGCAAGATCACGCGTTAAGGGACTTAATAAAATATCTGATCCGGGAGGCTAGCTCTACGACCGGATGCCCGACGCGGAGCAAGCTCCAGCGTCCTGGGACTTAAAGAAAATATCTGATCCAGGAGGCTAGCTCTACGACCGGATGCCCGACGCGGAGCAAGATCACGCGTTAAGGGACTTAATAAAAAATATCTTATCCGGGAGGCTAGCTCTACGACCGGATGCCCGACGCGGAGCAAGATCACGCGTTAAGGGACTTAATAAAATATCTGATCTGGGAGGCTAGCTCTACGACCGAATGCCCGACGCGGAGCAAGATCACGCGTTAAGGGACTTAATAAAATATCTGATCCGGGAGGCTAGCTCTACGACCGGATGCCCGACGCGGAGCAAGATCACGCGTTAAGGGACTTAATAAAATATCTGATCCAGGAGGCTAGCTCTACAACCGGATGCCCGACGCGGAGCAAGATCACGCGTTAAGGGACTTAATAAAATATCTGATCCGGGAGGCTAGCTCTACGACCGGATGCCCGACGCGGAGCAAGATCACGCGTTAAGGGACTTAATAAAATATCTGATCCGGGAGGCTAGCTCTACGACCGGATGCCCGACGCGGAGCAAGCTCCAGCGTCCTGGGACTTAAAGAAAATATCTGATCTGGGAGGCTAGCTCTACGACCGGATGCCCGACGCGGAGCAAGTTCACGCGTTAAGGGACTTAATAAAATATCTGATCCGGGAGGCTAGCTCTACGACCGGATGCCCGACGCGGGGAAAGATCACGCGTTAAGGGACTTAATAAAATATCTGATCCGGGAGGCTAGCTCTACGACCGGATGCCCGACGCGGAGCAAGATCACGCGTTAAGGGACTTAATAAAATATCTGATCCGGGAGGCTAGCTCTACGACCGGATGCCCGACGCGGAGCAAGCTCCAGCGTCCTGGGACTTAAAGAAAATATCTGATCCAGGAGGCTAGCTCTACGACCGGATGTCCGACGCGGAACAAGATCACGCGTTAAGGGACTTAATAAAAAATATCTTATCTGGGAGGCTAGCTCTACGACCGGATGCCGGACGCGGAGCAAGATCACGCGTTAAGGGACTTAATAAAATATCTGATCCGGGAGGCTAGCTCTACGACCGGATGCCCGATGCGGAGCAAGATCACGCGTTAAGGGACGTAATAAAATATCTGATCCGGGAGGCAAGCTCTACGACTGGATGCCCGACGCGGAGCAAGCTCCAGCGTCCTGGGACTTAAAGAAAATATCTGATCCGGGAGGCTAGCTCTACGACCGGATGCCCGACGCGGAGCAAGATCACGCGTTAAGGGACTTAATAAAATATCTGATCCGGGAGGCTAGCTCTACGACCGGATGCCCGACGCGGAGCAAGCTCCAGCGTCCTGGGACTTAAAGAAAATATCTGATCCGGGAGGCTAGCTCTACGACCGGATGCCCGACGCGGAGCAAGTTCACGCGTTAAGGGACTTAATAAAATATCTGATCCGGGAGGCTAGCTCTACGACCGGATGCCCGACGCGGGGAAAGATCACGCGTTAAGGGACTTAATAAAATATCTGATCCGGGAGGCTAGCTCTACGACCGGATGCCCGACGCGGAGCAAGATCACGCGTTAAGGGACTTAATAAAATATCTGATCCGGGAGGCTAGCTCTACGACCGGATGCCCGACGCGGAGCAAGCTCCAGCGTCCTGGGACTTAAAGAAAATATCTAATCCGGGAGGCTAGCTCTACGACCGGATGCCCGACGCGGAGCAAGATCACGCGTTAAGGGACTTAATAAAATATCTGATCCGGGAGGCTAGCTCTTCGACCGGATGCCCGACGCGGAGCAAGCTCCAGCGTCCTGGGACTTAAAGAAAATATCTGATCCGGGAGGCTAGCTCTACGACCGGATGCCCAACGCGGAGCAAGATCACGCGTTAAGGGACTTAATAAAATATCTGATCCGGGAGGCTAGCTCTACGACCGGATGCCCGACGCGGAGCAAGATCACGCGTTAAGGGACTTAATAAAATATCTGATCTGGGAGGCTAGCTCTACAACCGGATGCCCGACGCGGAGCAAGATCACGCGTTAAGGGACTTAATAAAATATCTGATCCGGGAGGCTAGCTCTACGACCTGATGCTCGACGCGAGCAAGATCACGCGTTAAGGGACTTAATAAAATATCTGATCCGGGAGGCTAGCTCTACGACCGGATGCCCGATGCGGAGCAAGATCACGCGTTAAGGGACTTAATAAAATATCTGATCCGGGAGGCTAGCTCTACGACTGGATGCCCGACGCGGAGCAAGCTCCAGCGTCCTGGGACTTAAAGAAAATATCTGATCCGGGAGGCTAGCTCTACGACCGGATGCCCGACGCGGAGCAAGATCACGCGTTAAGGGACTTAATAAAATATCTGATCCGGGAGGCTAGCTCTACGACCGGATGCCCGACGCGGAGCAAGATCACGCGTTAAGGGACTTAATAAAATATCTGATCCGGGAGGCTAGCTCTACGACCGGATGCCCGATGCGGAGCAAGATCACGCGTTAAGGGACGTAATAAAATATCTGATCCGGGAGGCTAGCTCTACGACTGGATGCCCGACGCGGAGCAAGCTCTAGCGTCCTGGGACGTAAAGAAAATATCTGATCCGGGAGGCTAGCTCTACGACCGGATGCCCGACGCGGAGCAAGATCACGCGTTAAGGGACTTAATGAAATATCTGATCCGGGAGGCTAGCTCTACGACCGGATGCCCGACGCGGAGCAAGCTCCAGCGTCCTGGGACTTAAAGAAAATATCTGATCCGGGAGGCTAGCTCTACGACCGGATGCCCGACGCGGAGCAAGTTCACGCGTTAAGGGACTTAATAAAATATCTGATCCGGGAGGCTAGCTCTACGACCGGATGCCCGACGCGGGGAAAGATCACGCGTTAAGGGACTTAATAAAATATCTGATCCGGGAGGCTAGCTCTACGACCGGATGCCCGACGCGGAGCAAGATCACGCGTTAAGGGACTTAATAAAATATCTGATCCGGGAGGCTAGCTCTACGACCGGATGCCCGACGCGGAGCAAGCTCCAGCGTCCTGGGACTTAAAGAAAATATCTGATCCAGGAGGCTAGCTCTACGACCGGATGTCCGACGCGGAACAAGATCACGCGTTAAGGGACTTAATAAAAAATATCTTATCCGGGAGGCTAGCTCTACGACCGGATGCCCGACGCGGAGCAAGATCACACGTTAAGGGACTTAATAAAATATCTGATCCGGGAGGCTAGCTCTACGACCGGATGCCCGACGCGGAGCAAGCTCCAGCGTCCTGGGACTTAAAGAAAATATCTAATCCGGGAGGCTAGCTCTACGACCGGATGCCCGATGCGGAGCAAGATCACGCGTTAAGGGACTTAATAAAATATCTGATCCGGGAGGCTGGCTCTTCGACCGGATGCCCGACGCGGAGCAAGCTCCAGCGTCCTGGGACTTAAAGAAAATATCTGATCCGGGAGGCTAGCTCTACGACCGGATGCCCAACGCGGAGCAAGATCACGCGTTAAGGGACTTAATAAAATATCTGATCTGGGAGGCTAGCTCTACAACCGGATGCCCGACGCGGAGCAAGATCACGCGTTAAGGGACTTAATAAAATATCTGATCTGGGAGGCTAGCTCTACGACCTGATGCTCGACGCGGAGCAAGATCACGCGTTAAGGGACTTAATAAAATATCTGATCCGGGAGGCTAGCTCTACGACCGGATGCCCGATGCGGAGCAAGATCACGCGTTAAGGGACTTAATAAAATATCTGATCCGGGAGGCTAGCTCTACGACCGGATGCCCGACGCGGAGCAAGATCACGCGTTAAGGGACTTAAAGAAAATATCTGATCCGGGAGGCTAGCTCTACGACCGGATGCCCGACGCGGAGCAAGATCACGCGTTAAGGGACTTAATAAAATATCTGATCCGGGAGGCTAGCTCTACGACCGGATGCCCGACGCGGAGCAAGATCACGCGTTAAGGGACTTAATAAAATATCTGATCCGGGAGGCTAGCTCTACGACCGGATGCCCGATGCGGAGCAAGATCACGCGTTAAGGGACGTAATAAAATATCTGATCCGGGAGGCTAGCTCTACGACTGGATGCCCGACGCGGAGCAAGCTCCAGCGTCCTGGGACTTAAAGAAAATATCTGATCCGGGAGGCTAGCTCTACGACCGGATGCCCGACGCGGAACAAGATCACGCGTTAAGGGACTTAATAAAAAATATCTTATCCGGGAGGCTAGCTCTACGACCGGATGCCCGACGCGGAGCAAGATCACGCGTTAAGGGACTTAATAAAATATCTGATCCGGGAGGCTAGCTCTACGACCGGATGCCCGACGCGGAGCAAGCTCCAGCGTCCTGGGACTTAAAGAAAATATCTGATCCGGGAGGCTAGCTCTACGACCGGATGCCCGACGCGGAGCAAGATCACGCGTTAAGGGACTTAATAAAATATCTGATCCGGGAGGCTAGCTCTACGACCGGATGCCCGACGCGGAGCAAGCTCCAGCGTCCTGGGACTTAAAGAAAATATCTGATCCAGGAGGCTAGCTCTACGACCGGATGCCCGACGCGGAGCAAGATCACGCGTTAAGGGACTTAATAAAAAATATCTTATCCGGGAGGCTAGCTCTACGACCGGATGCCCGACGCGGAGCAAGATCACGCGTTAAGGGACTTAATAAAATATCTGATCCGGGAGGCTAGCTCTACGACCGAATGCCCGACGCGGAGCAAGATCACGCGTTAAGGGACTTAATAAAATATCTGATCCGGGAGGCTAGCTCTACGACCGGATGCCCGACGCGGAGCAAGATCACGCGTTAAGGGACTTAATAAAATATCTGATCCAGGAGGCTAGCTCTACAACCGGATGCCCGACGCGGAGCAAGATCACGCGTTAAGGGACTTAATAAAATATCTGATCCGGGAGGCTAGCTCTACGACCGGATGCCCGACGCGGAGCAAGATCACGCGTTAAGGGACTTAATAAAATATCTGATCCGGGAGGCTAGCTCTACGACCGGATGCCCGACGCGGAGCAAGCTCCAGCGTCCTGGGACTTAAAGAAAATATCTGATCTGGGAGGCTAGCTCTACGACCGGATGCCCGACGCGGAGCAAGTTCACGCGTTAAGGGACTTAATAAAATATCTGATCCGGGAGGCTAGCTCTACGACCGGATGCCCGACGCGGGGAAAGATCACGCGTTAAGGGACTTAATAAAATATCTGATCCGGGAGGCTAGCTCTACGACCGGATGCCCGACGCGGAGCAAGATCACGCGTTAAGGGACTTAATAAAATATCTGATCCGGGAGGCTAGCTCTACGACCGGATGCCCGACGCGGAGCAAGCTCCAGCGTCCTGGGACTTAAAGAAAATATCTGATCCAGGAGGCTAGCTCTACGACCGGATGTCCGACGCGGAACAAGATCACGCGTTAAGGGACTTAATAAAAAATATCTTATCTGGGAGGCTAGCTCTACGACCGGATGCCGGACGCGGAGCAAGATCACGCGTTAAGGGACTTAATAAAATATCTGATCCGGGAGGCTAGCTCTACGACCGGATGCCCGATGCGGAGCAAGATCACGCGTTAAGGGACGTAATAAAATATCTGATCCGGGAGGCAAGCTCTACGACTGGATGCCCGACGCGGAGCAAGCTCCAGCGTCCTGGGACTTAAAGAAAATATCTGATCCGGGAGGCTAGCTCTACGACCGGATGCCCGACGCGGAGCAAGATCACGCGTTAAGGGACTTAATAAAATATCTGATCCGGGAGGCTAGCTCTACGACCGGATGCCCGACGCGGAGCAAGCTCCAGCGTCCTGGGACTTAAAGAAAATATCTGATCCGGGAGGCTAGCTCTACGACCGGATGCCCGACGCGGAGCAAGTTCACGCGTTAAGGGACTTAATAAAATATCTGATCCGGGAGGCTAGCTCTACGACCGGATGCCCGACGCGGGGAAAGATCACGCGTTAAGGGACTTAATAAAATATCTGATCCGGGAGGCTAGCTCTACGACCGGATGCCCGACGCGGAGCAAGATCACGCGTTAAAGGACTTAATGAAATATCTGATCCGGGAGGCTAGCTCTACGACCGGATGCCCGACGCGGAGCAAGATCACGCGTTAAGGGACTTAATAAAATATCTGATCCAGGAGGCTAGCTCTACAACCGGATGCCCGACGCGGAGCAAGATCACGCGTTAAGGGACTTAATAAAATATCTGATCCGGGAGGCTAGCTCTACGACCGGATGCCCGACGCGGAGCAAGATCACGCGTTAAGGGACTTAATAAAATATCTGATCCGGGAGGCTAGCTCTACGACCGGATGCCCGACGCGGAGCAAGCTCCAGCGTCCTGGGACTTAAAGAAAATATCTGATCTGGGAGGCTAGCTCTACGACCGGATGCCCGACGCGGAGCAAGTTCACGCGTTAAGGGACTTAATAAAATATCTGATCCGGGAGGCTAGCTCTACGACCGGATGCCCGACGCGGGGAAAGATCACGCGTTAAGGGACTTAATAAAATATCTGATCCGGGAGGCTAGCTCTACGACCGGATGCCCGACGCGGAGCAAGATCACGCGTTAAGGGACTTAATAAAATATCTGATCCGGGAGGCTAGCTCTACGACCGGATGCCCGACGCGGAGCAAGCTCCAGCGTCCTGGGACTTAAAGAAAATATCTGATCCAGGAGGCTAGCTCTACGACCGGATGTCCGACGCGGAACAAGATCACGCGTTAAGGGACTTAATAAAAAATATCTTATCTGGGAGGCTAGCTCTACGACCGGATGCCGGACGCGGAGCAAGATCACGCGTTAAGGGACTTAATAAAATATCTGATCCGGGAGGCTAGCTCTACGACCGGATGCCCGATGCGGAGCAAGATCACGCGTTAAGGGACGTAATAAAATATCTGATCCGGGAGGCAAGCTCTACGACTGGATGCCCGACGCGGAGCAAGCTCCAGCGTCCTGGGACTTAAAGAAAATATCTGATCCGGGAGGCTAGCTCTACGACCGGATGCCCGACGCGGAGCAAGATCACGCGTTAAGGGACTTAATAAAATATCTGATCCGGGAGGCTAGCTCTACGACCGGATGCCCGACGCGGAGCAAGCTCCAGCGTCCTGGGACTTAAAGAAAATATCTGATCCGGGAGGCTAGCTCTACGACCGGATGCCCGACGCGGAGCAAGTTCACGCGTTAAGGGACTTAATAAAATATCTGATCCGGGAGGCTAGCTCTACGACCGGATGCCCGACGCGGGGAAAGATCACGCGTTAAGGGACTTAATAAAATATCTGATCCGGGAGGCTAGCTCTACGACCGGATGCCCGACGCGGAGCAAGATCACGCGTTAAGGGACTTAATAAAATATCTGATCCGGGAGGCTAGCTCTACGACCGGATGCCCGACGCGGAGCAAGCTCCAGCGTCCTGGGACTTAAAGAAAATATCTAATCCGGGAGGCTAGCTCTACGACCGGATGCCCGACGCGGAGCAAGATCACGCGTTAAGGGACTTAATAAAATATCTGATCCGGGAGGCTAGCTCTTCGACCGGATGCCCGACGCGGAGCAAGCTCCAGCGTCCTGGGACTTAAAGAAAATATCTGATCCGGGAGGCTAGCTCTACGACCGGATGCCCAACGCGGAGCAAGATCACGCGTTAAGGGACTTAATAAAATATCTGATCCGGGAGGCTAGCTCTACGACCGGATGCCCGACGCGGAGCAAGATCACGCGTTAAGGGACTTAATAAAATATCTGATCTGGGAGGCTAGCTCTACAACCGGATGCCCGACGCGGAGCAAGATCACGCGTTAAGGGACTTAATAAAATATCTGATCCGGGAGGCTAGCTCTACGACCTGATGCTCGACGCGAGCAAGATCACGCGTTAAGGGACTTAATAAAATATCTGATCCGGGAGGCTAGCTCTACGACCGGATGCCCGATGCGGAGCAAGATCACGCGTTAAGGGACTTAATAAAATATCTGATCCGGGAGGCTAGCTCTACGACTGGATGCCCGACGCGGAGCAAGCTCCAGCGTCCTGGGACTTAAAGAAAATATCTGATCCGGGAGGCTAGCTCTACGACCGGATGCCCGACGCGGAGCAAGATCACGCGTTAAGGGACTTAATAAAATATCTGATCCGGGAGGCTAGCTCTACGACCGGATGCCCGACGCGGAGCAAGATCACGCGTTAAGGGACTTAATAAAATATCTGATCCGGGAGGCTAGCTCTACGACCGGATGCCCGATGCGGAGCAAGATCACGCGTTAAGGGACGTAATAAAATATCTGATCCGGGAGGCTAGCTCTACGACTGGATGCCCGACGCGGAGCAAGCTCTAGCGTCCTGGGACTTAAAGAAAATATCTGATCCGGGAGGCTAGCTCTACGACCGGATGCCCGACGCGGAGCAAGATCACGCGTTAAGGGACTTAATAAAATATCTGATCCGGGAGGCTAGCTCTACGACCGGATGCCCGACGCGGAGCAAGCTCCAGCGTCCTGGGACTTAAAGAAAATATCTGATCCGGGAGGCTAGCTCTACGACCGGATGCCCGACGCGGAGCAAGTTCACGCGTTAAGGGACTTAATAAAATATCTGATCCGGGAGGCTAGCTCTACGACCGGATGCCCGACGCGGGGAAAGATCACGCGTTAAGGGACTTAATAAAATATCTGATCCGGGAGGCTAGCTCTACGACCGGATGCCCGACGCGGAGCAAGATCACGCGTTAAGGGACTTAATAAAATATCTGATCCGGGAGGCTAGCTCTACGACCGGATGCCCGACGCGGAGCAAGCTCCAGCGTCCTGGGACTTAAAGAAAATATCTGATCCAGGAGGCTAGCTCTACGACCGGATGTCCGACGCGGAACAAGATCACGCGTTAAGGGACTTAATAAAAAATATCTTATCCGGGAGGCTAGCTCTACGACCGGATGCCCGACGCGGAGCAAGATCACACGTTAAGGGACTTAATAAAATATCTGATCCGGGAGGCTAGCTCTACGACCGGATGCCCGACGCGGAGCAAGCTCCAGCGTCCTGGGACTTAAAGAAAATATCTAATCCGGGAGGCTAGCTCTACGACCGGATGCCCGATGCGGAGCAAGATCACGCGTTAAGGGACTTAATAAAATATCTGATCCGGGAGGCTGGCTCTTCGACCGGATGCCCGACGCGGAGCAAGCTCCAGCGTCCTGGGACTTAAAGAAAATATCTAATCCGGGAGGCTAGCTCTACGACCGGATGCCCAACGCGGAGCAAGATCACGCGTTAAGGGACTTAATAAAATATCTGATCCGGGAGGCTAGCTCTACGACCGGATGCCCGACGCGGAGCAAGATCACGCGTTAAGGGACTTAATAAAATATCTGATCTGGGAGGCTAGCTCTACAACCGGATGCCCGACGCGGAGCAAGATCACGCTTTAAGGGACTTAATAAAATATCTGATCCGGGAGGCTAGCTCTACGACCTGATGCTCGACGCGGAGCAAGATCACGCGTTAAGGGACTTAATAAAATATCTGATCCGGGAGGCTAGCTCTACGACCGGATGCCCTATGCGGAGCAAGATCACGCGTTAAGGGACTTAATAAAATATCTGATCCGGGAGGCTAGCTCTACGACTGGATGCCCGACGCGGAGCAAGCTCCAGCGTCCTGGGACTTAAAGAAAATATCTGATCCGGGAGGCTAGCTCTACGACCGGATGCCCGACGCGGAGCAAGATCACGCGTTAAGGGACTTAATAAAATATCTGATCCGGGAGGCTAGCTCTACGACCGGATGCCCGACGCGGAGCAAGATCACGCGTTAAGGGACTTAATAAAATATCTGATCCGGGAGGCTAGCTCTACGACCGGATGCCCGATGCGGAGCAACATCACGCGTTAAGGGACGTAATAAAATATCTGATCCGGGAGGCTAGCTCTACGACTGGATGCCCGACGCGGAGCAAGCTCCAGCGTCCTGGGACTTAAAGAAAATATCTGATCCGGGAGGCTAGCTCTACGACCGGATGCCCGACGCGGAGCAAGATCACGCGTTAAGGGACTTAATAAAATATCTGATCCGGGAGGCTAGCTCTACGACCGGATGCCCGACGCGGAGCAAGATCACGCGTTAAGGGACTTAATAAAATATCTGATCCGGGAGGCTAGCTCTACGACCGGATGCCCGACGCGGAGCAAGCTCCAGCGTCCTGGGACTTAAAGAAAATATCTGATCCGGGAGGCTAGCTCTACGACCGGATGCCCGACGCGGAGCAAGATCACGCGTTAAGGGACTTAATAAAATATCTGATCCGGGAGGCTAGCTCTACGACCGGATGCCCGACGCGGAGCAAGCTCCAGCGTCCTGGGACTTAAAGAAAATATCTGATCCAGGAGGCTAGCTCTACGACCGGATGCCCGACGCGGAGCAAGATCACGCGTTAAGGGACTTAATAAAAAATATCTTATCCGGGAGGCTAGCTCTACGACCGGATGCCCGACGCGGAGCAAGATCACGCGTTAAGGGACTTAATAAAATATCTGATCCAGAAGGCTAGCTCTACGACCGGATGCCCGACGCGGAGCAAGATCACGCGTTTAGGGGCTTAATAAAATATCTGATCGGGGAAGCTAGCTCTACGACCGGATGCCCGACGCGGAGCAAGCTCCAGCGTCCTGGGACTTAAAGAAAATATCTGATCCTGGAGGCTAGCTCTACGACCGGATGCCCGACGCGGAGCAAGATCACGCGTTAAGGGACTTAATAAAATATCTGATCCGGGAGGCTAGCTCTACGACCGGATGCCCGACGCGGAGCAAACTCCAGCGTTCTGGGACTTACAGAAAATATTTGATCCGAGAGGCTAGCTCTACGACCGGATGCCCGACGCGGAGCAAGATCACGTGTTAAGGGACTTAATAAAATATATGATCCGGGAGGCTAGCTCTACGACCGGATGCCCGACGCGGAGCAAGATCACGCGTTAAGGGACTTAATAAAAAATATCTTATCCGGGAGGCTAGCTCTACGACCGGATGCCCGACGCGGAGCAAGATCACGCGTTAAGGGACTTAATAAAATATCTGATCCGGTAGGCTAGCTCTACGACCGGATGCCCGACGCGGAGCAAGCTCCACCGTCCTGGGACTTAAAGAAAATATCTGATCCGGGAGGCTAGCTCTACGATCGGATGCCCGACGCGGAGCAAGATCACGCGTTATGGGACTTAATAAAAAATATCTTATCCGGGAGGCTAGCTCTACGACCGGATGCCCGACGCGGAGCAAGATCACGCGTTAAGGTACTTAATAAAATATCTGATCCGGGAGGCTGGCTCTACGACCGGATGCCCGACGCGGAGCAAGCTCCACCGTCCTGGGACATAAAGAAAATATCTGATCCGGGAGGCTAGCTCTACGACCGGATGCCCGACGCGGAGCAAGATCACGCGTTAAGGGACTTAATAAAATATCTGATCCGGGAGGCTAGCTCTACGACCGGATGCCCGACGCGGAGCAAGATCACGCGTTAAGGGACTTAATAAAATATCTGATCCGGGAGGCTAGCTCTACAACCGGATGCCCGACGCGGAGCAAGATCACGCGTTAAGGGACTTAATAAAATATCTGATCCGGGAGGCTAGCTCTACAACCGGATGCCCGACGCGGAGCAAGATCACGCGTTAAGGGACTTAATAAAATATCTGATCCGGGAGGCTAGCTCTACGACCGGATGCCCGACGCGGAGCAAGATCACGCGTTAAGGGACTTAATAAAATATCTGATCCGGGAGGCTAGCTCTACGACCGGATGCCCGACGCGGAGCAAGCTCCAGCGTTCTGGGACTTACAGAAAATATTTGATCCGAGAGGCTAGCTCTACGACCGGATGCCCAAGGCGGAGCAAGATCACGTGTTAAGGGACTTAATAAAATATCTGATCCGGGAGGCTAGCTCTACGACCGGATGCCCGACGCGGAGCAAGCTCCAGCGTCCTGGGACTTAGTAAAAAATATCTTATCCGGGAGGCTAGCTCTACGACCGGATGCCCGACGCGGAGCAAGATCACGCGTTAAGGGACTTAATAAAATATCTGATCCGGGAGGCTAGCTCTACGACCGGATGCCCGACGCGGAGTAAGCTCCAGCGTCCTGGGACTTAAAGAAAATATCTGATCCGGGAGGCTAGCTCTACGACCGGATGCCCGACACGGAGCAAGATCACGCGTTAAGGGACTTAATAAAATATCTGATCCGGGAGGCTAGCTCTACGACCGGATGCCCGACGCGGAGCAAGATCACGCGTTAAGGGACTTAATAAAATATCTGATCCGGGAGGCTAGCTCTACAACCGGATGCCCGACGCGGAGCAAGATCACGCGTTAAGGGACTTAATAAAATATCTGATCCGGGAGGCTAGATCTACGACCGGATACCCGACGCGGAGCAAGCTCCAGCGTCCTGGGACTTAAAGAAAATATCTGATCAAGGAGGCTAGCTCTACGACCGGATGCCCGACGCGGAGCAAGATCACGCGTTATGGGACTTAATAAAAAATATCTTATCCGGGAGGCTAGCTCTACGACCGGATGCCCGACGCGGAGCAAGATCACGCGTTAAGGGACTTAATAAAATATCTGATCCGGGAGGCTGGCTCTACGACCGGATGCCCGACGCGGAGCAAGCTCCAGCGTCCTGGGACATAAAGAAAATATCTGATCCGGGAGGCTAGCTCTACGACCGGATGCCCGACGCGGAGCAAGATCACGCGTTAAGGGACTTAATAAAATATCTGATCCGGGAGGCTAGCTCTACGACCGGATGCCCGACGCGGAGCAAGATCACGCGTTAAGGGACTTAATAAAATATCTGATCCGGGAGGCTAGCTCTACAACCGGATGCCCAACGCGGAGTAAGATCACGCGTTAAGGGACTTAATAAAATATCTGATCCAGGAGGCTAGCTCTACAACCGGATGCCCGACGCGGAGCAAGATCACGCGTTAAGGGACTTAATAAAATATCTGATCCGGGAGGCTAGCTCTACGACCGGATGCCCGACGCGGAGCAAGATCACGCGTTAAGGGACTTAATAAAATATCTGATCCGGGAGGCTAGCTCTACGACCGGATGCCCGACGCGGAGCAAGCTCCAGCGTCCTGGGACTTAAAGAAAATATCTGATCCGGGAGGCTAGCTCTACGACCGGATGCCCGACGCGGAGCAAGTTCACGCGTTAAGGGACTTAATAAAATATCTGATCCGGGAGGCTAGCTCTACGACCGGATGCCCGACGCGGGGAAAGATCACGCGTTAAGGGACTTAATAAAATATCTGATCCGGGAGGCTAGCTCTACGACCGGATGCCCGACGCGGAGCAAGATCACGCGTTAAGGGACTTAATAAAATATCTGATCCGGGAGGCTAGCTCTACGAACGGATGCCCGACGCGGAGCAAGCTCCAGCGTCCTGGGACTTAAAGAAAATATCTGATCCAGGAGGCTAGCTCTACGACCGGATGCCCGACGCGGAGCAAGATCACGCGTTAAGGGACTTAATAAAAAATATCTTATCCGGGAGGCTAGCTCTACGACCGGATGCCCGACGCGGAGCAAGATCACGCGTTAAGGGACTTAATAAAATATCTGATCCGGGAGGCTAGCTCTACGACCGGATGCCCGACGCGGAGCAAGCTCCAGCGTCCTGGGACTTAAAGAAAATATCTAATCCGGGAGGCTAGCTCTACGACCGGATGCCCGACGCGGAGCAAGATCACGCGTTAAGGGACTTAATAAAATATCTGATCCGGGAGGCTGGCTCTACGACCGGATGCCCGACGCGGAGCAAGCTCCAGCGTCCTGGGACTTAAAGAAAATATCTGATCCGGGAGGCTAGCTCTACGACCGGATGTCCAACGCGGAGCAAGATCACGCGTTAAGGGACTTAATAAAATATCTGATCCGGGAGGCTAGCTCTACGACCGGATGCCCGACGCGGAGCAAGATCACGCGTTAAGGGACTTAATAAAATATCTGATCTGGGAGGCTAGCTCTACAACCGGATGCCCGACGCGGAGCAAGATCACGCGTTAAGGGACTTAATAAAATATCTGATCCGGGAGGCTAGCTCTACGACCAGATGCTCGACGCGGAGCAAGATCACGCGTTAAGGGACTTAATAAAATATCTGATCCGGGAGGCTAGCTCTACGACCGGATGCTCGATGCGGAGCAAGATCACGCGTTAAGGGACTTAATAAAATATCTGATCCGGGAGGCTAGCTCTACGACCGGATGCCCGACGCGGAGCAAGCTCCAGCGTCCTGGGACTTAAAGAAAATATCTGATCCGGGAGGCTAGCTCTACGACCGGATGCCCGACGCGGAGCAAGATCACGCGTTAAGGGACTTAATAAAATATCTGATCCGGGAGGCTAGCTCTACGACCGGATGCCCGACGCGGAGCAAGATCACGCGTTAAGGGACTTAATAAAATATCTGATCCGGGAGGCTAGCTCTACGACCGGATGCCCGACGCTGAGCAAGCTCCAGCGTCCTGGGACATAAAGAAAATATCTGATCCGGGAGGCTAGCTCTACGACCAGATGCCCGACGCGGAGCAAGATCACGCGTTAAGGGACTTAATAAAATATCTGATCCGGGTGGCTAGCTTTACGACCGGATGCCCGACGCGGAGCAAGCTCCAGCGTCCTGGGACTTAAAGAAAATATCTGATCCAGGAGGCTAGCTCTACGACCGGATGCCCGACGCGGAGCAAGATCACGCGTTAAGGGACTTAATAAAAAATATCTTATCCGGGAGGCTAGCTCTACGACCGGATGCCCGACGCGGAGCAAGATCACGCGTTAAGGGACTTAATAAAATATCTGATCCAGGAGGCTAGCTCTACGACCGGATGCCCGATGCGGAGCAAGATCACGCGTTAAGGGACTTAATAAAATATCTGATCCGGGAGGCTAGCTCTACGACCGGATGCCCGACGCGGGGAAAGATCACGCGTTAAGGGACTTAATAAAATATCTGATCCGGGAGGCTAGCTCTATGACCGGATGCCCGACGCGGAGCAAGATCACGCGTTAAGGGACTTAATAAAATATCTGATCCGGGAGGCTAGCTCTACGACCGGATGCCCGACGCGGAGCAAGCTCCAGCGTCCTGGGACTTAAAGAAAATATCTGATCCGGGAGGCTAGCTCTACGACCGGATGCCCGACGCGGAGCAAGTTCACGCGTTAAGGGACTTAATAAAATATCTGATCCGGGAGGCTAGCTCTACGACCGGATGCACGACGCGGGGAAAGATCACGCGTTAAGGGACTTAATAAAAAATATCTTATCCGGGAGGCTAGCTCTACGACCGGATGCCCGACGCGGAGCAAGATCACGCGTTAAGGGACTTAATAAAATATCTGATCCGGGAGGCTAGCTCTACGACCGGATGCCCGACGCGGAGCAAGCTCCAGCGTCCTGGGACTTAAAGAAAATATCTAATCCGGGAGGCTAGCTCTACGACCGGATGCCCGACGCGGAGCAAGATCACGCGTTAAGGGACTTAATAAAATATCTGATCCGGGAGGCTGGCTCTACGACCGGATGCCCGACGCGGAGCAAGCTCCAGCGTCCTAGGACTTAAAGAAAATATCTGATCCGGGAGGCTAGCTCTACGACCGGATGTCCAACGCGGAGCAAGATCACGCGTTAAGGGACTTAATAAAATATCTGATCCGGGAGGCTAGCTCTACGACCGGATGCCCGACGCGGAGCAAGATCACGCGTTAAGGGACTTAATAAAATATCTGATCTGGGAGGCTAGCTCTACAACCGGATGCCCGACGCGGAGCAAGATCACGCGTTAAGGGACTTAATAAAATATCTGATCCGGGAGGCTAGCTCTACGACCGGATGCCCGACGCGGAGCAAGATCACGCGTTAAGGGACTTAATAAAATATCTGATCCGGGTGGCTAGCTTTACGACCGGATGCCCGACGCGGAGCAAGCTCCAGCGTCCTGGGACTTAAAGAAAATATCTGATCCAGGAGGCTAGCTCTACGACCGGATGCCCGACGCGGAGCAAGATCACGCGTTAAGGGACTTAATAAAAAATATCTTATCCGGGAGGCTAGCTCTACGACCGGATGCCCGACGCGGAGCAAGATCACGCGTTAAGGGACTTAATAAAATATCTGATCCAGGAGGCTAGCTCTACGACCGGATGCCCGATGCGGAGCAAGATCACGCGTTAAGGGACTTAATAAAATATCTGATCCGGGAGGCTAGCTCTACGACCGGATGCCCGACGCGGGGAAAGATCACGCGTTAAGGGACTTAATAAAATATCTGATCCGGGAGGCTAGCTCTATGACCGGATGCCCGACGCGGAGCAAGATCACGCGTTAAGGGACTTAATAAAATATCTGATCCGGGAGGCTAGCTCTACGACCGGATGCCCGACGCGGAGCAAGCTCCAGCGTCCTGGGACTTAAAGAAAATATCTGATCCGGGAGGCTAGCTCTACGACCGGATGCCCGACGCGGAGCAAGTTCACGCGTTAAGGGACTTAATAAAATATCTGATCCGGGAGGCTAGCTCTACGACCGGATGCACGACGCGGGGAAAGATCACGCGTTAAGGGACTTAATAAAAAATATCTTATCCGGGAGGCTAGCTCTACGACCGGATGCCCGACGCGGAGCAAGATCACGCGTTAAGGGACTTAATAAAATATCTGATCCGGGAGGCTAGCTCTACGACCGGATGCCCGACGCGGAGCAAGCTCCAGCGTCCTGGGACTTAAAGAAAATATCTAATCCGGGAGGCTAGCTCTACGACCGGATGCCCGACGCGGAGCAAGATCACGCGTTAAGGGACTTAATAAAATATCTGATCCGGGAGGCTGGCTCTACGACCGGATGCCCGACGCGGAGCAAGCTCCAGCGTCCTAGGACTTAAAGAAAATATCTGATCCGGGAGGCTAGCTCTACGACCGGATGTCCAACGCGGAGCAAGATCACGCGTTAAGGGACTTAATAAAATATCTGATCCGGGAGGCTAGCTCTACGACCGGATGCCCGACGCGGAGCAAGATCACGCGTTAAGGGACTTAATAAAATATCTGATCTGGGAGGCTAGCTCTACAACCGGATGCCCGACGCGGAGCAAGATCACGCGTTAAGGGACTTAATAAAATATCTGATCCGGGAGGCTAGCTCTACGACCGGATGCTCGACGCGGAGCAAGATCACGCGTTAAGGGACTTAATAAAATATCTGATCCGGGAGGCTAGCTCTACGACCGGATGCTCGATGCGGAGCAAGATCACGCGTTAAGGGACTTAATAAAATATCTGATCCGGGAGGCTAGCTCTACGACCGGATGCCCGACGCGGAGCAAGCTCCAGCGTCCTGGGACTTAAAGAAAATATCTGATCCGGGAGGCTAGCTCTACGACCGGATGCCCGACGCGGAGCAAGATCACGCGTTAAGGGACTTAATAAAATATCTGATCCGGGAGGCTAGCTCTACGACCGGATGCCCGACGCGGAGCAAGATCACGCGTTAAGGGACTTAATAAAATATCTGATCCGGGAGGCTAGCTCTACGACCGGATGCCCGACGCTGAGCAAGCTCCAGCGTCCTGGGACTTAAAGAAAATATCTGATCCGGGAGGCTAGCTCTACGACCAGATGCCCGACGCGGAGCAAGATCACGCGTTAAGGGACTTAATAAAATATCTGATCCGGGAGGCTAGCTTTACGACCGGATGCCCGACGCGGAGCAAGCTCCAGCGTCCTGGGACTTAAAGAAAATATCTGATCCAGGAGGCTAGCTCTACGACCGGATGCCCGACGCGGAGCAAGATCACGCGTTAAGGGACTTAATAAAAAATATCTTATCCGGGAGGCTAGCTCTACGACCGGATGCCCGACGCGGAGCAAGATCACGCGTTAAGGGACTTAATAAAATATCTGATCCAGGAGGCTAGCTCTACGACCGGATGCCCGATGCGGAGCAAGATCACGCGTTAAGGGACTTAATAAAATATCTGATCCGGGAGGCTAGCTCTACGACCGGATGCCCGACGCGGGGAAAGATCACGCGTTAAGGGACTTAATAAAATATCTGATCCGGGAGGCTAGCTCTACGACCGGATGCCCGACGCGGAGCAAGATCACGCGTTAAGGGACTTAATAAAATATCTGATCCGGGAGGCTAGCTCTACGACCGGATGCCCGACGCGGAGCAAGCTCCAGCGTCCTGGGACTTAAAGAAAATATCTGATCCGGGAGGCTAGCTCTACGACCGGATGCCCGACGCGGAGCAAGTTCACGCGTTAAGGGACTTAATAAAATATCTGATCCGGGAGGCTAGCTCTACGACCGGATGCACGACGCGGGGAAAGATCACGCGTTAAGGGACTTAATAAAATATCTGATCCGGGAGGCTAGCTCTACGACCGGATGCCCGACGCGGAGCAAGATCACTCGTTAAGGGACTTAATAAAATATCTGATCCGGGAGGCTAGCTCTACGACCGGATGCCCGACGCGGAGCAAGCTCCAGCGTCCTGGGACTTAAAGAAAATATCTGATCCAGGAGGCTAGCTCTACGACCGGATGCCCGACGCGGAGCAAGATCACGTGTTAAGGGACTTAATAAAAAATATCTTATCCGGGAGGCTAGCTCTACGACCGGATGCCCGACGCGGAGCAAGATCACGCGTTAAGGGACTTAATAAAATATCTGATCCGGGAGGCTAGCTCTACGACCGGATGCCCGACGCGGAGCAAGCTCCAGCGTCCTGGGACTTAAAGAAAATATCTAATCCGGGAGGCTAGCTCTACGACCGGATGCCCGACGCGGAGCAAGATCACGCGTTAAGGGACTTAATAAAATATCTGATCCGGGAGGCTGGCTCTACGACCGGATGCCCGACGCGGAGCAAGCTCCAGCGTCCTGGGACATAAAGAAAATATCTGATCCGGGAGGCTAGCTCTACGACCGGATGCCCAACGCGGAGCAAGATCACGCGTTAAGGGACTTAATAAAATATCTGATCCGGGAGGCTTGCTCTACGACCGGATGCCCGATGCGGAGCAAGATCACGTGTTAAGGGACTTAATAAAATATTTGATCTGGGAGGCTAGCTCTACAACCGGATGCCCGACGCGGAGCAAGATCACGCGTTAAGGGACTTAATAAAATATCTGATCCGGGAGGCTAGCTCTACGACCGGATGCTCGACGCGGAGCAAGATCACGCGTTAAGGGACTTAATAAAATATCTGATCCGGGAGGCTAGCTCTACGACCGGATGCCCGATGCGGAGCAAGATCACGCGTTAAGGGACTTAATAAAATATCTGATCCGGGAGGCTAGCTCTACGACTGGATGCCCGACGCGGAGCAAGCTCCAGCGTCCTGGGACTTAAAGAAAATATCTGATCCGGGAGGCTAGCTCTACGACCGGATGCCCGACGCGGAGCAAGATCACGCGTTAAGGGACTTAATAAAATATCTGATCCGGGAGGCTAGCTCTACGACCGGATGCCCGACGCGGAGCAAGATCACGCGTTAAGGGACTTAATAAAATATCTGATCCGGGAGGCTAGCTCTACGACCGGATGCCCGACGCTGAGCAAGCTCCAGCGTCCTGGGACTTAAAGAAAATATCTGATCCGGGAGGCTAGCTCTACGACCGGATGCCCGACGCGAAGCAAGATCACGCGTTAAGGGACTTAATAAAATATCTGATCCGGGAGGCTAGCTTTACGACCGGATGCCCGACGCGGAGCAAGCCCCAGCGTCCTGGGACTTAAAGAAAATATCTGATCCAGGAGGCTAGCTCTACGACCGGATGCCCGACGCGGAGCAAGATCACGCGGTAAGGGACTTAATAAAAAATATCTTATCCGGGAGGCTAGCTCTACGACCGGATGCCCGACGCGGAGCAAGATCACGCGTTAAGGGACTTAATAAAATATCTGATCCAGGAGGCTAGCTCTACGACCGGATGCCCGATGCGGAGCAAGATCACGCGTTAAGGGACTTAATAAAATATCTGATCCGGGAGGCTAGCTCTACGACCGGATGCCCGACGCGGGGAAAGATCACGCGTTAAGGGACTTAATAAAATATCTGATCCGGGAGGCTAGCTCTACGACCGGATGCCCGACGCGGAGCAAGATCACGCGTTAAGGGACTTAATAAAATATCTGATCCGGGAGGCTAGCTCTACGACCGGATGCCCGACGCGGAGCAAGCTCCAGCGTCCTGGGACTTAAAGAAAATATCTGATCCAGGAGGCTAGCTCTACGACCGGATGCCCGACGCGGAGCAAGATCACGCGTTAAGGGACTTAATAAAAAATATCTTATCCGGGAGGCTAGCTCTACGACCGGATGCCCGACGCGGAGCAAGATCACGCGTTAAGGGACTTAATAAAATATCTGATCCGGGAGGCTAGCTCTACGACCGGATACCCGACGCGGAGCAAGCTCCAGCGTCCTGGGACTTAAAGAAAATATCTAATCCGGGAGGCTAGCTCTACGACCGGATGCCCGACGCGGAGCAAGATCACGCGTTAAGGGACTTAATAAAATATCTGATCCGGGAGGCTGGCTCTACGACCGGATGCCCGACGCGGAGCAAGCTCCAGCGTCCTGGGACTTAAAGAAAATATCTGATCCGGGAGGCTAGCTCTACGACCGGATGCCCAACGCGGAGCAAGATCACGCGTTAAGGGACTTAATAAAATATCTGATCCGGGAGGCTAGCTCTACGACCGGATGCCCGACGCGGAGCAAGATAACGCGTTTAGGGACTTAATAAAATATCTGATCTGGGAGGCTAGCTCTACAACCGGATGCCCGACGCGGAGCAAGATCACGCGTTAAGGGACTTAATAAAATATCTGATCCGGGAGGCTAGCTCTACGACCGGATGCTCGACGCGGAGCAAGATCACGCGTTAAGGGACTTAATAAAATATCTGATCCGGGAGGCTAGCTCTACGACCGGATGCCCGATGCGGAGCAAGATCACGCGTTAAGGGACTTAATAAAATATCTGATCCGGGAGGCTAGCTCTACGACTGGATGCCCGACGCGGAGCAAGCTCCAGCGTCCTGGGACTTAAAGAAAATATCTGATCCGGGAGGCTAGCTCTACGACCGGATGCCCGACGCGGAGCAAGATCACGCGTTAAGGGACTTAATAAAATATCTGATCCGGGAGGCTAGCTCTACGACCGGATGCCCGACGCGGAGCAAGATCACGCGTTAAGGGACTTAATAAAATATCTGATCCGGGAGGCTAGCTCTACGACCGGATGCCCGACGCTGAGCAAGCTCCAGCGTCCTGGGACTTAAAGAAAATATCTGATCCGGGAGGCTAGCTCTACGACCGGATGCCCGACGCGGAGCAAGATCACGCGTTAAGGGACTTAATAAAATATCTGATCCGGGAGGCTAGCTTTACGACCGGATGCCCGACGCGGAGCAAGCTCCAGCGTCCTGGGACTTAAAGAAAATATCTGATCCAGGAGGCTAGCTCTACGACCGGATGCCCGATGCGGAGCAAGATCACGCGTTAAGGGACTTAATAAAAAATATCTTATCCGGGAGGCCAGCTCTACGACCGGATGCCCGACGCGGAGCAAGATCACGCGTTAAGGGACTTAATAAAATATCTGATCCAGGAGGCTAGCTCTACGACCGGATGCCCGATGCGGAGCAAGATCACGCGTTAAGGGACTTAATAAAATATCTGATCCGGGAGGCTAGCTCTACGACCGGATACCCGACGCGGAGCAAGCTCCAGCGTCCTGGGACTTAAAGAAAATATCTAATCCGGGAGGCTAGCTCTACGACCGGATGCCCGACGCGGAGCAAGATCACGCGTTAAGGGACTTAATAAAATATCTGATCCGGGAGGCTGGCTCTACGACCGGATGCCCGACGCGGAGCAAGCTCCAGCGTCCTGGGACTTAAAGAAAATATCTGATCCGGGAGGCTAGCTCTACGACCGGATGCCCAACGCGGAGCAAGATCACGCGTTAAGGGACTTAATAAAATATCTGATCCGGGAGGCTAGCTCTACGACCGGATGCCCGACGCGGAGCAAGATAACGCGTTTAGGGACTTAATAAAATATCTGATCTGGGAGGCTAGCTCTACAACCGGATGCCCGACGCGGAGCAAGATCACGCGTTAAGGGACTTAATAAAATATCTGATCCGGGAGGCTAGCTCTACGACCGGATGCTCGACGCGGAGCAAGATCACGCGTTAAGGGACTTAATAAAATATCTGATCCGGGAGGCTAGCTCTACGACCGGATGCCCGATGCGGAGCAAGATCACGCGTTAAGGGACTTAATAAAATATCTGATCCGGGAGGCTAGCTCTACGACTGGATGCCCGACGCGGAGCAAGCTCCAGCGTCCTGGGACTTAAAGAAAATATCTGATCCGGGAGGCTAGCTCTACGACCGGATGCCCGACGCGGAGCAAGATCACGCGTTAAGGGACTTAATAAAATATCTGATCCGGGAGGCTAGCTCTACGACCGGATGCCCGACGCGGAGCAAGATCACGCGTTAAGGGACTTAATAAAATATCTGATCCGGGAGGCTAGCTCTACGACCGGATGCCCGACGCTGAGCAAGCTCCAGCGTCCTGGGACTTAAAGAAAATATCTGATCCGGGAGGCTAGCTCTACGACCGGATGCCCGACGCGGAGCAAGATCACGCGTTAAGGGACTTAATAAAATATCTGATCCGGGAGGCTAGCTTTACGACCGGATGCCCGACGCGGAGCAAGCTCCAGCGTCCTGGGACTTAAAGAAAATATCTGATCCAGGAGGCTAGCTCTACGACCGGATGCCCGATGCGGAGCAAGATCACGCGTTAAGGGACTTAATAAAAAATATCTTATCCGGGAGGCCAGCTCTACGACCGGATGCCCGACGCGGAGCAAGATCACGCGTTAAGGGACTTAATAAAATATCTGATCCAGGAGGCTAGCTCTACGACCGGATGCCCGATGCGGAGCAAGATCACGCGTTAAGGGACTTAATAAAATATCTGATCCTGGAGGCTAGCTGTACGACCGGATGACCGACGCGGAGCAAGCTCCAGCGTTCTGGGACTTACAGAAAATATTTGATCCGAGAGGCTAGCTCTACGACCGGATGCCCGACGCGGAGCAAGATCACGTGTTAAGGGACTTAATAAAATATCTGATCCGGGAGGCTAGCTCTACGACCGGATGCCCGACGTGGAGCAAGCTCCAGCGTCCTGGTACTTAAAGAAAATATCTGATCCAGGAGGCTAGCTCTACGACCGGATGCCCGACGCGGAGCAAGATCACGCGTTAAGGGACTTAATAAAAAATATCTTATCCGGGAGGCTAGCTCTACGACCGGATGCCCGACGCGGAGCAAGATCACGCGTTAAGGGACTTAATAAAATATCTGATCCGGGAGGCTAGCTCTACGACCGGATGCCCGACGCGGAGTAAGCTCCAGCGTCCTAGGACTTAAAGAAAATATCTGATCCGTGAGGCTAGCTCTACGACCGGATGCCCGACACGGAGCAAGATCACGCGTTAAGGGACTTAATAAAATATCTGATCCGGGAGGCTAGCTCTAAGACCGGATGCCCGACGCGGAGCAAGATCACGCGTTAAGGGACTTAATAAAATATCTGATCCGGGAGGCTAGCTCTACAACCGGATGCCCGACGCGGAGCAAGATCACGCGTTAAGGGACTTAATAAAATATCTGATCCGGGAGGCTAGATCTACGACCGGATGCCCGACGCGGAGCAAGCTCCAGCGTCCTGGGACTTAAAGAAAATATCTGATCCGGGAGGCTAGCTCTACGACCGGATGCCCGACGCGGAGCAAGATCACGCGTTAAGGGACTTAATAAAATATCTGATCCGGGAGGCTAGCTTTACGACCGGATGCCCGACGCGGAGCAAGCCCCAGCGTCCTGGGACTTAAAGAAAATATCTGATCCAGGAGGCTAGCTCTACGACCGGATGCCCGACGCGGAGCAAGATCACGCGTTAAGGGACTTAATAAAAAATCTGATCCAGGAGGCTAGCTCTACGACCGGATGCCCGATGCGGAGCAAGATCACGCGTTAAGGGACTTAATAAAATATCTGATCCGGGAGGCTAGCTCTACGACCGGATGCCCGACGCGGGGAAAGATCACGCGTTAAGGGACTTAATAAAATATCTGATCCGGGAGGCTAGCTCTACGACCGGATGCCCGACGCGGAGCAAGATCACGCGTTAAGGGACTTAATAAAATATCTGATCCGGGTGGCTAGCTCTACGACCGGATGCCCGACGCGGAGCAAGCTCCAGCGTCCTGGGACTTAAAGAAAATATCTGATCCAGGAGGCTAGCTCTACGACCGGATGCCCGACGCGGAGCAAGATCACGCGTTAAGGGACTTAATAAAAAATATCTTATCCGGGAGGCTAGCTCTACGACCGGATGCCCGACGCGGAGCAAGATCACGCGTTAAGGGACTTAATAAAATATCTGATCCGTGAGGCTAGCTCTACGACCGGATGCCCGACACGGAGCAAGATCACGCGTTAAGGGACTTAATAAAATATCTGATCCGGGAGGCTAGCTCTAAGACCGGATGCCCGACGCGGAGCAAGATCACGCGTTAAGGGACTTAATAAAATATCTGATCCGGGAGGCTAGCTCTACAACCGGATGCCCGACGCGGAGCAAGATCACGCGTTAAGGGACTTAATAAAATATCTGATCCGGGAGGCTAGATCTACGACCGGATGCCCGACGCGGAGCAAGCTCCAGCGTCCTGGGACTTAAAGAAAATATCTGATCCGGGAGGCTAGCTCTACGACCGGATGCCCGACGCGGAGCAAGATCACGCGTTAAGGGACTTAATAAAATATCTGATCCGGGAGGCTAGCTTTACGACCGGATGCCCGACGCGGAGCAAGCCCCAGCGTCCTGGGACTTAAAGAAAATATCTGATCCAGGAGGCTAGCTCTACGACCGGATGCCCGACGCGGAGCAAGATCACGCGTTAAGGGACTTAATAAAAAATCTGATCCAGGAGGCTAGCTCTACGACCGGATGCCCGATGCGGAGCAAGATCACGCGTTAAGGGACTTAATAAAATATCTGATCCGGGAGGCTAGCTCTACGACCGGATGCCCGACGCGGGGAAAGATCACGCGTTAAGGGACTTAATAAAATATCTGATCCGGGAGGCTAGCTCTACGACCGGATGCCCGACGCGGAGCAAGATCACGCGTTAAGGGACTTAATAAAATATCTGATCCGGGTGGCTAGCTCTACGACCGGATGCCCGACGCGGAGCAAGCTCCAGCGTCCTGGGACTTAAAGAAAATATCTGATCCAGGAGGCTAGCTCTACGACCGGATGCCCGACGCGGAGCAAGATCACGCGTTAAGGGACTTAATAAAAAATATCTTATCCGGGAGGCTAGCTCTACGACCGGATGCCCGACGCGGAGCAAGATCACGCGTTAAGGGACTTAATAAAATATCTGATCCGGGAGGCTAGCTCTACGACCGGATGCCCGACGCGGAGCAAGCTCCAGCGTCCTGGGACTTAAAGAAAATATCTAATCCGGGAGGCTAGCTCTACGACCGGATGCCCGACGCGGAGCAAGATCACGCGTTAAGGGACTTAATAAAATATCTGATCCGGGAGGCTGGCTCTACGACCGGATGCCCGACGCGGAGCAAGCTCCAGCGTCCTGGGACTTAAAGAAAATATCTGATTCGGGAGGCTAGCTCTACGACCGGATGCCCAACGCGGAGCAAGATCACGCGTTAAGGGACTTAATAAAATATCTGATCCGGGAGGCTAGCTCTACGACCGGATGCCCGACGCGGAGCAAGATCACGCGTTAAGGGACTTAATAAAATATCTGATCTGGGAGGCTAGCTCTACAACCGGATGCCCGACGCGGAGCAAGATCACGCGTTAAGGGACTTAATAAAATATCTGATCCGGGAGGCTAGCTCTACGACCGGATGCTCGACGCGGAGCAAGATCACGCGTTAAGGGACTTAATAAAATATCTGATCCGGGAGGCTAGCTCTACGACCGGATGCCCGATGCGGAGCAAGATCACGCGTTAAGGGACTTAATAAAATATCTGATCCGGGAGGCTAGCTCTACGACTGGATGCCCGACGCGGAGCAAGCTCCAGCGTCCTGGGACTTAAAGAAAATATCTGATCCGGGAGGCTAGCTCTACGACCGGATGCCCGACGCGGAGCAAGATCACGCGTTAAGGGACTTAATAAAATATCTGATCCGGGAGGCTAGCTCTACGACCGGATGCCCGACGCGGAGCAAGATCACGCGTTAAGGGACTTAATAAAATATCTGATCCGGGAGGCTAGCTCTACGACCGGATGCCCGACGCTGAGCAAGCTCCAGCGTCCTGGGACTTAAAGAAAATATCTGATCCGGGAGGCTAGCTCTACGACCGGATGCCCGACGCGGAGCAAGATCACGCGTTAAGGGACTTAATAAAATATCTGATCCGGGAGGCTAGCTTTACGACCGGATGCCCGACGCGGAGCAAGCTCCAGCGTCCTGGGACTTAAAGAAAATATCTGATCCAGGAGGCTAGCTCTACGACCGGATGCCCGACGCGGAGCAAGATCACGCGTTAAGGGACTTAATAAAAAATATCTTATCCGGGAGGCTAGCTCTACGACCGGATGCCCGACGCGGAGCAAGATCACGCGTTAAGGGACTTAATAAAATATCTGATCCAGGAGGCTAGCTCTACGACCGCATGCCCGATGCGGAGCAAGATCACGCGTTAAGGGACTTAATAAAATATCTGATCCGGGAGGCTAGCTCTACGACCGGATGCCCGACGCGGAGCAAGCTCCATTGTCCTGGGACATAAAGAAAATATCTGATCCTGGAGGCTAGCTGTACGACCGGATGACCGACGCGGAGCAAGCTCCAGCGTTCTGGGACTTACAGAAAATATTTGATCCGAGAGGCTAGCTCTACGACCGGATGCCCGACGCGGAGCAAGATCACGTGTTAAGGGACTTAATAAAATATCTGATCCGGGAGGCTAGCTCTACGACCGGATGCCCGACGTGGAGCAAGCTCCAGCGTCCTGGTACTTAAAGAAAATATCTAATCCAGGAGGCTAGCTCTACGACCGGATGCCCGACGCGGAGCAAGATCACGCGTTAAGGGACTTAATAAAAAATATCTTATCCGGGAGGCTAGCTCTACGACCGGATGCCCGACGCGGAGCAAGATCACGCGTTAAGGGACTTAATAAAATATCTGATCCGGGAGGCTAGCTCTACGACCGGATGCCCGACGCGGAGTAAGCTCCAGCGTCCTAGGACTTAAAGAAAATATCTGATCCGGGAGGCTAGCTCTACGACCGGATGCCCGACACGGAGCAAGATCACGCGTTAAGGGACTTAATAAAATATCTGATCCGGGAGGCTAGCTCTAAGACCGGATGCCCGACGCGGAGCAAGATCACGCGTTAAGGGACTTAATAAAATATCTGATCCGGGAGGCTAGCTCTACAACCGGATGCCCGACGCGGAGCAAGATCACGCGTTAAGGGACTTAATAAAATATCTGATCCGGGAGGCTAGATCTACGACCGGATGCCCGACGCGGAGACAGCTCCAGCGTCCTGGGACTTAAAGAAAATATCTGATCCGGGAGGCTAGCTCTACGACCGGATGCCCGACGCGGAGCAAGATCACGCGTTAAGGGACTTAATAAAATATCTGATCCGGGAGGCTAGCTCTACGACCGGATGCCCGACGCGGAGCAAGATCACGCGTTAAGGGACTTAATAAAATATCTGATCCGGGAGGCTAGCTCTACGACCGGATGCCCGACGCTGAGCAAGCTCCAGCGTCCTGGGACTTAAAGAAAATATCTGATCCGGGAGGCTAGCTCTACGACCGGATGCCCGACGCGGAGCAAGATCACGCGTTAAGGGACTTAATAAAATATCTGATCCGGGAGGCTAGCTTTACGACCGGATGCCCGACGCGGAGCAAGCTCCAGCGTCCTGGGACTTAAAGAAAATATCTGATCCAGGAGGCTAGCTCTCCGACCGGATGCCCGACGCGGAGCAAGATCACGCGTTAAGGGACTTAATAAAAAATATCTTATCCGGGAGGCTAGCTCTACGACCGGATGCCCGACGCGGAGCAAGATCACGCGTTAAGGGACTTAATAAAATATCTGATCCAGGAGGCTAGCTCTACGACCGAATACCCGATGCGGAGCAAGATCACGCGTTAAGGGACTTAATAAAATATCTGATCCGGGAGGCTAGCTCTACGACCGGATGCCCGACGCGGAGCAAGCTCCAGTGTGCTGGGACTTAAAGAAAATATCTGATCCTGGAGGCTAGCTGTACGACCGGATGCCCGACGCGGAGCAAGCTCCAGCGTTCTGGGACTTACAGAAAATATTTGATCCGAGAGGCTAGCTCTACGACCGGATGCCCGACGCGGAGCAAGATCACGTGTTAAGGGACTTAATAAAATATCGGATCCGGGAGGCTAGCTCTACGACCGGATGCCCGACGCGGAGCAAGCTCCAGCGTCCTGGTACATAAAGAAAATATCTGATCCAGGAGGCTAGCTCTACGACCGGATGCCCGACGCGGAGCAAGATCACGCGTTAAGGGACTTAATAAAATATCTGATCCGGGAGGCTAGCTCTACAACCGGATGCCCGACGCGGAGCAAGATCACGCGTTAAGGGACTTAATAAAATATCTGATCCGGGAGGCTAGATCTACGACCGGATGCCCGACGCGGAGCAAGCTCCAGCGTCCTGGGACTTAAAGAAAATATCTGATCCGGGAGGCTAGCTCTACGACCGGATGCCCGACGCGGAGCAAGATCACGCGTTAAGGGACTTAATAAAATATCTGATCCGGGAGGCTAGCTTTACGACCGGATGCCCGACGCGGAGCAAGCCCCAGCGTCCTGGGACTTAAAGAAAATATCTGATCCAGGAGGCTAGCTCTACGACCGGATGCCCGACGCGGAGCAAGATCACGCGTTAAGGGACTTAATAAAAAATATCTTATCCGGGAGGCTAGCTCTACGACCGGATGCCCGACGCGGAGCAAGATCACGCGTTAAGGGACTTAATAAAAAATCTGATCCAGGAGGCTAGCTCTACGACCGGATGCCCGATGCGGAGCAAGATCACGCGTTAAGGGACTTAATAAAATATCTGATCCGGGAGGCTAGCTCTACGACCGGATGCCCGACGCGGGGAAAGATCACGCGTTAAGGGACTTAATAAAATATCTGATCCGGGAGGCTAGCTCTACGACCGGATGCCCGACGCGGAGCAAGATCACGCGTTAAGGGACTTAATAAAATATCTGATCCGGGTGGCTAGCTCTACGACCGGATGCCCGACGCGGAGCAAGCTCCAGCGTCCTGGGACTTAAAGAAAATATCTGATCCAGGAGGCTAGCTCTACGACCGGATGCCCGACGCGGAGCAAGATCACGCGTTAAGGGACTTAATAAAAAATATCTTATCCGGGAGGCTAGCTCTACGACCGGATGCCCGACGCGGAGCAAGATCACGCGTTAAGGGACTTAATAAAATATCTGATCCGGGAGGCTAGCTCTACGACCGGATGCCCGACGCGGAGCAAGCTCCAGCGTCCTGGGACTTAAAGAAAATATCTAATCCGGGAGGCTAGCTCTACGACCGGATGCCCGACGCGGAGCAAGATCACGCGTTAAGGGACTTAATAAAATATCTGATCCGGGAGGCTGGCTCTACGACCGGATGCCCGACGCGGAGCAAGCTCCAGCGTCCTGGGACTTAAAGAAAATATCTGATTCGGGAGGCTAGCTCTACGACCGGATGCCCAACGCGGAGCAAGATCACGCGTTAAGGGACTTAATAAAATATCTGATCCGGGAGGCTAGCTCTACGACCGGATGCCCGACGCGGAGCAAGATCACGCGTTAAGGGACTTAATAAAATATCTGATCTGGGAGGCTAGCTCTACAACCGGATGCCCGACGCGGAGCAAGATCACGCGTTAAGGGACTTAATAAAATATCTGATCCGGGAGGCTAGCTCTACGACCGGATGCTCGACGCGGAGCAAGATCACGCGTTAAGGGACTTAATAAAATATCTGATCCGGGAGGCTAGCTCTACGACCGGATGCCCGATGCGGAGCAAGATCACGCGTTAAGGGACTTAATAAAATATCTGATCCGGGAGGCTAGCTCTACGACTGGATGCCCGACGCGGAGCAAGCTCCAGCGTCCTGGGACTTAAAGAAAATATCTGATCCGGGAGGCTAGCTCTACGACCGGATGCCCGACGCGGAGCAAGATCACGCGTTAAGGGACTTAATAAAATATCTGATCCGGGAGGCTAGCTCTACGACCGGATGCCCGACGCGGAGCAAGATCACGCGTTAAGGGACTTAATAAAATATCTGATCCGGGAGGCTAGCTCTACGACCGGATGCCCGACGCTGAGCAAGCTCCAGCGTCCTGGGACTTAAAGAAAATATCTGATCCGGGAGGCTAGCTCTACGACCGGATGCCCGACGCGGAGCAAGATCACGCGTTAAGGGACTTAATAAAATATCTGATCCGGGAGGCTAGCTTTACGACCGGATGCCCGACGCGGAGCAAGCTCCAGCGTCCTGGGACTTAAAGAAAATATCTGATCCAGGAGGCTAGCTCTACGACCGGATGCCCGACGCGGAGCAAGATCACGCGTTAAGGGACTTAATAAAAAATATCTTATCCGGGAGGCTAGCTCTACGACCGGATGCCCGACGCGGAGCAAGATCACGCGTTAAGGGACTTAATAAAATATCTGATCCAGGAGGCTAGCTCTACGACCGCATGCCCGATGCGGAGCAAGATCACGCGTTAAGGGACTTAATAAAATATCTGATCCGGGAGGCTAGCTCTACGACCGGATGCCCGACGCGGAGCAAGCTCCATTGTCCTGGGACATAAAGAAAATATCTGATCCTGGAGGCTAGCTGTACGACCGGATGACCGACGCGGAGCAAGCTCCAGCGTTCTGGGACTTACAGAAAATATTTGATCCGAGAGGCTAGCTCTACGACCGGATGCCCGACGCGGAGCAAGATCACGTGTTAAGGGACTTAATAAAATATCTGATCCGGGAGGCTAGCTCTACGACCGGATGCCCGACGTGGAGCAAGCTCCAGCGTCCTGGTACTTAAAGAAAATATCTGATCCAGGAGGCTAGCTCTACGACCGGATGCCCGACGCGGAGCAAGATCACGCGTTAAGGGACTTAATAAAAAATATCTTATCCGGGAGGCTAGCTCTACGACCGGATGCCCGACGCGGAGCAAGATCACGCGTTAAGGGACTTAATAAAATATCTGATCCGGGAGGCTAGCTCTACGACCGGATGCCCGACGCGGAGTAAGCTCCAGCGTCCTAGGACTTAAAGAAAATATCTGATCCGGGAGGCTAGCTCTACGACCGGATGCCCGACACGGAGCAAGATCACGCGTTAAGGGACTTAATAAAATATCTGATCCGGGAGGCTAGCTCTAAGACCGGATGCCCGACGCGGAGCAAGATCACGCGTTAAGGGACTTAATAAAATATCTGATCCGGGAGGCTAGCTCTACAACCGGATGCCCGACGCGGAGCAAGATCACGCGTTAAGGGACTTAATAAAATATCTGATCCGGGAGGCTAGATCTACGACCGGATGCCCGACGCGGAGACAGCTCCAGCGTCCTGGGACTTAAAGAAAATATCTGATCCGGGAGGCTAGCTCTACGACCGGATGCCCGACGCGGAGCAAGATCACGCGTTAAGGGACTTAATAAAATATCTGATCCGGGAGGCTAGCTCTACGACCGGATGCCCGACGCGGAGCAAGATCACGCGTTAAGGGACTTAATAAAATATCTGATCCGGGAGGCTAGCTCTACGACCGGATGCCCGACGCTGAGCAAGCTCCAGCGTCCTGGGACTTAAAGAAAATATCTGATCCGGGAGGCTAGCTCTACGACCGGATGCCCGACGCGGAGCAAGATCACGCGTTAAGGGACTTAATAAAATATCTGATCCGGGAGGCTAGCTTTACGACCGGATGCCCGACGCGGAGCAAGCTCCAGCGTCCTGGGACTTAAAGAAAATATCTGATCCAGGAGGCTAGCTCTCCGACCGGATGCCCGACGCGGAGCAAGATCACGCGTTAAGGGACTTAATAAAAAATATCTTATCCGGGAGGCTAGCTCTACGACCGGATGCCCGACGCGGAGCAAGATCACGCGTTAAGGGACTTAATAAAATATCTGATCCAGGAGGCTAGCTCTACGACCGGATTCCCGATGCGGAGCAAGATCACGCGTTAAGGGACTTAATAAAATATCTGATCCGGGAGGCTAGCTCTACGACCGGATGCCCGACGCGGAGCAAGCTCCAGTGTGCTGGGACTTAAAGAAAATATCTGATCCTGGAGGCTAGCTGTACGACCGGATGCCCGACGCGGAGCAAGCTCCAGCGTTCTGGGACTTACAGAAAATATTTGATCAGAGAGGCTAGCTCTACGACCGGATGCCCGACGCGGAGCAAGATCACGTGTTAAGGGACTTAATAAAATATCGGATCCGGGAGGCTAGCTCTACGACCGGATGCCCGACGCGGAGCAAGCTCCAGCGTCCTGGTACATAAAGAAAATATCTGATCCAGGAGGCTAGCTCTACGACCGGATGCCCGACGCGGAGCAAGATCACGCGTTAAGGGACTTAATAAAATATCTGATCCGGGAGGCTAGCTCTACAACCGGATGCCCGACGCGGAGCAAGATCACGCGTTAAGGGACTTAATAAAATATCTGATCCGGGAGGCTAGATCTACGACCGGATGCCCGACGCGGAGCAAGCTCCAGCGTCCTGGGACTTAAAGAAAATATCTGATCCGGGAGGCTAGCTCTACGACCGGATGCCCGACGCGGAGCAAGATCACGCGTTAAGGGACTTAATAAAATATCTGATCCGGGAGGCTAGCTTTACGACCGGATGCCCGACGCGGAGCAAGCCCCAGCGTCCTGGGACTTAAAGAAAATATCTGATCCAGGAGGCTAGCTCTACGACCGGATGCCCGACGCGGAGCAAGATCACGCGTTAAGGGACTTAATAAAAAATATCTTATCCGGGAGGCTAGCTCTACGACCGGATGCCCGACGCGGAGCAAGATCACGCGTTAAGGGACTTAATAAAAAATCTGATCCAGGAGGCTAGCTCTACGACCGGATGCCCGATGCGGAGCAAGATCACGCGTTAAGGGACTTAATAAAATATCTGATCCGGGAGGCTAGCTCTACGACCGGATGCCCGACGCGGGGAAAGATCACGCGTTAAGGGACTTAATAAAATATCTGATCCGGGAGGCTAGCTCTACGACCGGATGCCCGACGCGGAGCAAGATCACGCGTTAAGGGACTTAATAAAATATCTGATCCGGGTGGCTAGCTCTACGACCGGATGCCCGACGCGGAGCAAGCTCCAGCGTCCTGGGACTTAAAGAAAATATCTGATCCAGGAGGCTAGCTCTACGACCGGATGCCCGACGCGGAGCAAGATCACGCGTTAAGGGACTTAATAAAAAATATCTTATCCGGGAGGCTAGCTCTACGACCGGATGCCCGACGCGGAGCAAGATCACGCGTTAAGGGACTTAATAAAATATCTGATCCGGGAGGCTAGCTCTACGACCGGATGCCCGACGCGGAGCAAGCTCCAGCGTCCTGGGACTTAAAGAAAATATCTAATCCGGGAGGCTAGCTCTACGACCGGATGCCCGACGCGGAGCAAGATCACGCGTTAAGGGACTTAATAAAATATCTGATCCGGGAGGCTGGCTCTACGACCGGATGCCCGACGCGGAGCAAGCTCCAGCGTCCTGGGACTTAAAGAAAATATCTGATTCGGGAGGCTAGCTCTACGACCGGATGCCCAACGCGGAGCAAGATCACGCGTTAAGGGACTTAATAAAATATCTGATCCGGGAGGCTAGCTCTACGACCGGATGCCCGACGCGGAGCAAGATCACGCGTTAAGGGACTTAATAAAATATCTGATCTGGGAGGCTAGCTCTACAACCGGATGCCCGACGCGGAGCAAGATCACGCGTTAAGGGACTTAATAAAATATCTGATCCGGGAGGCTAGCTCTACGACCGGATGCTCGACGCGGAGCAAGATCACGCGTTAAGGGACTTAATAAAATATCTGATCCGGGAGGCTAGCTCTACGACCGGATGCCCGATGCGGAGCAAGATCACGCGTTAAGGGACTTAATAAAATATCTGATCCGGGAGGCTAGCTCTACGACTGGATGCCCGACGCGGAGCAAGCTCCAGCGTCCTGGGACTTAAAGAAAATATCTGATCCGGGAGGCTAGCTCTACGACCGGATGCCCGACGCGGAGCAAGATCACGCGTTAAGGGACTTAATAAAATATCTGATCCGGGAGGCTAGCTCTACGACCGGATGCCCGACGCGGAGCAAGATCACGCGTTAAGGGACTTAATAAAATATCTGATCCGGGAGGCTAGCTCTACGACCGGATGCCCGACGCTGAGCAAGCTCCAGCGTCCTGGGACTTAAAGAAAATATCTGATCCGGGAGGCTAGCTCTACGACCGGATGCCCGACGCGGAGCAAGATCACGCGTTAAGGGACTTAATAAAATATCTGATCCGGGAGGCTAGCTTTACGACCGGATGCCCGACGCGGAGCAAGCTCCAGCGTCCTGGGACTTAAAGAAAATATCTGATCCAGGAGGCTAGCTCTACGACCGGATGCCCGACGCGGAGCAAGATCACGCGTTAAGGGACTTAATAAAAAATATCTTATCCGGGAGGCTAGCTCTACGACCGGATGCCCGACGCGGAGCAAGATCACGCGTTAAGGGACTTAATAAAATATCTGATCCAGGAGGCTAGCTCTACGACCGCATGCCCGATGCGGAGCAAGATCACGCGTTAAGGGACTTAATAAAATATCTGATCCGGGAGGCTAGCTCTACGACCGGATGCCCGACGCGGAGCAAGCTCCATTGTCCTGGGACATAAAGAAAATATCTGATCCTGGAGGCTAGCTGTACGACCGGATGACCGACGCGGAGCAAGCTCCAGCGTTTTGGGACTTACAGAAAATATTTGATCCGAGAGGCTAGCTCTACGACCGGATGCCCGACGCGGAGCAAGATCACGTGTTAAGGGACTTAATAAAATATCTGATCCGGGAGGCTAGCTCTACGACCGGATGCCCGACGTGGAGCAAGCTCCAGCGTCCTGGTACTTAAAGAAAATATCTGATCCAGGAGGCTAGCTCTACGACCGGATGCCCGACGCGGAGCAAGATCACGCGTTAAGGGACTTAATAAAAAATATCTTATCCGGGAGGCTAGCTCTACGACCGGATGCCCGACGCGGAGCAAGATCACGCGTTAAGGGACTTAATAAAATATCTGATCCGGGAGGCTAGCTCTACGACCGGATGCCCGACGCGGAGTAAGATCCAGCGTCCTAGGACTTAAAGAAAATATCTGATCCGGGAGGCTAGCTCTACGACCGGATGCCCGACACGGAGCAAGATCACGCGTTAAGGGACTTAATAAAATATCTGATCCGGGAGGCTAGCTCTAAGACCGGATGCCCGACGCGGAGCAAGATCACGCGTTAAGGGACTTAATAAAATATCTGATCCGGGAGGCTAGCTCTACAACCGGATGCCCGACGCGGAGCAAGATCACGCGTTAAGGGACTTAATAAAATATCTGATCCGGGAGGCTAGATCTACGACCGGATGCCCGACGCGGAGACAGCTCCAGCGTCCTGGGACTTAAAGAAAATATCTGATCCGGGAGGCTAGCTCTACGACCGGATGCCCGACGCGGAGCAAGATCACGCGTTAAGGGACTTAATAAAATATCTGATCCGGGAGGCTAGCTCTACGACCGGATGCCCGACGCGGAGCAAGATCACGCGTTAAGGGACTTAATAAAATATCTGATCCGGGAGGCTAGCTCTACGACCGGATGCCCGACGCTGAGCAAGCTCCAGCGTCCTGGGACTTAAAGAAAATATCTGATCCGGGAGGCTAGCTCTACGACCGGATGCCCGACGCGGAGCAAGATCACGCGTTAAGGGACTTAATAAAATATCTGATCCGGGAGGCTAGCTTTACGACCGGATGCCCGACGCGGAGCAAGCTCCAGCGTCCTGGGACTTAAAGAAAATATCTGATCCAGGAGGCTAGCTCTCCGACCGGATGCCCGACGCGGAGCAAGATCACGCGTTAAGGGACTTAATAAAAAATATCTTATCCGGGAGGCTAGCTCTACGACCGGATGCCCGACGCGGAGCAAGATCACGCGTTAAGGGACTTAATAAAATATCTGATCCAGGAGGCTAGCTCTACGACCGGATACCCGATGCGGAGCAAGATCACGCGTTAAGGGACTTAATAAAATATCTGATCCGGGAGGCTAGCTCTACGACCGGATGCCCGACGCGGAGCAAGCTCCAGTGTGCTGGGACTTAAAGAAAATATCTGATCCTGGAGGCTAGCTGTACGACCGGATGCCCGACGCGGAGCAAGCTCCAGCGTTCTGGGACTTACAGAAAATATTTGATCCGAGAGGCTAGCTCTACGACCGGATGCCCGACGCGGAGCAAGATCACGTGTTAAGGGACTTAATAAAATATCGGATCCGGGAGGCTAGCTCTACGACCGGATGCCCGACGCGGAGCAAGCTCCAGCGTCCTGGTACATAAAGAAAATATCTGATCCAGGAGGCTAGCTCTACGACCGGATGCCCGACGCGGAGCAAGATCACGCGTTAAGGGACTTAATAAAAAATATCTTATCCGGGAGGCTAGCTCTACGACCGGATGCCCGACGCGGAGCAAGATCACGCGTTAAGGGACTTAATAAAATATCTGATCCGGGAGGCTAGCTCTACGACCGGATGCCCGACGCGGAGTAAGCTCCAGCGTCCTAGGACTTAAAGAAAATATCTGATCCGGGAGGCTAGCTCTACGACCGGATGCCCGACACGGAGCAAGATCACGCGTTAAGGGACTTAATAAAATATCTGATCCGGGAGGCTAGCTCTACGACCGGATGCCCGACGCGGAGCAAGATCACGCGTTAAGGGACTTAATAAAATATCTGATCCGGGAGGCTAGCTCTACAACCGGATGCCCGACGCGGAGCAAGATCACGCGTTAAGGGACTTAATAAAATATCTGATCCGGAAGGCTAGATCTACGACCGGATGCCCGACGCGGAGCAAGCTCCAGCGTCCTGGGACTTAAAGAAAATATCTGATCCAGGAGGTTAGCTCTACGACCGGATGCCCGACGCGGAGCAAGATCACGCGTTATGGGACTTAATAAAAAATATCTTATCCGGGAGGCTAGCTCTACGACCGGATGCCCGACGCGGAGCAAGATCACGCGTTAAGGGACTTAATAAAATATCTGATCCGGGAGGCTAGCTCTACGACCGGATGCCCGACGCGGAGCAAGATCACGCGTTAAGGGACTTAATAAAATATCTGATCCGGGAGGCTAGCTCTACGACCGGATGCCCGACGCGGAGCAAGCTCCAGCGTCCTGGGACTTAAAGAAAATATCTGATCCGGGAGGCTAGCTCTACGACCGGATGCCCGACGCGGAGCAAGATCACGCGTTAAGGGACTTAATAAAATGTCTGATCCGGGAGGCTAGCTCTACGACCGGATGCCCGACGCGGAGCAAGCTCCAGCGTCCTGGGACTTAAAGAAAATATCTTATCCAGGAGGCTAGCTCTACGACCGGATGCCCGACGCGGAGCAAGATCACGCGTTAAGGGACTTAATAAAAAATATCTTATCCGGGAGGCTAGCTCTACGACCGGATGCCCGACGCGGAGCAAGATCTCGCGTTAAGGGACATAATAAAATATCTGATCCGGGAGGCTAGCTCTACGACCGGATGCCCGACGCGGAGCAAGATCACGCGTTAAGGGACTTAATAAGATATCTGATCCGGGAGGCTAGCTCTACGACCGGATGCCCGACGCGGAGCAAGCTCCAGCGTCCTGGGACTTAAAGAAAATATCTGATCCTGGAGGCTAGCTCTACGACCGGATGCCCGACGCGGAGCAAGATCACGCGTTAAGGGACTTAATAAAATATCTGATCCGGGAGGCTAGTTCTACGACCGGATGCCCGACGCGGAGCAAGATCACGCGTTAAGGGACTTAATAAAATATCTGATCCGGGAGGCTAGCTCTACGACCGGATGCCCGACGCGGAGCAAGCTCCAGCGTTCTGGGACTTACAGAAAATATTTGATCCGAGAGGCTAGCTCTACGAGCGGTTGCCCGACGCGGAGCAAGATCACGTGTTAAGGGACATAATAAAATATCTGATCCGGGAGGCTAGCTCTACGACCGGATGCCCGACGCGGAGCAAGCTCCAGCGTCCTGGGACTTAAAGAAAATATCTGATCCAGGAGGCTAGCTCTACGACCGGATGCCCGACGCGGAGCAAGATCACGCGTTATGGGACTTAATAAAAAATATCTTATCCGGGAGGCTAGCTCTACGACCGGATGCCTGACGCGGAGCAAGATCACGCGTTAAGGGACTTAATAAAATATCTGATCCGGGAGGCTAGCTCTACGACCGGATGCCCAACGCGGAGTAAGCTCCAGCGTCCTAGGACTTAAAGAAAATATCTAATCCGGGAGGCTAGCTCTACGACCGGATGCCCGACACGGAGCAAGATCACGCGTTAAGGGACTTAATAAAATATCTGATCCGGGAGGCTAGCTCTACGACCGGATGCCCGACGCGGAGCAAGATCACGCGTTAAGGGACATAATGAAATATCTGATCCGGGAGGCTAGCTCTACAACCGGATGCCCGACGCGGAGCAAGATCACGCGTTAAGGGACTTAATAAAATATCTGATCCGGGAGGCTAGATCTACGACCGGATGCCCGACGCAGAGCAAGCTCCAGCGTCCTGGGACTTAAAGAAAATATCTGATCCAGGAGGTTAGCTCTACGACCGGATGCCCGACGCGGAGCAAGATCACGCGTTATGGGACTTAATAAAAAATATCTTATCCGGGAGGCTAGCTCTACGACCGGATGCCCGACGCGGAGCAAGATCACGCGTTAAGGGACTTAATAAAATATCTGATCCGGGAGGCTGGCTCTACGACCGGATGCCCGACGCGGAGCAAGCTCCAGCGTCCTGGGACTTAAAGAAAATATCTGATCCGAGAGGCTAGCTCTACGACCGGATGCCCGACGCGGAGCAAGATCACGCGTTAAGGGACTTAATAAAATATCTGATCCGGGAGGCTAGCTCTACGACCGGATGCCCGACGCGGAGTAAGCTCCAGCGTCCTGGGACTTAAAGAAAATATCTGATCCGGGAGGCTAGCTCTATGACCGGATGCCCGACACGGAGCAAGATCACGCGTTAAGGGACTTAATAAAATATCTGATCCGGGAGGCTAGCTCTACGACCGGATGCCCGACGCAGAGCAAGCTCCAGCGTCCTGGGACTTAAAGAAAATATCTGATCCGGGAAGCTAGCTCTACGACCGGATGCCCGACACGGAGCAAGATCACGCGTTAAGGTACTTAATAAAATATCTGATCCGGGAGGCTAGCTCTACGACCGGATGCCCGACGCGGAGCAAGCTCCAGCGTCCTGGGACTTAAAGAAAATATCTGATCCTGGAGGCTAGCTCTACGACCGGATGCCCGACGCGGAGCAAGATCACTCGTTAAGGGACTTAATAAAATATCTGATCCGGGAGGCTAGCTCTACGACCGGATGCCCGACGCGGAGCAAGATCACGCGTTAAGGGACTTAATAAAATATCTGATCCGGGAGGCTAGCTCTACGACCGGATGCCCGACGCGGAGTAAGATCACGCGTTAAGGGACTTAATAAAATATCTGATCCGGGAGGCTAGCTCTACGACCGGATGCCCGACGCGGAGCAAGCTCCAGCGTTCTGGGACTTACAGAAAATATTTGATCCGAGAGGCTAGCTCTACGACCGGATGCCCGACGCGGAGCAAGATCACGTGTTAAGGGACTTAATAAAATATCTGATCCGGGAGGCTAGCTCTACGACCGGATGCCCGACGCGGAGCAAGCTCCAGCGTCCTGATACTTAAAGAAAATATCTGATCCAGGAGGCTAGCTCTACGACCGGATGCCCGACGCGGAGCAAGATCACGCGTTAAGGGACTTAATAAAAAATATCTTATCCGGGAGGCTAGCTCTACGACCGGATGCCCGACGCGGAGCAAGATCACGCGTTAAGGGACTTAATAAAATATCTGATCCGGGAGGCTAGCTCTACGACCGGATGCCCGACGCGGAGTAAGCTCCAGCGTCCTAGGACTTAAAGAAAATATCTGATCCGGGAGGCTAGCTCTACGACCGGATGCCCGACACGGAGCAAGATCACGCGTTAAGGGACTTAATAAAATATCTGATCCGGGAGGCTAGCTCTACGACCGGATGCCCGACGCGGAGCAAGATCACGAGTTAAGGGACTTAATAAAATATCTGATCCGGGAGGCTAGCTCTACGACCGGATGCCCGACGCGGAGCAAGATCACGCGTTAAGGGACATAATGAAATATCTGATCCGGGAGGCTAGCTCTACAACCGGATGCCCGACGCGGAGCAAGATCACGCGTTAAGGGACTTAATAAAATATCTGATCCGGGAGGCTAGCTCTACGACCGGATGCCCGACGCGGAGCAAGATCACGCGTTAAGGGACTTAATAAAATATCTGATCCGGGAGGCTAGCTTTACGACCGGATGCCCGACGCGGAGCAAGCTCCAGCGTCCTGGGACTTAAAGAAAATATCTGATCCAGGAGGCTAGCTCTCCGACCGGATGCCCGACGCGGAGCAAGATCACGCGTTAAGGGACTTAATAAAAAATATCTTATCCGGGAGGCTAGCTCTACGACCGGATGCCCGACGCGGAGCAAGATCACGCGTTAAGGGACTTAATAAAATATCTGATCCAGGAGGCTAGCTCTACGACCGGATACCCGATGCGGAGCAAGATCACGCGTTAAGGGACTTAATAAAATATCTGATCCGGGAGGCTAGCTCTACGACCGGATGCCCGACGCGGAGCAAGCTCTAGTGTGCTGGGACTTAAAGAAAATATCTGATCCTGGAGGCTAGCTGTACGACCGGATGCCCGACGCGGAGCAAGCTCCAGCGTTCTGGGACGTACAGAAAATATTTGATCCGAGAGGCTAGCTCTACGACCGGATGCCCGACGCGGAGCAAGATCACGTGTTAAGGGACTTAATAAAATATCTGATCCGGGAGGCTAGCTCTACGACCGGATGCCCGACGCGGAGCAAGCTCCAGCGTCCTGGTACATAAAGAAAATATCTGATCCAGGAGGCTAGCTCTACGACCGGATGCCCGACGCGGAGCAAGATCACGCGTTAAGGGACTTAATAAAAAATATCTTATCCGGGAGGCTAGCTCTACGACCGGATGCCCGACGCGGAGCAAGATCACGCGTTAAGGGACTTAATAAAATATCTGATCCGGGAGGCTAGCTCTACGACCGGATGCCCGACGCGGAGTAAGCTCCAGCGTCCTAGGACTTAAAGAAAATATCTGATCCGGGAGGCTAGCTCTACGACCGGATGCCCGACACGGAGCAAGATCACGCGTTAAGGGACTTAATAAAATATCTGATCCGGGAGGCTAGCTCTACGACCGGATGCCCGACGCGGAGCAAGATCACGCGTTAAGGGACTTAATAAAATATCTGATCCGGGAGGCTAGCTCTACAACCGGATGCCCGACGCGGAGCAAGATCACGCGTTAAGGGACTTAATAAAATATCTGATCCGGGAGGCTAGATCTACGACCGGATGCCCGACGCGGAGCAAGCTCCAGCGTCCTGGGACTTAAAGAAAATATCTGATCCAGGAGGTTAGCTCTACGACCGGATGCCCGACGCGGAGCAAGATCACGCGTTATGGGACTTAATAAAAAATATCTTATCCGGGAGGCTAGCTCTACGACCGGATGCCCGACGCGGAGCAAGATCACCCGTTAAGGGACTTAATAAAATATCTGATCCGGGAGGCTAGCTCTACGACCGGATGCCCGACGCGGAGCAAGATCACGCGTTAAGGGACTTAATAAAATATCTGATCCGGGAGGCTAGCTCTACGACCGGATGCCCGACGCGGAGCAAGCTCCAGCGTCCTGGGACTTAAAGAAAATATCTGATCCGGGAGGCTAGCTCTACGACCGGATGCCCGACGCGGAGTAAGATCACGCGTTAAGGGACTTAATAAAATGTCTGATCCGGGAGGCTAGCTCTACGACCGGATGCCCGACGCGGAGCAAGCTCCAGCGTCCTGGGACTTAAAGAAAATATCTTATCCAGGAGGCTAGCTCTACGACCGGATGCCCGACGCGGAGCAAGATCACGCGTTAAGGGACTTAATAAAAAATATCTTATCCGGGAGGCTAGCTCTACGACCGGATGCCCGACGCGGAGCAAGATCACGCGTTAAGGGACTTAATAAAATATCTGATCCGGGAGGCTAGCTCTACGACCGGATGCCCGACGCGGAGCAAGATCACGCGTTAAGGGACTTAATAAGATATCTGATCCGGGAGGCTAGCTCTACGACCGGATGCCCGACGCGGAGCAAGCTCCAGCGTCCTGGGACTTAAAGAAAATATCTGATCCTGGAGGCTAGCTCTACGACCGGATGCCCGACGCGGAGCAAGATCACGCGTTAAGGGACTTAATAAAATATCTGATCCGGGAGGCTAGTTCTACGACCGGATGCCCGACGCGGAGCAAGATCACGCGTTAAGGGACTTAATAAAATATCTGATCCGGGAGGCTAGCTCTACGACCGGATGCCCGACGCGGAGCAAGCTCCAGCGTTCTGGGACTTACAGAAAATATTTGATCCGAGAGGCTAGCTCTACGAGCGGTTGCCCGACGCGGAGCAAGATCACGTGTTAAGGGACATAATAAAATATCTGATCCGGGAGGCTAGCTCTACGACCGGATGCCCGACGCGGAGCAAGCTCCAGCGTCCTGGGACTTAAAGAAAATATCTGATCCAGGAGGCTAGCTCTACGACCGGATGCCCGACGCGGAGCAAGATCACGCGTTATGGGACTTAATAAAAAAAATCTTATCCGGGAGGCTAGCTCTACGACCGGATGCCTGATGCGGAGCAAGATCACGCGTTAAGGGACTTAATAAAATATCTGATCCGGGAGGCTAGCTCTACGACCGGATGCCCAACGCGGAGTAAGCTCCAGCGTCCTAGGACTTAAAGAAAATATCTGATCCGGGAGGCTAGCTCTACGACCGGATGCCCGACACGGAGCAAGATCACGCGTTAAGGGACTTAATAAATTATCTGATCCGGGAGGCTAGCTCTACGACCGGATGCCCGACGCGGAGCAAGATCACGCGTTAAGGGACTTAATAAAATATCTGATCCGGGAGGCTAGCTCTACGACCGGATGCCCGACGCGGAGTAAGCTCCAGCGTCCTAGGACTTAAAGAAAATATCTGATCCGGGAGGCTAGCTCTACGACCGGATGCCCGACACGGAGCAAGATCACGCGTTAAGGGACTTAATAAAATATCTGATCCGGGAGGCTAGCTCTACGACCGGATGCCCGACGCGGAGCAAGATCACGAGTTAAGGGACTTAATAAAATATCTGATCCGGGAGGCTAGCTCTACGACCGGATGCCCGACGCGGAGCAAGATCACGCGTTAAGGGACATAATGAAATATCTGATCCGGGAGGCTAGCTCTACAACCGGATGCCCGACGCGGAGCAAGATCACGCGTTAAGGGACTTAATAAAATATCTGATCCGGGAGGCTAGATCTACGACCGGATGCCCGACGCGGAGCAAGATCACGCGTTAAGGGACTTAAAGAAAATATCTGATCCAGGAGGCTAGCTCTACGACCGGATGCCCGACGCGGAGCAAGATCACGCGTTATGGGACTTAATAAAAAATATCTTATCCGGGAGGCTAGCTCTACGACCGGATGCCTGACGCGGAGCAAGATCACGCGTTAAGGGACTTAATAAAATATCTGATCCGGGAGGCTAGCTCTACGACCGGATGCCCAACGCGGAGTAAGCTCCAGCGTCCTAGGACTTAAAGAAAATATCTGATCCGGGAGGCTAGCTCTACGACCGGATGCCCGACACGGAGCAAGATCACGCGTTAAGGGACTTAATAAAATATCTGATCCGGGAGGCTAGCTCTACGACCGGATGCCCGACACGGAGCAAGATCACGCGTTAAGGGACTTAATAAAATATCTGATCCGGGAGGCTAGCTCTACGACCGGATGCCCGACGCGGAGCAAGATCACGCGTTAAGGGACTTAATAAAATATCTGATCCGGGAGGCTAGCTCTACAACCGGATGCCCGACGCGGAGCAAGATCACGCGTTAAGGGACTTAATAAAATATCTGATCCGGGAGGCTAGATCTACGACCGGATGCCCGACGCGGAGCAAGCTCCAGCGTCCTGGGACTTAAAGAAAATATCTGATCCAGGAGGTTAGCTCTACGACCGGATGCCCGACGCGGAGCAAGATCACGCGTTATGGGACTTAATAAAAAATATCTTATCCGGGAGGCTAGCTCTACGACCGGATGCCCGACGCGGAGCAAGATCACGCGTTAAGGGACTTAATAAAATATCTGATCCGGGAGGCTAGCTCTACGACCGGATGCCCGACGCGGAGCAAGATCACGCGTTAAGGGACTTAATAAAATATCTGATCCGGGAGGCTAGCTCTACGACCGGATGCTCGACGCGGAGCAAGCTCCAGCGTCCTGGGACTTAAAGAAAATATCTTATCCGGGAGGCTAGCTCTACGACCGGATGCCCGACGCGGAGCAAGATCACGCGTTAAGGGACTTAATAAAATGTCTGATCCGGGAGGCTAGCTCTACGACCGGATGCCCGACGCGGAGCAAGCTCCAGCGTCCTGGGACTTAAAGAAAATATCTTATCCAGGAGGCTAGCTCTACGACCGGATGCCCGACGCGGAGCAAGATCACGCATTAAGGGACTTAATAAAAAATATCTTATCCGGGAGGCTAGCTCTACGACCGGATGCCCGACGCGGAGCAAGATCACGCGTTAAGGGACTTAATAAAATATCTGATCCGGGAGGCTAGCTCTACGACCGGATGCCCGACGCGGAGAAAGATCACGCGTTAAGGGACTTAATAAGATATCTGATCCGGGAGGCTAGCTCTACGACCGGATGCCCGACGCGGAGCAAGCTCCAGCGTCCTGGGACTTAAAGAAAATATCTGATCCGGGAGGCTAGCTCTACGACCGGATGCCCGACACGGAGCAAGATCACGCGTTAAGGGACTTAATAAAATATCTGATCCGGGAGGCTAGCTCTACGACCGGATGCCCGACGCGGAGCAAGATCACGAGTTAAGGGACTTAATAAAATATCTGATCCGGGAGGCTAGCTCTACGACCGGATGCCCGACGCGGAGCAAGATCACGCGTTAAGGGACATAATGAAATATCTGATCCGGGAGGCTAGCTCTACAACCGGATGCCCGACGCGGAGCAAGATCACGCGTTAAGGGACTTAATAAAATATCTGATCCGGGAGGCTAGATCTACGACCGGATGCCCGACGCGGAGCAAGATCACGCGTTAAGGGACTTAAAGAAAATATCTGATCCAGGAGGCTAGCTCTACGACCGGATGCCCGACGCGGAGCAAGATCACGCATTATGGGACTTAATAAAAAATATCTTATCCGGGAGGCTAGCTCTACGACCGGATGCCTGACGCGGAGCAAGATCACGCGTTAAGGGACTTAATAAAATATCTGATCCGGGAGGCTAGCTCTACGACCGGATGCCCAACGCGGAGTAAGCTCCAGCGTCCTAGGACTTAAAGAAAATATCTGATCCGGGAGGCTAGCTCTACGACCGGATGCCCGACACGGAGCAAGATCACGCGTTAAGGGACTTAATAAAATATCTGATCCGGGAGGCTAGCTCTACGACCGGATGCCCGACGCGGAGCAAGATCACGCGTTAAGGGACATAATGAAATATCTGATCCGGGAGGCTAGCTCTACAACCGGATGCCCGACGCGGAGCAAGATCACGCGTTAAGGGACTTAATAAAATATCTGATCCGGGAGGCTAGATCTACGACCGGATGCCCGACGCGGAGTAAGCTCCAGCGTCCTGGGACTTAAAGAAAATATCTGATCCGGGAGGCTAGCTCTACGACCGGATGCCCGACACGGAGCAAGATCACGCGTTAAAGGACTTAATAAAATATCTGATCCGGGAGGCTAGCTCTACGACCGGATGCCCGACGCAGAGCAAGCTCCAGCGTCCTGGGACTTAAAGAAAATATCTGATCCGGGAGGCTAGCTCTACGACCGGATGCCCGACACGGAGCAAGATCACGCGTTAAGGTACTTAATAAAATATCTGATCCGGGAGGCTAGCTCTACGACCGGATGCCCGACGCGGAGCAAGCTCCAGCGTCCTGGGACTTAAAGAAAATATCTGATCCTGGAGGCTAGCTCTACGACCGGATGCCCGACGCGGAGCAAGATCACGCGTTAAGGGACTTAATAAAATATCTGATCCGGGAGGCTAGCTCTACGACCGGATGCCCGACGCGGAGCAAGATCACGCGTTAAGGGACTTAATAAAATATCTGATCCGGGAGGCTAGCTCTACGACCGGATGCCCGACGCGGAGCAAGATCACGCGTTAAGGGACTTAATAAAATATCTGATCCGGGAGGCTAGCTCTACGACCGGATGCCCGACGCGGAGCAAGCTCCAGCGTTCTGGGACTTACTGAAAATATTTGATCCGAGAGGCTAGCTCTACGACCGGATGCCCGACGCGGAGCAAGATCACGTGTTAAGGGACTTAATAAAATATCTGATCCGGGAGGCTAGCTCTACGACCGGATGCCCGACGCGGAGCAAGCTCCAGCGTCCTGATACTTAAAGAAAATATCTGATCCAGGAGGCTAGCTCTACGACCGGATGCCCGACGCGGAGCAAGATCACGCGTTAAGGGACTTAATAAAAAATATCTTATCCGGGAGGCTAGCTCTACGACCGGATGCCCGACGCGGAGCAAGATCACGCGTTAAGGGACTTAATAAAATATCTGATCCGGGAGGCTGGCTCGACGACCGGATGCCCGACGCGGAGCAAGCTCCAACGTCCTGGGACTTAAAGAAAATATCTGATCCGGGAGGCTAGCTCTACGACCGGATGCCCGACGCGGAGCAAGATCACGCGTTAAGGGACTTAATAAAATATCTGATCCGGGAGGCTAGCTCTACGACCGGATGCCCGACGCGGAGTAAGCTCCAGCGTCCTGGGACTTAAAGAAAATATCTGATCCGGGAGGCTAGCTCTACGACCGGATGCCCGACACGGAGCAAGATCACGCGTTAAGGGACTTAATAAAATATCTGATCCGGGAGGCTAGCTCTACGACCGGATGCCCGACGCAGAGCAAGCTCCAGCGTCCTGGGACTTAAAGAAAATATCTGATCCGGGAGGCTAGCTCTACGACCGGATGCCCGACACGGAGCAAGATCACGCGTTAAGGTACTTAATAAAATATCTGATCCGGGAGGCTAGCTCTACGACCGGATGCCCGACGCGGAGCAAGCTCCAGCGTCCTGGGACTTAAAGAAAATATCTGATCCTGGAGGCTAGCTCTACGACCGGATGCCCGACACGGAGCAAGATCACGCGTTAAGGGACTTAATAAAATATCTGATCCGGGAGGCTAGCTCTACGACCGGATGCCCGACGCGGAGCAAGATCACGCGTTAAGGGACTTAATAAAATATCTGATCCGGGAGGCTAGCTCTACGACCGGATGCCCGACGCGGAGCAAGATCACGCGTTAAGGGACTTAATAAAATATCTGATCCGGGAGGCTAGCTCTACGACCGGATGCCCGACGCGGAGCAAGCTCCAGCGTTCTGGGACTTACAGAAAATATTTGATCCGAGAGGCTAGCTCTACGACCGGATGCCCGACGCGGAGCAAGATCACGTGTTAAGGGACTTAATAAAATATCTGATCCGGGAGGCTAGCTCTACGACCGGATGCCCGACGCGGAGCAAGCTCCAGCGTCCTGATACTTAAAGAAAATATCTGATCCAGGAGGCTAGCTCTACGACCGGATGCCCGACGCGGAGCAAGATCACGCGTTAAGGGACTTAATAAAAAATATCTTATCCGGGAGGCTAGCTCTACGACCGGATGCCCGACGCGGAGCAAGATCACGCGTTAAGGGACTTAATAAAATATCTGATCCGGGAGGCTAGCTCTACGACCGGATGCCCGACGCGGAGTAAGCTCCAGCGTCCTAGGACTTAAAGAAAATATCTGATCCGGGAGGCTAGCTCTACGACCGGATGCCCGACACGGAGCAAGATCACGCGTTAAGGGACTTAATAAAATATCTGATCCGGGAGGCTAGCTCTACGACCGGATGCCCGACGCGGAGCAAGATCACGAGTTAAGGGACTTAATAAAATATCTGATCCGGGAGGCTAGCTCTACGACCGGATGCCCGACGCGGAGCAAGATCACGCGTTAAGGGACTTAATAAAATATCTGATCCGGGAGGCTAAATCTACGACCGGATGCCCGACGCGAAGCAAGCTCCAGCGTCCTGGGACTTAAAGAAAATATCTGATCCAGGAGGTTAGCTCTACGACCGGATGCCCGACGCGGAGCCAGATCACGCGTTATGGGACTTAATAAAAAATATCTTATCCGGGAGGCTAGCTCTACGACCGGATGCCCGACGCGGAGCAAGATCACGCGTTAAGGGACTTAATAAAATATCTGATCCGGGAGGCTAGCTCTACGACCGGATGTCCGACGCGGAGCAAGATCACGCGTTAAGGGACTTAATAAAATATCTGATCCGGGAGGCTAGCTCTACGACCGGATGCCCGACGCGGAGCAAGCTCCAGCGTCCTGGGACTTAAAGAAAATATCTGATCCGGGAGGCTAGCTCTACGACCGGATGCCCGACGCGAAGCAAGATCACGCGTTAAGGGACTTAATAAAATATCTGATCCGGGAGGCTAGCTCTACGACCGGATGCCCGACGCGGAGCAAGCTCCAGCGTCCTGGGACTTAAAGAAAATATCTGATCCAGGAGGCTAGCTCTACGACCGGATGCCCGACGCGGAGCAAGATCACGCGTTAAGGGACTTGATAAAAAATATCTTATCCGGGAGGCTAGCTCTACGACCGGATGCCCGACGCGGAGCAAGATCACGCGTTAAGGGACTTAATAAAATATCTGATCCGGGAGGCTAGCTCTACGACCGGATGCCCGACGCGGAGCAAGATCACGCGTTAAGGGACTTAATAAGATATCTGATCCGGGAGGCTAGCTCTACGACCGGATGCCCGACGCGGAGCAAGCTCCAGCGTCCAGGGACTTAAAGAAAATATCTGATCCTGGAGGCTAGCTCTACGACCGGATGCCCGACGCGGAGCAAGATCACGCGTTAAGGGACTTAATAAAATATCTGATCCGGGAGGCTAGCTCTACGACCGGATGCCCGACGCGGAGCAAGCTCCAGCGTTCTGGGACTTACAGAAAATATTTGATCCGAGAGGCTAGCTCTACGAGCGGATGCCCGACGCGGAGCAAGATCACGTGTTAAGGGACTTAATAAAATATCTGATCCGGGAGGCTAGCTCTACGACCGGATGCCCGACGCGGAGCAAGCTCCAGCGTCCTGGGACTTAAAGAAAATATCTGATCCAGGAGGCTAGCTCTACGACCGGATGCCCGACGCGGAGCAAGATCACGCGTTAAGGGTCTTAATAAAAAATATCTTATCCGGGAGGCTAGCTCAACGACCGGATGCCCGACGCGGAGCAAGATCACGCGTTAAGGGACTTAATAAAATATCTGATCCGGGAGGCTAGCTCTACGACCGGATGCCCGACGCGGAGTAAGCTCCAGCGTCCTAGGACTTAAAGAAAATATCTGATCCGGGAGGCTAGCTCTACGACCGGATGCCCGACACGGAGCAAGATCACGCGTTAAGGGACTTAATAAAATATCTGATCCAGGAGGCTAGCTCTACGACCGGATGCCCGACGCGGAGCAAGATCACGCGTTAAGGGAGATAATAAAATATCTGATCCGGGAGGCTAGCTCTACAACCGGATGCCCGACGCGGAGCAAGATCACGCGTTAAGGGACTTAATAAAATATCTGATCCGGGAGGCTAGATCTAGGACCGGATGCCCGACGCGGAGCAAGCTCCAGCGTCCTGGGACTTAAAGAAAATATCTGATCCAGGAGGTTAGCTCTACGACCGGATGCCCGACGCGGAGCAAGATCACGCGTTATGGGACTTAATAAAAAATATCTTATCCGGGAGGCTGGCTCTACGACCGGATGCCCGACGCGGAGCAAGATCACGCGTTAAGGGACTTAATAAAATATCTGATCCAGGAGGCTGGCTCTACGACCGGATGCCCGACGCGGAGCAAGCTCCAGCGTCCTGGGACTTAAAGAAAATATCTGATCCGGGAGGCTAGCTCTACGACCGGATACCCGACGCGGAGCAAGATCACGCGTTAAGGGACTTAAAAAAATATCTGATCCAGGAGGCTAGCTCTACGACCGGATGCCCGACGCGGAATAAGCTCCAGCGTCCTGGGACTTAAAGAAAATATCTGATCCGGGAGGCTAGCTCTACGACCGGATGCCCGACACGGAGCAAGATCACGCGTTAAGGGACTTAATAAAATATCTGATCCGGGAGGCTAGCTCTACGACCGGAAGCCCGACGCGGAGCAAGCTCCAGCGTCCTGGGACTTAAAGAAAATATCTGATCCGGGAGGCTAGCTCTACGACCGGATGCCCGACACGGAGCAAGATCACGCGTTAAGGGACTTAATAAAATATCTGATCCGGGAGGCTAGCTCTACGACCGGATGCCCAACGCGGAGCAAGCTCCAGCGTCCTGGGACTTAAAGAAAATATCTGATCCGGGAGGCTAGCTCTACGACCGGATGCCCGACGCGGAGCAAGATCACGCGTTATGGGACTTAATAAAAAATATCTTATCCGGGAGGCTAGCTCTACAACCGGATGCCCGACACGGAGCAAGATCACGCGTTAAGGGACTTAATAAAATATCTGATCCGGGAGGCTGGCTCTACGACCGGATGCCCGACGCGGAGAAAAATCACGCGTTAAGGGACTTAATAAAATATTTGATCCGGGAGGCTAGCTCTACGACCGGATGCCCGACGCGGAGCAAGCTCCAGCGTCCTGGGACTGAAAGAAAATATCTGATCCGGGAGGCTAGCTCTACGACCGGATGCCCGACGCGGAGCAAGATCACGCGTTAAGGGACTTAATAAAATATCTGATCCGGAAGGCTAGCTCTACGACCGGATGCCCGACGCGGAGCAAGATCACGCGTTAAGGGACTTAATAAAATATCTGATCCGGGAGGCTAGCTCTACAACCGGATGCCCGACGCGGAGCAAGATCACGCGTTAAGGGACTTAATAAAATATCTGATCCGGGAGGCTAGCTCTACGACCGGATGCCCGACGCGGAGCAAGATCACGCGTTAAGGGACTTAATAAAATATCTGATCCGGGAGGCTAGCTCTACAACCGGATGCCCGACGCGGAGCAAGATCACGCGTTAAGGGACTTAATAAAATATCTGATCCGGGAGGCTAGCTCTACGACCGGATGCCCGACGCGGAGCAAGATCACGCGTTAAGGGACTTAATAAAATATTTGATCCGGGAGGCTAGCTCTACGACCGGATGCCCGACGCGGAGCAAGCTCCAGCGTCCTGGGACTTAAAGAAAATATCTGATCCGGGAGGCTAGCTCTACGACCGGATGCCCGACGCGGAGCAAGATCACGCGTTAAGGGACTTAATAAAATATCTGATCCGGGAGGCTAGCTCTACGACCGGATGCCCGACGCGGAGCAAGCACCAGCGTCCTGGGACTTAAAGAAAATATCTGATCCGTGAGGCTAGCTCTACGACCGGATGCCCGACGCGGAGCAAGATCACGCGTTAAGGGACTTAATAAAAAATATCTTATCCGGGAGGCTAGCTCTACGAACGGATGCCCGACGCGGAGCAAGATCACGCGTTAAGGGACTTAATAAAATATCTGATCCGGGAGGCTAGCTCTACGACCGGATGCCCGACGCTGAGCAAGCTCCAGCGTCCAGGGACTTAAAGAAAATATCTGATCCTGGAGGCTAGCTCTACGACCGGATGCCCGACGCGGAGCAAGATCACGCGTTAAGGGACTTAATAAAATATCTGATCCGGGAGGCTAGCTCTACGACCGGATGCCCGACGCGGAGCAAGCTCCAGCGTTCTGGGACTTACAGAAAATATTTGATCCGAGAGGCTAGCTCTACGAGCGGATGCCCGACGCGGAGCAAGATCACGTGTTAAGGGACTTAATAAAATATCTGATCCGGGAGGCTAGCTCTACGACCGGATGCCCGACGCGGAGCAAGCTCCAGCGTCCTGGGACTTAAAGAAAATATCTGATCCAGGAGGCTAGCTCTACGACCGGATGCCCGACGCGGAGCAAGATCACGCGTTAAGGGTCTTAATAAAAAATATCTTATCCGGGAGGCTAGCTCAACGACCGGATGCCCGACGCGGAGCAAGATCACGCGTTAAGGGACTTAATAAAATATCTGATCCGGGAGGCTAGCTCTACGACCGGATGCCCGACGCGGAGTAAGCTCCAGCGTCCTAGGACTTAAAGAAAATATCTGATCCGGGAGGCTAGCTCTACGACCGGATGCCCGACACGGAGCAAGATCACGCGTTAAGGGACTTAATAAAATATCTGATCCAGGAGGCTAGCTCTACGACCGGATGCCCGACGCGGAGCAAGATCACGCGTTAAGGGAGATAATAAAATATCTGATCCGGGAGGCTAGCTCTACAACCGGATGCCCGACGCGGAGCAAGATCACGCGTTAAGGGACTTAATAAAATATCTGATCCGGGAGGCTAGATCTAGGACCGGATGCCCGACGCGGAGCAAGCTCCAGCGTCCTGGGACTTAAAGAAAATATCTGATCCAGGAGGTTAGCTCTACGACCGGATGCCCGACGCGGAGCAAGATCACGCGTTATGGGACTTAATAAAAAATATCTTATCCGGGAGGCTGGCTCTACGACCGGATGCCCGACGCGGAGCAAGATCACGCGTTAAGGGACTTAATAAAATATCTGATCCAGGAGGCTGGCTCTACGACCGGATGCCCGACGCGGAGCAAGCTCCAGCGTCCTGGGACTTAAAGAAAATATCTGATCCGGGAGGCTAGCTCTACGACCGGATACCCGACGCGGAGCAAGATCACGCGTTAAGGGACTTAAAAAAATATCTGATCCAGGAGGCTAGCTCTACGACCGGATGCCCGACGCGGAATAAGCTCCAGCGTCCTGGGACTTAAAGAAAATATCTGATCCGGGAGGCTAGCTCTACGACCGGATGCCCGACACGGAGCAAGATCACGCGTTAAGGGACTTAATAAAATATCTGATCCGGGAGGCTAGCTCTACGACCGGAAGCCCGACGCGGAGCAAGCTCCAGCGTCCTGGGACTTAAAGAAAATATCTGATCCGGGAGGCTAGCTCTACGACCGGATGCCCGACACGGAGCAAGATCACGCGTTAAGGGACTTAATAAAATATCTGATCCGGGAGGCTAGCTCTACGACCGGATGCCCAACGCGGAGCAAGCTCCAGCGTCCTGGGACTTAAAGAAAATATCTGATCCGGGAGGCTAGCTCTACGACCGGATGCCCGACGCGGAGCAAGATCACGCGTTATGGGACTTAATAAAAAATATCTTATCCGGGAGGCTAGCTCTACAACCGGATGCCCGACACGGAGCAAGATCACGCGTTAAGGGACTTAATAAAATATCTGATCCGGGAGGCTGGCTCTACGACCGGATGCCCGACGCGGAGAAAAATCACGCGTTAAGGGACTTAATAAAATATTTGATCCGGGAGGCTAGCTCTACGACCGGATGCCCGACGCGGAGCAAGCTCCAGCGTCCTGGGACTGAAAGAAAATATCTGATCCGGGAGGCTAGCTCTACGACCGGATGCCCGACGCGGAGCAAGATCACGCGTTAAGGGACTTAATAAAATATCTGATCCGGAAGGCTAGCTCTACGACCGGATGCCCGACGCGGAGCAAGATCACGCGTTAAGGGACTTAATAAAATATCTGATCCGGGAGGCTAGCTCTACAACCGGATGCCCGACGCGGAGCAAGATCACGCGTTAAGGGACTTAATAAAATATCTGATCCGGGAGGCTAGCTCTACGACCGGATGCCCGACGCGGAGCAAGATCACGCGTTAAGGGACTTAATAAAATATCTGATCCGGGAGGCTAGCTCTACAACCGGATGCCCGACGCGGAGCAAGATCACGCGTTAAGGGACTTAATAAAATATCTGATCCGGGAGCTAGCTCTACGACCGGATGCCCGACGCGGAGCAAGATCACGCGTTAAGGGACTTAATAAAATATTTGATCCGGGAGGCTAGCTCTACGACCGGATGCCCGACGCGGAGCAAGCTCCAGCGTCCTGGGACTTAAAGAAAATATCTGATCCGGGAGGCTAGCTCTACGACCGGATGCCCGACGCGGAGCAAGATCACGCGTTAAGGGACTTAATAAAATATCTGATCCGGGAGGCTAGCTCTACGACCGGATGCCCGACGCGGAGCAAGCACCAGCGTCCTGGGACTTAAAGAAAATATCTGATCCGTGAGGCTAGCTCTACGACCGGATGCCCGACGCGGAGCAAGATCACGCGTTAAGGGACTTAATAAAAAATATCTTATCCGGGAGGCTAGCTCTACGAACGGATGCCCGACGCGGAGCAAGATCACGCGTTAAGGGACTTAATAAAATATCTGATCCGGGAGGCTAGCTCTACGACCGGATGCCCGACGCGGAGCAAGCTCCAGCGTCCTGGGACTTAAAGAAAATATCTGATCCAGGAGGCTAGCTCTACGACCGGATGCCCGATGCGGAGCAAGATCACGCGTTAAGGGGCTTAATAAAATATCTGATCCGGGAGGCTGGCTCTACGACCGGATGCCCGACGCGGAGCAAGCTCCAGCGTCCTGGGACTTAAAGAAAATATCTGATCCGGGAGGCTAGCTCTACGACCGGATGCCCGACGCGGAGCAAGATCACGCGTTAAGGGGCTTAATAAAATATCTGATCCGGGAGGCTAGCTCTACGACCGGATGCCCGACGCGGAGCAAGACCACGCGTTAAGGGACTTAATAAAATATCTGATCCGGGAGGCTAGCTATACAACCAGATGCCCGACGCGGAGCAAGATCACGCGTTAAGGGACTTAATAAAATATCTGATCCGGGAGGCTAGCTCTACGACCGGATGCCCGACGCGGAGCAAGATCACGCGTTAAGGGACTTAATAAAAAATATCTTATCCGGGAGGCTAGCTCTACAACCGGATGCCCGACGCGGAGCAAGATCACGCGTTAAGGGACTTAATAAAATATTTGATCCGGGAGGCTAGCTCTACGACCGGATGCCCGACGCGGAGCAAGCTCCAGCTTCCTGGGACTTAAAGAAAATATCTGATCCGGGAGGCTAGCTCTACGACCGGATGCCCGACGCGGAGAAAGATCACGCGTTAAGGGACTTAATAAAATATCTGATCCGGGAGGCTAGCTCTACGACCGGATGCCCGACGCGGAGCAAGATCACGCGTTAAGGGACTTAATAAAATATCTGATCCGGGAGGCTAGCTCTACAACCGGATGCCCGACGCGGAGCAAGATCACGCGTTAAGGGACTTAATAAAATATCTGATCCGGGAGGCTAGCTCTACGACCGGATGCCCGACGCGGAGCAAGATCACGCGTTAAGGGACTTAATAAAATATCTGATCCGGGAGGCTAGCTCTACGACCGGATGCCCGACGCGGAGCAAGATCACGCGTTAAGGGACTTAATAAAATATCTTATCCGGGAGGCTAGCTCTACGACCGGATGCCCGACGCGGAATAAGCTCCAGCGTCCTGGGACTTAAAGAAAATATCTGATCCGGGAGGCTAGCTCTACGACCGGATGCCCGACACGGAGCAAGATCACGCGTTAAGGGACTTAATAAAATATCTGATCCGGGAGGCTAGCTCTACGACCGGAAGCCCGACGCGGAGCAAGCTCCAGCGTCCTGGGACTTAAAGAAAATATCTGATCCGGGAGGCTAGCTCTACGACCGGATGCCCGACACGGAGCAAGATCACGCGTTAAGGGACTTAATAAAATATCTGATCCGGGAGGCTAGCTCTACGACCGGATGCCCAACGCGGAGCAAGCTCCAGCGTCCTGGGACTTAAAGAAAATATCTGATCCGGGAGGCTAGCTCTACGACCGGATGCCCGACGCGGAGCAAGATCACGCGTTATGGGACTTAATAAAAAATATCTTATCCGGGAGGCTAGCTCTACAACCGGATGCCCGACACGGAGCAAGATCACGCGTTAAGGGACTTAATAAAATATCTGATCCGGTAGGCTGGCTCTACGACCGGATGCCCGACGCGGAGAAAAATCACGCGTTAAGGGACTTAATAAAATATTTGATCCGGGAGGCTAGCTCTACGACCGGATGCCCGACGCGGAGCAAGCTCCAGCGTCCTGGGACTGAAAGAAAATATCTGATCCGGGAGGCTAGCTCTACGACCGGATGCCCGACGCGGAGCAAGATCACGCGTTAAGGGACTTAATAAAATATCTGATCCGGAAGGCTAGCTCTACGACCGGATGCCCGACGCGGAGCAAGATCACGCGTTAAGGGACTTAATAAAATATCTGATCCGGGAGGCTAGCTCTACAACCGGATGCCCGACGCGGAGCAAGATCACGCGTTAAGGGACTTAATAAAATATCTGATCCGGGAGGCTAGCTCTACGACCGGATGCCCGACGCGGAGCAAGATCACGCGTTAAGGGACTTAATAAAATATCTGATCCGGGAGGCTAGCTCTACAACCGGATGCCCGACGCGGAGCAAGATCACGCGTTAAGGGACTTAATAAAATATCTGATCCGGGAGGCTAGCTCTACGACCGGATGCCCGACGCGGAGCAAGATCACGCGTTAAGGGACTTAATAAAATATTTGATCCGGGAGGCTAGCTCTACGACCGGATGCCCGACGCGGAGCAAGCTCCAGCGTCCTGGGACTTAAAGAAAATATCTGATCCGGGAGGCTAGCTCTACGACCGGATGCCCGACGCGGAGCAAGATCACGCGTTAAGGGACTTAATAAAATATCTGATCCGGGAGGCTAGCTCTACGACCGGATGCCCGACGCGGAGCAAGCACCAGCGTCCTGGGACTTAAAGAAAATATCTGATCCGTGAGGCTAGCTCTACGACCGGATGCCCGACGCGGAGCAAGATCACGCGTTAAGGGACTTAATAAAAAATATCTTATCCGGGAGGCTAGCTCTACGAACGGATGCCCGACGCGGAGCAAGATCACGCGTTAAGGGACTTAATAAAATATCTGATCCGGGAGGCTAGCTCTACGACCGGATGCCCGACGCGGAGCAAGCTCCAGCGTCCTGGGACTTAAAGAAAATATCTGATCCGGGAGGCTAGCTCTACGACCGGATGCCCGATGCGGAGCAAGATCACGCGTTAAGGGGCTTAATAAAATATCTGATCCGGGAGGCTGGCTCTACGACCGGATGCCCGACGCGGAGCAAGCTCCAGCGTCCTGGGACTTAAAGAAAATATCTGATCCGGGAGGCTAGCTCTACGACCGGATGCCCGACGCGGAGCAAGATCACGCGTTAAGGGGCTTAATAAAATATCTGATCCGGGAGGCTAGCTCTACGACCGGATGCCCGACGCGGAGCAAGATCACGCGTTAAGGGACTTAATAAAATATCTGATCCGGGAGGCTAGCTATACAACCAGATGCCCGACGCGGAGCAAGATCACGCGTTAAGGGACTTAATAAAATATCTGATCCGGGAGGCTAGCTCTACGACCGGATGCCCGACGCGGAGCAAGATCACGCGTTAAGGGACTTAATAAAAAATATCTTATCCGGGAGGCTAGCTCTACGACCGGATGCCCGACGCGGAGCAAGATCACGCGTTAAGGGACTTAATAAAATATTTGATCCGGGAGGCTAGCTCTGCGACCGGATGCCCGACGCGGAGCAAGCTCCAGCTTCCTGGGACTTAAAGAAAATATCTGATCCGGGAGGCTAGCTCTACGACCGGATGCCCGACGCGGAGAAAGATCACGCGTTAAGGGACTTAATAAAATATCTGATCCGGGAGGCTAGCTCTACGACCGGATGCCCGACGCGGAGCAAGATCACGCGTTAAGGGACTTAATAAAATATCTGATCCGGGAGGCTAGCTCTACAACCGGATGCCCGACGCGGAGCAAGATCACGCGTTAAGGGACTTAATAAAATATCTGATCCGGGAGGCTAGCTCTACGACCGGATGCCCGACGCGGAGCAAGATCACGCGTTAAGGGACTTAATAAAATATCTGATCCGGGAGGCTAGCTCTACGACCGGATGCCCGACGCGGAGCAAGATCACGCGTTAAGGGACTTAATAAAATATCTTATCCGGGAGGCTAGCTCTACGACCGGATGCCCGACGCGGAGCAAGCTCCAGCGTCCTGGGACTTGAAGAAAATATCTGATCCGGGAGGCTAGCTCTACGACCGGATGCCCGACGCGGAGCAAGATCACGCGTTAAGGGACTTAATAAAATATCTGATCCGGGAGGCTAGCTCTACGACCGGATGCCCGACGCGGAGCAAGCTCCAGCGTCCTGGGACTTAAAGAAAATATCTGATCCGGGAGGCTAGCTCTACGACCGGATGCCCGACGCGGAGCAAGATCACGCGTTAAGGGACATAATAAAATATTTGATCCGGGAGGCTAGCTCTACGACCGGATGCCCGACGCGGAGCAAACTCCAGCGTCCTGGGACTTAAAGAAAATATCTGATCCGGGAGGCTAGCTCTACGACCGGATGCCCGACGCGGAGCAAGATCACGCGTTAAGGGACTTAATAAAATATTTGATCCGGGAGGCTAGCTCTACGACCGGATGCCCGACGCGGAGCAAGCTCCAGCGTCCTGGGACTGAAAGAAAATATCTGATCCGGGAGGCTAGCTCTACGACCGGATGCCCGACGCGGAGCAAGATCACGCGTTAAGGGACTTAATAAAATATCTGATCCGGGAGGCTAGCTCTACGACCGGATGCCCGACGCGGAGCAAGATCACGCGTTAAGGGACTTAATAAAATATCTGATCCGGGAGGCTAGCTCTAAAACCGGATGCCCGACGCGGAGCAAGATCACGCGTTAAGGGACTTAATAAAATATCTGATCCGGGAGGCTAGCTCTACGACCGGATGCCCGATGCGGAGCAAGATCACGCGTTAAGGGACTTAATAAAATATCTGATCCGGGAGGCTAGCTCTACGACCGGATGCCCGACGCGGAGCAAGATCACGCGTTAAGGGACTTAATAAAATATCTGATCCGGGAGGCTAGCTCTACGACCGGATGCCCGACGCGGAGTAAGCTCCAGCGTCTTGGGACTTAAAGAAAATATCTGATCCGGGAGGTTAGCTCTACGACCGGATGCCCGACACGGAGCAAGATCACGCGTTAAGGGACTTAATAAAATATCTGATCCGGGAGACTAGCTCTACGACCGGATGCCCGACGCGGAGCAAGCTCCAGCGTCCTGGGACTTAAAGAAAATATCTGATCCGGGAGGCTAGCTCTACGACCGGATGCCCGACACGGAGCAAGATCACGCGTTAAGGGACTTAATAAAATATCTGATCCGGGAGGCTAGCTCTACGACCGGATGCCCAACGCGGAGCAAGCTCCAGCGTCCTGGGACTTAAAGAAAATATCTGATCCGGGAGGCTAGCTCTACGACCGGATGCCCGACGCGGAGCAAGATCACGCGTTATGGGACTTAATAAAAAATATCTTATCCGGGAGGCTAGCTCTACAACCGGATGCCCGACGCAGAGCAAGATCACGCGTTAAGGGACTTAATAAAATATCTGATCCGGGAGGCTGGCTCTACGACCGGATGCCCGACGCGGAGCAAGATCACGCGTTAAGGGACTTAATAAAATATTTGATCCGGGAGGCTAGCTCTACGACCGGATGCCCGACGCGGAGCAAGCTCCAGCGTCCTGGGACTGAAAGAAAATATCTGATCCGGGAGGCTAGCTCTACGATCGGATGCCCGACGCGGAGCAAGATCACGCGTTAAGGGACTTAATAAAATATCTGATCCGGAAGGCTAGCTCTACGACCGGATGCCCGACGCGGAGCAAGATCACGCGTTAAGGGACTTAATAAAATATCTGATCCGGGAGGCTAGCTCTACAACCGGATGCCCGACGCGGAGCAAGATCACGCGTTAAGGGACTTAATAAAATATCTGATCCGGGAGGCTAGCTCTACGACTGGATGCCCGACGCGGAGCAAGATCACGCGTTAAGGGACTTAATAAAATATCTGATCCGGGAGGCTAGCTCTACGACCGGATGCCCGACGCGGAGCAAGATCACGCGTTAAGGGACTTAATAAAATATCTGATCCGGGAGGCTAGCTCTACGACCGGATGCCCGACGCGGAGCAAGCTCCACCGTCCTGGGACTTAAAGAAAATATCTGATCCGTGAGGCTAGCTCTACGACCGGATGCCCGACGCGGAGCAAGATCACGCGTTAAGGGACTTAATAAAATATCTGATCCGGGAGGCTAGCTCTACAACCGGATGCCCGACGCGGAGCAAGATCACGCGTTAAGGGACTTAATAAAATATCTGATCCGGGAGGCTAGCTCTACGACCGGATGCCCGACGCGGAGCAAGATCACGCGTTAAGGGACTTAATAAAATATTTGATCCGGGAGGCTAGCTCTACGACCGGATGCCCGACGCGGAGCAAGCTCCAGCGTCCTGGGACTGAAAGAAAATATCTGATCCGGGAGGCTAGCTCTACGACCGGATGCCCGACGCGGAGCAAGATCACGCGTTAAGGGACTTAATAAAATATCTGATCCGGGAGGCTAGCTCTACGACCGGATGCCCGACGCGGAGCAAGATCACGCGTTAAGGGACTTAATAAAATATCTGATCCGGGAGGCTAGCTCTAAAACCGGATGCCCGACGCGGAGCAAGATCACGCGTTAATGGACTTAATAAAATATCTGATCAGGGAGGCTAGCTCTACGACCGGATGCCCGATGCGGAGCAAGATCACGCGTTAAGGGACTTAATAAAATATCTGATCCGGGAGGCTAGCTCTACGACCGGATGCCCGACGCGGAGCAATATCACGCGTTAAGGGACTTAATAAAATATATGATCCGGGAGGCTAGCTCTACGACCGGATGCCCGACGCGGAGTAAGCTCCAGCGTCCTGGGACTTAAAGAAAATATCTGATCCGGGAGGTTAGCTCTACGACCGGATGCCCGACACGGAGCAAGATCACGCGTTAAGGGACTTAATAAAATATCTGATCCGGGAGGCTAGCTCTACGACCGGATGCCCGACGCGGAGCAAGCTCCAGCGTCCTGGGACTTAAAGAAAATATCTGATCCGGGAGGCTAGCTCTACGACCGGATGCCCGACACGGAGCAAGATCACGCGTTAAGGGACTTAATAAAATATCTGATCCGGGAGGCTAGCTCTACGACCGGATGCCCAACGCGGAGCAAGCTCCAGCGTCCTGGGACTTAAAGAAAATATCTGATCCGGGAGGCTAGCTCTACGACCGGATGCCCGACGCGGAGCAAGATCACGCGTTATGGGACTTAATAAAAAATATCTTATCCGGGAGGCTAGCTCTACAACCGGATGCCCGACGCAGAGCAAGATCACGCGTTAAGGGACTTAATAAAATATCTGATCCGGGAGGCTGGCTCTACGACCGGATGCCCGACGCGGAGCAAGATCACGCGTTAAGGGACTTAATAAAATATTTGATCCGGGAGGCTAGCTCTACGACCGGATGCCCGACGCGGAGCAAGCTCCAGCGTCCTGGGACTGAAAGAAAATATCTGATCCGGGAGGCTAGCTCTACGACCGGATGCCCGACGCGGAGCAAGATCACGCGTTAAGGGACTTAATAAAATATCTGATCCGGAAGGCTAGCTCTACGACCGGATGCCCGACGCGGAGCAAGATCACGCGTTAAGGGACTTAATAAAATATCTGATCCGGGAGGCTAGCTCTACAACCGGATGCCCGACGCGGAGCAAGATCACGCGTTAAGGGACTTAATAAAATATCTGATCCGGGAGGCTAGCTCTACAACCGGATGCCCGACGCGGAGCAAGATCACGCGTTAAGGGACTTAATAAAATATCTGATCCGGGAGGCTAGCTCTACGACCGGATGCCCGACGCGGAGCAAGATCACGCGTTAAGGGACTTAATAAAATATCTGATTCGGGAGGCTAGCTCTACGACCGGATGCCCGACGCGGAGCAAGATCACGCGTTAAGGGACTTAATAAAATATCTGATCCGGGAGGCTAGCTCTACGACCGGATGCCCGACGCGGAGCAAGCTCCACCGTCCTGGGACTTAAAGAAAATATCTGATCCGGGAGGCTAGCTCTACGACCGGATGCCCGACGCGGAGCAAGATCACGCGTTAAGGGACTTAATAAAATATCTGATCCGGGAGGCTAGCTCTACGACCGGATGCCCGACGCGGAGCAAGCTCCAGCGTCCTGGGACTTAAAGAAAATATCTGATCCGTGAGGCTAGCTCTACGACCGGATGCCCGACGCGGAGCAAGATCACGCGTTAAGGGACTTAATAAAATATCTGATCCGGGAGGCTAGCTCTACAACCGGATGCCCGACGCGGAGCAAGATCACGCGTTAAGGGACTTAATAAAATATCTGATCCGGGAGGCTAGCTCTACGACCGGATGCCCGACGCGGAGCAAGATCACGCGTTAAGGGACTTAATAAAATATCTGATCCGGGAGGCTAGCTCTACGACCGGATGCCCGACGCGGAGCAAGATCACGCGTTAAGGGACTTAATAAAATATATGATCCGGGAGGCTAGCTCTACGACCGGATGCCCGACGCGGAGCAAGCTCCACCGTCCTGGGACTTAAAGAAAATATCTGATCCGGGAGGCTAGCTCTACGACCGGATGCCCGACGCGGAGCAAGATCACGCGTTAAGGGACTTAATAAAATATCTGATCCGGGAGGCTAGCTCTACGACCGGATGCCCGACGCGGAGCAAGCTCCAGCTTCCTGGGACTTAAAGAAAATATCTGATCCGTGAGGCTAGCTCTACGACCGGATGCCCGACGCGGAGCAAGATCACGCGTTAAGGGACTTAATAAAAAATATCTTATCAGGGAGGCTAGCTCTACGACCGGATGCCCGACGCGGAGCAAGATCACGCGTTAAGGGACTTAATAAAATATCTTATCCAGGAGGCTAGCTCTACGACCGGATGCCCGACGCAGAGCAAGCTCCAGCGTCCTGGGACTTAAAGAAAATATCTGATCCGTGAGGCTAGCTCTACGACCGGATGCCCGACGCGGAGCAAGATCACGCGTTAAGGGACTTAATAAAAAATATCTTATCCGGGAGGCTAGCTCTACGACCGGATGCCCGACGCGGAGCAAGATCACGCGTTAAGGGACTTAATAAAATATCTTATCCAGGAGGCTAGCTCTACGACCGGATGCCCGATGCGGAGCAAGATCACGCGTTAAGGGGCTTAATAAAATATCTGATCCGGGAGGCTGGCTCTACGACCGGATGCCCGACGCGGAGCAAGCTCAAGCGTCCTGGGACTTAAAGAAAATATCTGATCCGGGAGGCTAGCTCTACGACCGCATGCCCGACGCGGAGCAAGATCACGCGTTAAGGGGCTTAATAAAATATCTGATCCGGGAGGCTAGCTCTACGACCGGATGCCCGACGCGAAGCAAGATCACACGTTAAGGGACTTAATAAAATATCTGATCCGGGAGGCTAGCTATACAACCAGATGCCCGACGCGGAGCAAGATCACGCGTTAAGGGACTTAATAAAATATCTGATCCGGGAGGCTAGCTCTACGACCGGATGCCCGACGCGGAGCAAGATCACGCGTTAAGGGACTTAATAAAAAATATCTTATCCGGGAGGCTAGCTCTACGACCGGATGCCCGACGCGGAGCAAGATCACGCGTTAAGGGACTTAATAAAAAATATCTTATCCGGGAGGCTAGCTCTACGACCGGATGCCCGACGCGGAGCAAGATCACGCGTTAAGGGACTTAATAAAATATTTGATCCGGGAGGCTAGCTCTACGACCGGATGCCCGACGCGGAGCAAGCTCCAGCTTCCTGGGACTTAAAGAAAATATCTGATCCGGGAGGCTAGCTCTACGACCGGATGCCCGACGCGGAGAAAGATCACGCGTTAAGGGACTTAATAAAATATCTGATCCGGGAGGCTAGCTATACAACCACATGACCGACGCGGAGCAAGATCACGCGTTAAGGGACTTAATAAAATATCTGATCCGGGAGGCTAGCTATACAACCAGATGCCCGACGCGGAGCAAGATCACGCGTTAAGGGACTTAATAAAATATCTGATCCGGGAGGCTAGCTCTACAACCGGATGCCCGACGCGGAGCAAGATCACGCGTTAAGGGACTTAATAAAATATCTGATCTGGGAGGCTAGCTCTACGACCGGATGCCCGACGCGGAGCAAGATCACGCGTTAAGGGACTTAATAAAATATCTGATCCGGGAGGCTAGCTCTACGACCGGATGCCCGACGCGGAGCAAGATCACGCGTTAAGGGACTTAATAAAATATCTGATCCGGGAGGCTAGCTCTACGACCGGATGCCCGACGCGGAGCAAGCTCCACCGTCCTGGGACTTAAAGAAAATATCTGATCCGGGAGGCTAGCTCTACGACCGGATGCCCGACGCGGAGCAAGATCACGCGTTAAGGGACTTAATAAAATATCTGATCCGGGAGGCTAGCTCAACGACCGGATGCCCGACGCGGAGCAAGCTCCAGCGTCCTGGGACTTAAAGAAAATATCTGATCCGTGAGGCTAGCTCTACGACCGGATGCCCGACGCGGAGCAAGATCACGCGTTAAGGGACTTAATAAAATATCTTATCCAGGAGGCTAGCTCTACGACCGGATGCCCGACGCAGAGCAAGCTCCAGCGTCCTGGGACTTAAAGAAAATATCTGATCCGTGAGGCTAGCTCTACGACCGGATGCCCGACGCGGAGCAAGATCACGCGTTAAGGGACTTAATAAAAAATATCTTATCCGGGAGGCTAGCTCTACGACCGGATGCCCGACGCGGAGCAAGATCACGCGTTAAGGGACTTAATAAAATATCTGATCCGGGAGGCTAGCTATACAACCAGATGCCCGACACGGAGCAAGATCACGCGTTAAGGGACTTAATAAAATATTTGATCCGGGAGGCTAGCTCTACGACCGGATGCCCGACGCGGAGCATGCTCCAGCGTCTTGGGACTGAAAGAAAATATCTGATCCGGGAGGCTAGCTCTACAACCGGATGCCCGACGCGGAGAAAGATCACGCGTTAAGGGACTTAATAAAATATCTGATCCGGGAGGCTAGCTCTACGACCGGATGCCCGACGCGGAGCAAGATCACGCGTTAAGGGACTTAATAAAATATCTGATCCGGGAGGCTAGCTCTACAACCGGATGCCCGACGCGGAGCAAGATCACGCGTTAAGGGACTTAATAAAATATCTGATCCGGGAGGCTAGCTCTACGACCGGATGCCCGATGCGGAGCAAGATCACGCGTTAAGGGACTTAATAAAATATCTGATCCGGGAGGCTAGCTCTACGACCGGATGCCCGACGCGGAGCAAGATCACGCGTTAAGGGACTTAATAAAATATCTGATCCGGGAGGCTAGCTCTACGACCGGATGCCCGACGCGGAGTAAGCTCCAGCGTCCTGGGACTTAAAGAAAATATCTGATCCGGGAGGTTAGCTCTACGACCGGATGCCCGACACGGAGCAAGATCACGCGTTAAGGGACTTAATAAAATATCTGATCCGGGAGGCTAGCTCTACGACCGGATGACCGACGCGGAGCAAGCTCCAGCGTCCTGGGACTTAAAGAAAATATCTGATCCGGGAGGCTAGCTCTACGACCGGATGCCCGACACGGAGCAAGATCACGCGTTAAGGGACTTAATAAAATATCTGATCCGGGAGGCTAGCTCTACGACCGGATGCCCGACGCGGAGCAAGATCACGCGTTAAGGGACTTAATAAAATATCTGATCCGGGAGGCTGGCTCTACGACCGGATGCCCGACGCGGAGCAAGATCACGCGTTAAGGGACTTAATAAAATATTTGATCCGGGAGGCTAGCTCTACGACCGGATGCCCGACGCGGAGCAAGCTCCAGCGTCCTGGGACTGAAAGAAAATATCTGATCCGGGAGGCTAGCTCTACGACCGGATGCCCGACGCGGCGCAAGATCACGCGTTAAGGGACTTAATAAAATATCTGATCCGGAAGGCTAGCTCTACGACCGGATGCCCGACGCGGAGCAAGATCACGCGTTAAGGGACTTAATAAAATATCTGATCCGGGAGGCTAGCTCTACAACCGGATGCCCGACGCGGAGCAAGATCACGCGTTAAGGGACTTAATAAAATAACTGATCCGGGAGGCTAGCTCTACGACCGGATGCCCGACGCGGAGCAAGATCACGCGTTAAGGGACTTAATAAAATATCTGATCCGGGAGGCTAGCTCTACGACCGGATGCCCGACGCGGAGCAAGATCACGCGTTAAGGGACTTAATAAAATATCTGATCCGGGAGGCTAGCTCTACGACCGGATGCCCGACGCGGAGCAAGCTCCAGCGTCCTGGGACTTAAAGAAAATATCTGATCCGGGAGGCTAGCTCTACGACCGGATGCCCGACGCGGAGCAAGATCACGCGTTAAGGGACTTAATAAAATATCTGATCCGGGAGGCTAGCTCTACGACCGGATGCCCGACGCGGAGCAAGCTCCAGCGTCCTGGGACTTAAAGAAAATATCTGATCCGTGAGGCTAGCTCTACGACCGGATGCCCGACGCGGAGCAAGATCACGCGTTAAGGGACTTAATAAAAAATATCTTATCCGGGAGGCTAGCTCTACGACCGGATGCCCGACGCGGAGCAAGATCACGCGTTAAGGGACTTAATAAAATATCTTATCCAGGAGGCTAGCTCTACGACCGGATGCCCGACGCAGAGCAAGCTCCAGCGTCCTGGGACTTAAAGAAAATATTTGATCCGTGAGGCTAGCTCTACGACCGGATGCCCGACGCGGAGCAAGATCACGCGTTAAGGGACTTAATAAAAAATATCTTATCCGGGAGGCTAGCTCTACGACCGGATGCCCGACGCGGAGCAAGATCACGCGTTAAGGGACTTAATAAAATATCTTATCCAGGAGGCTAGCTCTACGACCGGATGCCCGATGTGGAGCAAGATCACGCGTTAAGGGGCTTAATAAAATATCTGATCCAGGAGGCTGGCTCTACGACCGGATGCCCGACGCGGAGCAAGCTCCAGCGTCCTGGGACTTAAAGAAAATATCTGATCCGGGAGGCTAGCTCTACGACCGGATGCCCGACACGGAGCAAGATCGCGCGTTAAGGGACTTAATAAAATATCTGATCCGGGAGGCTAGCTCTACGACCGGATGCCCAACGCGGAGCAAGCTCCAGCGTCCTGGGACTTAAAGAAAATATCTGATCCGGGAGGCTAGCTCTACGACCGGATGCCCGACGCGGAGCAAGATCACGCGTTATGGGACTTAATAAAAAATATCTTATCCGGGAGGCTAGCTCTACAACCGGATGCCCGACGCGGAGCAAGATCACGCGTTAAGGGACTTAATAAAATATCTGATCCGGGAGGCTGGCTCTACGACCGGATGCCCGACGCGGAGCAAGATCACGCGTTAAGGGACTTAATAAAATATTTGATCCGGGAGGCTAGCTCTACGACCGGATGCCCGACGCGGAGCAAGCTCCAGCGTCCTGGGACTGAAAGAAAATATCTGATCCGGGAGGCTAGCTCTACGACCGGATGCCCGACGCGGCGCAAGATCACGCGTTAAGGGACTTAATAAAATATCTGATCCGGAAGGCTAGCTCTACGACCGGATGCCCGACGCGGAGCAAGATCACGCGTTAAGGGACTTAATAAAATATCTGATCCGGGAGGCTAGCTCTACAACCGGATGCCCGACGCGGAGCAAGATCACGCGTTAAGGGACTTAATAAAATATCTGATCCGGGAGGCTAGCTCTACGACCGGATGCCCGACGCGGAGCAAGATCACGCGTTAAAGGACTTAATAAAATATCTGATCCGGGAGGCTAGCTCTACGACCGGATGCCCGACGCGGAGCAAGATCACGCGTTAAGGGACTTAATAAAATATCTGATCCGGGAGGCTAGCTCTACGACCGGATGCCCGACGCGGAGCAAGCTCCAGCGTCCTGGGACTTAAAGAAAATATCTGATCCGGGAGGCTAGCTCTACGACCGGATGCCCGACGCGGAGCAAGATCACGCGTTAAGGGACTTAATAAAATATCTGATCCGGGAGGCTAGCTCTACGACCGGATGCCCGACGCGGAGCAAGCTCCAGCGTCCTGGGACTTAAAGAAAATATCTGATCCGTGAGGCTAGCTCTACGACCGGATGCCCGACGCGGAGCAAGATCACGCGTTAAGGGACTTAATAAAAAATATCTTATCCGGGAGGCTAGCTCTACGACCGGATGCCCGACGCGGAGCAAGATCACGCGTTAAGGGACTTAATAAAATATCTTATCCAGGAGGCTAGCTCTACGACCGGATGCCCGACGCAGAGCAAGCTCCAGCGTCCTGGGACTTAAAGAAAATATCTGATCCGTGAGGCTAGCTCTACGACCGGATGCCCGACGCGGAGCAAGATCACGCGTTAAGGGACTTAATAAAAAATATCTTATCCGGGAGGCTAGCTCTACGACCGGATGCCCGACGCGGAGCAAGATCACGCGTTAAGGGACTTAATAAAATATCTTATCCAGGAGGCTAGCTCTACGACCGGATGCCCGATGCGGAGCAAGATCACGCGTTTAGGGGCTTAATAAAATATCTGATCCGGGAGGCTGGCTCTACGACCGGATGCCCGACGCGGAGCAAGCTCCAGCGTCCTGGGACTTAAAGAAAATATCTGATCCGGGAGGCTAGCTCTACGACTGGATGCCCGACGCGGAGCAAGATCACGCGTTAAGGGGCTTAATAAAATATCTGATCCAGGAGGCTAGCTCTACGACCGGATGCCCGACGCGGAGCAAGATCACGCGTTAAGGGACTTAATAAAATATCTGATCCGGGAGGCTAGCTATACAACCAGATGCCCGACGCGGAGCAAGATCACGCGTTAAGTGACTTAATAAAATATCTGATCCGGGAGGCTAGCTCTACGACCGGATGCCCGACGCGGAGCAAGATCACGCGTTAAGGGACTTAATAAAAAATATCTTATCCAGGAGGCTAGCTCTACGACCGGATGCCCGACGCGGAGCAAGATCACGCGTTAAGGGACTTAATAAAATATTTGATCCGGGAGGCTAGCTCTACGACCGGATGCCCGACGCGGAGCAAGCTCCAGCTTCCTGGGACTTAAAGAAAATATCTGATCTGGGAGGCTAGCTCTACGACCGGATGCCCGACGCGGAGAAAGATCACGCGTTAAGGGACTTAATAAAATATCTGATCCGGGAGGCTAGCTCTACGACCGGATGCCCGACGCGGAGCAAGATCACGCGTTAAGGGACTTAATAAAATATCTGATCCGGGAGGCTAGCTCTACAACCGGATGCCCGACGCGGAGCAAGATCACGCGTTAAGGGACATAATAAAATATCTGATCCGGGAGGCTAGCTATACAACCAGATGCCCGACGCGGAGCAAGATCACGCGTTAAGGGACTTAATAAAATATCTGATCCGGGAGGCTAGCTCTACGACCGGATGCCCGACGCGGAGCAAGATCACGCGTTAAGGGACTTAATAAAAAATATCTTATCCAGGAGGCTAGCTCTACGACCGGATGCCCGACGCGGAGCAAGATCACGCGTTAAGGGACTTAATAAAATATCTGATCCGGGAGGCTAGCTATACAACCAGATGCCCGACGCGGAGCAAGATCACGCGTTAAGGGACTTAATAAAATATCTGATCCGGGAGGCTAGCTCTACGACCGGATGCCCGACGCGGAGCAAGATCACGCGTTAAGGGACTTAATAAAAAATATCTTATCCAGGAGGCTAGCTCTACGACCGGATGCCCGACGCGGAGCAAGATCACGCGTTAAGGGACTTAATAAAATATTTGATCCGGGAGGCTAGCTCTACGACCGGATGCCCGACGCGGAGCAAGCTCCAGCTTCCTGGGACTTAAAGAAAATATCTGATCTGGGAGGCTAGCTCTACGACCGGATGCCCGACGCGGAGAAAGATCACGCGTTAAGGGACTTAATAAAATATCTGATCCGGTAGGCTAGCTCTACGACCGGATGCCCGACGCGGAGCAAGATCACGCGTTAAGGGACTTAATAAAATATCTAATCCGGGAGGCTAGCTCTACGACCGGATGCCCGACGCGGAGCAAGATCACGCGTTAAGGGACTTAATAAATTATCTGATCCGGGAGGCTAGCTCTACGACCGGATGCCTGACGCGGAGCAAGCTCCAGCGTCCTGGGACTTAAAGAAAATATCTGATCCGGGAGGCTAGCTCTACGACCGGATGCCCGACGCGGAGCAAGATCACGCGTTAAGGGACTTAATAAAATATCTGATCCGAGAGGCTAGCTCTACGACCGGATGCCCGACGCGGAGCAAGCTCCAGCGTCCTGGGACTTAAAGAAAATATCTGATCCGGGAGGCTAGCTCTACGACCGGATGCCCGACGCGGAGCAAGATCACGCGTTAAGGGACTTAATAAAAAATATCTTATCCGGGAGGCTAGCTCTACGACCGGATGCCCGACGCGGAGCAAGATCACGCGTTAAGGGATTTAATAAAATATTTGATCCGGGAGGCTAGCTATACGACCGGATGCCCGACGCGGAGCAAGCTCCAGCTTCCTGGGACTTAAAGAAAATATCTGATCCGGGAGGCTAGCTCTACGACCGAATGCCCGACGCGGAGAAAGATCACGCGTTAAGGGACTTAATAAAATATCTGATCCGGGAGGCTAGCTCTACGACCGGATGCCCGACGCGGAGCAAGATCACGCGTTAAGGGACTTAATAAAATATCTGATCCGGGAGGCTAGCTCTACAACCGGATGCCCGACGCGGAGCAAGATCACGCGTTAAGGGACTTCATAAAATATCTGATCCGGGAGGCTAGCTCTACGACCGGATGCCCGACGCGGAGCAAGATCACGCGTTAAGGGACTTAATAAAATATATGATCCGGGAGGCTAGCTCTACGACCGGATGCCCGACGCGGAGCAAGATCACGCGTTAAGGGACTTAATAAAATATCTGATCCGGGAGGCTAGCTCTACGACCGGATGCCCGACGCGGAGCAAGCTCCAGCGTCCTGGGACTTAAAGAAAATATCTGATCCGGGAGGCTAGCTCTACGACCGGATGCCCGACGCGGAGCAAGATCACGAGTTAAGGGACTTAATAAAATATCTGATCCGGGAGGCTAGCTCTACGACCGGATGCCCGACGCGGAGCAAACTCCAGCGTCCTGGGACTTAAAGAAAATATCTGATCCGGGAGGCTAGCTCTACGACCGGATGCCCGACGCGGAGCAAGATCACGCGTTAAGGGACTTAATAAAATATTTGATCCGGGAGGCTAGCTCTACGACCGGATGCCCGACGCGGAGCAAGCTCCAGCGTCCTGGGACTGAAAGAAAATATCTGATCCGGGAGGCTAGCTCTACGACCGGATGCCCGATGCGGAGCAAGATCACGCGTTAAGGGACTTAATAAAATATCTGATCCGGGAGGCTAGCTCTACGACCGGATGCCCGACGCGGAGCAAGATCACGCGTTAAGGGACTTAATAAAATATCTGATCCGGGAGGCTAGCTCTACGACCGGATGCCCGACGCGGAGTAAGCTCCAGCGTCCTGGGACTTAAAGAAAATATCTGATCCGGGAGGCTAGCTCTACGACCGGATGCCCGACACGGAGCAAGATCACGCGTTAAGGGACTTAATAAATTATCTGATCCGGGAGGCTAGCTCTACGACCGGATGCCCGACGCGGAGCAAGCTCCAGCGTCCTGGGACTTAAAGAAAATATCTGATCCGGGAGGCTAGCTCTACGACCGGATGCCCGACACGGAGCAAGATCACGCGTTAAGGGACTTAATAAAATATCTGATCTGGGAGGCTAGCTCTACGACTGGATGCCCAACGCGGAGCAAGCTCCAGCGTCCTGGGACTTAAAGAAAATATCTGATCCGGGAGGCTAGCTCTACGACCGGATGCCCGACACGGAGCAAGATCACGCGTTAAGGGACTTAATAAAATATCTGATCCGGGAGGCTGGCTCTACGACCGGATGCCCGACGCGGAGCAAGATCACGCGTTAAGGGACTTAATAAAATATTTGATCCGGGAGGCTAGCTCTACGACCGGATGCCCGACGCGGAGGAAGCTCCAGCGTCCTGGGACTGAAAGAAAATATCTGATCCGGGAGGCTAGCTCTAAGACCGGATGCCCGACGCGGAGCAAGATCACGCGTTAAGGGACTTAATAAAATATCTGATCCGGAAGGCTAGCTCTACGACCGGATGCCCGACGCGGAGCAAGATCACGCGTTAAGGGACTTAATAAAATATCTGATCCGGGAGGCTAGCTCTACAACCGGATGCCCGACGCGGAGCAAGATCACCCGTTAAGGGACTTAATAAAATATCTGATCCGGGAGGCTAGCTCTACGACCGGATGCCCGACACGGAGCAAGATCACGCGTTAAGGGACTTAATAAAATATCTGATCCGGGAGGCTAGCTCTACGACCGGATGCCCGACGCGGAGCAAGATCACGCGTTAAGGGACTTAATAAAATATCTGATCCGGGAGGCTAGCTCTACGACCGGATGCCCGACGCGGAGTAAGCTCCAGCGTCCTGGGACTTAAAGAAAATATCTGATCCGGGAGGCTAGCTCTACGACCGGATGCCCGACACGGAGCAAGATCACGCGTTAAGGGACTTAATAAATTATCTGATCCGGGAGGCTAGCTCTACGACCGGATGCCCGACGCGGAGCAAGCTCCAGCGTCCTGGGACTTAAAGAAAATATCTGATCCGGGAGGCTAGCTCTACGACCGGATGCCCGACGCGGAGCAAGATCACGAGTTAAGGGACTTAATAAAATATCTGATCCGGGAGGCTAGCTCTACGACCGGATGCCCGACGCGGAGCAAACTCCAGCGTCCTGGGACTTAAAGAAAATATCTGATCCGGGAGGCTAGCTCTACGACCGGATGCCCGACGCGGAGCAAGATCACGCGTTAAGGGACTTAATAAAATATTTGATCCGGGAGGCTAGCTCTACGACCGGATGCCCGACGCGGAGCAAGCTCCAGCGTCCTGGGACTGAAAGAAAATATCTGATCCGGGAGGCTAGCTCTACGACCGGATGCCCGATGCGGAGCAAGATCACGCGTTAAGGGACTTAATAAAATATCTGATCCGGGAGGCTAGCTCTACGACCGGATGCCCGACGCGGAGCAAGATCACGCGTTAAGGGACTTAATAAAATATCTGATCCGGGAGGCTAGCTCTACGACCGGATGCCCGACGCGGAGTAAGCTCCAGCGTCCTGGGACTTAAAGAAAATATCTGATCCGGGAGGCTAGCTCTACGACCGGATGCCCGACACGGAGCAAGATCACGCGTTAAGGGACTTAATAAATTATCTGATCCGGGAGGCTAGCTCTACGACCGGATGCCCGACGCGGAGCAAGCTCCAGCGTCCTGGGACTTAAAGAAAATATCTGATCCGGGAGGCTAGCTCTACGACCGGATGCCCGACACGGAGCAAGATCACGCGTTAAGGGACTTAATAAAATATCTGATCTGGGAGGCTAGCTCTACGACTGGATGCCCAACGCGGAGCAAGCTCCAGCGTCCTGGGACTTAAAGAAAATATCTGATCCGGGAGGCTAGCTCTACGACCGGATGCCCGACACGGAGCAAGATCACGCGTTAAGGGACTTAATAAAATATCTGATCCGGGAGGCTGGCTCTACGACCGGATGCCCGACGCGGAGCAAGATCACGCGTTAAGGGACTTAATAAAATATTTGATCCGGGAGGCTAGCTCTACGACCGGATGCCCGACGCGGAGGAAGCTCCAGCGTCCTGGGACTGAAAGAAAATATCTGATCCGGGAGGCTAGCTCTAAGACCGGATGCCCGACGCGGAGCAAGATCACGCGTTAAGGGACTTAATAAAATATCTGATCCGGAAGGCTAGCTCTACGACCGGATGCCCGACGCGGAGCAAGATCACGCGTTAAGGGACTTAATAAAATATCTGATCCGGGAGGCTAGCTCTACAACCGGATGCCCGACGCGGAGCAAGATCACCCGTTAAGGGACTTAATAAAATATCTGATCCGGGAGGCTAGCTCTACGACCGGATGCCCGACACGGAGCAAGATCACGCGTTAAGGGACTTAATAAAATATCTGATCCGGGAGGCTAGCTCTACGACCGGATGCCCGACGCGGAGCAAGATCACGCGTTAAGGGACTTAATAAAATATCTGATCCGGGAGGCTAGCTCTACGACCGGATGCCCGACGCGGAGCAAGCTCCAGCGTCCTGGGACTTAAAGAAAATATCTGATCCGGGAGGCTAGCTCTACGACCGGATGCCCGACGCGGAGCAAGATCACGCGTTAAGGGACTTAATAAAATATCTGATCCGGGAGGCTAGCTCTACGACCGGATGCCCGACGCGGAGCAAGCTCCAGCGTCCTGGGACTTAAAGAAAATATCTGATCCGTGAGGCTAGCTCTACGACCGGATGCCCGACGCGGAGCAAGATCGCGCGTTAAGGGACTTAATAAAAAATATCTTATCCGGGAGGCTAGCACTACGACCGGATGCCCGACGCGGAGCAAGATCACGCGTTAAGGGACTTAATAAAATATCTTATCTAGGAGGCTAGCTCTACGACCGGATGCCCGACGCGGAGCAAGCTCCAGCGTCCCGGGACTTAAAGAAAATATCTGATCCGTGAGGCTAGCTCTACGACCGGATCCCCGACGCGGAGCAAGATCACGCGTTAAGAGACTTAATAAAAAATATCTTATCCGGGAGGCTAGCTCTACGACCGGATGCCCGATGCGGAGCAAGATCACGCGTTAAGGGGCTTAATAAAATATCTGATCCGGGAGGCTGTCTCTACGACCGGATGCCCGACGCGGAGCAAGCTCCAGCGTCCTGGGACTTAAAGAAAATATCTGATCCGGGAGGCTAGCTCTACGACCAGATGCCCGACGCGGAGCAAGATCACGCGTTAAGGGGCTTAATAAAATATCTGATCCGGGAGGCTAGCTCTACGACCGGATGCCCGACGCGGAGCAAGATCACGCGTTAAACGACTTAATAAAATATCTGATCCGGGAGGCTAGCTATACAACCGGATGCCCGACGCGGAGCAAGATCACGCGTTAAGGGACTTAATAAAAAATATCTTATCCGGGAGGCTAGCTCTACGACCGGATGCCCGACGCGGAGCAAGATCACGCGTTAAGGGACTTAATAAAATATTTGATCCGGGAGGCTAGCTCTACGACCGGATGCCCGACGCGGAGCAAGCTCCAGCTACCTGGGACTTAAAGAAAATATCTGATCCGGGAGGCTAGCTCTACGACCGGATGCCCGACGCGGAGAAAGATCACGCGTTAAGGGACTTAATAAAATATCTGATCCGGGAGGCTAGCTCTACGACCGGATGCCCGACGCGGAGCAAGATCACGCGTTAAGGGACTTAATAAAATATCTGATCCGGGAGGCTAGCTCTACCACCGGATGCCCGACGCGGAGCAAGATCACGCGTTAAGGGACTTAATAAAATATCTGATCCGGGAGGCTAGCTCTACGACCGGATGCCCGACGCGGTGCAAGATCACGCGTTAAGGGACTTAATAAAATATCTGATCCGGGAGGCTAGCTCTACGACCGGATGCCCGACGCGGAGCAAGATCACGCGTTAAGGGACTTAATAAAATATCTGATCCGGGAGGCTAGCTCTACGACCGGATGCCCGACGCGGAGCAAGATCACGCGTTAAGGGACTTAATAAAAAATATCTTATCCGGGAGGCTAGCTCTACGACCGGATGCCCGACGCGGAGCAAGATCACGCGTTAAGGGACTTAATAAAATATCTTATCTAGGAGGCTAGCTCTACGACCGGATGCCCGACGCGGAGCAAGCTCCAGCGTCCTGGGACTTAAAGAAAATATCTGATCCGTGAGGCTAGCTCTACGACCGGATGCCCGACGCGGAGCAAGATCACGCGTTAAGGGACTTAATAAAAAATATCTTATCCGGGAGGCTAGCTCTACGACCGGATGCCCGACGCGGAGCAAGATCACGCGTTAAGGGACTTAATAAAATATCTTATCCAGGAGGCTAGCTCTACGACCGGATGCCCGATGCGGAGCAAGATCACGCGTTAAGGGGCTTAATAAAATATCTGATCCGGGAGGCTGGCTCTACGACCGGATGCCCGACGCGGAGCAAGCTCCAGCGTCCTGGGACTTAAAAGAAAATATCTGATCCGGGAGGCTAGCTCTACGACCAGATGCCCGACGCGGAGCAAGATCACGCGTTAAGGGGCTTAATAAAATATCTGATCCGGGAGGCTAGCTCTACGACCGGATGCCCGACGCGGAGCAAGATCACGCGTTAAGGGACTTGATAAAATATCTGATCCGGGAGGCTAGCTATACAACCAGATGCCCGACGCGGAGCAAGATCACGCGTTAAGGGACTTAATAAAATATCTGATCCGGGAGGCTAGCTCTACGACCGGATGCCCGACGCGGAGCAAGATCACGCGTTAAGGGACTTAATAAAAAATATCTTATCCGGGAGGCCAGCTCTACGACCGGATGCCCGACGCGGAGCAAGATCACGCGTTAAGGGACTTAATAAAATATTTGATCCGGGAGGCTAGCTCTACGACCGGATGCCCGACGCGGAGCAAGCTCCAGCTTCCTGGGACTTAAAGAAAATATCTGATCCGGGAGGCTAGCTCTACGACCGGATGCCCGACGCGGAGAAAGATCACGCGTTAAGGGACTTAATAAAATATCTGATCCGGGAGGCTAGCTCTACGACCGGATGCCCGACGCGGAGCAAGATCACGCGTTAAGGGACTTAATAAAATATCTGATCCGGGAGGCTAGCTCTACGACCGGATGCCCGACGCGGAGCAAGATCACGCGTTAAGGGACTTAATAAAATATCTGATCCGGGAGGCTAGCTCTACGACCGGATGCCCGACGCGGAGCAAGCTCCAGCGTCCTGGGACTTAAAGAAAATATCTGATCCGTGAGGCTAGCTCTACGACCGGATGCCCGACGCGGAGCAAGATCGCGCGTTAAGGGACTTAATAAAAAATATCTTATCCGGGAGGCTAGCTCTACGACCGGATGCCCGACGCGGAGCAAGATCACGCGTTAAGGGACTTAATAAAATATCTTATCTAGGAGGCTAGCTCTACGACCGGATGCCCGACGCGGAGCAAGCTCCAGCGTCCCGGGACTTAAAGAAAATATCTGATCCGTGAGGCTAGCTCTACGACCGGATGCCCGACGCGGAGCAAGATCACGCGTTAAGGGACTTAATAAAAAATATCTTATCCGGGAGGCTAGCTCTACGACCGGATGCCCGATGCGGAGCAAGATCACGCGTTAAGGGGCTTAATAAAATATCTGATCCGGGAGGCTGGCTCTACGACCGGATGCCCGACGCGGAGCAAGCTCCAGCGTCCTGGGACTTAAAGAAAATATCTGATCCGAGAGGCTAGCTCTACGACCAGATGCCCGACGCGGAGCAAGATCACGCGTTAAGGGGCTTAATAAAATATCTGATCCGGGAGGCTAGCTCTACGACCGGATGCCCGACGCGGAGCAAGATCACGCGTTAAGGGACTTAATAAAAAATATCTTATCCGGGAGGCTAGCTCTACGACCGGATGCCCGACGCGGAGCAAGATCACGCGTTAAGGGACTTAATAAAATATTTGATCCGGGAGGCTAGCTCTACGACCGGATGCCCGACGCGGAGCAAGCTCCAGCTTCCTGGGACTTAAAGAAAATATCTGATCCGGGAGGCTAGCTCTACGACCGGATGCCCGACGCGGAGAAAGATCACGCGTTAAGGGACTTAATAAAATATCTGATCCGGGAGGCTAGCTCTACGACCGGATGCCCGACGCGGAGCAAGATCACGCATTAAGGGACTTAATAAAATATCTGATCCGGGAGGCTAGCTCTACAACCGGATGCCCGACGCGGAGCAAGATCACGCGTTAAGGGACTTAATAAAATATCTGATCCGGGAGGCTAGCTCTACGACCGGATGCCCGACGCGGAGCAAGATCACGCGTTAAGGGACTTAATAAAATATCTGATCCGGGAGGCTAGCTCTACGACCGGATGCCCGACGCGGGGCAAGATCACGCGTTAAGGGACTTAATTAAATATCTGATCCGGGAGGCTAGCTCTACGACCGGATGCCCGACGCGGAGCAAGATCACGCGTTAAGGGACTTAATAAAAAATATCTTATCCGGGAGGCTAGCTCTACGACCGGATGCCCGACGCGGAGCAAGATCACGCGTTAAGGGACTTAATAAAATATCTTATCTAGGAGGCTAGCTCTACGACCGGATGCCCGACGCGGAGCAAGCTCCAGCGTCCTGGGACTTAAAGAAAATATCTGATCCGTGAGGCTAGCTCTACGACCGGATGCCCGACGCGGAGCAAGATCACGCGTTAAGGGACTTAATAAAAAATATCTTATCCGGGAGGCTAGCTCTACGACCGGATGCCCGACGCGGAGCAAGATCACGCGTTAAGGGACTTAATAAAATATCTTATCCAGGAGGCTAGCTCTACGACCGGATGCCCGATGCGGAGCAAGATCACGCGTTAAGGGGCTTAATAAAATATCTGATCCGGGAGGCTGGCTCTACGACCGGATGCCCGACGCGGAGCAAGCTCCAGCGTCCTGGGACTTAAAGAAAATATCTGATCCGGGAGGCTAGCTCTACGACCAGATGCCCGACGCGGAGCAAGATCACGCGTTAAGGGGCTTAATAAAATATCTGATCCGGGAGGCTAGCTCTACGACCGGATGCCCGACGCGGAGCAAGATCACGCGTTAAGGGACTTAATAAAATATCTGATCCGGGAGGCTAGCTATACAACCAGATGCCCGACGCGGAGCAAGATCACGCGTTAAGGGACTTAATAAAATATCTGATCCGGGAGGCTAGCTCTACGACCGGATGCCCGACGCGGAGCAAGATCACGCGTTAAGGGACTTAATAAAAAATATCTTATCCGGGAGGCCAGCTCTACGACCGGATGCCCGACGCGGAGCAAGATCACGCGTTAAGGGACTTTATAAAATATTTGATCCGGGAGGCTAGCTCTACGACCGGATGCCCGACGCGGAGCAAGCTCCAGCTTCCTGGGACTTAAAGAAAATATCTGATCCGGGAGGCTAGCTCTACGACCGGATGCCCGACGCGGAGAAAGATCACGCGTTAAGGGACTTAATAAAATATCTGATCCGGGAGGCTAGCTCTACGACCGGATGCCCGACGCGGAGCAAGATCACGCGTTAAGGGACTTAATAAAATATCTGATCCGGGAGGCTAGCTCTACAACCGGATGCCCGACGCGGAGCAAGATCACGCGTTAAGGGACTTAATAAAATATCTGATCCGGGAGGCTAGCTCTACGACCGGATGCCCGACGCGGAGCAAGATCACGCGTTAAGGGACTTAATAAAATATCTGATCCGGAAGGCTAGCTCTACGACCGGATGCCCGACGCGGAGCAAGATCACGCGTTAAGGGACTTAATAAAATATCTGATCCGGGAGGCTAGCTCTACGACCGGATGCCCGACGCGGAGCAAGCTCCAGCGTCCTGGGACTTAAAGAAAATATCTGATCCGGGAGGCTAGCTCTACGACCGGATGCCCGACGCGGAGCAAGATCACGCGTTAAGGGACTTAATAAAATATCTGATCCGGAAGGCTAGCTCTACGACCGGATGCCCGACGCGGAGCAAACTCCAGCGTCCTGGGACTTAAAGAAAATATCTGATCCGGGAGGCTAGCTTTACGACCGGATGCCCGACGCGGAGCAAGATCACGCGTTAAGGGACTTAATAAAATATTTGATCCGGGAGGCTAGCTCTACGACCGGATGCCCGACGCGGAGCAAGCTCCAGCGTCCTGGGACTGAAAGAAAATATCTGATCCGGGAGGCTAGCTCTACGACCGGATGCCCGACGCGGAGCAAGATCACGCGTTAAGGGACTTAATAAAATATCTGATCCGGGAGGCTAGCTCTACGACCGGATGCCCGACGCGGAGCAAGATCACGCGTTAAGGGACTTAATAAAATATCTGATCCGGGAGGCTAGCTCTACAACCGGATGCCCGACGCGGAGCAAGATCACGCGTTAAGGGACTTAATAAAATATCTGATCCGGGAGGCTAGCTCTACGATCGGATGCCCGATGCAGAGCAAGATCACGCGTTAAGGGACTTAATAAAATATCTGATCCGAGAGGCTAGCTCTACGACCGGATGCCCGACGCGGAGCAAGATCACGCGTTAAGGGACTTAATAAAATATCTGATCCGGGAGGCTAGCTCTACGACCGGATGCCCGACGCGGAGCAAGCTCCAGCGTCCTGGGACTTAAAGAAAATATGTGATCCGGGAGGCTAGCTCTACGACCGGATGTCCGACGCGGAGCAAGATCACGCGTTAAGGGACTTAATAAAATATCTGATCCGGGAGGCTAGCTCTACGACCGGATGCCCGACGCGGAGCAAGCTCCAGCGTCCTGGGACTTAAAGAAAATATCTGATCCGGGAGGCTAGCTCTACGACCGGATGCCCGACGCGGAGCAAGATCACGCGTTAAGGGACTTAATAAAAAATATCTTATCCGGGAGGCTAGCTCTACGACCGGATTCCCGACGCGGAGCAAGATCACGCGTTAAGGGACTTAATAAAATATCTGATCCGGGAGGCTAGCTCTACGACCGGATGCCCGACGCGGAGCAAGCTCCAGCGTCCTGGGACTTAAAGAAAATATCTGATCCGGGAGGCTAGCTCTACGACCGGATGCCCGACGCGGAGCAAGATCACGCGTTAAGGGACTTAATAAAATATCTGATCCGGAAGGCTAGCTCTACGACCGGATGCCCGACGCGGAGCAAGATCACGCGTTAAGGGACTTAATAAAATATCTGATCCGGGAGGCTAGCTCTACGACCGGATGCCCGACGCGGAGCAAGCTCCAGCGTCCTGGGACTTAAAGAAAATATCTGATCCGGGAGGCTAGCTCTACGACCGGATGCCCGACGCGGAGCAAGATCACGCGTTAAGGGACATAATAAAATATTTGATCCGGGAGGCTAGCTCTACGACCGGATGCCCGACGCGGAGCAAACTCCAGCGTCCTGGGACTTAAAGAAAATATCTGATCCGGGAGGCTAGCTTTACGACCGGATGCCCGACGCGGAGCAAGATCACGCGTTAAGGGACTTAATAAAATATTTGATCCGGGAGGCTAGCTCTACGACCGGATGCCCGACGCGGAGCAAACTCCAGCGTCCTGGTACTTAAAGAAAATATCTGATCCGGGAGGCTAGCTCTACGACCGGATACCCGACGCGGAGCAAGATCACGCGTTAAGGGACTTAATAAAATATCTTATCCGGGAGGCTGGCTCTACGACCGGATGCCCGACGCGGAGCTAGATGACGCGTTAAGGGACTTAATAAAATATCTGATCCGGGAGGCTAGCTGTACGACCGGATGCCCGACGCGGAGCAAGATCACGCGTTAAGGGACTTAATAAAATATCTGATCCGGGAGGCTAGCTCTACGACCGGATGCCCGACGCGGAGCAAGATCACGCGTTAAGGGACTTAATAAAATATCTTATCCGGGAGGCTGGCTCTACGACCGGATGCCCGACGCGGAGCAAGATGACGCGTTAAGGGACTTAATAAAATATCTAATCCGGGAGGCTAGCTCTACAACCGGATGCCCGACGCGGAGCAAGATCACTCGTTAAGGGACTTAATAAAATATCTGATCCGGGAGGCTAGCTCTACGACCGGATGCCCGACGCGGAGCAAGATCACGCGTTAAGGGACTTAAAAAAATATCTGATCCGGGAGGCTAGCTCTACAACCGGATGCCCGACACGGAGCAAGATCACGTGTTAAGGGACTTAATAAAATATCTGATCCGGGAGGCTAGCTCTACGACCGGATGCCCGACGCGGAGCAAGCTCCAGCGTCCTGGGACTTAAAGAAAATATCTGATCCGGGAGGCTAGCTCTACGACCGGATGCCCGACGCGGAGCAAGATCACGCGTTAAGGCACTTAATAAAAAATATCTGATCCGGGAGGCTAGCTCTATGACCGGATGCCCGACGCGGAGCAAGCTCCAGCGTCCTGGGACTTAAAGAAAATATCTGATCCGGGAGGCTAGCTCTACGACCGGATGCCCGACGCGGAGCAAGATCACGCGTTAAGGGACTTAATAAAAAATATCTTATCCGGGAGGCTAGCTCTACGACCGGATGCCCGACGCGGAGCAAGATCACGCGTTAAGGGACTTAATAAAATATCTGATCCGGGAGGCTAGCTCTACGACCGGATGCCCGACGCGGAGCAAGCTCCAGCGTCATGGGACTTAAAGAAAATATCTGATCCGGGAGGCTAGCTCTACGACCGGATGCCCGACGCGGAGCAAGATCACGCGTTAAGGGACTTAATAAAATATCTGATCCGGGAGGCTGGCTCTATGACCGGATGCCCGACGCGGAGCAAGCTCCAGCGTCCTGGTACTTAAAGAAAATATCTGATCCGGGAGGCTAGCTCTACGACCGGATACCCGACGCGGAGCAAGATCACGCGTTAAGGGACTTAATAAAATATCTTATCCGGGAGGCTGGCTCTACGACCGGATGCCCGACGCGGAGCAAGATGACGCATTAAGGGACTTAATAAAATATCTGATCCGGGAGGCTAGCTCTACGACCGGATGCCCGACGCGGAGCAAGATCACGCGTTAAGGGACTTAATAAAATATCTGATCCGGGAGGCTAGCTCTACGACCGGATGCCCGACGCGGAGCAAGATCACGCGTTAAGGGACTTAATAAAATATCTTATCCGGGAGGCTGGCTCTACGACCGGATGCCCGACGCGGAGCAAGATGACGCGTTAAGGGACTTAATAAAATATCTAATCCGGGAGGCTAGCTCTACAACCGGATGCCCGACGCGGAGCAAGATCACTCGTTAAGGGACTTAATAAAATATCTGATCCGGGAGGCTAGCTCTACGACCGGATGCCCGACGCGGAGCAAGATCACGCGTTAAGGGACTTAAAAAAATATCTGATCCGGGAGGCTAGCTCTACAACCGGATGCCCGACACGGAGCAAGATCACGTGTTAAGGGACTTAATAAAATATCTGATCCGGGAGGCTAGCTCTACGACCGGATGCCCGACGCGGAGCAAGCTCCAGCGTCCTGGGACTTAAAGAAAATATCTGATCCGGGAGGCTAGCTCTACGACCGGATGCCCGACGCGGAGCAAGATCACGCGTTAAGGCACTTAATAAAAAATATCTGATCCGGGAGGCTAGCTCTACGACCGGATACCCGACGCGGAGCAAGATCACGCGTTAAGGGACTTAATAAAATATCTGATCCGGGAGGCTAGCTCTACGACCGGATGCTCGACGCGGAGCAAGATCACGCGTTAAGGGACTTAATAAAATATCTGATCCGGGAGGCTAGCTCTACAACCGGATGCCCGACGCAGAGCAAGATCACGCGTTAAGGGACTTAATAAAATATCTGATCCGGGAGGCTAGCTCTACGACCGGATGCCCGACGCGGAGCAAGATCACGCGTTAAGGGACTTAATAAAATATCTTATCCGGGAGGCTGGCTCTACGACCGGATGCCCGACGCGGAGCAAGATGACGCGTTAAGGGACTTAATAAAATATCTGATCCGGGAGGCTAGCTCTACAACCGGATGCCCGACGCGGAGCAAGATCACTCGTTAAGGGACTTAATAAAATATCTGATCCGGGAGGCTAGCTCTACGACCGGATGCCCGACGCGGAGCAAGATCACGCGTTAAGGGACTTAATAAAATATCTGATCCGGGAGGCTGGCTCTATGACCGGATGCCCGACGCGGAGCAAGCTCCAGCGTCCTGGTACTTAAAGAAAATATCTGATCCGGGAGGCTAGCTCTACGACCGGATACCCGACGCGGAGCAAGATCACGCGTTAAGGGACTTAATAAAATATCTTATCCGGGAGGCTGGCTCTACGACCGGATGCCCGACGCGGAGCAAGATGACGCGTTAAGGGACTTAATAAAATATCTGATCCGGGAGGCTAGCTCTACGACCGGATGCCCGACGCGGAGCAAGATCACGCGTTAAGGGACTTAATAAAATATCTGATCCGGGAGGCTAGCTCTACGACCGGATGCCCGACGCGGAGCAAGATCACGCGTTAAGGGACTTAATAAAATATCTTATCCGGGAGGCTGGCTCTACGACCGGATGCCCGACGCGGAGCAAGATGACGCGTTAAGGGACTTAATAAAATATCTAATCCGGGAGGCTAGCTCTACAACCGGATGCCCGACGCGGAGCAAGATCACTCGTTAAGGGACTTAATAAAATATCTGATCCGGGAGGCTAGCTCTACGACCGGATGCCCGACGCGGAGCAAGATCACGCGTTAAGGGACTTAAAAAAATATCTGATCCGGGAGGCTAGCTCTACGACCGGATGCCCGACGCGGAGCAAGATCACGCGTTAAGGCACTTAATAAAAAATATCTGATCCGGGAGGCTAGCTCTATGACCGGATGCCCGACGCGGAGCAAGATCACGCGTTAAGGGACTTAATAAAATATCTGATCCGGGAGGCTAGCTCAACAACCGGATGTCCGACGCGGAGCAAGATCACGCGTTAAGGGACTTAATAAAATATCTGATCCGGGAGGCTAGCTCTACGACCGGATGCCCGACGCGGAGCAAGATCACGCGTTAAGGGACTTAATAAAATATCTGATCCGGGAGGCTAGCTCTACGACCGGATGCCCGACGCGGAGCAAGATCACGCGTTAAGTGACTTAATAAAATATCTGATCCGAGAGGGTGGCTCTACGACCGGATGCCCGACGCGGAGCAAGATCACGCGTTAAGGGACTTAATAAAATATCTGATCCGGGAGGCTAGCTCAACAACCGGATGTCCGACGCGGAGCAAGATCACGCGTTAAGGGACTTAATAAAATATCTGATCCGGGAGGCTAGCTCTACAACCGTATACCCGACGCGGAGCAAGATCACGCGTTAAGGGACTTAATAAAATATCTGATCCGGGAGGCTAGCTCTACGACCGGATGCACGACGCGGAGCAAGATCACGCGTTAAGGGACATAATAAAATATCTGATTCGGGAGGCTAGCTCTACGACCGGATGTCCGACGCGGAGCAAGATCACGCGTTAAGGGACTTAATAAAATATCTGATCCGGGAGGCTAGCTCTACGACCGGATGCCCGACGCGGAGCAAGATCACGCGTTAAGGGACTTAATAAAATATCTGATCCGGGAGGCTGGCTCTATGACCGGATGCCCGACGCGGAGCAAGCTCCAGCGTCCTGGGACTTAAAGAAAATATCTGATCCGGGAGGCTAGCTCTACGACCGGATACCCGACGCGGAGCAAGATCACGCGTTAAGGGACTTAATAAAATATCTGATCCGGGAGGCTAGCTTTACGACCGGATGCCCGACGCGGAGCAAGATCACGCGTTAAGGGACTTAATAAAATATCTGATCCGGGAGGCTAGCTCTACAACCGGATGCCCGACGCGGAGCAAGATCACGCGTTAAGGGACTTAATAAAATATCTGATCCGGGAGGCTAGCTCTACGACCGGATGCCCGACGCGGAGCAAGATCACGCGTTAAGGGACTTAATAAAATATCTTATCCGGGAGGCTGGCTCTACGACCGGATGCCCGACGCGGAGCAAGATGACGCGTTAAGGGACTTAATAAAATATCTGATCCGGGAGGCTAGCTCTACAACCGGATGCCCGACGCGGAGCAAGATCACTCGTTAAGGGACTTAATAAAATATCTGATCCGGGAGGCTAGCTCTACGACCGGATGCCCGACGCGGAGCAAGATCACGCGTTAAGGGACTTAATAAAATATCTGATCCGGGAGGCTAGCTCTACGACCGGATGCCCGACGCGGAGCAAGATCACGCGTTAATTGACTTAATAAAATATCTGATCCGAGAGGGTGGCTCTACGACCGGATGCCCGACGCGGAGCAAGATCACGCGTTAAGGGACTTAATAAAATATCTGATCCGGGAGGCTAGCTCAACAACCGGATGTCCGACGCGGAGCAAGATCACGCGTTAAGGGACTTAATAAAATATCTGATCCGGGAGGCTAGCTCTACAACCGGATACCCGACGCGGAGCAAGATCACGCGTTAAGGGACTTAATAAAATATCTGATCCGGGAGGCTAGCTCTACGACCGGATGCCCGACGCGGAGCAAGATCACGCGTTAAGGGACATAATAAAATATCTGATTCGGGAGGCTAGCTCTACGACCGGATGTCCGACGCGGAGCAAGATCACGCGTTAAGGGACTTAATAAAATATCTGATCCGGGAGGCTAGCTCTACGACCGGATGCCCGACGCGGAGCAAGATCACGCGTTAAGGGACTTAATAAAATATCTGATCCGGGAGGCTGGCTGTATGACCGGATGCCCGACGCGGAGCAAGCTCCAGCGTCCTGGGACTTAAAGAAAATATCTGATCCGGTAGGCTAGCTCTACGACCGGATACCCGACGCGGAGCAAGATCACGCGTTAAGGGACTTGATAAAATATCTGATCCGGGAGGCTAGCTCTACGACCGGATGCCCGACGCGGAGCAAGATCACGCGTTAAGGGACTTAATAAAATATCTGATCCGGGAGGCTAGCTCTACAACCGGATGCCCGACGCGGAGCAAGATCACGCGTTAAGGGACTTAATAAAATATCTGATCCGGGAGGCTAGCTCTACGACCGGATGCCCGACGCGGAGCAAGATCACGCGTTAAGGGACTTAATAAAATATCTTATCCGGGAGGCTGGCTCTACGACCGGATGCCCGACGCGGAGCAAGATGACGCGTTAAGGGACTTAATAAAATATCTGATCCGGGAGGCTAGCTCTACAACCGGATGCCCGAAGCGGAGCAAGATCACTCGTTAAGGGACTTAATAAAATATCTGATCCGGGAGGCTAGCTCTACGACCGGATGCCCGACGCGGAGCAAGATCACGCGTTAAGGGACTTAATAAAATATCTGATCCGGGAGGCTAGCTCTACGACCGGATGCCCGACGCGGAGCAAGATCACGCGTTAAGGGACTTAATAAAATATCTGATCCGGGAGGCTGGCTCTATGACCGGATGCCCGACGCGGAGCAAGCTCCAGCGTCCTGGGACTTAAAGAAAATATCTGATCCGGGAGGCTAGCTCTACGACCGGATACCCGACGCGGAGCAAGATCACGCGTTAAGGGACTTAATAAAATATCTGATCCGGGAGGCTAGCTTTACGACCGGATGCCCGACGCGGAGCAAGATCACGCGTTAAGGGACTTAATAAAATATCTGATCCGGGAGGCTAGCTCTACAACCGGATGCCCGACGCGGAGCAAGATCACGCGTTAAGGGACTTAATAAAATATCTGATCCGGGAGGCTAGCTCTACGACCGGATGCCCGACGCGGAGCAAGATCACGCGTTAAGGGACTTAATAAAATATCTTATCCGGGAGGCTGGCTCTACGACCGGATGCCCGACGCGGAGCAAGATGACGCGTTAAGGGACTTAATAAAATATCTGATCCGGGAGGCTAGCTCTACAACCGGATGCCCGACGCGGAGCAAGATCACTCGTTAAGGGACTTAATAAAATATCTGATCCGGGAGGCTAGCTCTACGACCGGATGCCCGACGCGGAGCAAGATCACGCGTTAAGGGACTTAATAAAATATCTGATCCGGGAGGCTAGCTCTACGACCGGATGCCCGACGCGGAGCAAGATCACGCGTTAATTGACTTAATAAAATATCTGATCCGAGAGGGTGGCTCTACGACCGGATGCCCGACGCGGAGCAAGATCACGCGTTAAGGGACTTAATAAAATATCTGATCCGGGAGGCTAGCTCAACAACCGGATGTCCGACGCGGAGCAAGATCACGCGTTAAGGGACTTAATAAAATATCTGATCCGGGAGGCTAGCTCTACAACCGGATACCCGACGCGGAGCAAGATCACGCGTTAAGGGACTTAATAAAATATCTGATCCGGGAGGCTAGCTCTACGACCGGATGCCCGACGCGGAGCAAGATCACGCGTTAAGGGACATAATAAAATATCTGATTCGGGAGGCTAGCTCTACGACCGGATGTCCGACGCGGAGCAAGATCACGCGTTAAGGGACTTAATAAAATATCTGATCCGGGAGGCTAGCTCTACGACCGGATGCCCGACGCGGAGCAAGATCACGCGTTAAGGGACTTAATAAAATATCTGATCCGGGAGGCTGGCTGTATGACCGGATGCCCGACGCGGAGCAAGCTCCAGCGTCCTGGGACTTAAAGAAAATATCTGATCCGGTAGGCTAGCTCTACGACCGGATACCCGACGCGGAGCAAGATCACGCGTTAAGGGACTTGATAAAATATCTGATCCGGGAGGCTAGCTCTACGACCGGATGCCCGACGCGGAGCAAGATCACGCGTTAAGGGACTTAATAAAATATCTGATCCGGGAGGCTAGCTCTACAACCGGATGCCCGACGCGGAGCAAGATCACGCGTTAAGGGACTTAATAAAATATCTGATCCGGGAGGCTAGCTCTACGACCGGATGCCCGACGCGGAGCAAGATCACGCGTTAAGGGACTTAATAAAATATCTTATCCGGGAGGCTGGCTCTACGACCGGATGCCCGACGCGGAGCAAGATGACGCGTTAAGGGACTTAATAAAATATCTGATCCGGGAGGCTAGCTCTACAACCGGATGCCCGAAGCGGAGCAAGATCACTCGTTAAGGGACTTAATAAAATATCTGATCCGGGAGGCTAGCTCTACGACCGGATGCCCGACGCGGAGCAAGATCACGCGTTAAGGGACTTAATAAAATATCTGATCCGGGAGGCTAGCTCTACGACCGGATGCCCGACGCGGAGCAAGATCACGCGTTAAGTGAATTAATAAAATATGTGATCCGAGAGGGTGGCTCTACGAAAGGATGCCCGACGCGGAGCAAGATCACGCGTTAAGGGACTTAATAAAATATCTGATCCGGGAGACTAGCTCAACAACCGGATGTCCGACGCGGAGCAAGATCACGCGTTAAGGGACTTAATAAAATATCTGATCCGGGAGGCTAGCTCTACAACCGGATACCCGACGCGGAGCAAGATCACGCGTTAAGGGACTTAATAAAATATCTGATCCGGGAGGCTAGCTCTACGACCGGATGCCCGACGCGGAGCAAGATCACGCGTTAAGGGACATAATAAAATATCTGATTCGGGAGGCTAGCTCTACGACCGGATGTCCCACGCGGAGCAAGATCACGCGTTAAGGGACTTAATAAAATATCTGATCCGGGAGGCTAGCTCTACGACCGGATGCCCGACGCGGAGCAAGATCACGCGTTAAGGGACTTAATAAAATATCTGATCCGAGAGGGTTGCTCTACGATCGGATGCCCGACGCGGAGCAAGATCACGCGTTAAGGGACTTAATAAAATATCTGATCCGGGAGGCTAGCTCTACAACCGGATGTCCGACGCGGAGCAAGATCACGCGTTAAGGGACTTAATAAAATATCTGATCCGGGAGGCTAGCTCTACAACCGGATACCCGACGCGGAGCAAGATCACGCGTTAAGGGACTTAATAAAATATCTGATCCGGGAGGCTAGCTCTACGACCGGATGCCCGACGCGGAGCAAGATCACGCGTTAAGGGACATAATAAAATATCTGATTCGGGAGGCTAGCTCTACGACCGGGTGTCCGACGCGGAGCAAGATCACGCGTTAAGGCACTTAATAAAATATCTGATCCGGGAGGCTGGCTCTACGACCGGATGCCCGACGCGGAGCAAGCTCCCGCGTCCTAGGACTGAATGAAAATATCTGATCCGGGAGGCTAGCTGTACGACTGGATGCCCGACGCGGGGCAAGATCACGCGTTAAGGGACTTAATAAAATATCTGATCCGGGAGGTTAGCTCTACGACCGGATTTCCGACGCGGAGCAAGATCACGCGTTAAGGGACTTAATAAAATATCTGATCCGGGAGGCTAGCTCTACAACCGGATACCCGACGCGGAGCAAGATCACGCGTTAAGGGACTTAATAAAATATCTGATCCGGGAGGCTAGCTCTACGACCAGATGCCCGACGCGGAGCAAGATCACGCGTTAAGGGACATAATAAAATATCTGATTCGGGAGGCTAGCTCTACGACCGGATGCCCGACGCGGAGCAAGATCACGCGTTAAGGGACTTAATAAAATATCTGATCCGAGAGGGTGGCTCTACGACCGGATGCCCGACGCGGAGCAAGATCACGCGTTAAGGGATTTAATAAAATATCTGATCCGGGAGGCTAGCTCTACAACCGGATGTCCGACGCGGAGCAAGATCACGCGTTAAGGGACTTAATAAAATATCTGATCCGGGAGGCTAGCTCTACAACCGGATACCCGACGCGGAGCAAGATCACGCGTTAAGGGACTTAATAAAATATCTGATCCGGGAGGCTAGCTCTACGACCGGATGCCCGACGCGGAGCAAGATCACGCGTTAAGGGACATAATAAAATATCTGATTCGGGAGGCTAGCTCTACGACCGGGTGTCCGACGCGGAGCAAGATCACGCGTTAAGGGACTTAATAAAATATCTGATCCGGGAGTCTGGCTCTACGACCGGATGCCCGACGCGGAGCAAGCTCCCGCGTCCTAGGACTTAATGAAAATATCTGATCCGGGAGGCTAGCTGTACGACTGGATGCCCGACGCGGGGCAAGATCACGCGTTAAGGGACTTAATAAAATATCTGATCCGGGAGGTTAGCTCTACGACCGGATGTCCGACGCGGAGCAAGATCACGCGTTAAGGGACTTAATAAAATATCTGATCCGGGAGGCTAGCTCTACAACCGGATACCCGACGCGGAGCAAGATCACGCGTTAAGGGACTTAATAAAATATCTGATCCGGGAGGCTAGCTCTACGACCGGATGCCCGACGCGGAGCAAGATCACGCGTTAAGGGACATAATAAAATATCTGATTCGGGAGGCTAGCTCTACGACCGGATGCCCGATGCGGAGCAAGATCACGCGTTAAGGGACTTAATAAAATATCTGATCCGTGAGGCTAGCTCTACGACCGGATGCCCGACGCGGAGCAAGATCACGCATTAAGGGACTTAATAAAATATGTGATCCGGGAGGCTAGCTCTACGACCGGATGCCCGAATCGGAGCAAGATCACGCGTTAAGGGACTTAATAAAATATCTGATCCGGGAGGCTAGCTCTACGACCGGATGCCCGACGCGGAGCAAGATCACGCGTTAAGGGACTTAATAAAATATCTGATCCGGGAGGCTAGCTCTACGACCGGATGCCCGACGTGGAGCAAGATCACGCGTTAAGGGACTTAATAAAATATCTGATCCGGGAGGCTGGCTCTACGACCGGACGCCCGACGCGGAGCAAGCTCCAGCGTCCTGGGACTTAAAGAAAATATCTGATCCGGGAGGCTAGCTCTACGACCGGATGCCCGACGCGGAGCAAGATCACGCGTTAAGGGACATAATAAAATATCTGATCCGGGAGGCTAGCTCTACGACCGGATGCCCGACGCGGAGCAAGATCACGCGTTAAGGGACTTAATAAAATATCTGATCCGGGAGGCTAGCTCTACGACCGGATGCCCGATGCGGAGCAAGATCACGCGTTAAGGGACTTAATAAAATATCTGATCCGAGAGGGTGGCTCTACGATCGGATGCCCGACGCGGAGCAAGATCACGCGTTAAGGGACTTAATAAAATATCTGATCCGGGAGGCTAGCTCTACAACCGGATGTCCGACGCGGAGCAAGATCACGCGTTAAGGGACTTAATAAAATATCTGATCCGGGAGGCTAGCTCTACAACCGGATACCCGACGCGGAGCAAGATCACGCGTTAAGGGACTTAATAAAATATCTGATCCGGGAGGCTAGCTCTACGACCGGATGCCCGACGCGGAGCAAGATCACGCGTTAAGGGACATAATAAAATATCTGATTCGGGAGGCTAGCTCTACGACCGGGTGTCCGACGCGGAGCAAGATCACGCGTTAAGGCACTTAATAAAATATCTGATCCGGGAGGCTGGCTCTACGACCGGATGCCCGACGCGGAGCAAGCTCCCGCGTCCTAGGACTGAATGAAAATATCTTATCCGGGAGGCTAGCTGTACGACTGGATGCCCGACGCGGGGCAAGATCACGCGTTAAGGGACTTAATAAAATATCTGATCCGGGAGGTTAGCTCTACGACCGGATTTCCGACGCGTAGCAAGATCACGCGTTAAGGGACTTAATAAAATATCTGATCCGGGAGGCTAGCTCTACAACCGGATACCCGACGCGGAGCAAGATCACGCGTTAAGGGACTTAATAAAATATCTGATCCGGGAGGCTAGCTCTACGACCGGATGCCCGACGCGGAGCAAGATCACGCGTTAAGGGACATAATAAAATATCTGATTCGGGAGGCTAGCTCTACGACCGGATGCCCGACGCGGAGCAAGATCACGCGTTAAGGGACTTAATAAAATATCTGATCCGAGAGGGTGGCTCTACGATCGGATGCCCGACGCGGAGCAAGATCACGCGTTAAGGGACTTAATAAAATATCTGATCCGGGAGGCTAGCTCTACAACCGGATGTCCGACGCGGAGCAAGATCACGCGTTAAGGGACTTAATAAAATATCTGATCCGGGAGGCTAGCTCTACAACCGGATACCCGACGCGGAGCAAGATCACGCGTTAAGGGACTTAATAAAATATCTGATCCGGGAGGCTAGCTCTACGACCGGATGCCCGACGCGGAGCAAGATCACGCGTTAAGGGACATAATAAAATATCTGATTCGGGAGGCTAGCTCTACGACCGGGTGTCCGACGCGGAGCAAGATCACGCGTTAAGGCACTTAATAAAATATCTGATCCGGGAGGCTGGCTCTACGACCGGATGCCCGACGCGGAGCAAGCTCCCGCGTCCTAGGACTGAATGAAAATATCTGATCCGGGAGGCTAGCTGTACGACTGGATGCCCGACGCGGGGCAAGATCACGCGTTAAGGGACTTAATAAAATATCTGATCCGGGAGGTTAGCTCTACGACCGGATTTCCGACGCGTAGCAAGATCACGCGTTAAGGGACTTAATAAAATATCTGATCCGGGAGGCTAGCTCTACAACCGGATACCCGACGCGGAGCAAGATCACGCGTTAAGGGACTTAATAAAATATCTGATCCGGGAGGCTAGCTCTACGACCGGATGCCCGACGCGGAGCAAGATCACGCGTTAAGGGACATAATAAAATATCTGATTCGGGAGGCTAGCTCTACGACCGGATGCCCGACGCGGAGCAAGATCACGCGTTAAGGGACTTAATAAAATATCTGATCCGAGAGGGTGGCTCTACGACCGGATGCCCGACGCGGAGCAAGATCACGCGTTAAGGGATTTAATAAAATATCTGATCCGGGAGGCTAGCTCTACAACCGGATGTCCGACGCGGAGCAAGATCACGCGTTAAGGGACTTAATAAAATATCTGATCCGGGAGGCTAGCTCTACAACCGGATACCCGACGCGGAGCAAGATCACGCGTTAAGGGACTTAATAAAATATCTGATCCGGGAGGCTAGCTCTACGACCGGATGCCCGACGCGGAGCAAGATCACGCGTTAAGGGACATAATAAAATATCTGATTCGGGAGGCTAGCTCTACGACCGGGTGTCCGACGCGGAGCAAGATCACGCGTTAAGGGACTTAATAAAATATCTGATCCGGGAGTCTGGCTCTACGACCGGATGCCCGACGCGGAGCAAGCTCCCGCGTCCTAGGACTTAATGAAAATATCTGATCCGGGAGGCTAGCTGTACGACTGGATGCCCGACGCGGGGCAAGATCACGCGTTAAGGGACTTAATAAAATATCTGATCCGGGAGGTTAGCTCTACGACCGGATGTCCGACGCGGAGCAAGATCACGCGTTAAGGGACTTAATAAAATATCTGATCCGGGAGGCTAGCTCTACAACCGGATACCCGACGCGGAGCAAGATCACGCGTTAAGGGACTTAATAAAATATCTGATCCGGGAGGCTAGCTCTACGACCGGATGCCCGACGCGGAGCAAGATCACGCGTTAAGGGACATAATAAAATATCTGATTCGGGAGGCTAGCTCTACGACCGGATGCCCGATGCGGAGCAAGATCACGCGTTAAGGGACTTAATAAAATATCTGATCCGTGAGGCTAGCTCTACGACCGGATGCCCGACGCGGAGCAAGATCACGCATTAAGGGACTTAATAAAATATTTGATCCGGGAGGCTAGCTCTACGACCGGATGCCCGAATCGGAGCAAGATCACGCGTTAAGGGACTTAATAAAATATCTGATCCGGGAGGCTAGCTCTACGACCGGATGCCCGACGCGGAGCAAGATCACGCGTTAAGGGACTTAATAAAATATCTGATCCGGGAGGCTAGCTCTACGACCGGATGCCCGACGTGGAGCAAGATCACGCGTTAAGGGACTTAATAAAATATCTGATCCGGGAGGCTGGCTCTACGACCGGACGCCCGACGCGGAGCAAGCTCCAGCGTCCTGGGACTTAAAGAAAATATCTGATCCGGGAGGCTAGCTCTACGACCGGATGCCCGACGCGGAGCAAGATCACGCGTTAAGGGACATAATAAAATATCTGATCCGGGAGGCTAGCTCTACGACCGGATGCCCGACGCGGAGCAAGATCACGCGTTAAGGGACTTAATAAAATATCTGATCCGGGAGGCTAGCTCTACAACCGGATGCCCGACGCGGAGCAAGATCACGCGTTAAGGGACTTAATAAAATATCTGATCCGGGAGGCTAGCTCTACGACCGGATGCCCGACGCGGAGCAAGATCACGCGTTAAGGGACTTAATAAAATATCTGATCCGGGAGGCTGGCTCTACGACCGGATGCCCGACGCGGAGCAAGATGACGCGTTAAGGGACTTAATAAAATATCTGATCTGGGAGGCTAGCTCTACAACCGGATGCCCGACGCGGAGCAAGATCACTCGTTAAGGGACTTAATAAAATATCTGATCCGGGAGGCTAGCTCTACGACCGGATGCCCGACGCGGAGCAAGATCACGCGTTAAGGGACTTAATAAAATATCTGATCCGGGAGGCTAGCTCTACGACCGGATGCCCGACGCGGAGCAAGATCATGCGTTAAGGGACTTAATAAAATATCTGATCCGGGAGGGTGGCTCTACGACCGGATGCCCGACGCGGAGCAAGATCACGCGTTAAGGGACTTAATAAAATATCTGATCCGGGAGGCTAGCTCCACAACGGGATGCCCGACGCGGAGCAAGATCACGCGTTAAGGGACTTAATAAAATATCTGATCCGGGAGGCTAGCTCTACGACCGGATGTCCGACGCGGAGCAAGATCACGCGTTAAGGGACTTAATAAAATATCTGATCCGGGAGGCTGGCTCTACGACCGGATGCCCGACGCGGAGCAAGCTCCATCGTCCTGGAACTTAAAGAAAATATCTGATCCGGGAGGCTAGCTCTACAACCGGATGCCCGACGCGGAGCAAGATCACGCGTTAAGGGACTTAATAAAATATCTGATCCGGGAGGCTAGCTCTACGACCGGATGCCCGACGCGGAGCAAGATCACGCGTTAAGGGACATAATAAAATATCTGATCCGGGAGGCTGGCTCTACGACCGGATGCCCGACGCGGAGCAAGATGACGCGTTAAGGGACTTAATAAAATATCTGATCTGGGAGGCTAGCTCTACAACCGGATGCCCGACGCGGAGCAAGATCACTCGTTAAGGGACTTTATAAAATATCTGATCCGGGAGGCTAGCTCTACGACCGGATGCCCGACGCGGAGCAAGATCACGCGTTAAGGGACTTAATAAAATATCTGATCCGGGAGGCTAGCTCTACGACCGGATGCCCGACGCGGAGCAAGATCATGCGTTACGGGACTTAATAAAATATCTGATCCGGGAGGGTGGCTCTACGACCGGATGCCCGACGCGGAGCAAGATCACGCGTTAAGGGACTTAATAAAATATCTGATCCGGGAGGCTAGCTCTACGACCGGATGCCCGACGCGGAGCAAGATCACGCGTTAAGGGACTTAATAAAATATCTGATCCGGGAGGGTGGCTCTACGACCGGATGCCCGACGCGGAGCAAGATCATGCGTTAAGGGACTTAATAAAATATCTAATCTGGGAGGCTAGCTCTACAACCGGATGCCCGACGCGGAGCAAGATCATGCGTTAAGGGACTTAATAAAATATCTGATCCGGGAGGCTAGCTCTACGACCGGATGCCCGACGCGGAGCAAGATCATGCGTTAAGGGACTTAATAAAATATCTGATCCGGGAGGGTGGCTCTACGACCGGATGCCCGACGCGGAGCAAGATCACGCGTTAAGGGACTTAATAAAATATCTGATCCGGGAGGGTGGCTCTACGACCGGATGCCCGACGCGGAGCAAGATCACGCGTTAAGGGACTTAATAAAATATCTGATCCGGGAGGCTAGCTCTACAACGGGATGCCCGACGCGGAGCAAGATCACGCGTTAAGGGACTTAATAAAATATCTGATCCGGGAGGCTAGCTCTACGACCGGATGCCCGACGCGGAGCAAGATCATGCGTTAAGGGACTTAATAAAATATCTGATCCGGGAGGCTGGCTCTACGACCGGATGCCCGACGCGGAGCAAGATGACGCGTTAAGGGACTTAATAAAATATCTGATCTAGGAGGCTAGCTCTACAACCGGATGCCCGACGCGGAGCAAGATCACTCGTTAAGGGACTTAATAAAATATCTGATCCGGGAGGCTAGCTCTACGACCGGATGCCCGACGCGGAGCAAGATCACGCGTTAAGGGACTTAATAAAATATCTGATCCGGGAGGCTAGCTCTACGACCGGATGCCCGACGCGGAGCAAGATCACGCGTTAAGGGACTTAATAAAATATCTGATCCGGGAGGGTGGCTCTACGACCGGATGCCCGACGCGGAGCAAGATCACGCGTTAAGGGACTTAATAAAATATCTGATCCGGGAGGCTAGCTCTACAACCGGATGCCCGACGCGGAGCAAGATCACGCGTTAAGGGACTTAATAAAATATCTGATCCGGGAGGCTAGCTCTACGACCGGATGCCCGACGCGGAGCAAGATCACGCGTTAAGGGACATAATAAAATATCTGATCCGGGAGGCTGGCTCTACGACCGGATGCCCGACGCGGAGCAAGATGACGCGTTAAGGGACTTAATAAAATATCTGATCTGGGAGGCTAGCTCTACAACCGGATGCCCGACGCGGAGCAAGATCACTCGTTAAGGGACTTAATAAAATATCTGATCCGGGAGGCTAGCTCTACGACCGGATGCCCGACGCGGAGCAAGATCACGCGTTAAGGGACTTAATAAAATATCTGATCCGGGAGGCTAGCTCTACGACCGGATGCCCGCCGCGGAGCAAGATCATGCGTTACGGGACTTAATAAAATATCTGATCCGGGAGGGTGGCTCTACGACCGGATGCCCGACGCGGAGCAAGATCACGCGTTAAGGGACTTAATAAAATATCTGATCCGGGAGGCTAGCTCTACGACCGGATGCCCGACGCGGAGCAAGATCACGCGTTAAGGGACTTAATAAAATATCTGATCCGGGAGGCTAGCTCTACGACCGGATGCCCGACGCGGAGCAAGATCATGCGTTAAGGGACTTAATAAAATATCTGATCCGGGAGGGTGGCTCTACGACCGGATGCCCGACGCGGAGCAAGATCATGCGTTAAGGGACTTAATAAAATATCTGATCTGGGAGGCTAGCTCTACAACCGGATGCCCGACGCGGAGCAAGATCACTCGTTAAGGGACTTAATAAAATATCTGATCCGGGAGGCTAGCTCTACGACCGGATGCCCGACGCGGAGCAAGATCATGCGTTAAGGGACTTAATAAAATATCTGATCCGGGAGGGTGGCTCTACGACCGGATGCCCGACGCGGAGCAAGATCATGCGTTAAGGGACTTAATAAAATATCTGATCCGGGAGGCTAGCTCTACAACGGGATGCCCGACGCGGAGCAAGATCACGCGTTAAGGGACTTAATAAAATATCTGATCCGGGAGGCTAGCTCTACGACCGGATGCCCGACGCGGAGCAAGATCATGCGTTAAGGGACTTAATAAAATATCTGATCCGGGAGGCTGGCTCTACGACCGGATGCCCGACGCGGAGCAAGATGACGCGTTAAGGGACTTAATAAAATATCTGATCTGGGAGGCTAGCTCTACAACCGGATGCCCGACGCGGAGCAAGATCACTCGTTAAGGGACTTAATAAAATATCTGATCCGGGAGGCTAGCTCTACGACCGGATGCCCGACGCGGAGCAAGATCACGCGTTAAGGGACTTAATAAAATATCTGATCCGGGAGGCTAGCTCTACGACCGGATGCCCGACGCGGAGCAAGATCATGCGTTAAGGGACTTAATAAAATATCTGATCCGGGAGGGTGGCTCTACGACCGGATGCCCGACGCGGAGCAAGATCACGCGTTAAGGGACTTAATAAAATATCTGATCCGGGAGGCTAGCTCTACAACGGGATGCCCGACGCGGAGCAAGATCACGCGTTAAGGGACTTAATAAAATATCTGATCCGGGAGGCTAGCTCTACGACCGGATGTCCGACGCGGAGCAAGATCACGCGTTAAGGGACTTAATAAAATATCTGATCCGGGAGGCTGGCTCTACGACCGGATGCCCGACGCGGAGCAAGCTCCATCGTCCTGGAACTTAAAGAAAATATCTGATCCGGGAGGCTAGCTCTACAACCGGATGCCCGACGCGGAGCAAGATCACGCGTTAAGGGACTTAATAAAATATCTGATCCGGGAGGCTAGCTCTACGACCGGATGCCCGACGCGGAGCAAGATCACGCGTTAAGGGACATAATAAAATATCTGATCCGGGAGGCTGGCTCTACGACCGGATGCCCGACGCGGAGCAAGATGACGCGTTAAGGGACTTAATAAAATATCTGATCTGGGAGGCTAGCTCTACAACCGGATGCCCGACGCGGAGCAAGATCACTCGTTAAGGGACTTAATAAAATATCTGATCCGGGAGGCTAGCTCTACGACCGGATGCCCGACGCGGAGCAAGATCACGCGTTAAGGGACTTAATAAAATATCTGATCCGGGAGGCTAGCTCTACGACCGGATGCCCGACGCGGAGCAAGATCATGCGTTACGGGACTTAATAAAATATCTGATCCGGGAGGGTGGCTCTACGACCGGATGCCCGACGCGGAGCAAGATCACGCGTTAAGGGACTTAATAAAATATCTGATCCGGGAGGCTAGCTCTACGACCGGATGCCCGACGCGGAGGAAGATCACGCGTTAAGGGACTTAATAAAATATCTGATCCGGGAGGCTAGCTCTACGACCGGATGCCCGACGCGGAGCAAGATCATGCGTTAAGGGACTTAATAAAATATCTGATCCGGGAGGGTGGCTCTACGACCGGATGCCCGACGCGGAGCAAGATCATGCGTTAAGGGACTTAATAAAATATCTGATCTGGGAGGCTAGCTCTACAACCGGATGCCCGACGCGGAGCAAGATCACTCGTTAAGGGACTTAATAAAATATCTGATCCGGGAGGCTAGCTCTACGACCGGATGCCCGACGCGGAGCAAGATCATGCGTTAAGGGACTTAATAAAATATCTGATCCGGGAGGGTGGCTCTACGACCGGATGCCCGACGCGGAGCAAGATCACGCGTTAAGGGACTTAATAAAATATCTGATCCGGGAGGCTAGCTCTACAACGGGATGCCCGACGCGGAGCAAGATCACGCGTTAAGGGACTTAATAAAATATCTGATCCGGGAGGCTAGCTCTACGACCGGATGCCCGACGCGGAGCAAGATCATGCGTTAAGGGACTTAATAAAATATCTGATCCGGGAGGCTGGCTCTACGACCGGATGCCCGACGCGGAGCAAGATGACGCGTTAAGGGACTTAATAAAATATCTGATCTGGGAGGCTAGCTCTACAACCGGATGCCCGACGCGGAGCAAGATCACTCGTTAAGGGACTTAATAAAATATCTGATCCGGGAGGCTAGCTCTACGACCGGATGCCCGACGCGGAGCAAGATCACGCGTTAAGGGACTTAATAAAATATCTGATCCGGGAGGCTAGCTCTACGACCGGATGCCCGACGCGGAGCAAGATCACGCGTTAAGGGACTTAATAAAATATCTGATCCGGGAGGCTAGCTCTACGACCGGATGCCCGACGCGGAGCAAGATCATGCGTTAAGGGACTTAATAAAATATCTGATCCGGGAGGGTGGCTCTACGACCGGATGCCCGACGCGGAGCAAGATCACGCGTTAAGGGACTTAATAAAATATCTGATCCGGGAGGCTAGCTCTACAATGGGATGCCCGACGCGGAGCAAGATCACGCGTTAAGGGACTTAATAAAATATCTGATCCGGGAGGCTAGCTCTACGACCGGATGTCCGACGCGGAGCAAGATCACGCGTTAAGGGACTTAATAAAATATCTGATCCGGGAGGCTGGCTCTACGACCGGATGCCCGACGCGGAGCAAGCTCCATCGTCCTGGAACTTAAAGAAAATATCTGATCCGGGAGGCTAGCTCTACAACCGGATGCCCGACGCGGAGCAAGATCACGCGTTAAGGGACTTAATAAAATATCTGATCCGGGAGGCTAGCTCTACGACCGGATGCCCGACGCGGAGCAAGATCACGCGTTAAGGGACATAATAAAATATCTGATCCGGGAGGCTGGCTCTACGACCGGATGCCCGACGCGGAGCAAGATGACGCGTTAAGGGACTTAATAAAATATCTGATCTGGGAGGCTAGCTCTACAACCGGATGCCCGACGCGGAGCAAGATCACTCGTTAAGGGACTTAATAAAATATCTGATCCGGGAGGCTAGCTCTACGACCGGATGCCCGACGCGGAGCAAGATCACGCGTTAAGGGACTTAATAAAATATCTGATCCGGGAGGCTAGCTCTACGACCGGATGCCCGACGCGGAGCAAGATCATGCGTTACGGGACTTAATAAAATATCTGATCCGGGAGGCTAGCTCTACGACCGGATGCCCGACGCGGAGCAAGATCATGCGTTAAGGGACTTAATAAAATATCTGATCCGGGAGGGTGGCTCTACGACCGGATGCCCGACGCGGAGCAAGATCACGCGTTAAGGGACTTAATAAAATATCTGATCCGGGAGGCTAGCTCTACAACGGGATGCCCGACGCGGAGCAAGATCACGCGTTAAGGGACTTAATAAAATATCTGATCCGGGAGGCTAGCTCTACGACCGGATGTCCGACGCGGAGCAAGATCACGCGTTAAGGGACTTAATAAAATATCTGATCCGGGAGGCTGGCTCTACGACCGGATGCCCGACGCGGAGCAAGCTCCATCGTCCTGGAACTTAAAGAAAATATCTGATCCGGGAGGCTAGCTCTACAACCGGATGCCCGACGCGGAGCAAGATCACGCGTTAAGGGACTTAATAAAATATCTGATCCGGGAGGCTAGCTCTACGACCGGATGCCCGACGCGGAGCAAGATCACGCGTTAAGGGACTTAATAAAATATCTGATCCGGGAGGCTAGCTCTACGACCGGATGCCCGACGCGGAGCAAGATCACGCGTTAAGGGACTTAATAAAATATCTGATCCGGGAGGCTAGCTCTACGACCGGATGCCCGACGCGGAGCAAGATCACGCGTTAAGGGACATAATAAAATATCTGATCCGGGAGGCTGGCTCTACGACCGGATGCCCGACGCGGAGCAAGATGACGCGTTAAGGGACTTAATAAAATATCTGATCTGGGAGGCTAGCTCTACAACCGGATGCCCGACGCGGAGCAAGATCACTCGTTAAGGGACTTAATAAAATATCTGATCCGGGAGGCTAGCTCTACGACCGGATGCCCGACGCGGAGCAAGATCACGCGTTAAGGGACTTAATAAAATATCTGATCCGGGAGGCTAGCTCTACGACCGGATGCCCGACGCGGAGCAAGATCATGCGTTACGGGACTTAATAAAATATCTGATCCGGGAGGGTGGCTCTACGACCGGATGCCCGACGCGGAGCAAGATCACGCGTTAAGGGACTTAATAAAATATCTGATCCGGGAGGCTAGCTCTACAACCGGATGCCCGACGCGGAGCAAGATCACGCGTTAAGGGACTTAATAAAATATCTGATCCGGGAGGCTAGCTCTACGACCGGATGCCCGACGCGGAGCAAGATCACGCGTTAAGGGACATAATAAAATATCTGATCCGGGAGGCTGGCTCTACGACCGGATGCCCGACGCGGAGCAAGATCACGCGTTAAGGGACTTAATAAAATATCTGATCCGGGAGGGTGGCTCTACGACCGGATGCCCGACGCGGAGCAAGATCACGCGTTAAGGGACTTAATAAAATATCTGATCCGGGAGGCTAGCTCTACAACGGGATGCCCGACGCGGAGCAAGATCACGCGTTAAGGGACTTAATAAAATATCTGATCCGGGAGGCTAGCTCTACGACCGGATGCCCGACGCGGAGCAAGATCATGCGTTAAGGGACTTAATAAAATATCTGATCCGGGAGGCTGGCTCTACGACCGGATGCCCGACGCGGAGCAAGCTCCATCGTCCTGGAACTTAAAGAAAATATCTGATCCGGGAGGCTAGCTCTACAACCGGATGCCCGACGCGGAGCAAGATCACGCGTTAAGGGACTTAATAAAATATCTGATCCGGGAGGCTAGCTCTACGACCGGATGCCCGACGCGGAGCAAGATCACGCGTTAAGGGACATAATAAAATATCTGATCCGGGAGGCTGGCTCTACGACCGGATGCCCGACGCGGAGCAAGATGACGCGTTAAGGGACTTAATAAAATATCTGATCTGGGAGGCTAGCTCTACAACCGGATGCCCGACGCGGAGCAAGATCACGCGTTAAGGGACATAATAAAATATCTGATCCGGGAGGCTGGCTCTACGACCGGATGCCCGACGCGGAGCAAGATGACGCGTTAAGGGACTTAATAAAATATCTGATCCGGGAGGCTGGCTCTACGACCGGATGCCCGACGCGGAGCAAGATGACGCGTTAAGGGACTTAATAAAATATCTGATCTGGGAGGCTAGCTCTACAACCGGATGCCCGACGCGGAGCAAGATCACTCGTTAAGGGACTTAATAAAATATCTGATCCGGGAGGCTAGCTCTACGACCGGATGCCCGACGCGGAGCAAGATCACGCGTTAAGGGACTTAATAAAATATCTGATCCGGGAGGCTAGCTCTACGACCGGATGCCCGACGCGGAGCAAGATCATGCGTTACGGGACTTAATAAAATATCTGATCCGGGAGGGTGGCTCTACGACCGGATGCCCGACGCGGAGCAAGATCACGCGTTAAGGGACTTAATAAAATATCTGATCCGGGAGGCTAGCTCTACGACCGGATGCCCGACGCGGAGGAAGATCACGCGTTAAGGGACTTAATAAAATATCTGATCCGGGAGGCTAGCTCTACGACCGGATGCCCGACGCGGAGCAAGATCATGCGTTAAGGGACTTAATAAAATATCTGATCCGGGAGGGTGGCTCTACGACCGGATGCCCGACGCGGAGCAAGATCATGCGTTAAGGGACTTAATAAAATATCTGATCTGGGAGGCTAGCTCTACAACCGGATGCCCGACGCGGAGCAAGATCACTCGTTAAGGGACTTAATAAAATATCTGATCCGGGAGGCTAGCTCTACGACCGGATGCCCGACGCGGAGCAAGATCATGCGTTAAGGGACTTAATAAAATATCTGATCCGGGAGGGTGGCTCTACGACCGGATGCCCGACGCGGAGCAAGATCACGCGTTAAGGGACTTAATAAAATATCTGATCCGGGAGGCTAGCTCTACAACGGGATGCCCGACGCGGAGCAAGATCACGCGTTAAGGGACTTAATAAAATATCTGATCCGGGAGGCTAGCTCTACGACCGGATGCCCGACGCGGAGCAAGATCATGCGTTAAGGGACTTAATAAAATATCTGATCCGGGAGGCTGGCTCTACGACCGGATGCCCGACGCGGAGCAAGATGACGCGTTAAGGGACTTAATAAAATATCTGATCTGGGAGGCTAGCTCTACAACCGGATGCCCGACGCGGAGCAAGATCACTCGTTAAGGGACTTAATAAAATATCTGATCCGGGAGGCTAGCTCTACGACCGGATGCCCGACGCGGAGCAAGATCACGCGTTAAGGGACTTAATAAAATATCTGATCCGGGAGGCTAGCTCTACGACCGGATGCCCGACGCGGAGCAAGATCATGCGTTAAGGGACTTAATAAAATATCTGATCCGGGAGGGTGGCTCTACGACCGGATGCCCGACGCGGAGCAAGATCACGCGTTAAGGGACTTAATAAAATATCTGATCCGGGAGGCTAGCTCTACAACGGGATGCCCGACGCGGAGCAAGATCACGCGTTAAGGGACTTAATAAAATATCTGATCCGGGAGGCTAGCTCTACGACCGGATGTCCGACGCGGAGCAAGATCACGCGTTAAGGGACTTAATAAAATATCTGATCCGGGAGGCTGGCTCTACGACCGGATGCCCGACGCGGAGCAAGCTCCATCGTCCTGGAACTTAAAGAAAATATCTGATCCGGGAGGCTAGCTCTACAACCGGATGCCCGACGCGGAGCAAGATCACGCGTTAAGGGACTTAATAAAATATCTGATCCGGGAGGCTAGCTCTACGACCGGATGCCCGACGCGGAGCAAGATCACGCGTTAAGGGACATAATAAAATATCTGATCCGGGAGGCTGGCTCTACGACCGGATGCCCGACGCGGAGCAAGATGACGCGTTAAGGGACTTAATAAAATATCTGATCTGGGAGGCTAGCTCTACAACCGGATGCCCGACGCGGAGCAAGATCACTCGTTAAGGGACTTAATAAAATATCTGATCCGGGAGGCTAGCTCTACGACCGGATGCCCGACGCGGAGCAAGATCATGCGTTAAGGGACTTAATAAAATATCTGATCCGGGAGGCTGGCTCTACGACCGGATGCCCGACGCGGAGCAAGCTCCATCGTCCTGGAACTTAAAGAAAATATCTGATCCGGGAGGCTAGCTCTACAACCGGATGCCCGACGCGGAGCAAGATCACGCGTTAAGGGACTTAATAAAATATCTGATCCGGGAGGCTAGCTCTACGACCGGATGCCCGACGCGGAGCAAGATCACGCGTTAAGGGACATAATAAAATATCTTATCCGGGAGGCTGGCTCTACGACCGGATGCCCGACGCGGAGCAAGATGACGCGTTAAGGGACTTAATAAAATATCTGATCTGGGAGGCTAGCTCTACAACCGGATGCCCGACGCGGAGCAAGATCACGCGTTAAGGGACATAATAAAATATCTGATCCGGGAGGCTGGCTCTACGACCGGATGCCCGACGCGGAGCAAGATGACGCGTTAAGGGACTTAATAAAATATCTGATCCGGGAGGCTGGCTCTACGACCGGATGCCCGACGCGGAGCAAGATGACGCGTTAAGGGACTTAATAAAATATCTGATCTGGGAGGCTAGCTCTACAACCGGATGCCCGACGCGGAGCAAGATCACTCGTTAAGGGACTTAATAAAATATCTGATCCGGGAGGCTAGCTCTACGACCGGATGCCCGACGCGGAGCAAGATCACGCGTTAAGGGACTTAATAAAATATCTGATCCGGGAGGCTAGCTCTACGACCGGATGCCCGACGCGGAGCAAGATCATGCGTTACGGGACTTAATAAAATATCTGATCCGGGAGGGTGGCTCTACGACCGGATGCCCGACGCGGAGCAAGATCACGCGTTAAGGGACTTAATAAAATATCTGATCCGGGAGGCTAGCTCTACGACCGGATGCCCGACGCGGAGGAAGATCACGCGTTAAGGGACTTAATAAAATATCTGATCCGGGAGGCTAGCTCTACGACCGGATGCCCGACGCGGAGCAAGATCATGCGTTAAGGGACTTAATAAAATATCTGATCCGGGAGGGTGGCTCTACGACCGGATGCCCGACGCGGAGCAAGATCATGCGTTAAGGGACTTAATAAAATATCTGATCTGGGAGGCTAGCTCTACAACCGGATGCCCGACGCGGAGCAAGATCACTCGTTAAGGGACTTAATAAAATATCTGATCCGGGAGGCTAGCTCTACGACCGGATGCCCGACGCGGAGCAAGATCATGCGTTAAGGGACTTAATAAAATATCTGATCCGGGAGGGTGGCTCTACGACCGGATGCCCGACGCGGAGCAAGATCACGCGTTAAGGGACTTAATAAAATATCTGATCCGGGAGGCTAGCTCTACAACGGGATGCCCGACGCGGAGCAAGATCACGCGTTAAGGGACTTAATAAAATATCTGATCCGGGAGGCTAGCTCTACGACCGGATGCCCGACGCGGAGCAAGATCATGCGTTAAGGGACTTAATAAAATATCTGATCCGGGAGGCTGGCTCTACGACCGGATGCCCGACGCGGAGCAAGATGACGCGTTAAGGGACTTAATAAAATATCTGATCTGGGAGGCTAGCTCTACAACCGGATGCCCGACGCGGAGCAAGATCACTCGTTAAGGGACTTAATAAAATATCTGATCCGGGAGGCTAGCTCTACGACCGGATGCCCGACGCGGAGCAAGATCACGCGTTAAGGGACTTAATAAAATATCTGATCCGGGAGGCTAGCTCTACGACCGGATGCCCGACGCGGAGCAAGATCATGCGTTAAGGGACTTAATAAAATATCTGATCCGGGAGGGTGGCTCTACGACCGGATGCCCGACGCGGAGCAAGATCACGCGTTAAGGGACTTAATAAAATATCTGATCCGGGAGGCTAGCTCTACAACGGGATGCCCGACGCGGAGCAAGATCACGCGTTAAGGGACTTAATAAAATATCTGATCCGGGAGGCTAGCTCTACGACCGGATGTCCGACGCGGAGCAAGATCACGCGTTAAGGGACTTAATAAAATATCTGATCCGGGAGGCTGGCTCTACGACCGGATGCCCGACGCGGAGCAAGCTCCATCGTCCTGGAACTTAAAGAAAATATCTGATCCGGGAGGCTAGCTCTACAACCGGATGCCCGACGCGGAGCAAGATCACGCGTTAAGGGACTTAATAAAATATCTGATCCGGGAGGCTAGCTCTACGACCGGATGCCCGACGCGGAGCAAGATCACGCGTTAAGGGACATAATAAAATATCTGATCCGGGAGGCTGGCTCTACGACCGGATGCCCGACGCGGAGCAAGATGACGCGTTAAGGGACTTAATAAAATATCTGATCTGGGAGGCTAGCTCTACAACCGGATGCCCGACGCGGAGCAAGATCACTCGTTAAGGGACTTAATAAAATATCTGATCCGGGAGGCTAGCTCTACGACCGGATGCCCGACGCGGAGAAAGATCACGCGTTAAGGGACTTAATAAAATATTTGATCCGGGAGGCTAGCTCTACGACCGGATGCCCGACGCGGAGCAAGATCATGCGTTACGGGACTTAATAAAATATCTGATCCGGGAGGGTGGCTCTACGACCGGATGCCCGACGCGGAGCAAGATCACGCGTTAAGGGACTTAATAAAATATCTGATCCGGGAGGCTAGCTCTACGACCGGATGCCCGACGCGGAGCAAGATCACGCGTTAAGGGACTTAATAAAATATCTGATCCGGGAGGCTAGCTCTACGACCGGATGCCCGACGCGGAGCAAGATCATGCGTTAAGGGACATAATAAAATATCTGATCCGGGAGGGTGGCTCTACGACCGGATGCCCGACGCGGAGCAAGATCATGCGTTAAGGGACTTAATAAAATATCTGATCTTGGAGGCTAGCTCTACAACCGGATGCCCGACGCGGAGCAAGATCACTCGTTAAGGGACTTAATAAAATATCTGATCCGGGAGGCTAGCTCTACGACCGGATGCCCGACGCGGAGCAAGATCAAGCGTTAAGGGACTTAATAAAATATCTGATCCGGGAGGGTGGCTCTACGACCGGATGCCCGACGCGGAGCAAGATCACGCGTTAAGGGACTTAATAAAATATCTGATCCGGGAGGCTAGCTCTACAACGGGATGCCCGACGCGGAGCAAGATCACGCGTTAAGGGACTTAATAAAATATCTGATCCGGGAGGCTAGCTCTACGACCGGATGCCCGACGCGGAGCAAGATCACGCGTTAAGGGACTTAATAAAATATCTGATCCGGGAGGCTAGCTCTACAACCGGATGCCCGACGCGGAGCATGATCACGCGTTAAGGGACTTAATAAAATATCTGATCCGGGAGGCTAGCTCTATGACCGGATGCCCTACGCGGAGCAAGATCACGCGTTAAGGGACTTAATAAAATATCTGATTCGGGAGGCTAGCTCTACGACCGGATGCCCGACGCGGAGCAAGATCACGCGTTAAGGGACTTAATAAAATATCTGATCCGGGAGGCTAGCTCTACGACCGGATGCCCGACGCGGAGCAAGATCACGCGTTAAGGGACATAATAAAATATCTGATCCGGGAGGCTGGCTCTACGACCGGATGCCCGACGCGGAGCAAGATGACGCGTTAAGGGACTTAATAAAATATCTGATCTGGGAGGCTAGCTCTACAACCGGATGCCCGACGCGGAGCAAGATCACTCGTTAAGGGACTTAATAAAATATCTGATCCGGGAGGCTAGCTCTACGACCGGATGCCCGACGCGGAGCAAGATCACGCGTTAAGGGACTTAATAAAATATCTGATCCGGGAGGCTAGCTCTACGACCGGATGCCCGACGCGGAGCAAGATCATGCGTTACGGGACTTAATAAAATATCTGATCCGGGAGGCTAGCTCTACGACCGGATGCCCGACGCGGAGCAAGATCATGCGTTAAGGGACTTAATAAAATATCTGATCCGGGAGGGTGGCTCTACGACCGGATGCCCGACGCGGAGCAAGATCATGCGTTAAGGGACTTAATAAAATATCTGATCTGGGAGGCTAGCTCTACAACCGGATGCCCGACGCGGAGCAAGATCACTCGTTAAGGGACTTAATAAAATATCTGATCCGGGAGGCTAGCTCTACGACCGGATGCCCGACGCGGAGCAAGATCATGCGTTAAGGGACTTAATAAAATATCTGATCCGGGAGGGTGGCTCTACGACCGGATGCCCGACGCGGAGCAAGATCACGCGTTAAGGGACTTAATAAAATATCTGATCCGGGAGGCTAGCTCTACAACGGGATGCCCGACGCGGAGCAAGATCACGCGTTAAGGGACTTAATAAAATATCTGATCCGGGAGGCTAGCTCTACGACCGGATGCCCGACGCGGAGCAAGATCATGCGTTAAGGGACTTAATAAAATATCTGATCCGGGAGGCTGGCTCTACGACCGGATGCCCGACGCGGAGCAAGATGACGCGTTAAGGGACTTAATAAAATATCTGATCTGGGAGGCTAGCTCTACAACCGGATGCCCGACGCGGAGCAAGATCACTCGTTAAGGGACTTAATAAAATATCTGATCCGGGAGGCTAGCTCTACGACCGGATGCCCGACGCGGAGCAAGATCACGCGTTAAGGGACTTAATAAAATATCTGATCCGGGAGGCTAGCTCTACGACCGGATGCCCGACGCGGAGCAAGATCATGCGTTAAGGGACTTAATAAAATATCTGATCCGGGAGGGTGGCTCTACGACCGGATGCCCGACGCGGAGCAAGATCACGCGTTAAGGGACTTAATAAAATATCTGATCCGGGAGGCTAGCTCTACAACGGGATGCCCGACGCGGAGCAAGATCACGCGTTAAGGGACTTAATAAAATATCTGATCCGGGAGGCTAGCTCTACGACCGGATGTCCGACGCGGAGCAAGATCACGCGTTAAGGGACTTAATAAAATATCTGATCCGGGAGGCTGGCTCTACGACCGGATGCCCGACGCGGAGCAAGCTCCATCATCCTGGAACTTAAAGAAAATATCTGATCCGGGAGGCTAGCTCTACAACCGGATGCCCGACGCGGAGCAAGATCACGCGTTAAGGGACTTAATAAAATATCTGATCCGGGAGGCTAGCTCTACGACCGGATGCCCGACGCGGAGCAAGATCACGCGTTAAGGGACATAATAAAATATCTGATCCGGGAGGCTGGCTCTACGACCGGATGCCCGACGCGGAGCAAGATGACGCGTTAAGGGACTTAATAAAATATCTGATCTGGGAGGCTAGCTCTACAACCGGATGCCCGACGCGGAGCAAGATCACTCGTTAAGGGACTTAATAAAATATCTGATCCGGGAGGCTAGCTCTACGACCGGATGCCCGACGCGGAGCTAGATCACGCGTTAAGGGACTTAATAAAATATCTGATCCGGGAGGCTAGCTCTACGACCGGATGCCCGACGCGGAGCAAGATCATGCGTTACGGGACTTAATAAAATATCTGATCCGGGAGGGTGGCTCTACGACCGGATGCCCGACGCGGAGCAAGATCACGCGTTAAGGGACTTAATAAAATATCTGATCCGGGAGGCTAGCTCTACGACCGGATGCCCGACGCGGAGCAAGATCACGCGTTAAGGGACTTAATAAAATATCTGATCCGGGAGGCTAGCTCTACGACCGGATGCCCGACGCGGAGCAAGATCATGCGTTAAGGGACTTAATAAAATATCTGATCCGGGAGGGTGGCTCTACGACCGGATGCCCGACGCGGAGCAAGATCATGCGTTAAGGGACTTAATAAAATATCTGATCTGGGAGGCTAGCTCTACAACCGGATGCCCGACGCGGAGCAAGATCACTCGTTAAGGGACTTAATAAAATATCTGATCCGGGAGGCTAGCTCTACGACCGGATGCCCGACGCGGAGCAAGATCATGCGTTAAGGGACTTAATAAAATATCTGATCCGGGAGGGTGGCTCTACGACCGGATGCCCGACGCGGAGCAAGATCACGCGTTAAGGGACTTAATAAAATATCTGATCCGGGAGGCTAGCTCTACGACGGGATGCCCGACGCGGAGCAAGATCACGCGTTAAGGGACTTAATAAAATATCTGATCCGGGAGGCTAGCTCTACGACCGGATGCCCGACGCGGAGCAAGATCACGCGTTAAGGGACTTAATTAAATATCTGATCCGGGAGGCTAGCTCTACAACCGGATGCCCGACGCGGAGCATGATCACGCGTTAAGGGACTTAATAAAATATCTGATCCGGGAGGCTAGCTCTACGACCGGATGCCCGACGCGGAGCAAGATCACGCGTTAAGGGACTTAATAAAATATCTGATTCGGGAGGCTAGCTCTACGACCGGATGCCCGACGCGGAGCAAGATCACGCGTTAAGGGACTTAATAAAATATCTGATCCGGGAGGCTAGCTCTACGACCGGATGCCCGACGCGGAGCAAGATCATGCGTTAAGGGACTTAATAAAATATCTGATCCGGGAGGGTGGCTCTACGACCGGATGCCCGACGCGGAGCAAGATCACGCGTTAAGGGACTTAATAAAATATCTGATCCGGGAGGCTAGCTCTACGACCGGATGCCCGACGCGGAGCAAGATCACGCGTTAAGGGACTTAATAAAATATCTGATCCGGGAGGCTAGCTCTACGACCGGATGCCCGACGCGGAGCAAGATCATGCGTTAAGGGACTTAATAAAATATCTGATCCGGGAGGGTGGCTCTACGACCGGATGCCCGACGCGGAGCAAGATCATGCGTTAAGGGACTTAATAAAATATATGATCTGGGAGGCTAGCTCTACAACCGGATGCCCGACGCGGAGCAAGATCACTCGTTAAGGGACTTAATAAAATATCTGATCCGGGAGGCTAGCTCTACGACCGGATGCCCGACGCGGAGCAAGATCATGCGTTAAGGGACTTAATAAAATATCTGATCCGGGAGGGTGGCTCTACGACCGGATGCCCGACGCGGAGCAAGATCACGCGTTAAGGGACTTAATAAAATATCTGATCCGGGAGGCTAGCTCTACAACGGGATGCCCGACGCGGAGCAAGATCACGCGTTAAGGGACTTAATAAAATATCTTATCCGGGAGGCTAGCTCTACGACCGGATGCCCGACGCGGAGAAAGATCACGCGTTAAGGGACTTAATAAAATATCTGATCCGGGAGGCTAGCTCTACAACCGGATGCCCGACGCGGAGCATGATCACGCGTTAAGGGACTTAATAAAATATCTGATCCGGGAGGCTAGCTCTACGACCGGATGCCCGACGCGGAGCAAGATCACGCGTTAAGGGACTTAATAAAATATCTGATTCGGGAGGCTAGCTCTACGACCGGATGCCCGACGCGGAGCAAGATCACGCGTTAAGGGACTTAATAAAATATCTGATCCGGGAGGCTAGCTCTACGACCGGATGCCCGACGCGGAGCAAGATCATGCGTTAAGGGACTTAATAAAATATCTGATCCGGGAGGGTGGCTCTACGACCGGATGCCCGACGCGGAGCAAGATCACGCGTTAAGGGACTTAATAAAATATCTGATCCGGGAGGCTAGCTCTACGACCGGATGCCCGACGCGGAGCAAGATCACGCGTTAAGGGACTTAATAAAATATCTGATCCGGGAGGCTAGCTCTACGACCGGATGCCCGACGCGGAGCAAGATCATGCGTTAAGGGACTTAATAAAATATCTGATCCGGGAGGGTGGCTCTACGACCGGATGCCCGACGCGGAGCAAGATCATGCGTTATGGGACTTAATAAAATATCTGATCTGGGAGGCTAGCTCTACAACCGGATGCCCGACGCGGAGCAAGATCACTCGTTAAGGGACTTAATAAAATATCTGATCCGGGAGGCTAGCTCTACGACCGGATGCCCGACGCGGAGCAAGATCATGCGTTAAGGGACTTAATAAAATATCTGATCCGGGAGGGTGGCTCTACGACCGGATGCCCGACGCGGAGCAAGATCACGCGTTAAGGGACTTAATAAAATATCTGATCCGGGAGGCTAGCTCTACAACGGGATGCCCGACGCGGAGCAAGATCACGCGTTAAGGGACTTAATAAAATATCTGATCCGGGAGGCTAGCTCTACGACCGGATGCCCGACGCGGAGCAAGATCACGCGTTAAGGGACTTAATAAAATATCTGATCCGGGAGGCTAGCTCTACAACCGGATGCCCGACGCGGAGCATGATCACGCGTTAAGGGACTTAATAAAATATCTGATCCGGGAGGCTAGCTCTACGACCGGATGCCCGACGCGGAGCAAGATAACGCGTTAAGGGACTTAATAAAATATCTGATTCGGGAGGCTAGCTCTACGACCGGATGCCCGACGCGGAGCAAGATCACGCGTTAAGGGACTTAATAAAATATCTGATCCGTGAGGCTAGCTCTACGACCGGATGCCCGACGCGGAGCAAGATCACGCATTAAGGGACTTAATAAAATATTTGATCCGGGAGGCTAGCTCTACGACCGGATGCCCGACGCGGAGCAAGATCACGCGTTAAGGGACTTAATAAAATATCTGATCCGGGAGGCTAGCTCTACGACCGGATGCCCGACGCGGAGCAAGATCACGTGTTAAGGGACTTAATAAAATATCTGATCCGGGAGGCTAGCTCTACGACCGGATGCCCGACGCGGAGCAAGATCACGCGTTAAGGGACTTAATAAAATATCTGATCCGGGAGGCTAGCTCTACGACCGGATGCCCGACGCGGAGCAAGATCATGCGTTAAGGGACTTAATAAAATATCTGATCCGGGAGGGTGGCTCTACGACCGGATGCCCGACGCGGAGCAAGATCATGCGTTAAGGGACTTAATAAAATATCTGATCTGGGAGGCTAGCTCTACAACCGGATGCCCGACGCGGAGCAAGATCACTCGTTAAGGGACTTAATAAAATATCTGATCCGGGAGGCTAGCTCTACGACCGGATGCCCGACGCGGAGCAAGATCATGCGTTAAGGGACTTAATAAAATATCTGATCCGGGAGGGTGGCTCTACGACCGGATGCCCGACGCGGAGCAAGATCACGCGTTAAGGGACTTAATAAAATATCTGATCCGGGAGGCTAGCTCTACAACGGGATGCCCGACGCGGAGCAAGATCACGCGTTAAGGGACTTAATAAAATATCTGATCCGGGAGGCTAGCTCTACGACCGGATGCCCGACGCGGAGAAAGATCACGCGTTAAGGGACTTAATAAAATATCTGATCCGGGAGGCTAGCTCTACAACCGGATGCCCGACGCGGAGCATGATCACGCGTTAAGGGACTTAATAAAATATCTGATCCGGGAGGCTAGCTCTACGACCGGATGCCCGACGCGGAGCAAGATCACGCGTTAAGGGACTTAATAAAATATCTGATTCGGGAGGCTAGCTCTACGACCGGATGCCCGACGCGGAGCAAGATCACGCGTTAAGGGACTTAATAAAATATCTGATCCGGGAGGCTAGCTCTACGACCGGATGCCCGACGCGGAGCAAGATCATGCGTTAAGGGACTTAATAAAATATCTGATCCGGGAGGGTGGCTCTACGACCGGATGCCCGACGCGGAGCAAGATCACGCGTTAAGGGACTTAATAAAATATCTGATCCGGGAGGCTAGCTCTACGACCGGATGCCCGACGCGGAGCAAGATCACGCGTTAAGGGACTTAATAAAATATCTGATCCGGGAGGCTAGCTCTACGACCGGATGCCCGACGCGGAGCAAGATCATGCGTTAAGGGACTTAATAAAATATCTGATCCGGGAGGGTGGCTCTACGACCGGATGCCCGACGCGGAGCAAGATCATGCGTTATGGGACTTAATAAAATATCTGATCTGGGAGGCTAGCTCTACAACCGGATGCCCGACGCGGAGCAAGATCACTCGTTAAGGGACTTAATAAAATATCTGATCCGGGAGGCTAGCTCTACGACCGGATGCCCGACGCGGAGCAAGATCATGCGTTAAGGGACTTAATAAAATATCTGATCCGGGAGGGTGGCTCTACGACCGGATGCCCGACGCGGAGCAAGATCACGCGTTAAGGGACTTAATAAAATATCTGATCCGGGAGGCTAGCTCTACAACGGGATGCCCGACGCGGAGCAAGATCACGCGTTAAGGGACTTAATAAAATATCTGATCCGGGAGGCTAGCTCTACGACCGGATGCCCGACGCGGAGCAAGATCACGCGTTAAGGGACTTAATAAAATATCTGATCCGGGAGGCTAGCTCTACAACCGGATGCCCGACGCGGAGCATGATCACGCGTTAAGGGACTTAATAAAATATCTGATCCGGGAGGCTAGCTCTACGACCGGATGCCCGACGCGGAGCAAGATCACGCGTTAAGGGACTTAATAAAATATCTGATTCGGGAGGCTAGCAATACGACCGGATGCCCGACGCGGAGCAAGATCACGCGTTAAGGGACTTAATAAAATATCTGATCCGTGAGGCTAGCTCTACGACCGGATGCCCGACGCGGAGCAAGATCACGCATTAAGGGACTTAATAAAATATTTGATCCGGGAGGCTAGCTCTACGACCGGATGCCCGACGCGGAGCAAGATCACGCGTTAAGGGACTTAATAAAAAATCTGATCCGGGAGGCTAGCTCTACGACCGGATGCCCGACGCGGAGCAAGATCACGTGTTAAGGGACTTAATAAAATATCTGATCCGGGAGGCTAGCTCTACGACCGGATGCCCGACGCGGAGCAAGATCACGCGTTAAGGGACTTAATAAAATATCTGATCCGGGAGGCTGGCTCTATGACCGGACGCCCGACGCGGAGCAAGCTCCAGCGTCCTGGGGCTTAAAGAAAATATCTGATCCGGGAGGATAGCTCTACGACCGGATGCCCGACGCGGAGCAAGATCACGCGTTAAGGGATTTAATAAAATATCTGATCCGGGAGGCTAGCTCTACAACCGGATGCCCGACGCGGAGCAAGATCACGCGTTAAGGGACTTAATAAAATATCTGATCCGGGAGGCTAGCTCTACGACCGGATGCCCGACGCGGAGCAAGATCACGCGTTAAGGGACTTAATAAAATATCTGATCCGGGAGGCTAGCTCTACGACCGGATGCCCGACGCGGAGCAAGATCATGCGTTAAGGGACTTAATAAAATATCTGATCCGGGAGGGTGGCTCTACGACCGGATGCCCGACGCGGAGCAAGATCACGCGTTAAGGGACTTAATAAAATATCTGATCCGGGAGGCTAGCTCTACAACGGGATGCCCGACGCGGAGCAAGATCACGCGTTAAGGGACTTAATAAAATATCTGATCCGGGAGGCTAGCTCTACGACCGGATGCCCGACGCGGAGAAAGATCACGCGTTAAGGGACTTAATAAAATATCTGATCCGGGAGGCTAGCTCTACAACCGGATGCCCGACGCGGAGCATGATCACGCGTTAAGGGACTTAATAAAATATCTGATCCGGGAGGCTAGCTCTACGACCGGATAGCCGACGCGGAGCAAGATCACGCGTTAAGGGACTTAATAAAATATCTGATTCGGGAGGCTAGCTCTACGACCGGATGCCCGACGCGGAGCAAGATCACGCGTTAAGGGACTTAATAAAATATCTGATCCGGGAGGCTAGCTCTACGACCGGATGCCCGACGCGGAGCAAGATCATGCGTTAAGGGACTTAATAAAATATCTGATCCGGGAGGGTGGCTCTACGACCGGATGCCCGACGCGGAGCAAGATCACGCGTTAAGGGACTTAATAAAATATCTGATCCGGGAGGCTAGCTCTACGACCGGATGCCCGACGCGGAGCAAGATCACGCGTTAAGGGACTTAATAAAATATCTGATCCGGGAGGCTAGCTCTACGACCGGATGCCCGACGCGGAGCAAGATCATGCGTTAAGGGACTTAATAAAATATCTGATCCGGGAGGGTGGCTCTACGACCGGATGCCCGACGCGGAGCAAGATCATGCGTTATGGGACTTAATAAAATATCTGATCTGGGAGGCTAGCTCTACAACCGGATGCCCGACGCGGAGCAAGATCACTCGTTAAGGGACTTAATAAAATATCTGATCCGGGAGGCTAGCTCTACGACCGGATGCCCGACGCGGAGCAAGATCATGCGTTAAGGGACTTAATAAAATATCTGATCCGGGAGGGTGGCTCTACGACCGGATGCCCGACGCGGAGCAAGATCACGCGTTAAGGGACTTAATAAAATATCTGATCCGGGAGGCTAGCTCTACAACGGGATGCCCGACGCGGAGCAAGATCACGCGTTAAGGGACTTAATAAAATATCTGATCCGGGAGGCTAGCTCTACGACCGGATGCCCGACGCGGAGCAAGATCACGCGTTAAGGGACTTAATAAAATATCTGATCCGGGAGGCTAGCTCTACAACCGGATGCCCGACGCGGAGCATGATCACGCGTTAAGGGACTTAATAAAATATCTGATCCGGGAGGCTAGCTCTACGACCGGATGCCCGACGCGGAGCAAGATCACGCGTTAAGGGACTTAATAAAATATCTGATTCGGGAGGCTAGCTCTACGACCGGATGCCCGACGCGGAGCAAGATCACGCGTTAAGGGACTTAATAAAATATCTGATCCGGGAGGCTAGCTCTACGACCGGATGCCCGACGCGGAGCAAGATCATGCGTTAAGGGACTTAATAAAATATCTGATCCGGGAGGGTGGCTCTACGACCGGATGCCCGACGCGGAGCAAGATCACGCGTTAAGGGACTTAATAAAATATCTGATCCGGGAGGCTAGCTCTACGACCGGATGCCCGACGCGGAGCAAGATCACGCGTTAAGGGACTTAATAAAATATCTGATCCGGGAGGCTAGCTCTACGACCGGATGCCCGACGCGGAGCAAGATCATGCGTTAAGGGACTTAATAAAATATCTGATCCGGGAGGGTGGCTCTACGACCGGATGCCCGACGCGGAGCAAGATCATGCGTTATGGGACTTAATAAAATATCTGATCTGGGAGGCTAGCTCTACAACCGGATGCCCGACGCGGAGCAAGATCACTCGTTAAGGGACTTAATAAAATATCTGATCCGGGAGGCTAGCTCTACGACCGGATGCCCGACGCGGAGCAAGATCATGCGTTAAGGGACTTAATAAAATATCTGATCCGGGAGGGTGGCTCTACGACCGGATGCCCGACGCGGAGCAAGATCACGCGTTAAGGGACTTAATAAAATATCTGATCCGGGAGGCTAGCTCTACAACGGGATGCCCGACGCGGAGCAAGATCACGCGTTAAGGGACTTAATAAAATATCTGATCCGGGAGGCTAGCTCTACGACCGGATGCCCGACGCGGAGCAAGATCACGCGTTAAGGGACTTAATAAAATATCTGATCCGGGAGGCTAGCTCTACAACCGGATGCCCGACGCGGAGCATGATCACGCGTTAAGGGACTTAATAAAATATCTGATCCGGGAGGCTAGCTCTACGACCGGATGCCCGACGCGGAGCAAGATCACGCGTTAAGGGACTTAATAAAATATCTGATTCGGGAGGCTAGCTCTACGACCGGATGCCCGACGCGGAGCAAGATCACGCGTTAAGGGACTTAATAAAATATCTGATCCGTGAGGCTAGCTCTACGACCGGATGCCCGACGCGGAGCAAGATCACGCATTAAGGGACTTAATAAAATATTTGATCCGGGAGGCTAGCTCTACGACCGGATGCCCGACGCGGAGCAAGATCACGCGTTAAGGGACTTAATAAAATATCTGATCCGGGAGGCTAGCTCTACGACCGGATGCCCGACGCGGAGCAAGATCACGTGTTAAGGGACTTAATAAAATATCTGATCCGGGAGGCTAGCTCTACGACCGGATGCCCGACGCGGAGCAAGATCACGCGTTAAGGGACTTAATAAAATATCTGATCCGGGAGGCTGGCTCTATGACCGGACGCCCGACGCGGAGCAAGCTCCAGCGTCCTGGGGCTTAAAGAAAATATCTGATCCGGGAGGATAGCTCTACGACCGGATGCCCGACGCGGAGCAAGATCACGCGTTAAGGGATTTAATAAAATATCTGATCCGGGAGGCTAGCTCTACAACCGGATGCCCGACGCGGAGCAAGATCACGCGTTAAGGGACTTAATAAAATATCTGATCCGGGAGGCTAGCTCTACGACCGGATGCCCGACGCGGAGCAAGATCACGCGTTAAGGGACTTAATAAAATATCTGATCCGGGAGGCTAGCTCTACGACCGGATGCCCGACGCGGAGCAAGATCACGCGTTAAGGGACTTAATAAAATATCTGATCCGGGAGGCTAGCTCTACGACCGGATGCCCGACGCGGAGCAAGATCACACATTAAGGGACTTAATAAAATATCTGATCCGGGAGGCTAGCTCTACGACCGGATGCCCGACGCGGAGCAAGCTCTAGTGTCCTGGGACTTAAAGCCTTCGGATTCACATACCCTCCCACAACATATACTCAAAACCTTTTATGAGTTCAGAATTGTCATATTAAATACAACGATGTCTATTTACTTCCTGGTGATTACTCTGGTTGGGATATATAAATCTTTATATTCCCCCCATGCAACTCGATCATACTTACATATATTATATGTGAACTCCCACCATATGCACTAAAAGATAATGGTGCTTAAATGGACCTGAATGGAGTATGAACTTGAGGGAATATAAGTTAACAAGTCTACATAGTCGCATGCATGCATTCGAAATTTATTATTGAAACGAGATTTATGAATGGACTAATGCACCTCCAAGTATATATCGTATTAGCTAGTTTTATATGCTATTCAATTATCCCAAATAATTTTAGAAAATTGAAACAGATCGAAACCAAATATGCAGGCATCGATCTTAGATTACCTCTTAGCGTGAGAGGTTCCCACGGACGGCGGATTCCGGGATCAAGTTGCACGCTGACGAGCTCAGACGATCGGGCTTACCTGAGACGCACGACGAGATTACCGTCGGCGTACCCGAACCTGTGCCGATCCGAGCTCAAGCCACTCGCGGACAACCGTCCTCCCTACAGGGCTCCATCATGTGTCGGTCTAGCCGAGACTAATCCCGCTTGAGAAGGGGGGCTCATGGCCAGGGAATCCGGCCTAAGCCTTATGTGATTCCAGTTTCCGACCCCTTTCAAATTATGCTACACCTTCTTATTTATAGTACAAGCACACCTTCATGCAAGCTAACTCGTCGCCAAGTGTCACATGCCTCGTGACATATGGGAGGGAGGCATGGATGCCAAGTGTCACATGCCTTGTGACATATGGGAGGAAGGCATGGATGCCAAGTGTCACATGCCTTGTGACATATGGGAGGGGGGCATGGAAAACAAGTGTCCCGACATGCATGTCAGAGTCGTAGACGATTTATCGTCCGCGTACGTCATGAGTTTCTATATTGACCGGCATTCGCCCATTTTTCATGTTTATAATGTTCTATTTATATAGCGGGGAACCTTATTTATTTATGATATTTGTGAATATCATTATTTATATTTCGGGCATCATCAAGATTTAATTTCCTTGTTACTTTTATTTATCTTTTAAGCCTTTAGATATACTTTTAGATATAGATAGATGTTTTCTATCCTTGACTAGCAAGGTTTAGAAGGCTATAAATAAAGCCCATGGGGCTCAGTTTTATTAATTCAATTTCGGAGAGAAGTAAGTAGGAGAAGTAGTAGAGAGAGAGAGAGTGAGTGACCAGGAGGAGTTTGTGAAGCGAGAGCGGAATTGACTTCCTTTGGTTGTAAGCTCTATTTTATTTCATTAATGCAAGTTTATTTCCTTTTATTATTGATGTCTTTAATTATGATGAAGCGCGAGTAGTCAACCCACTTCTAGGGTTGGGGCGAGTCCGACGATAGCCATGCATAACTGAGGTAAAGATCCGACCTTTATCATGTTTTGAGTATCTCCTACTTGTTTATGTGTTTATTACCCATCTAATGGAGATCCATGCTAACAACTTGGATTGTAAACATAAAATCGGTAGAGACAATTAGGGTTTCTTGAAAGAGTTGTCTAATTGTTGGAAAAGGCGAAAGCTTGTCCTTTGGTGCAATTCACATGATTATCTGTTTTATCTCTGCCTTATGCATGCTTGGTTATCTTTGTTGCAAACCCCAATCTTGGAAGTCCTTTACATTAAGTTTAAGTCGAAACCCCCAAAGCATTTGTTCTTTAATTTCTTTCGTTTTATCTTCTGTCCTTCTACTCGATCTTGAATTGCACCACTCGATATCGAGTAAACTGATACTCGACCAAGTCGTCGTAGCTTCTCCTCTGCAGGTACTCGACGAGACAAATCGAAGTCGACAAAGGCCCTACTCGATATCGAGTAAGCCTCGTCGAGATCGACCACCATTGCTGAGTTGCTGCTGCTGTATTCGACTAACCCGATCTTCTGTCGACTACCCTAGTCGAGATCGAGGACCCTGTTGTCGACTTCTGACCGTGAGATTTCACCGCTGCCTAGGATCCGCTGACACGCTTCCTCGTGGATCGATCCTGACTTCCCACTGCTGCATCAGTAGGAAGTCTTGTAATTATTTGCAAGGGACGAAATCTGGTTTGCTGTGATTATTTATATTTAATTTTGTATACTCGATTTCCTCCTATCAACAACTGTGAAGGTTCAAGGTGTCACCCCTGAAGAGTTCTTAATGCGATCATTCTCCTTCTCACTTGCTGGAAAAGCTAGACACTGGTACAACTCTATCCCTGCTGGCACTATTACTACTTGGGAGGAATTGTCATCTGAGTTTCTGAATCAGTTCTTCCCGCCATCCAAGACTGATGAGATGAGGCGGAAAATAAATTCTTTCATGGTTAGTGATGGGGAGAACATTCATCAGTCATGGGAGAGATTCAAAGACCTTTTGTTTGAGTGTCCGCACCACGGGATACCGAAGTTGAATCTGTTAGAAATTTTCTACAAAGCTGTCAGTGACAACACTAGGGTGCTTATTGACTCCTCATCTGGAGGAGAATTTTTGGAAATGGGAGCTGAAGATGCTTGGGCGTTCATCGAGAAGACCGCTAAGCGATGTGGGAAGTACTCACAACCCAGGGCTCTTTCTAATGCCAAAAGAGGTTCAGGGATCTACGAAGTGGGAGCTGAAACCTTCAAGGATGCTAGATATGATGCATTGGCTTCTGAAATCAAACGTCTGAGCTCAGCATTGGAGAAGTCTTTGTCTGTCAAAGAAGTGAGTGCTACTACAAACACCAAACCAGTGCCTTGTCAGTTTTATGGAGCTTAAGATCACACTATTTCTGGATGTCAAATTTATGCCTCTCGAGATATCGGAAGTCAGGAGGAGGAAGCAAATTACATGGGGAATTTTAACAGGGGTCAGGGCTATAACAGGAACTTCAATAATTACAACCCTCGAGCGAGGGATCACCCCGGATTTTCATATGCTAATAAGCAAGCTGCAGAATCGCCACCACCTGGATTCCCACCGAAAGGCCAACCTCAGAAGGATAAAACGGAGTTGATGATGGAACAACTTATGGGCACCGTTTAGAATTTGGCTGGCGAAGTACAGAACCTTAGTAAGAGCCAAAAGATGCTTGAGACACAGGTAGCTCAACAGGCCAACAATGCCCCTAGACAGAATGGTCAATTTTCAGGGCGTACCGAAGATAATCCTAAGGGACAGATTTCTGCTGTGTCCCTAAGGAATGGAAAGCAACTAGAAGAGTTGAAGTCTGTAGAGCAAAGAAAAGCTCAGGAGAATGTTGAAACTGAGAAGGAAAATGCTCCTGAGCCAGAGAAACAATCTGTATATGTTCCGCCTCCCGCTTACAAGCCACCCCTTCCTTTTCCACAGAGAAAAGCTCAGGCTCAAATCGAAAAGCAATATGGGAAATTTTTGGAGGTGCTGAAGAAGCTCTACATCAACATTCCTTTCACTGATGCTCTATCTCAAATGCCATCCTATGTAAAGTTTCTGAAGGAGATCTTGTCAAACAAGAGGAAGCTTGAAGAGTGTCATATTATCTCATTGAATCGAGAGTGCAGCGCTCTCATTCAGAACAAGCTCCCTCCTAAGCTTGAAGATCCTAGGAGTTTCTGTGTTCCTATCACCATGGGAAACTTCACCTACTTCGCCCTTTGCGATTTGGGGGCTAGCGTTAGTATCATTCCCCTTTCCATCTGCAAGAAGCTAGGATTGGGAGACCCCAGACCAGTCCGGATGACGCTCTGCATGGCTGATAGGTCGGTTAGACATCCATCAGGTATATTGGAAGACATTCCTATTCAAGTTGGTAAGTTTTTCATCCCAGTAGACTTTATAGTTCTTGATATTTAAGCAAATTGTCCTGTACCTATTATACTAGGAAGGCCCTTCCTAGCTACTACAGGTACCAATATAGATGTCAAGAACGCTGTTCTTACCTTCACTGTGGGAGATGAAAAACTTGAGTTTAATTTTTCTAATGCTATTAAACAACCTGCTTTTGAGGATGAGTGTTACAGGATTGATGTGGTAGATGAAGGAACTCAGGTTGATATGAAGGTGCTGGTCGTTCAAGACCCTCTGGAGCTTTATTTGATTGAAAGTGTGACTGAAGGCGATGAAGATGAACTACTTGCTGCTGTAGTTCAGGATTTAGAAGTTACTAAGGAAGATCCTGAAGCGGTGTTTGAGGTCTTGAAGGAAGATGACGGAGACTCTAAGGGCGAAGCTAAAGGAGCACCAAAAGTGGAGTTGAAGCCACTTCCATCCACATTGAGGTATGAGTTTTTAGGCCCTGATGCTACTTATCTTGTGATTGTGAGTACTACTCTGAATCCTGATGAAACTGAGAAGTTGTTGCACGAGCTTAGATTGCATAGAAAAGCCATAGGATACTCAATTGATGATTTGAAGGGGATTAGTCCCTCAATGTGTATGCACAGAATTTTAATGGAAGATGATCATAAACCCTCCATAGAGCATCAAAGAAGACTTAACCCAAACTTGAAAGAGGTTGTGAGAAAAGAAGTGCTAAAATTGTTAGATGCAGGCATTATTTTTCCTATTTCTGACAGTAATTGGGTGAGTCCTGTGCATGTGGTCCCTAAGAAAGGTGGGATGACTGTTGTAAAGAATGAAAAGAATGAATTAATTTCCACTAGGACTGTCACGGGGTGGAGGATGTGCATAGATTATCGGAAGTTGAATGCTGCAACCCGAAAGGACCACTTCCCCCTCCCCTTCATCGATCAGATGCTTGAAAGATTAGCTAGGCATTCTTATTACTGTTATTTGGATGGTTACAGTGGGTTCTTTCAGATTCCCATCCATCCGGATGACCAGGAAAAGACTACTTTCACGTGCCCTTATGGCACCTTCGCTTACAGGAGGATGCCTTTTGGCTTGTGTAATGCCCCTGCCACTTTTCAGCGCTGTATGATGGCCATTTTTTCTGATTTCATAGAGGACATAATGGAAGTTTTCATGGATGACTTTTCTGTGTATGGATCTTCTTTCGATAACTGCTTGTCTAACTTATCTCGATTTTTGCAGCGTTGTGAAGAGGTCAACTTGGTTTTAAATTGGGAGAAATGTCATTTCATGGTGAAGGAAGGGATTGTCTTAGGCCATCTAGTGTCAAATCGAGGTATCGAGGTGGATAAGGCTAAGATAGACTTGATTGAGAAATTGTCACCTCCTACATCGGTTAAGGGAGTTAGGAGTTTTTTGGGTCATGCTGGGTTTTATAGGAGGTTTATTAAAGATTTTTCAAAGATTGCAAAACCTCTTACCAATTTACTCCTAAAGGATGTTGCGTTTAACTTTTCTCCAGAGTGCCATGAGTCTTTTTGCAGGTTGAAGCAGGCATTGATTTCAGCCCTCATAATGCAATCGCCTGACTGGGATCTCCCTTTTGAGATCATGTGTGATGCCAGCGATCATAAAGTTGGGGCTGTTCTGGGCCAAAAGAAAGACAATAAGCTCCATGCAATCTATTATGCTAGCAGGACTTTGGATGAAGCTCAGAGGAACTATGCTACCACCGAAAAAGAGTTGCTTGCTGTCGTCTTTGCTTTCGAAAAGTTTCGGTCATATTTGGTGGGTGCCAAAGTTATTGTGTATACTGATCATGCTGCGATCAGGTACTTGCTGCATAAGAAGGATGCTAAACCTCGTCTCATTCGATGGATCCTCCTCCTCCAAGAGTTTGACTTGGAGATCAAGGACAAGAAAGGGATTGAGAATCTGGTTGCTGATCATTTATCTAGGCTACCGCCAGAGCAGTTAGAGCACACTACTACTGAGCCTCCCATCAATGATTCTTTCCCCGATGAGCATCTACTCAGGATCACTGCTGAGATCTTGAATATAGCCACTTCTGAGGTACCATGGTATGCTGACTTCGTGAACTATATTGTTTGTCATGAGTTGCCTAGTGGTTTATCATTTCAGCAGAAGAAGAAGTTCATGTCAGATGTGAGACATTATTTCTGGAATGAGCCTTTTCTTTTCAAAAGGTGCGGTGATGGAGTCTACCGGTGTTGCATTCCAGAAGAGGAGGTGGAGAGTGTCATAAACCACTGCCATTCTCTCCCTTGTGGTGGTCATATGAGCTCTTCAAAAACCACCACCAAGATACTACAATCTGGATTTTTCTGGCCTTCTTTGTTCAAAGATGTTCACCGTTTCATTGTTTCTTGTGATGCTTGTCAGAGAACAGGAAACATTTCTAGAAGGAACGAGATGCCATTGAACACCATACAAGAGGTGGAGATTTTTGATGTATGGGGAATCGACTTCATGGGTCCCTTCCCTCCATCTTGCAATAACAAGTACATCTTGGTGGCGGTAGATTACGTTTCAAAGTGGGTGGAAGCCATTGCGTCTCCAACGAATGACTCAAGAGTGGTCTCTAGATTCTTCAACAAGGTAATCTTCCCTAGATTTGGTACTCCGCGAGTTGTCATTAGTGATGGGGGTTCCCATTTTATTGAGAAGAATTTTAAGGCACTTTTGAGCAAGTATGGGGTGACCCATAAGGTAGCGACACCATACCATCCGCAGACTAGTGGTCAGGTTGAGGTGTCTAATAGGCAGATTAAGAGCATCTTGGAAAAGACCGTGTCCCGATCTCGCGAGGATTGGGCAATGAAGCTAGACGATGAAATTTGGGCCTATAGAACGGCGTACAAGACTCCCATTGGTACTACGCCCTACAGACTAGTATATGGGAAGTCTTGTCATCTTCCCGTGGAGCTTGAACACAAGGCCTATTGGGCAATCAAGTTGTTCAATTTTGATATGAAGGAGGCCGGTGAGAAGAGGAATCTGCAACTTCAAGAGCTTGAGGAATTGAGGCTAGATGCATATGAGAACGCCAAGATTTACAAGGAGAGAACCAAGAAATGGCATGACAGGCATATCATCCCCAAGACTTTCAAGATTGGTGATCTTGTGTTGCTTTATAACTCTAGATTGAAGCTTTTTCCTAGCAAGCTAAAATCTAAGTGGGGAGGTCCATTTGAGGTGAAGAAGATATACCCTCATGGAGCGGTCGATGTATGGAGTGAAGAGACCGGTGAGTTCAAAGTTAATGGGCAAAGGTTGAAGAAGTACTTCGTCGGTCATCCGATTGAGAAGGTGGTTTCCATTGACCTTCTTGATCCGATTGCTTGAAAGAAATGGAAGGTCGGCTTCAGACCATAAACCAGCGCTTCTCGGGAGGCAACCCGAGGTAAGTATTTTTAATTTCTTCTCTTTTTCTAATGTTAAAAAAAAAAGCCCGAGTGGTATTTCAGAAGAAAGACCGCCACTCGGCCGAGTGGTTATTCCACTCGGTCGAGTGGGATCTGCCAGAGATTAAAAAAAATAAAAAAAATTCAGTTTTAATTTGTTTTTTGTTTTTTTATTTTCTTTTCTCGCGTTTCTTCTTTCCTTCTCCTCTCTATCTTACTCGGCCACTGTCTCTCTCACTCGACCCCTTCTGCTCGCCTCTCCTTCTCTCACTCATTCGCCCTCTCACTCTCACCCGCCCCACTTGCCTGCGCCACCACCGGTCCACCAGCGCACCGGCCAGCCCAGCAGCGCACCTGTGGCCGCCACCAGCCGCCGCCATCGTGCCCAGCAACAGCAGCCCGCCTCGCTTCTTCTTCTCCTCTTTCTTCCATTGCTACTGTCTTTTCCCCTCTTTTCCTTCAAGAACTTGGTACTTTCAATGGGAGACCCACCACCCATCCGTTTGACCACTTCCGAGCAGAGGAAGCTTTATGCCAAAGTGCAGAAAAGAGATGTGCGCTCAACTCAGTTCATGAACACTAGAGTCCTGGAGAGTTTGGGTCTACTAGAGGATATGAATTTTCTTGTCAACAAGCTCTCTCTTCGAGCTATTTGGGATTGTCGGTTGCCTTCCTGCCCTCAGCTGATTAGAGAGTTGGTGTGCACATTCAAGTACAACACGGACAAGGTGACATTCCGGTTGGGGAATAAGAATCACACACTCACCTTGGAGCAATTCTGCACTGTCTTTGGCATCCTTAACACCGGTTAGACGTCTACTTTGGGGCAGGGAGAGAGGGACCGCTTCCTGTATCAGCTGACGCACTAATCTGGCTATCGTGCCGATAGGGCTAAGAGTTCTTCCTGTTTACATCTGGCTATCCGCTTGTTCCACCGCTTCCTCGCGAGTACAGTCTTTGCTCGAGAGGGAAGTCAAGGGTGCTTGGGGGCACTTGAGTTGCGAACCTTGTATGCCGCCCTCAGCGACCGACCTGTCAATCTGGGGCATATAATGGCGACGCGGTGGGAGAAGGAGACGAGAGGTTCATCCGCTATGTCTATTGGGGCAATGGTTTCCATGCTTGCTAGTGCCGTCAATATCGACATCTCCATCTATCAGCAGATCACCCCTCAGATCGAGTGGTCTCATGAGGAGCTAGAGCGCTGTCAGATTCTTGTGTTCAACGGGAAGCAAGCCTTCTGCAAGGATAGGTCTACGACAAAGCGCCATTTACCGCTCCCCCTTCCACCGCACCTGACGGTCCAGAATGCACACAACTGGTATGACGGGATTTCGGCCCACTTGGATACTCTCTACAGTGCTGCAGCTGCGCAGCCTTCGGATGTTGCTGGACCCTCTAGGACCTCTCGTGCCCCCAATGTTGTTGATTACATGGACGCTGCGCCGAGCGAGCCTCCTCAGTTTACCAGCGATAGAGCTTATTTCGATTACCAGTTCGGCCAGCTGTGATCTTACTTCGATAGGCGCTTTAATGCTATCGACACCCAGCTACACAACTTGCAGTCTCGACAAGAAGAGGAGCATCAAGAGGACTCTGAAGAGGAAGAGGAGGAAGAGCAGAACGACTCAGATGACTCGGTTGAGGGCGAGTCTTTCTAGACACTTGCCCTCCGCGCTAATCACCAAATTGTGAGTACCCTGTCTCATTTTACTTTTTGTGGTCTCATTGAGGACAATGTTTCATTTAAGTATGGGGTGGGGTGAACATCACATTTGTTGTACTATTTGTGTCTTTTTCCTTTTGTTTTCCCTTTCTATTTAGAGTCTGCACTTTTATTATTATCGTATTTATCATGTGTATATCTTGTGTCATGTATATATTTTTTATCATGGGTCATGAGTCTTGCTTCTTTTGATCTGATTTTGGAATGTTGTGGTGGTTGGAATATTTGATGATTGCTTGAGCATTGAGCTGCTGCCTTGTTTGACTAGATAACATGTATATCCTCTTGGTCGATTATGTGTATATCTCGCCTCATTCTTGGATACTCAAGCTTGTCACCGCATTATTGGGTTTATATGCACAAATTGAAATATGATTGAGGCAGTTTGTCAGCCCATTTATCTTTACCTCCCTTACATTTGACCATCTGCTTGAAGCCTTCTGAGCCTTAGAAGCTTGTTTCTTTGGTAACTCCACAAGATTTTCATAGCCCGCTATTTGCCTTTACTCAATCCGGGATTTTGGGTCATGATAGTGTGTTTTGTTGTGTGGATGTGCTTCAAGTATGAGATGATTTTTCTTGATTGTGATTGAAAAAAAGAAAAGAAAAAAAAAAGAGAAAAAGTCTTGGGATAAGAGGAGGATAAAATTCACTCTTGTGCAAAAGTCAAGAAAGAAAAAAATACGGTTAGTAACCGATCCTGCTTGTGGAGAATAAAATCCACACAAGGAGGAAAAAGTGCAAAGTGAGATGGTCAAGACACTTAGTAACCGGGTGCATTCATCACAAATGTTTGTATTCGCGTAAAACGGTGTCGAGACTAGAGAGTGAAGAAAAAAATCTTGAAAAAAAAAAGAAGAAAAAAACAGAATTTTTGGTGTGGTTGACAAAAGTTAAGGTGAAAAAGTGGTTGTGATGGAGCTTGTTTGATGGATTGGTATGAATTTGATTCTTTGAAGTTGGTGTTTCTTCTGGTTGTTCTCGCATGATCCTTTTTCCCGGATTTTAGCACCAAATGACCTAGATTTTTCCATACCTAACTGTTTCTGTCTTAGACCCATCATAACCTTATAAAGTCCTCATGATTTCTTTGTGTGCGCAATTCCAAGAGTTGGAGATTTTTGAGATTGTTCAAGCTTTGTGGATGATGAGTTTTGAGGTTGAGATTAGAAGAGCTAGTCAAGCTTGGTCATTGGCTATGATATGCTAGGACGGCATTCGTCGAATATTTTGAAATAGTAGATGCTATGTTGTGATTATTGTCTTAGTCTTGCTTGGGGACAAGCAAGGTTAAGTATGGGGTATTTTGATAGCATCTATTTAGCGATGAATATAGGGCATGTTTGCATCGGGTTTAGGGTCTTTGAGTTAAGTATTATATATATTTTTGGCCCTTTTTGGTTTAGTTTGGTGGAATCGGTGTCTACCGCTCGTTTGTTATGATTTCAGTTGCTTTTGAGTGGTTTTGGTATCAATGAGAGAGCTAATGGAGAATGACAAGCTTCGAGGCTTTTCGGTGCACTCGGAAGGCGTCAAAGATGCACTAGGAGGGACGGAATCAAGGATGTGGAGCACCGGAATCGTGACGAGCTTGGCAAAAGACAAAGAAGTAAGGAAGCCCAGACACTCGGTCGAGTGAATATGAACTCGAGTAGTTGTATGCTCGAGTGGCCCTCAAAAGTGAGAAATAACACCCACTCGGCCGAGTGCCCTATACACTCGGGCAGTTATGGTCTCGAGTGGCCTCCAGTACTTTACAGAACCAAACACTCGGCCGAGTGCCTTTGACACTCGAGATGTGTTATGCCCGAGTGTCGTCCCCTGAACCATTTTTCTTTCGTTTTTAATTTATTTTTATTGAGGGGGTATTTAAGGGACGTTTTTTAGAGAACCAGGGGACCGAAAAATCGGACATGGTTGAGTGCTGGGAAGAACTTTGTGAGAACCCTAAGCGGAGATTCGAGTCGTTTCAATTCAGAATTGGTACTTTTACTCTTATCTCTTGTTTGTCTTTGATTTCTATGCTTAGTCTAATTGAATTGAATATGAAAATCTCCATGCTAGGCTAGTTCTCCTTGTTCTAGGGTTAGGGATAATCCCGACGATGCAGAAATAGACTTGCTCTTCATATCGCCCGAATGATTTCTCATTTGAATTGTGATTTAATCCTATTGTACTTAATATAATCGATGTGAATTGATTAGACCTGATTTAGGGTTTGAGATCGAAAGAAGATAACCCTATGTTGGAATTTAGATGGTGAATTGAGACCGAAAGGTGATCTGATCCATCAGAACTATAGGATTAAACCTAAAGTTTAATTGTGCGAAAGTGAATTAAGCTTTTTGAGGATCAATAGGTTGTCGTAGAAATCTTAGGTTGTATTGATATTGATTGAGACCGAAAGGAGATATTGATATGATTATCACCTAGATTCTAAGAGCTCAAGGGGTCTGAATTGGTTGCATGAGACCGAAAGTAGATTGTTATCCAATTCAGACACATTTGCATTGAGGCCGAAAGGAGATTTGCAATTACATTAGATAACCTACCTTCACATAGAATTGGAAATGATTTGGGTGAGACTACATTTTATTCTATTGAGGATGCATCGTTCGCAGAATTCCTAGCCCTGGAATGTCTCTCACATATATATTTCTCATCATTCTATTGTTATTTGTCACTTTCAATTATAATTTCTCTTAAATTGTCTGCTACTTTTGGGCTTGGTCAAACTGGTTTAAAGCTAATAATTGACACTCCACCAGTCCTTGTGATACGATACTTGAATACTACAATCGACACCGTATTCTTGCGGGGTTGGTTTAAGCAACATCAATATTCAAATAAGCTTAAGTCCTAGTGATGTGCCTGTGTTATTAGTCCCTAAGAAAGATGGTACATGGAGAATGTGTGTAGATTGTAGGGTTGTTAACAACATTACTGTCAAATATCGTCATCCTATTCCACGCTTAGATGATATGTTAGATGAATTACATGGAGCTTCTATATTCTCTAAAATAGATCTTAGGAGTGGCTATCATCAAATTAGAATGAAGGAAGGCGATGAAAGGAAAACAACATTTAAAACTAAGCTAGGATTATATGAGTGGTTGGTTATGCCTTTTGGTTTAACTAATGCACCTAGTACTTTTATGCAATTAATGAATCATGTGCTTCGAAACTTCATTGGGAAATTTGTTGTTGTATATTTTGATGATATTATGATTTATAGCAAATCTCCTAATGAACATGAATCACACCTTAAAGAAGTACTTAAAACGCTGAGAATTGAACGCTTGTATGCTAATTTAAAGAAGTGTGAGCTATGTAATGAACAAGTGTCTTTTCTAGGTTTTGTAGTAAGCTCTAATGGACTGTGTGTTGATGAAGCAAAGATCAAAGCTATACAAGAGTGGCCGACCCCCACCAACATAGGACATGTACGCAGCTTCAAAGGACTTGCAAGCTTCTACAGGCGCTTTGTGTGCGACTTCAGCACTATTTTAGCCCCATTGACCGAGCTTACAAAGAAGAGAAGTGAGTTCAAATGGGAAGCAGCTCAGGAGGAGGCGTTTAACACACTTAAGGAAAAGCTCGCAAATTCACCTCTACTAGCTTTGCCTGACTTCACTCGACCTTTTGAGGTTGAATATGTGATGCTAGCGGAGTTGGCATAGGTGGAGTTCTTATGCAGGAAGGTAAGCCTATAGCCTATTTCTCTGAGAAGTTGAAAGGTGCTTGTCTTAACTACTCTACCTATGATAAGGAGTTATATGCTTTATTTAGAGTTCTTAAGACATGGTCTCACTATCTATGGCCTAGAGAGTTTATTCTTAGAACTGATCATGAATCTTTGAAACACTTTAAAAGCCAAGATGGATGGTAGATGGTAGATGGATGGAATTCATTGAAACATTTCCTTATGTGATTAAGTTTAAGAAAGTCAAAGACAATGTGGTTGCTGATGCTCTATCTAGAAGACATGTTCTTATAACCAATTTGGATTCTAGAGTCTTAGGCTTTATTTATATTAAGGAATTGTATGAAAATGATCTGGATTTTGGTGAACCTTTTCGAAAATGCTTAGATAAAGAGCCAACCGAAAATTATTATATACATGAGGGCTTTCATTTTCGAAAACATCAAGTGTGCATTCCTAGATGTTCTCTACGATTATTACTTGTTAGTGAAGCCCATAACGGTGGATTAATGGGACATTTTGGTAGAGATGAAACATATCACACTTTGAAATCACATTTTTATTGGCCACATATGCTTAGGGATGTAGAACATTGCCTTAAAAGATGTATAGATTGCATTAAATCTAAAGCTAAGATTATGCCCCATGGTCTTTATACACCACTGTCGACCCCCTTAGCCCCTTGGGAAGACATTTCCATGGATTTTATAGCTGGGTTGCCTAGAACTAAGAAGGGGAGGGATTCTATATTTGTGGTAGTGGATAGATTCTCTAAAATGGCTCATTTCATTGTATGCCACAAAACTGATGATGCTACCAATGTTGCTAATCTATTCTTTAGAGAGGTAGTAAGATTACATGGTGTGCCGAAAACAATAGTAAGTGATAGGGATGTGAAATTCTTAAGTCATTTTTGGCGAACTTTATGGAATAAATTAGGAACTAGATTGCTTTTCTCTACTTCTAGCCACCCCCAAACTGATGGCCAAATTGAGGTGACTAATAGAACCCTTACTACTGTCCTAAGAGCCATAATTAGGAAGAATTTGAAGCTTTGGGAAGAAGCCTTACCTCATGTGGAATTTGCCTATAACAGAACCATGCATTCGGCTACTAAACTCACTCCATTTGAATGTGTGTATGGTGTTAATCCACTTACACCATTTGATCTTACTCCATATCCTATGAGAGAGACAGAATCATTTGAGGCAGGTAAGCATATCGAGTTCATTAAGGAGCTGCATTAACGGACTCGTGAGAAGCTTAAGCTAAAGGCTGAATACAATGCTAACAAGGCCAACAAGGGACGTCGGTTGGTCACATTTCAGCCTGGGGATCTCGTGTGGGTGCACCTAAGGAAGGAACAGTTTCCAGAAGCACGGAAGAGCAAGCTAGCACCTCGTGGTGATGGACCATTCAAGGTGAAGAGGAGAGTGGGCGACAATGCCTACCAATTGGAGCTTCCTGGAGACATGGGCGTGAGTGCTACATTCAACGTCGCCGATCTAATCCCTTACTTCGCTGTGGATGAAGAAATGGATTCGTGGGCGAATCCTTTTCAAGAAGGGGAGGTTGATGAGGGACCATCTTCTACAGAATGATAGGATTCGTGGGCGAATCCTATCATTCTTGGAGAAGGACCAATGACTCGAGCTAGAGCTAAGAAGCTTCAGAGAGACTCATTCAACTTTGTGAGTCATGCTTTGTTCTCGAGCAAGGTTCAACTCCCCGAGCCTACATTGAAGACCTATATGTGCATAGGGATTCAAGATAAAGAGCCACCTTGAACATGAGGGCTGCCGATTTAGCCTAAGTGTTGGGGCTCCAACTTATTTCCATTTTTAGTAACTTTCTTACTTAAGTTATTTTAGGAAACATTAGGCCTATTTTATTAATTACTTTAAGTTATTAGATTTAACTTCTTTTATCTCTTTTGCTTAGGAAAACCGGCCCAGCAGCCTTACATGGCCTATATATTTCGATTCATACCTTGTAATTTAATTGGAACTTATTGAATAGAATTAGTTCTCTTTTTGTGTGGAAACACAATGAGTGGTTATCGATTGAATAGAGCTGTGCTCTTCAATTGCGAATTGGTATCGTTTTAGCTTGGTTTGCTTTGTGTTCATCAACTTCGCAAGACTTGGTGATCCTAGTATCCACGAAAAAGGCCAGGAGTCTTTATCTTGTTCTATATAGATCGAGTCAGTCCTTATCGGTCGTGTCTTTCAATTCTTGCATTCCATTTCGAGTCTTTATCTATCTTTATCGAGTCTTTCTTTGTTCTTTCTTTCTCAACATCGAGTAACATTTTGTTCTTGGTGTTCTTGCTGCGTTTCTTTGATTTCTTGTTGAGTCTTGGTCGATTCTTGACTTCCTTGGTCGAGAATCTTGCTGTCTTTATTCGTTCTTGATTGTTCTTGCTTGTTTGTCGAAGATCGGGCCATCTCACATCTAACCCCGTATCAACTCTGTTTTCACTCAAATTTACCCCTAACATGTTTATATTGTGTATAGATGACAATGCGAGCTTTTTGGGCGAAAAGCTTTCCGTGACTTTTTCGAGCGAAAAGTGACCATATCGGCGTCACCCTTCTATGCCCCATCAAAGCTACTCTATTTTCGCTGAAATTTGCCCCAAACATGTTTATATTGTGTATATCTAATAAGTATATAGATTATAATAAGAGTTTTTTTGGCGAAAAGCATTCCTTGACTTTTTCGACCCAAAAGTGACCATATCGGCGTCACCCTTCTATGCCCATCAAAACTACTCTGTTTTTTCTCAAATTTCTCGCAAACATGTTTATATTGTGTATAGATGATAATGGGACCTTTTTGGGAGAAAAACTTTCCGTGACTTTTTCGAGCGAAAAGTGACCATATCCGCGTCACCCTTCTATGCCCCATCAAAACTACTATGTTTTCGCTGAAATTTGTCCCAAACATGTTTATATTGTGTATAATAAGAGTTTTTTTTGGTGAAAAGCTTTCCGTTACATTTTCGGACCAAAAGTGACCATATCGGCGTCACCCTTCTATGCTCATCAAAACTACTCTGTTTTCGCTCAAATTTGCCCCAAACATGTTTATATTGTGTATAGATAATAATGGGAGCTTTTTGGGCGAAAAGCTTTCCGTGACTTTTTCAAGTGAAAAGTGACCATATCGGCGTCACCCTTCTATGCCCATCAAAACTACTTTGTTTTTGCTCAAATTTGCGCCAAACATGTTTATATTGTGTATAGATGATAATGGGAGCTTTTTGGGCGAAAAGCTTTCCGTGACTTTTTCGAGCGAAAAGTGACCATATCGGCGTCACCGTTCTATGCCCTATCAAAACTACTCCGTTTTCGTTAAAATTTGTCCCAAACATGTTTATATTGTGTATATCTAATAAGTATATAGATTATAATAAGAGTTTTTTTGGAGAAAAGCTTTCCGTGACATTTTCGGACCAAAAGTGACCATATCGGCGTCACCCTTCTATGGCCATCAAAACTACTCTGTTTTCGCTCAAATTTGCCCCAAACATGTTTATATTGTGTATAGATAATAATGAGATCTTTTTGGGAGAAAAGCTTTCCGTGACTTTTTCGAGCGAAAAGTGACCATATCGGCGTCACCCTTCTATGCCCATCAAAACTACTCTGCTTTCACTCTAATTTGCCCCAAACATGTTTATATTGTGTATAGATGATAATGGGAGCTTTTTGGGCGAAAAGCTTTCCGTGACTTTTTCGAGCGAAAAGTGACCATATCGGCGTCACCCTTTTATGCCCCATCAAAACTACTCTGTTTTCGCTGAAATTTGTCCCAAACATGTTTATATTGTCTATATCTAATAAGTACATAGATTATAATACGAGTTTTTTTGGCGAAAAGCTTTCCGTGACTTTTTCGGACCAAAAGTGACCATATCGGCTTCACCCTTCTATGCCCCATCAAAACTACTCTGTTTTCGCTGAAATTTGTCCCAAACATGTTTATATTGGGTATATCTAATAAGTATATAGATTATAATAAGAGTTTTTTTGGCAAAAAGCTTTCCGTGACTTTTTCGTCCAAAGAATGGGAAGCTACTCTGATCGGAGTTGTGACTGGTGGGTATGTTCCGTTTGCTGCTATTCAGAGTTTTGTTGATTCAGAATGGAAGGTTGAGAGGCTAAAGGTATTCCAGAAGAACAATGGAGTTCTGGTGTTTAAATTTTCCTCAGTGGATGATCTGAACAGTGTGCTCAGTAGTGGACCATGGCATGTGCAAGGGTCGAAACCGCTCATTCTGAAGCGATGGTGTCCAGGAATGCAGATCTCGTGGAGTTCCTTTGATAGGGTGCCTTGTTTTTTCTGTCTGCCTGACTTGGAACCAACGCTGTTCACAAATACTAATTTGAGCAGATTGGGTAGCTCTATTGGTAAACCGGTGTGTATTGATGAGAAAACAGCATTGGGAGAGCGGATTTCTTATGCGAGACTGTTGGTAGAAGTATCAGTGGAAGAATCTGAAATTGAGTGTATTGATATTGAGAATGTCGATGGATCGAGTTACAAACAGCTTGTGGTTTTTGAATGGCTTCCCCTGATTTGTCGGGGGTGCAAGAAGTTCGGTCATTTTGATGTTAGGTGTTACAAAAACAAAGCCAAAAGCAAGGTGGTTCCTAGATTGGTTTGGAGACAGAAGGAAATGGCCCAAGGGGGTCTAGATAAACTTCTGAATGTGCAGACAGATAGTCTGATAGTTACAGGTAAAGAAGAGGGTGAATTTATTCCTCATGACAGCAGGGCTGAACAGATCAATGAAAAGGGGAGTGCTTATCAGTGTGGTGATGACAGAACTACAGCATTGAATGCAGTTGTTATTGCTAGTAATATTGAGGCTAAGGGAGCTGCTTTGGGGTTTGACCAGTGTTTGATTGTAGGTGAAGCAGTTAAGGATAAAAAAGAGAGCTGGTCTGATGTTTGCAAGAAGAAGGCTGCTAAGTCCCCACCTGCTAGAAATAAGAATCATGAAAGCCTGATTCTCAACGTCCAGCAGTCCAGTTTTGCTGTGCTCGCTGATGAATCCTTTCAGGAGAGGGGTATATCGACTGGCTGCAGAGATTCAGGTTCAGAAAGCGGAGGTTGTGAGGGTAGCACCCACGTTTCAGTTTCTTATGGATAGGCTCAAAATTGCTGCTTGGAATATAACCGGGATTAAAGACCCGGTTAAGACTAGTTTTATAACTAGTTATTGCTTTGAAAGGGATATAGGACTGATTGGTTTGCTCGAAACTAAACTGCTGCATAGTAATTTTGAGGATATTAAAAGAAGGCTCATGAATAAATGGGAATGCTATGTGAATGGAAGCTCAACAGAGAAAGGGCGTGTATGGGTAACCTGGGATCCTAATATGTATAAGGTGGGCATTGAAAGGATTCAGGATCAGTACATTCATTGTAGGGTAACGTCTAAAGATCTGAAATTTGACTTTGCTGCAACGTTTATATATGCACATAATCTAAAGGTGGATAGGGAGCCCCTATGGTCTGATTTAAGGGGTATAGCAGCAAGCATGGACTTGCCTTGGGTTGTCCTTGGAGATCTTAACTGTACTCTGAGTATTGAAGAGAAATGGCCAGCGGTGAAGGCACACAGAGATGAATTTGGTGAGCTATTGGGAGTCCTTGAGGACTGTGGTCTGTCTGATCTTCCATTTACAGGTGCCCAGATGACTTGGTATAACAGAAAAATGGGTGAGGAAAGGATTGAGAGAAAATTAGATCGTATTCTGGTTAATGATGATGGATGGAGAAATTCACTGAGTCGAAAGCCTATTTTGATACACAATGGATATCTGACCACTCTCCAGGAGTGGCTACTATTTTTGACAGCAACATAAGAAGAAGATACCCTTTTAAATTTAAAAATTTCTGGGGTAAGGAGGCTGAGTTCCTATCGCTGGTAAGTGCTGCCTGTTGTCAGGAAGTTGTCGGATCGAAACAATTCAAGCTTGCACAGAAGTTACGCAAAGTTAAAGATGTGTTGAAACCATGGGATAAGGCTAGATTTCCGGAGCTTCAAACTCAGATAAAAATTCAGAAAGGAATCCTGCAGGAGCTTCAGATTAGAGCAAGATCGGAAAGGAGTAATATGGCTTTGGGTGAACAGATTGTGCAGGCAGAATCTGAATTGAGGAAAAACCTGAATCGTGTTGTAAGTTTAACGTCTCAACATGCAAAGCTGCACTGGTTAACCATGGGAGAAGAAACATCGTCAATGTTCTATAGAAATTTAAAAGAAAGATCTGCCAGGAATGCTATTCTGATGATGGAAGATGAGAGGGGCAGAATGATGGATAATGAAGCTGATATCAAACGACATGTGCTGCAGTTTTTTACTGAGTTACTGGCGACTAAGCAAGCTGATCTGTTTCCTTTCCAAGGTTGTGAAGGGTCGGCTTTATCTAGCAGTAGACATGAGGAGCTGATCTCATTACCAAGCTATGACGAGGTTCGAAAGAGTATGTGGTCCATCGATATTAACAAGTCTCCGGGACCGGATGGGTTCGAAAGCAAGTTCTTCAAAGATGCTTGGGGAATTATAGGGAAGGACACATGTGAGGCGATAAGGGAAGTGTTTCGAAATGGTCGAATCCTTGGGCAGTTGAACACAACTTTCATCTCTTTGATTCCGAAGGTCGACAACCCTTCTCTGGTTACACAGTTGAGACCTATTTCGTGCTGTAACACGGTGATGAAGGCGATTACAAAGATTCTAGCTAAGAGAATTAAAGGGGATCTGGTGGAGATTATATCGAACTGTCAAGGGGCCTTCATTCCGGGGAGATCTCTTGCTCACAATAGTGCAGTAGCCCTTGAGATAGTTAATGGCTATGGTACTAAGAGGGTGTCCCCTAGATGTACTATCAAGGTGGATCTTCAAAAGGCCTATGACTTTTTGGAATGGGATTTCGTACGCTCAACTCTGGTGCATCTGAACTTCCCTAGTAAACTAGTGGATATTATAATGGCATGTGTTTCAACCCCTTCGTACTCAGTGTTGATAAATGGAGAGCCGGAAGGTTTCTTTAAAGGAAAACGTGGTCTCCGACAGGGAGACCCGTTATCTCCTTATCTTTTTGTTTTATGCATGGAGATGTTGAGCCGTATGCTGCAACAAGCAGCTGAGAACCGTCAGTTCAGATATCACCCGAAGTGTAAAGAGTTGAAGTTGGTGCATCTGGCTTTCGCAGACGACCTGCTGATTTTCTGTCATGCAGATATCCAGTCGATTCGTATCATCAAAGAGTGTATTGACAGGTTCTTTGGCATGTCTGGACTACGAGCAAACAATGAAAAAAGTACTATATTTCTAGCTGGGGTTAATTCAGAAGTTTCTGCTCAGATTGTGGAGCACCTTGGTTTTGATATTGGAGAGTTTCCAGTCAGATACCTAGGGCTTCCTCTCCAACCGAGGTGTGTTAGAGTGCATGAATACACTCTCTTGTACGAGAAGGTCAGGAAATTGATTGCTTCATGGATGTCGAGGAAACTATCATACGCTGGTAGGCTGCAGCTGCTCAAGTCCGTCTTTGCAGGAGTACATAATTTTTGGAGTCAGGTACTGCTGCTACCAAAGGGTGTTATAGCGACCATTGAAGGTATGTGCAAGAGATTTTTGTGGAATGGTACGGTCGAGGGTAGGAAACACCTTATATCCTGGGAGGTTGTGACGAAGCCTTACAGGGAAGGTGGTTTGGATATTCATGAGTTGCTGGCCTGGAATAAATCAATATATGCTAAGCTGTTAGGGGACTTGGTGCAAGGAAAATCGAACATCTGGGTTCGATGGTGTCTAGTAAATCATATTGGGGACGGAGATATTTGGGACATCACGACCAGAACACACGAATCATGGGTGTGGCATAACTTTATATCAGTCAAAGACGAGATCAAAGAAGCAATGAGTGCTGCTAGCATTGTGGATTCAACCTTACAGTAGTTCTGCTCACCTAATGGTAAGGTTTCTTGTGCAAAATTCTACCATCTTCTTCGTACCAGATCTGATGAAGTGGACTGGGGAGGACTGTTGTGGGGTCGAATGCAGTGTAAGAAGTGGTCCTTTATCGTCTGGTTAGCTGCATAGAAACGGCTCCAGACTGGACAGAAAATGAAGCATTGGAGAGGATTGGAAGTGGCTGATTGTGTGCTATGCCATGGTGAAGAGGAAACGGAAAATCATCTATGGTTTGGGTGCCAAGTTATTTGACAAGTGCAGGAGATTGTTTTTGACTGGATTGGGATAGGTTGCAGATTCGTGACCATTGATGACTGCTTGGGATGGTTCGCTCGGGAGCCGGAAAATATTCAGAAATCCCAGCTCTTCCAAGCCAAGCTGTTAGTATTCCAAGCACTTGTATATTTCACATGGAAAGCAAGAAATGGAGTGATTTTTCGAGGGGAAAGCTTTGTAGTAGTTGAATGCGCAGCAGAGATTATTGGCCATTGTCGAAGTCGTATATCGGCAAAGTGGAAATGTCAGCGGCTTGTAGATACTTGGGGTACTAGGGGTTCTTAGTATACTCTCTTAAATTAAAGTATAGAAGGTGATTTAGTAGGATGGGTAAAGCGTGAGAGGGTGGTACTTGGAGGGTATAGAGTCCTGCAGGGAAGACTTATGCTTATTGATAGAGTTTTTTGGGAGTTTTGGGGCTTCTTCGATACTTGGGAACCATTTTGTATTAGGTTCTCCCATGTATCTTTTTGGATCTTACGAGTATTACCCGTTGTTTGGTATTACTCACTTTTGTAATTTTGGTTTAACCACCACATCTATATATTTACCATTTCAAATCAAAACTACTCTATTTTTGCTCAAATTTTTCCCAAACATGTTTATATTGTGTATAGATGATAATGGGTGTTTTTTTGGGCGAAAAGCTTCCCGTGACTTTTTCGAGCGAAAACTGACCATATCGGCGTCACCCTTCTATGCCCCATCAAAACTACTCTGTTCTGTGTGAAAAAACTCTCTCTTTCCTAGGGCGATATCCGTACACATCTGCGTTGGTTGAGCCTCCCACCGGCCCACCCTCACGGGGGCCGTCCGGCGTACTCTCCGACATGGGGAAAAGAGGGCAATCTTCAGCTACCAAGAGTTCTGGTCCCAGGTCGCACCCCTCGGGGGGATCCAAGGGTAATGAGGGGTTTTCGACCGGTGCGAAATCAAAAACCCTAACCCCCGACAATGGAGTAAATGCGTCCTCAGGTGGTTGGGAGGGGTGTTCGTCGGCCATTAATGGCCCTGCTACAGCCAGTGGAGTGAATGTGAACCCAGATCTGGTATCTAAGGTAGGTGGGGCAGCTCCATTACAGAATTCTGCGGAGGGGGATCGTGCTCTCATTCAGGCGTTTAAAAGAAGCTTCGCTCCGAAGAGGATCCCTGTCACAGATCCGGTCAGATCCCCGACTCGCGTTAACCGAGATATCTCCAATGCAGAAAAGCTCACTTTTTTTCCCGATGTAAAGAAAGGAACACTTGTTATCAGGGAAGAGGATGTCACAGAATCTAGAAAGGATTGGGCTGCTACTCTAATCGGGGTTATTGCAGGGAGTCAAGTTCCGTTTGCGCAAGTGAAGGAGATGGTGGAAGATCTATGGTAGATTGAGAGGCCCGACATTTTTCAGAAATCCAATGGAGTTTTCATTTTCAAATTTAAATCGGACAGCGATTTGGACTGGGTTCTGAGTAATGGCCCTTGGAATGTGTAAGGCTCTAAGCCTGTGATTCTCAAGAGATGGGTTGTGGGTATGCCCATTTCATGGAGCTCATTTGACAGAATCCCCTGTTGGGTGTGCATACCCGACCTAGACCCTACTCTCTTTACCAACACCAACCTGAGCAGACTGGGTTGCTCAATTGGAACTCCTATCTGCTTAGATGACAGAACATCGAAGGGAGAGAGATTGTCGTTTGCGAGACTGCTGGTCGAAGTTTCAGTGGAGGAAGCAAGCTTGAGGGCAGTGGATATTGTCAACACAGATGGATCTAGCTATAAGCAACCCATTATTTTTGAATGGCTCCCTCTGATGTGTAATGTGTGCAATAGCTTCGGGCATTCTGAATCTTGCTGCAGGCTAAGGAAAACTGACAACAAACAGCAAGCTTATAAGAAACAGATCAGCTCTATTAGAGGGATGGAAGATGGATTCAGCTTAAGGCGACATGGCTCGAAAAATGCCCGTAACAACAATAATGTTGTTTGGGTGCCTGTGGGTTTCTCTGATTATACAGCTCAGATTATTAGAGATATGAAGGGTGATTCTGAGAGACATGGGGAGGACAGCAAGATTGATAGCACCCCGATTATCAATGTGACAGCTGAGAAGATGGAAATTTCTCAGCATGAGCATGAAATTTCTCATAGGGACAATCCTAATGTTCAACAGGAACCAGAGGAAGCACGCCTAACTTGGAGTCATGTAGTGAGTAAAAAACCTGGAAAATCTCCTACACAGCACAAAGGAAAAGCAATTAGTGAGGAGAATCAGTTTTCTACTGCTTCAAAATTTGCGATTCTTGGGATGGATATTTGCAATGAATCTTCCAGATCAGTCTATGACAGCACAGCGTCGGCTCATCTGTTCAGTGAGAGTAGCACTCACAAAGGCCAGTTCCATGAATAAGCTCAAAATTGCGGCTTGGAACATAGCGGGGATTAAGGACCCCGTTAAAAATAGTATTATAAATAGCTATTGTTTTGAGAATGATATCAGTCTTATAGGACTGTTAGAAACTAAATTATTGAGGAAAAACTTTGAGGATGTTCGCAGGCGTCTGATGAATGGCTGGAAAGTCTGTGTCAATGGAAGTAATGAAGTTAAGGGTAGGATTTGGCTGACTTGGAACCCGGATATTTTTGATGTTCTGATTATCAGGATTGAAGATCAATACATACACTGCATTGTTGAATCCCTTGACAGGAAATTCAGATTTGCAGCAACCGTTATTTATGCGCATAATGAGAAATCATAAATAGCACCTCTATGGGCTGATATGCAGCAATTGGCCTCCCAGATGGATATCCCATGGGTGGCTCTTGGTGACTTGAACTGCCTGCTGTCCACGGATGAGATATGGCCAGCAAGAAAACCCAAAAGAAATGAATTTGCAGAATTGGAGGATGTACTCGAAAACTGTCATATTTCTGATCTGCCGTTCACTGGTGTTCATCTCACATGGTCCAACAAACAGCTGGGACAGGATCGTAAGGACAGGAAACTTGACAGGATTTTGGTAAATGAATCATGGTTGGAAAACTTTGAAAACACGAAGGCGTTTTTTGATACTCCGAAATTTTCTGACCACTCTCCAGCAGTTGTGCTTATCAGAAATGATTTCTCACGCAGAAAATATCCGTTTAAGCATAAAAATTTCTGGGGTAAGGAAATTGAGTTTGAAAGCCTGATCAGTGCAGCCTGGAACACAGACAAAGCTGGCTCAAGGCAGTTCAAGTTGGTGAAAAAACTAAAGAGTGTCAAGGAAGCACTAAAGCCTTGGGATAAGGCTCGTTTTCCAGAACTACAAACGCAGATTAACCTAAATAAGGGCACTCTTCATGAGCTTCAACTGAGATATCAGACTGAACGCAACAATGTACAACTCCAGAATCAGATAGCTGCTGCTGAGGGGCTGTTAAGACAAAATGTTGCTCGTCTCATTAGTCTCACAGTCCAGAAGGCGAAATTGCATTGGCTAACGATGGGGGAAGAGACATCCTCAATGTTTTACAGAAGTGTGAAAGAACGACAGTCTCGGAATGCCATTGTTATGATGCGTGACACTGATGAGGCAGCTACTGCGATTGTGGAGGAGGATGCAATCCGACAGCATATTCTGAAGTTTTTCACTGAGTTGTTGTCTTCTAACTCCAACAGTGGTGCTGATATTGGGATTCCGTGTGAAGCCTCATTCCAGAATACACAAGGTGGGGATGCTATGAGGCTTCCCTCGTATGACGAAATAAGGAAAGCTATGTGGTCCATTGGTGCAAACAAATCGCCTGGACCGGATGGATTCGGAAGCCAATTTTTCCGGGATGCTTGGAGGATTGTTGGAGTGGATACGTGTGAAGCAGTAAGAGAAATCTTCAGACATGGGAAGATCTTAAAACAGCTGAATGCAACCTTTATATCTCTCATTCCGAAGGTCCCTAACCCAACCTTCGTGAAAGATCTCCGACCTATTTCCTGCTGTAATACGATCTTGAAAGTGGTCACTAAAATCATTGTAAGCAGAATCAAAGATCAGCTTAGGGGTATTGTTTCTGATAGCCAGGGCGCCTTCATTCCAGGTCGGTCATTAGCCCACAACAGTGCAGTAGCTGCTGAAATTGTAAGTGGATATGGCAATGCTCGAGTGTCTCCTAGATGCACCATTAAAGTGGACCTACAAAAGGCATATGACTTTCTCAGTTGGGACTTCATCAGAAAGGTGCTGATATACCTCAAGTTCCCAAACAGCCTTGTCAATCTGATCATGGAGTGTATTAGCACTACAACCTTCTCTATTCTGATTAATGGTGCACCGGAGGGTTTCTTTCAAGGCAAACGCGGACTAAGACAAGGGGATCCCTTATCCCCTTATATCTTTGTGCTTTGCATGGAAATATTAAGCAGAATGCTAAATAGAGCAGCCACAAGTAGCAGATTTAAACATCATCCTAAGTGCAAAAGCTTAGGCCTTGTGCACTTAGCGTTTGCAGACGATCTCCTACTTTTCTGTCATGGGGATCTACAATCTGTTGGAGTGTTGAAGAGCTGCCTTGATGAGTTTTTTAACATGTCGGGTCTACGAGCTAATGTTGATAAAAGTATTGTTTACACAGCTGGCTGCTCAGATGAGATCACAAACAGTATTGTTGATCAGTTGGGATTCGTTAGGGGTGTTTTTCCAGTCCGATATTTGGGCACACCACTTAGCTCCAGAAGGATTTTGGTTCATGAATACAGCCCTCTTACAGAAAAAATCAGCAAACAGATTCAGTCTTGGTCGACAAGAAAACTTTCTTATGCGGGCCGATTGCAACTGATTAAGGCTGTCTGTACTGGTGTGAATACATTCTGGAGTCAATCTATGCTCCTTCCAAAGGGAGTCATAGAAAAAGTAGAAGGAATGCTTAGGAGATTTTTATGGAATGGAAATCTTGAAGGGAGAAAACACTTAGTAGCGTGGGAGGATGTTACTAAGCCACACAAGGAAGGCGGGCTGGAAATTAGGGAGCTACTCTCATGGAACAAAAGCGTATTCGCCAAGCTATGGGGAGACATTGTGTTGCCGACGCCAAATATTTGGAAGAGTTGGTGTCTACAGAATCATTTCAGAGAGGGACTCAGCATGGAAATCAGATAAAAAAGGGATGATTCATGGTTGTGGAGAACGATCAGACTTGTCAAAGATGAAGTGTGTGCTGTACTGGACGTTGCTGGGCATTCAGAGGCTGATCTGCGGGGTTATCTGAACAGTAAAGGCACACTCTCATGTGCTAAACTCTATAATGCCATTAGACCTCGTGGGCAGGAGGTTGATTGGGGTGGATTGCTATGGAATGGAATACAAAACAGAAAATGGGCATTTATTTTATGGCTTGCAATGAAGAAGAGACTTCAAACTGGCAACGTCATTAGGCACTGGTTGGGAGATAGTGCTGCGATGTGTGTGCTTTGCCACGGTGCTGTGGAATGTGAGGATCATCTATGGTTTGGGTGCCCGGTTATCAGCTCGGTTCAACAGAAGGTATTTGACTGGGTGGGCATTTATTGTCGATTCTCAAACATTGAGAATTGGTTACACTGGTTTGTGCGGGAATCCCCGAAGATACAGAAATCCAGGATCTTCCAAGCGAAACTACTTTCCTTCCAAGCTCTAATTTACTTCACATGGGATGGGAGAAACAAGCAGATTTTTCGTCATGAGCCCTTTGATGTTGAAAAGTGTGCTTCGTTGATTATTGCTTGTTGTCGATCCAGGTTGTCCACTAAGTATAAAAGCAATATACTAGTGGATAGGTTGGATCGACAGAGTGGTGGTTCATAGTTATATGTGATGCTGTTATGAGTTGCTAGGGATGTTTAGTTGTTGTTAGTTGGATCGTTTGTGTATTTTGGACTGTAGGTTTTTTTGGTGGGCATAGGAGGGCCTTTTTTTGGTATAGGGCATATCCCATCTTACACAAGAACCTTTGTATGGTCTTGGTTTTTTGTAACTTGGTTGGTTTACACCACCTCAGCTATATATTTACCGTTTCAGATCAAAACTACTCTGTTTTCGCTGAAATTTGTCCCAAACATGTTTATATTGTGTATATCTAATAAGTATATAGATTATAATAAGAGTTTTTTGGGCGAAAAGCTTTCCGTGACATTTTCGAACCAAAAGTGACCATATCAGCGTCACCTTTCTATGCCCAATCAAAACCACTCTGTTTTCGCTCAAATTTGTCCCAAACATGTTTATATTGTGTATAGATAATAATGGGAGCTTTTTGGGCGAAAAGTTGATGCAGGACCATCCAAGACACCTTCGGATGATGTCCTTCTCAAGAGGAAGAAGAAGGCTCCACCTTGGGAGAAGAAATGACGTTTTAGACTCTCGTTCAGAATTTTGACAGCTTTTTGACGTCTCTGTAAAATGGGTCGTACGGATTCAATATTAATCGGATTGAGGCATGACATACCTTGTTGGAACGAAGACGAAGAGATCTACAACTTTGCTGTTGAAGGTTTTTCCAGATTCGACCTAGAGCTTGGCCGAAATCCACATTCTTTGAGTTGTCGCTGGTTTTGACGGAATTTTCTTAATTCTTGAACATTAAAGTATTTCCTATTTTAGCAACTTTCTTACTTAAGTTATTTTAGGTAATTTAGATGTTATTTTATTTAATTACTTTAGTATTCTTTTTATCTTCTAGCTTTACTAGAATCGGCCCAAAACAGCCTTTAAGGCCTATATAAAGTCGATTCCTCCTTTGTATTCAGTTGGATTTCAATGAATAGAATTTAGTTCTTCTCAAATTGTGTGAAACACAATGATTGGTTGTCGATTGAATAGAGTTGTGCTCTTCAATTGCAAATATTGGTATTGATCTAGCTTGGTTTGCTTTGTGTTCATCAACTTCGCAAGACTTGGTGATCCTAGTATCGACGAGCCCCCTCCTTGTGCCTCTAAGTTGTCCGCTTGGTTGTGTAGGGCTGTAGAGGCGGGTTATATAGTCATTAGTATTGGTTCCTACCTTCTACGGAAGCCTGGGGTCTTTATCTTGTTCTATATAGATCGACTCAGTCCTTATCGGTCGTGTCTTTATTGCAATTTCGAGTCTTTCATATTATTCATCGAGTCTTTATCATTCTTGTTGCTGTAGACATTGAGTATTGAAGTTCTTGATCAGATCTTGGTTGAGTTCTTAAAGTCTTGCTGCGTTCTTGTTGAGTTCTTGGTCGATCTTGCCTTTCTTGGTCGAGATCTTGTGTTTCTTTGAGTTATCTTGCTGCGTCAGTCTTGGTTACTTGAGTTTCTTTGAGTCTTTCTTGAGTTTCTTGCTTTTTTTCGAAGATCGGACCATCTTACGGCTAACCCCGTATCAAATTGGTATCAGAGCTTTGGTTTCCGACATCAAGGTTGAGTCTTTTCTTTTTCATAAACACAAAAACCCACAAAAAGAGTCCTTTTCTTGTTTTGGTGTTTTATTTCTTGCATTCTTGAATTGATTATTGCACTAATCTTATGTTTGTGATTGTTTGTGGTTGCATTGCCTAAACACAAAGCCTAGCCGAGACCAGTGGAGTTGACCACAAGTGTACGCAACCCTTTGTGATCACTAGAGCCGACGACACAACCTTGTGTCCCCATAAGTCCTTGCTTGGCCGACTCTACCACACCACACAAGATAAACCCTAGTTTGTTCTATCCTTTTCTTATCTTTGGAATATTTGCTCTATCTATTTCCATTGCCTTATTTAAAAATCAGATTTTAAATTGTTAGATTTAATTCCATTATATCTAGCAATTATCAAAAAGGCTAAAGATAGATCTTGTTACCATATTTATCCAAAGGTTGTCTATATATTAATCTTTAGGGCTATATTTTCTATCTTTTCACCTTTATTTTCAGATTTTCGAATTCCCTTTATTTAATTACTGTAATTCTTGCATTAGGTTACAAAAAAAAACCCAAGAGAAATCAGATCCGAAAATTCCATGAAAGAAAAAGAAATTCAAAGGCTTGGACCTAGGGAGGATAAAATTCACCTAGGGGAAAAAGTAAGTCAAAAAAAAAAAAGTAGAAGTGTTGATTGATCTAGTGCAAGAAAGCTTCAAGGGATCATCTTGGTGAAATTCTACAGCCCTAGATCGATATATATTCATTACCTCCTAAACACAATCTTGAAACCCTACCCTTGCAACTACAAAATCCTAACTTAAGGTTTTCAATCAAAAGAGGTAAATTTCTAAACTTTCCTTGTGTTTCTTCTATTTGCTTTTATTTTACAGCATTGTCGAGCACTTTCTCCTGATTTCGAGCGCTTCTTGTTGCTTATTGCTGTTATGTCGAGAGATCTCAGCCACATCGAGTTCTCTCATTGCTGCGTCGAGTACCTATTGCTACTGTCTAGCACTTGTTTTCGCTGATCGAGTGCCCTATTGATTGAGTCGGGTACTGATCTTGCTTGGATCGAGTTCTCTTTGTTTGTGTTGAGTACAGCAGCTCTTGCCGAGTGCTTCATTGTGTGTGTCGAGTGATCTCAGCCCACGTCGAGTTCATTCTTTGTTTTGTCGAGTGCTTACATCATTTGTTGAGTACTCTTGTGTGTTGTTTCATTCATTCTCTTGATTCATATGCTTTGATTGCTTAGTTCTTTGCTTGAGTGTTGATTTGCCCAAAGCGGATTGCCCCAACAAGCGCGACTTTCCAATTAGAGAGGGAGTGTGAGCGAAACACAATTGTGAGCTGTTTATATTTTCTAACTTTTACCTAGTTCTTTGTTTGTTTTTATTTGATATGTCTAATTAGGTCACCATGTTCAACACCATGATGGAGACCTTGGCTAAGATAAATGAAGGATTGGCGGCATTAGAGGCTCGGCCATCCAGATCTTACAACATGGCTGGTCAAGGTAATCCCCGGCGTAATGAAGCGCCTCACAATGAAAGGGAAGTACATAATCCTAACCCTAATCCTAATCTTAGTCCTCATATAGCTAAACCTTTATTTGATAAGAACATCTCTCCACGAGGGAAAGGACGATGGCAACAAGAAGAGTACTACTTCCAAGAGGACGACGACGACTTCCAAGAGGATGATCATTGGGAGCAACGTCTTAGACGAAATTATAGAGGAGGTCGATACCACTATCGAGCACCTAGAGAGCCTGCGCAAGATGGCATAGGTAAGGTAAAGGTAAAGATCCCTCAATTTTATGGTAATACCGATCCAGATGCCTATATTGATTGGGAAACTAAAATGGATCAGATTTGGAATTATTATAACTTCTCGGATGCTAAAAAGGTGCAACTAGCTTCCCTAGAATTTCAAAGTTCTGCTTTAATTTGGTGGGATAATCTAGTTAAAGAAAGAAGAAGAGCCCTTGATGCGCCTATCGCTTCTTGGACTCAATTAAAATCACTTATGAGAAGTAGATTTGCTCCCCAACACTACTCTACAGAGCTTAGACAACGACTAGAAAACCTTAGACAATGTAATAAAAGTGTTGAGGAAACTTGTAATCTTATGCAAGAAACCATGGCTAGAGCTAATGTAGTTGAAAATGATGAAGATACCAACGCTAGGTTTCTTAGAATATTGCACCCCGCCTTAGCTCATGAAATTGATTACTTTCCTAATTCTACGCCTACTGAACTTTTACATTTAGCTATGAAGGTTGAAAGGAATGTTAGATACAGGAGCCAAGGTGGTAGAATGTCGAGTGGGCAACCCCAAAGGTGGCGCCAAGGCCATGTGCAGCAGACCCAAGGGAGGTTTGATGGCGGCTCAAGGGAGAGAGCAAGCCAACCCCAAGGGAGGAGTGAAGACCGAATGCCTAAGGAGCCCATCGACAAAGGCAAAGCGCCTTGGAATGGACGTGATTCGTCTGGGGTATCTACTGGCCCTAAAGGGAGTAATTCTAACTCTTGTACTCTTGAACCTCTGTACATTCCTTGCTTTATATGCCAAGGTAGAGGACAGGCTATGAAGGATTGCTCAAATAAGAAAACCCTCATGATTAATCACCTAGGCGATAATGAATCTGAAAATTCTAGTGATAAACATGATGAGCATGTTAATAATGATCAAGATCTTAGTTTACTTGCCTCTAAAGATGTTTGCAATGAATATGAGCATGATGATTCTTTGATTAATTTAAATGTTCAACCTATGATGCGGGACCATCCAAGACACCATCCACGACACCTTCGGACACACCTATAACACTTGTGGATGGACCTATGATTCGAGCTCGTGAGAAAGAAGTCATCCTCAAGAGGAAGAAGAAGGCTCCACCTTGGGAGAAGAAATGACGTTTTAGACTCTCGTTCAGAATTTTGACAGCTTTTCAACGTCTCTGTAAAATGGGTCGTACGGATTCAATATTTATCGGATTGAGGCGTGCCATACCTTGTTGGAACAAGGACGAAGAGATCTACAACTTTGCTGTTGAATGTTTTTCCAGATTCGACATGGAGCTTGACCGAAAATCACCATCTTTGCAAGTCTGTCACTGTTTTGACGGGAATGGATCCTATTGGGCCGAATTGGGCTATTTTAAGTGTTATTTCTAGAGACCTTATTTACTTATGTTTTTAGGTATTTTAATTAGATGTTAGATTTATCTTTTTATCGTTAAACTCGGCCCATCAGCTTATCTAAGGCCTATATATTTCAATTCCTACATTGTAATTCAAGAGGAACATTATGAATAGAATTAGTCTTCTCAAATTGTGTGAAACACATTGAGTGCTTGTGATTCAATTAGAGCTGTGCTCATTGATCACGAATTGGTATCTATCTCAGCTTGGTTTGCTTTGTGTTCATCAACTTTGCAAGACTTGGTGATCCTAGTATCCACAAGCCCCCTCCTTGTGCCTCCAAGTTATCCGCTTGGTTGTGTAGGGTTGCAGAGGCGGGTTATATAGTCATTGGTATTGGTTCCTACCTTCTACGGAAGCCTGGGGTCTCTATCTTGTTCTATATAGATCGACTCAGTCCATATCGGTCGCATCTTTCTTGATAGATTCTTGCTGTGTTCTTGCTTTCTTTATCGAGTCTTGAGTCTTCTTGCTTCCGTTCTTGTGTTTCTTTGAGTTATCTTGCTGCGTCAGTCTTGGTTACTTGAGTTTCTTTGAGTCTATCTTGAGTTTCTTGCTTGCTGTCGAAGATCTGACCATCTCACGGCTAAACCCGTATCAAACATGTCGCTGAAATTTGTCCCAAACATGTTTATATTGTGTATATCTAATAAGTATATAGATTATGATAAGAGTTTTTTGGGCAAAAAGCTTTTCGTGACCTTTTCGGACCAAAAGTGACCATTTCGGCGCCACCCTTCTATGACCATCAAAACTACTCTGTTTTCACTCAAATTTATACCAAACATGTTTATATTGTGTATAGATGATAATGGGAGCTTTTTGGGCGAAAAGCTTTCCGTGACTTTCTCGAGCGAAAAGTGACCATATCGGCTTCACCCTTCTATGCCCAGCAAAACTACTCTGCTTTCGCTCAAATTTTCCCCAAACATGTTTATATTGTGTATAGATGATAATGGGAGCTTGCACTTGTATATATCACCTGGCGGGCGCGGAATCGGGTCATTTTTGGGGGTGAACAGCTCAACCCGGCTTCCTGCGCTATTGAGATTATCAAATCATGTCGGAACAGAATCTCCATCAAATGCAAGTGCCGAACGAAGATGGAGAAAATGTGGGTCAAGCGGCTGATGAGTTAGTTGAGATTGGGTTCTTTTTGAGGTTGGATGTATAGAGGGCGTGAGGATAGGGGTATATGATGCGTGTCTTTTTGTGGGATGGATAGTTTTCTGAGGTTTTTTGGGAGGTATACGTCGCATGTATTTTCCACGGGACCCTTGGTTTGGTCTGCGTGTTTTTTGTAACTTGGTTACACCATCTTATATATATATTTACCAGTTCAGATGATAATGGGAGCTTTTTGGGCGAAAAGCTTTCTGTGACTTTTTCGAGCGAAAAGTGACCATATCGGCGTCACCCTTCTATGCCCCATCAAAAGTGACCATATTGTCTATATCTAATAAGTATATAGATTATAATAAGAGTTTTTTTAGCGAAAAGCTTTCCGTGACTTTTTCGGACCAAAAGTGACCATATCAGCTTCACCCTTCTATGCCCCATCAAAACTACTCTGTTTTCGCTGAAATTTGTTCCAAACATGTTTATATTGTGTATATCTAATATGTATATAGATTATAATAAGAGTTTTTTTTGGCAAAAAGCTTTCCGTGATTTTTTCGGACCAAAAGTGACCATATCGGCGTCACCCCTCTATGCCCATCAAAACTACTCTGTTTTTGCTCAAATTTTTCCCAAACATGTTTATATTCTGTATAGATGATAATGGGTGCTTTTTTGGGCGAAAAGCTTTCCGTGACTTTTTCGAGCGAAATTTGACCATATCGGCGTCACCCTTCCATGCACCATGAAAACTACTCTGTTTTCGCTGAAATTTGTCCCAAACATGTTTATATTGTGTATATCTAATAAGTATATAGATTATAATAAGAGTTTTTTGGGCAAAAAGTATTCCGTGACTTTTTCGGACCAAAAGTGACCATTTCGGCGTCACCCTTCTATGACCCCCAAAACTACTCTGTTTTCACTCAAATTTGTACCAAACATGTTTATATTGTGTATATATGATAATGGGAGCTTTTTGGGCGAAAAGCTTTCCGTGACTTTTTCGAGCCAAAAGTGACCATATCGGCGTCACCCTTCTATGCCGCATCATAACTACTCTGTTTTTGCTCAAATTTGTCCAAAACATGTTTATATTGTGTATAGATGATAATGGGAGCTTTTTGGGCGAAAAGCTTTCCGTGACTTTTTCGAGCCAAAAGTGACCATATCGGCGTCACCCTTCTATGCCCCATCAAAACTACTCTGTTTTCGCTCAAATTTGTCCAAAACATGTTTATATTATGTATAGATGATAATGGGAGCTTTTTGGGCGAAAAGCTTTCCGTGACTTTTTCGAGCCAAAAGTGAGCATATCGGCGTCACCCTTCTATGCTCAATCAAAACCACTCTGTTTTTCGCTAAAATTTATACAAAACATGTTTACATTGTGTATATATGATAATGGGAGCTTTTTGGGCGAAAAGCTTTCCGTGACTTTTTCGAGCCAAAAGTGTCCATATCGGCGTCACCCTTCTATGACCTTCAAAACTAATTTGTTTTCACTCAAATTTGTACCAAACATGTTTATATTGTGTATAGATGATAATGGGAGCTTTTTGGGCGAAAAGCTTTCCGTGAAATTTTAGAGCGTAAAGTGACCATATCGGCGTCACCCTTCTATGTCCCATCAAAACTACTCTGTTTTCGCTGAAATTTATCCCAAACATGTTTATATTGTGTATATCTAATAAGTATATAGATTTTAATAAGAGTTTTTTTGGAAAAAAACTTTCCGTGACATTTTCGGACCACAAGTGACCATATCGGCGTCACCCTATGCCCCATCAAAACTACTCTATTTTCGCTCAAATTTGTCCAAAACATGTTTATATTGTGTATAGATGATAATGGGAGCTTTTTGGGCGAAAAGCTTTCCGTGACTTTTTCAAGCCAAAAGTGACCATATCGGCGTCACCCTTCTATACCCAATCAAAACTACACTGTTTTCACTCAAATTTGTCCAAAACATGTTTATATTGTGTATAGATGACAATGGGAGCTTTTTGGGTGAAAAGCTTTCCGTGACTTTTTCGAGCCAAAAGTGACCATATCGGCGTCACCCTTCTATGCCCAATCAAAACTACTCTGTTTTCGCTCAAATTTGCCCAAAACATGTTTATATTGTGTATAGATGATAATGGAAACATGTTTATATTGTCAGTGGGTATGGTACTAAACGTGTCTCACCTAGGTGCACACTGAAAGTTGATTTGCAAAAGGCTTATGACTTTGTGAGGTGGGATTTTGTAATGTATGCATTGGAGCAGCTAAGTTTTCCGGTAGAGCTGATCATGGTCATTATGGAGTGTGTTTCCTCAACTTCGTTCTCCATCTTGATAAATGGTACTCCCGAGGGACATTTTAAAGGAAAAAGGGGATTGAGGCAGGGGGATCCTTTGTCCCCATACCTGTTTGTGATTTGTATGGAAATGCTAAGCAGAATGCTGAAGGAGGCGGTAAAAGCACCAGATTTTAACTTTCATCCGAAGTGTGCCGACTTGGAGATAACCAATCTTGCGTTTGCAGACGATCTGTTAGTGTTCTGTAGGGCTGATGCAGGGGTCTCTGAGAATCATACAGACTTGCTTGGATAAATTCTTTTTGGCGTCTGGGCTGAGGATAAATGCACAGAAAAGCACCTGTTACCTCGCTGGGGTGGATGAGTCAGACAGAACGGAGTTAGTCCAGCAGTTGGGCTATGCTGTTGGTAGCTTCCCGGTTACATACTTGGGCATGCCGTTAAACTCCAGAAGAATTAAAGTGGATGGCTACACGGCTCTATATGATAAGGTAGATGCTAGGTTGAATGCCTGGGCAGCTAAGTCGCTGTCATATGCTGGGCGACTTCAGCTGATAAAATCTGTCCTTGAGAGTATATTTTCTTTTTGGAGTCAAACGATCCTCCTCCCTCGTACAGTTATCAGGCACCTGGAGTCGAAGTGCAGACGATTTCTATGGAATGGGAGCTTAAATGGGAGAAATAATGTGGTGGCGTGGGACATCGTCACCAAACCGATTGAGGAGGGAGGTTTGGGTCTAAAGCAGCTGGGTGTGAATAACCGAAGTGTAATGTCATCGCTTATTGGGGATATTGTTCTGGACAGGGAGTCGATATGGACTCGATGGAGTAAAGCTGTTCACCTGAAGAGGCAGAATATCTGGACAGTGCAGAAGAGAGCCTACGACTCGTGGTTATGGAAGGGAGTGCTGGACGTAAGAAATGAGCTACAGTCGGCAGCTATCCTTGGTGAGGGTGTGGATTTCAGGCCATATCTGAATCAGAAGGGCTGTTTAGCAGCGAGAAAGATCTATGATGCACTCCGAATTAGTAGTCCGTTAGTTGATTGGGGAGAGTTGATGTGGAAGGGTCCCCAATCAAAGAAATGGGCCTTTGTCACTTGGGTTGCATTGAGGAAACGTCTGAAGACTGGACGTATTGTGAAACATTGGAAGGGAATGGAAGCAGCGATGTGCCCACTTTGCCGATTGGAAGAGGAATCTGAGACCCACTTATGGTTTGAGTGTGGGGCGGTGAGTGAGGCGAGAGACATCGTCTGGAGTTGGATCCAGCTACCAAGCCGAGAAGGAGGGGTTGCGGAATGGCTTAATTGGTTTGCCGAGGAGAGTACATCAGGGCGCAACTCGGTGTTGTTCAAGATCAAGCTCATGGTGTTCATCGGGTTTATATACTTCACATGGATAGGGCGCAACAATGTATTGTTTAAGGGTGAGAGATGTAATCCTAGGGCATGGGCAAGTCGTGTAATTGAGTCTTGTAAAAGTAGGATCTCTCTACGGTGCAAAGGCAAGTCACCGAGGGAGAGATGTTGGATTAATCGACTACTAAATCATCAGGAGGAGAGTGGCTAGGAAGGGGTAGATGGAGAATAGATAGTAGGGATGTTGAGGGTTAGAGTTGTTTTTTTGGTATAGGATGGGGGGTTCTCCCTCCCTTGGGTTTTTTGGTATACACACCGGCCTTGTTAGGAGTGTATAGTGACCTTGGGTCGCATCTTGGTAAGTCTTGTGACTTGCCCCTTTTGTAATTACTTACACCCGATCTATATATTTACCACTTCAAATGATAATGGGAGCTTTTTGGGCGAAAAGCTTTCCGTGACTTTTTCGAGCCAGAAGTGACCATATCGGCGTCACCCTTCTATGCCGCATCATAACTACTCTGTTTTCGCTCAAATTTGTCCAAAACATGTTTATATTGTGTATAGATGATAATGGGAGCTTTTTGGGCGAAAAGCTTTCCGTGACTTTTTCGAGCCAAAAGTGACCATATCGGCGTCACCCTTCTATGCCCCATCAAAACTACTCTGTTTTCGCTCAAATTTGTCCAAAACATGTTTATATTGTGTATAGATGATAATGGGAGCTTTTTGGGCGAAAAGCTTTCCGTGACTTTTTCGCGCCAAAAGTGACCATATCGGCGTCACCCTTCTATGCTCAATCAAAACTACTCTGTTTTCGCTCAAATTTATACAAAACATGTTTATATTGTGTATAGATGATAATGAGAGCTTTTTGGGCGAAAAGCTTTCCGTGACTTTTTCGAGCCAAAAGTGTCCATATCGGCGTCACCCTTCTATGACCTTCAAAACTAATCTGTTTTTTCTCAAATTCGTACCAAACATGTTTATATTGTGTATAGATGATAATGGGAGCTGGGGTTTTTTGAATTTCAAACACGTGCTTTGGGTTCCGTGAGAGAGTTTTCAGTGCGATTCTCAGGCGCTTCCCCGGCTGTAGTCGGACGTCACTGGTTCTCCCTCACGGAGGCCGTGCCGGCGTTCCGTCTCTCCGATGGGTAAGAGGGTTTCTCCCCGTAAAGCTGTGCAGTCCTTGGGCCGTGATTCTGGTACGGTTGGAGGCTGTGCTGCTGGGGTTAAAGCGGATCAGGGAGTTATTGTGGAGTGTCAGAGGGTGGGTGAGAATGCTTTGAATGCTCACCTACCAGTGAGTAATGGGAGCTCTGGACAGGTTGGATCTGTGGTTTCTAGGTCTGCGGAGTTGGAGGACTAAGAGAGTTTGTCGTTTGCTCAGGCGGTCAGGAAAAGTTTAGCCAAGGCGAGGGTTGCTATCTTGCATGCCTCGACTTCTCCTCATCTAGATAATCGCCGAATTGCAGAAGCAGAGAGATTGACTGTGTTCGAGGACGTTGTTAAGGGGTAAGTTCAGATTAGGGCTGAGGATGTGGCTGATTCGGTGATGTAGTGGGCGGCGACTTTGATTGGGGTCATCTCCGGGAATCCTATTCGTTTGCTCAGGTTCAGAACTTTGTGAGAGAGGAATGGAAAGTGACATCTCCTCAGGTGTTTCAGAAACGTAATGGGGTTTTTGTGTTCAAGTTTTCTTCTGATTGTGATCTGGATTGGGTTCTTATGAATGGCCCTTGGACGATTTCTGGTCGAAACCTCACCTCCTTAAGAGGTGGAAACCAGGGATGCCAATTTCGTGGGCTGCCTTTGACAGGATTCCGTGTTGGATCTGTTTGCCTGACCTTGATCCTACCTTGTTTTTGAATAATTCTCTGAGTAGGATCGGGTGCTCTATCGGTACTCCAGTCTGTATTGATGGTTGTACTGCTAGGGGGGACAGATTATCTTACGCGAAAATGTTGGTTGAGGTATCGGTTCAGGAAGCGCAGATTAAATCGACAGAGATTGTGAATGTAGATGGTTCTTCGTATGACCAAAAGGTTATATTTGAATGGCTGCCCCCCATGTGTGCGTTTTGTAACAAATTTGGTCATGCTGGGGGAAATTGCTTTAAACGCCCTGTCCAAAATCGGGTGGGAGATATGCATAAAGGGAAACTTCGTGTTATAGAGAAGGAGAATGGAGCTGGTCAGTTCAGGGCGATAGTGGAAGGATTGAGCAGGAACGGCAATTCAGAGAGTTTGGTTGATGGTGGTCGGGTGGGTAAGCGTTCTGATGGTAGCTCTGTTGCTGCTATGGCGCACAGACAGGGGAAAGCTGTTGTGAAAGCTTGGGATCATCCTCCGAGGTCTATCTATAAACCTAAGGTTGTGGTAAAGGATGCACCTGTTGGTCATCCGGGGAGTACGTTTAAGGGTGCACCAGTTGTGAGCTCGTCGAATTGGTGCCAAGCTTCACAGAAAAGGCCAAAGGGGAAGTTTGTGGATACAGTTTGCTCTACTGGTCCACTGGTCATTGGTTCCCCCTCAAAATTTGCTATTCTGGAGGAAGCTCAAGTGGAAGCTGCTATGGTTAACATGACAGGTGAGGGTAGCACTCACTCCGATCTGTTCAATGAATAGACTCAAACTTGCAGCGTGGAACATTGCGGGGATTAAGGACCCCGTAAAAAATAGTATTATTAATAAATATTGTTTTGAGAATGACATTGGGCTAATAGGTCTGTTGGAAACGAAACTTTTGTGGAGGAATTTTGAGGAAGTAAAGGGTAGGCTGATGAATGGCTGGAAGGTTGTAGTGAATGGTAATCCACAAGTCAAAGGGAGGATTTGGGTTACTTGGAATCCTATGATTTTTTATGTTCAGGCGGTTTTGATAGCGGATCAGTTCATCCATTGTAAGGTGTCGTCAGTTGATCAGAAGTTCAGGTTTGAGGCTACTTTTGTCTATGCTTTTAACTATAAGGTTGAAAGGGAGCCACTCTGGCTAGAAGTACGTCAAATTGCTTCTCAGTCTGACTGTCCTTGGGTGGTTCTTGGAGATCTGAATTGTATACAATCTATAGAGGAAAAATGGCCGGTGAAGCTGGCGAGGAGGGATGAATTTGCTGAGTTGAAATCTGTCATGGATGACTGTGGTCTTTTTGACCTTAATTTCTCTGGTGCAGCTCTCACTTGGAACAACAATCAGATTGGAGCTGGTCGGTTAGAGAGGAAATTGGATCGTATAATGGTTAATGACAAATGGATGGAACAGTTTGAGAATACAAGGGCTTTCTTTGATACCCCGCTGCTGTCAGACCACTCTCCTGGGGTGCTTATTCTGCGTAACAGAGATGCTTATAGGAAGTACCCTTTTCGGTACAAAAATTTTTGGGGTAAGGAGGCGGAATTTCTTGACATTGTTAGAGCTGCTTGGGCTTTGGAGGTTGTTGGCTCGAGACAACTGAAACTTGTAAAGCGTCTCAAGAATGTTAAGGATGCTCTTAAACCATGGGATAAAGCTCGGTTCCCTGAATTGGAAACTAAGATCAAACTGGAAAAGGGAATGCTTAAAGAGATGCAACTGCAGCTGCAAGAGGATAAGGAAAATCGAGGGCTGTTTGAGAGGATTGGTGAAACAGAAAAAGAGCTGAGGGGTAATTTGGCTCGGTTGATCAGCATCACCTCACAAAAGGCTAAAATCCACTGGATGACAATGGGTGAGGAAACCTCATCCCTTTTTTTACAGGAATGTTAAGGAGAGGCGATCTAGAAATGCAATTCTTGTCTTGGAGGACAGCAGAGGCCAACTGATTGATGGGGAAGAGCAAATTCGTGCGCATATTCTGAAATTTTATATGGACTTACTCTCTACCTCTGATGCTGCTGGTGGGTTCGATTCTGAGTTGCCAGGTCCGAAGCTCTCCACTGATTCTTTGGGATACCTGATGGCTATTCCAAGCTATGATGAAGTAAGACAGAGCATGTGGAGCATTGGTTCGAATAAATCTCCAGGGCCCGATGGTTTTGGAAGTCAGTTTTTCAAGGACGCGTGGAGCATTGTCGGGAAGGACACGTGTGAGGCTGTGCGGGAAATTTTTCGGAATGGAAGGGTGCTTAAGCAGGTGAACACCACTTTCCTTAGCCTTCTCCCTAAAGTTTCTAATCCCACTGCTGTCAAAGATTGGCGACCTATTTCTTGCTGTAACACGGTGCTAAAGGCTGTTACTAAGATTATTGCTGGACGAATTAAATCGCTGCTGGGGGAACTGGTCTCAGATTGCCAAGGAGCTTTCATACCTGGGCGTTTCTTGGCGCATAATTCTGCTGTTGCAATGGAGATCGTGAATGGCTATGGCACGAAGCGGGTTTCTCGGAGATGTACAATAAAAGTTGATCTTCAAAAGGCTTATGATTTTTTGAATTGGGACTTTATTAGAGCTACGCTTGTTTACCTGGGTTTCCCATCTAATCTGGTGCAGCTGATAATGGAATGTGTGTCTACTTCGACATTCTCTGTGCTTATCAACGGCTCCCCGGAGGGGTTTTTCCCGGGGAAGAGAGGGTTAAGGCAAGGGGATCCCCTTTCCCCTTACCTCTTTGTCTTGTGCATGGAAGTGCTGAGCCGGATGCTTGCTCAAACTGCCAATCATCCTCGCTTCAGATTTCATCCAAAATGCAAGAAACCTGAAATTGTTCACTTAGCGTTTGCGGACGATCTCCTGATTTTTTGTCATGCAGATTCTGAGTCCATTCAGCTTGCACATTCGTGTTTGGATAAGTTCTTTGCAATGTCGGGTTTGAGAGCGAACAAGGAGAAAAGCACCGTGTATTTTGCTGGGGTGACTGATCAGTTGGCAGATGGCTTTACCCAGCAGCTGGGTTAGGAGAGGGGTGCGTTTCCAGTCCGTTATCTTGGCCTTCCACTGCATTCCAAGCGCGTTGGTGTCCATCAGTATGGGGCTTTGCTGGATAAGCTGAACGATATGCTGCTGTCTTGGACTTCACGGAAGCTCTCTTATGCAGGTAGGCTACAATTGATTCGTGCAGTCTGTTCTGGTGTGATCAATTTCTGGAGCCAAGTTGCTATTCTGCCCAAGGGAGTAATTGATCAGATTGATGGCATGTGTCGTAAGTTTTTGTGGACTGGTTCCCTTGATAGAAGGAAGAATTTGGTGGCTTGGGAGGATGTTTCCAAGCCCTTTTCTGAAGGAGGTTTAGCTGTGAGAGAGGTGCTTGCTTGGAATAAAAGTGTCCAAGCCAAATTATATATGGATCTGCACTACAATAAGCCGAGTGTTTGGCGAAGATGGTGTCTTGATAACCACCTCTCTAATGGAGGTATTTGGGATATGGATAGAAGGGTCGACGATACATGGTTGTGGAAGAGTGTGATTGATTGCAAGGACGAGCTACAATTTCGACTTTTTGAAGCTGGCCAGGGCGTTAGTGGGCTGGACACGCTCTTGCATTCGTCTGGTAACCCCTCCTGTAGTAAGCTATATGAGGTGTTTCGATTGAAAGGGGAAAATGTTTCATGGGGGCAAATGTTCTGGAATAAACCTCAGTGTCGTAAGTGGGCATTTGTTCTATGGCTGGCTGCTCGAAATCGTCTACATACGGGAGATAAAGCTAAGCATTGGTGTGGGCCGAGTGCTGCTATATGTGCGCTGTGTGGGTCTGAAGAGGAAACCGTTAAGCATCTATGGTTTGAATGTAGAGAAATCCGGGCTGTACAGATGGGTGTGCTCAGCTGGGTAGGTATGTCGCCTCGGCATGGTACGGTTTCCGACTGGTTAAGGTGGTTTGCTCGTACGCCTTTGAAGGACCAAAAGACGGTGCAGTTCCAAGCTAAGCTTATGGTGTTTGAAGCTTTAATTTATTTCACTTGGTTGGCTCGAAACAAAAAACTGTTTTGTGAAGAAACGTTTAATGTGAATGCTTATATTATACAAATTATAGAGAGCTGTAAATCTCGTATATCCTTATTGTGTAAGTGCAATTCACAAAGGGATATCCGTTGGCGTACAGCTCTCTTGGGGCGTTAGTGATGCTTTACTACATTTATTTCTGGAGGGAATTGAGGGTATTATAGTTTGGAGGGTATGTAGTAGTTGTTGGGTGCTAGTTTCATTGGGGGTTTTTTGCGGTTTGGAGGGTATAGTGGTGTGGGGTATACACGACAATCCTTACTTTTGGTATGAGGTCACTCGATTCTAGTGACCTATTTTTTGTATATTGGGGTTTATCCCAACCTATCTATATATTTACCGATTCAGATGATAATGGGAGCTTTTTGGGCGAAAAGCTTTCCGTGACATTTTAGAGCGTAAAGTGACCATATCGGCGTCACCCTTCTATGTCCCATCAAAACTACTCTGTTTTCGCTGAAATTTGTCCCAAACATGTTTATATTGTGTATATCTAATAAGTATATAGATTTTAATAAGAGTTTTTTTGGCAAAAAGCTTTCCGTGACATTTTCTGACCACAAGTGATCATATCGGCGTCACCGTTCTATGCCCCATCAAAACTACTCTGTTTTCGCTGAAATTTGTCCCAAACATGTTTATATTGTGTATATCTAATAAGTATATAGATTATAATAAGAGTTTTTTGGGCGAAAAGCATTCCCTGACTTTTTCGGACCAAAAGTGACCATTTCGGCGTCACCCTTCTATGACCATCAAAACTACTCTGTTTTCTTTCAAATTTGTACCAAACATGTTTATATTGTGTATAGATGATAATGTGAGCTTTTTGGGAGAAAAGCTTTCCGTGACCTTTTCGAGCGAAAAGTGACCATATCGGCGTCACCCTTCTATGTCCCATCAAAACTACTTTGTTTTCGCTGAAATTTGTCCCAAACATGTTTATATTGTGTATATCTAATAAGTTAATAGATTATAATAAGAGTTTTTTTTGCAAAAAGCTTTCCGTGACATTTTCGGACCACGAGTGACCATATCGGCGTCACCCTTCTATGCCCGTAAAAACTACTCTGTTTTCGCTCAAATTTGCCCCAAACATGTTTATACTGGTAGATAATGATGGGAGCTGTTTGGGCGAAAAACTTTCCGTGACTTTTTCGAGCGAAAAGTGCCCATATCGGCGTCACCCTTCTATGCCCCCTCAAAACTACTCTGTTTTCGCTGAAATATGTCCCAAATATGTTTATATTGTGGATATCTAATAAGTATATAGATTATAATAAGAGTTTTTTTGGCGAAAAGCTTTCCGTGACATTTTCGGACCAAAAGTGACCATGTCGGCGTCACCCTTCTATGCCCATCAAAACTACTTTGTTTTCGCTCAAATTTGCCCCAAACATGTTTATATTGTGTATAGATAATAATGGGAGCTTTTTGGGTGAAAAGCTTTCCGTGACTTTTTCGAGGGAAAAGTGACCATATCGGCGTCACCCTTCTATGCCCATCAAAACTGCTCTGTTTTCGCTCAAATTTGCCCCAAACATGTTTATATTGTATATAGATGATAATGGGAGCTTTTTGGGCGAAAAGCTTTCCGTGACTTTTTCGAGCTAAAAATGACCATATCGGCGTCACCCTTCTATGCCCCATCAAAACTACTCTGTTTTCACTGAAATTTGTCCCAAACATGTTTATATTGTGTATATCTAATAAGTATATAGATTATAATAAGAGTTTTTTTGGCGAAAAGCTTTCCGTGACATTTTCGGATCAAAAGTGACCATTTCGGCGTCACCCTCCTACGCCCAATCAAAACTACTCTGTTTTCGCTCAAATTTGTCCCAAACATGTTTATATTGTGTATAGATAATAATGGGAGCTTTTTGGGCGAAAAGCTGATGCGGGACCATCCAAGACCCCTTCGGATGATGTCCTTCTCAAGAGGAAGAAGAAGGCTTGATGCGGGGTTAGCCGCTGTTTTCCCGACCTTCTTGACGTTGTGGACTCGGACTCACAAGAACACAAAGAAATGGCACAAGTGAGACAAGAAAAACGCAGCAAAGGGGGATTAAACCTTGGGAGCAAGGCTGGACCAAATGAAAAGGAAAAACAGAATAAAACAAAGGGAAATGAAAGGGAAAGATAGGAGGAATCAACCTTGATGAACAACAAGAAGACCCATTGGGACAATGCACCAAGAACCAACTTGAATGACACCAAAACCAACCCTATACAACCTTACACAACCATGGCTGGCCATGGAAGCACAAGGAGGAGGTTCGTGCTCATCTCGGAATCACCAATCTTCGGGAAATTGACAAAACCAAGAACAACCGAACTGAATACAACACACATGCACACAAGGCATGAAGCTCTCACCTTTGGAGAGTGAAACAACTAGGTTTTCATTAACAAGATTCAAAAGTCCCTTCAAATGAGAGTTTACAAGCTTTAAATAGGAAAGCAAATCAGCCCAAAAGCAAGGGCCCAAAAACACAAAGTCTCAACAAGTCCTACCAAACCCAGACAAGGGCCCAAAACACAAAGTCCAAAACAAAGCAAACATATGAAAGGCTAAGTATGGGTGGTGGCTGAATCACTCTTTGTCGAACCCGAGAATGGTGCGGTTTCAAGCAATGTGATGATGTCACCCTCGGGCTCGCTTGGTAGCACCAACTTCATATGGTGGATGATGAAGGTGTTAAGTTCCTCTCTTATCTTCTTAGCTCGAGACCTTGTGATAGGTCCATCTCCGAAATGAGGTGCATTGGGTGGTTCTTGGGATTGTCCTCCATCAAGATTTTCGCCCAAAAAGCTCCCATTATCATCTATACACAATATAAACATGTTTTGGACAAATTTGAGCGAAAACAGAGTAGTTTTAATTGGGCATAGAAGGGTGACGCCGATATGGTCACTTTTGACGCGAAAAAGTCACGGAAAGCTTTTCGCCCAAAAAGCTCCCATTATCATCTATACACAATATAAACATGTTTTGGACAAATTTGAGCGAAAACAGGGTAGTTTTGATTGGGCATAGAAGGGTGACGCCGATATGGTCACTTTTGGGTCGAAAAAGTCATGAAAAGCCTTTCGCCCAAAAAGCTCCCATTATCATCTATCCACAATATAAAAATGTTTTGGACAAATTTGAGCGAAAACAGAGTAGTTTTAATTGGGCATAGAAGGGTGACGCCGATATGGTAACTTTTGGCTCGAAAAAGTCACGGAAAGCTTTTCGCACAAAAAGCTCCCATTATAATCTATACACAATATAAACATGTTTTGGACAAATTTGAGCGAAAGCAGAGTAGTTTTGACTAGGCATAAAAGGGTGACGCCGATATAGTCACTTTTGGCTCGAAAAAGTCACGGAAAGCTTTTCGTCCAAAAAGCTCCCATTATCATCTATACACAATATAAACATGTTTGGGACAAGTTTGAGCGAAAACAGAGTAGATTTAATGGGGCATAGAAGGGTGACGCCGATATGGTCACTTTTGGCTCGAAAAAGTCACGGAAAGCTTTTCGCCCAAAAAGCTCCCATTGTCATCTGTACACAATATAAACATGTTTTAGACAAATTTGAGTGAAAACAGAGTAGTTTTGATTGGGCATAGAAGGGTGACGCCGATATGGTCACTTTTGCCTCGAAAAAGTCACGGAAAGCTTTTCGCCCTAAAAGCTCCCATTGTCATCTATACACAATATAAACATGTTTTAGATAAATTGGAGCGAAAACAGAGTAGTTTTGATTGGGCATAGAAGGGTGACGCCGAGCTTTATTTATAGGCTTCTAAACCTTGCTATTCAAGGATAGAATATCTATATCTATATCTAAAACTATATCTAAAAGCTTAATGATAAATAAATTGAATAACATAATTAAATCTAAATAAGGGAAATGTATCTAAAGTTTCTTCAAGTGGATAATGATGTATCTTGATAGAATCGGAAGTCTTCGGGCCCAAGTAATCCCAATCCGAGTAGGATAGAGCAAAACGCGTTACGCGGCTTCTGGAGGCTTACTCGATCTCGAGTAAGGCTACTCGATCTCGAGTAGGATTGTTGTCGACTGGGCTAGCTCGGCATCTCGGGTTGCTGGTCCTCGATGTGGCTTGGTCATGGCTCCTGGAGTTATTCGATCTCGAGGACCTCTCCTCGATCTCGAGTAGTGATGGGTAATCGACTTGGCCGGCTTGGTGCATCGGGTAGCCTCTTGTCGACATGCTCGGACACAGGCTCACAGGGTCATCGATCTCGAGTATCTTACTCGATCTCGAGTAGCGATGTTGGTCAAGGCTTGGCCTGGTGTTGTCGAGCAGCATCTCTTCGACATGGCTCGGGGAATGTGGTAAGGCGCTTGTCGATATCGAGTACTCAACTCGATATCGAGTAGAGTGTTGCTCTGCTCCGGGTTGTCTGGTCAGGTTGGGTAACTCTCCTCGACGTCCTCGACCAGGTTGTCCTCGACTCCAGTGTATCCGGACATGATTTGTCGACATCGATGAAAACTTAGTCGACATCGAGTAGACTTTGCTGCTTCCGTCTTTGCTTCTTGGTTTTCTCCCGAAATGACTCCATATTCTGCAATATTAAACAGAAACTTATGTAGATCTCCATTTCTGACAAAAAAGCATATACTACATAATTTCAACATATTCCCAACCCGAAATATGCAAAATGTAAAGAATATGGAACTAAAATATGCATAAAGACATGGCTACTTTGGAGACATCAATGAGTCTTCAAGATTTGAGCTCCAGCGAAATTTTTATACCTTAGACACATGAGTGAGAGTGTTCCACAAAATTTATCCTATGCGAGGTCTTGGAATTGATGTCTTGATTTGGTCTCTTGTATGATTTTCTTATTCATGTTTTTGAACCCAATGTCTAGATCTAAATGAGCAAGTGCATAGCTTGCATAGAAATCAAAATCCTTCTTGTGAAATCTTTACACTTGTTCTTACTTGAGGACAAGCAAGGTTCAAGCATGGGGTGATTTGATAACATTTATTTTAGTCATATTTTAGGGTTGCATTTGCATATTAGTTTAGGTTATTTTCATGCACATTTGTCATACTTTATACTTTATTTATTTTATTTTGCATTTTCGGAGTCTACACTGGATTTTATTTATTTCAGACATTTTGAGGCTAAAATTGTGGAAATTCAAGAGTTAATATGAAACAGCGAGAATGGCTTGATCGAAACTTGGAAGCCAAAGTGCGAAAATTGCCAAATTGGAATCTTATGCGCTGAATTTGTAATTAGGTGTTGGGTTAGGTTTTAATTCTTAAGTTATGTGGGCTGAATTGTAATTTTATCAAATATATTTATATTTATGCACGCATGAACAGATGGGAAAAGGCTCGTTTAGTTTTGGGAGTTTCTATTGGAGACTTGCGCCGTACAGTGGCTTCGGCCGATTAGGTTTAGTTAGTTTCCCTTTCCTTGTTTTCGGTATTACACTCTAGATCGAGGACGAAGATTTCGGTTTGCATATTATTCTAAATTTTGATCTATTTCTGTCTCTAATTTATTTCATCGTTTATTATAATATGTTTGGTTGATTTCTCCGTTCTAGGGTTTGGATGATCCCGATGATTATTTGGTAGTTAGTAGTGATATTCGTTTGTCTGAGAACTTGTTGGATTCAATCCTAATGTGCTTAATCTGATTGATTTTATAATTGATTAGAGTTCCTATTAGAATTCGAGACCGAAAGGAGATAAGACTAATAAGGCATTTAGATAAGGGTTTGAGGCCGAAAGGCGATAGCTTACTATCGGAACCTTAGGATTGAACCTGAAATTTTATTATTGTGAAAGCTTTATAAGATTCCTTGTAGATTAATAGCTATCGTAGAAACTCTAGGTTGAGATTGTATTTGATTGAGCGCGAAAGCGGATATTGATGCAATCGAGATCTAGATTCTAAGAGCGTAAAGGGTTTGAATTGGTTGCTTGAGACCGAAAGGAGATGGTTAACCAATTTAGACACAATTACTATGAGACCGAAAGGATATCAGTAAGTACCTTAGATAGCTACCTTCAACAAACTCAGGCAATGTGGCACGAATATCGATATTAATCTACCATGATAATTGTTGTGGTGATCCTTTATCCTAGATTAGCCTCGTTTTATTGTGTTCAATACGACATTTTGTTTATTTATTTAGTTTTAGTTGGTTACTTTCTCAATCCATATAAATATTGCTTCTATGGTTTATTGGCTTAGTTTAATCAGTTTGGAATTACAATTGATACCACATAGTTCATGTGATTCGACACTCGATATACTACAACTGAACCCCATACACTTGTGGGTGTAGGTTTAGCCTCTATCACTCCCACGACATAATCGCTGGCATCACAGATGATTTCAAAAGGTAGTGACCAATCCGGCGATTGAATGATTGGAGCAGAGATAAGGGCTTCCTTTAACCTGTTGAAGGCTTCAAGACATTCACTAGAAAACACAAACTTAACATCTTTCATGAGAAGGTTAGTTAATAGTTTGGCAATTTTAGAGAAATCTTGAATAAACCTTCTATAAAAACCTGCGTGACCAAGGAAACTCCTTATCTCTTTGGCCCTGTCCACCTCAATACCTTTCTCAGATACCTTGTGGCCTAGTACGATTCCTTCCCTTACCATAAAGTGGCACTTTTCCCAGTTGAGAACCAAATTTGTCTCTTCGCAACGCTTGAGTACCCTGTGCAGGTTAGAGAGACAAATATTGAAAGCAATACAATAAACAGAGAAATCATCCATAAATACCTCCACTATGTCCTCTATCATGTCGGAGAAGATGTCCATCATATACCTTTGAAAGGTGGCAGGGGCATTCCAAAGGCCGAAGGGCATCCTCCTATATGCAAAAGTTCCATAGGTGCAACTGAAGGTGGTCTTTTCTTGATCTTCAGGATGAATAGGAACCTGCCAAAAACCAGAATATCCATCCAGGTAACAAAAGTAATCATGTTCAGCTAACCTTTCGAGTACCTGGTCAATGAAGGGGAGCAGGAAATGATCCTTCCTGGTGGCGGTGTTGAGCTTTCTGTAATCTATGCACATCCGCCAGCTGGTAGTGATTCTTTTAGGGACAAGCTCTCCCTTCTCATTCTCCTCAACGGTCATTCCACCCTTCTTAGGGACAACATGAACTGGACTTACCCATTTGCTATCGGAGATTGGATAGATGATTTCTGCGCCTAGCATGCGCATGATCTCTTTCTTGACTACCTCCTTCCTGTTGGGGTTAAGCTTCCTTTGATGCTCAATTGTTGCCCTGTGATCATCTTCCAAAAGAATTCTATGCATACAAGTAATGGGTGAAATACCTTTTATGTCATCTAGAGAATAACCAATGGCTTTCCTGTGAGTGCAGAGGACTTCTACTAGCTTGTCTACTTCTTGTGTAGTTAATGAAGCACTGATAATCATAGGAAAAGTAGAGTCAGGACCATGGAATTCATACCTAAGGGTGTCAGGTAAGGGATTCAGCGCCGGATAAGGGCCTTGTGGAATCAAGATGGGCTCCACTTCCTCCGTCTTCATGATCTCCCCTAGGTAATCCGTCTCAATCCTCATGACAGAAGCATCCAAATCAGCTACAGGAGTTGGCGTCGACCAAGCATACATCGATGACAATGCTGAATCGGACACATGGTTGTACAACTGCAAGGAACTGCTCGACATCGAGTTAGAATAATCGAAATCGAGTAAAAAATCGGAATTCACCTTTGATGCAAAATTGGTCGATGTCGAGTAGTCTTGCTCGACGTCGAGGAAAATTGTCGTGGTCGAGTTGTCCTTCTCGACTTCGGGTGTTCCTGCAGGGACAAAAGTAGTCGATGTCGAGGATAACTGCTCGACATCGAGGAGATTTGGAGGACTTACCTTTCCTAGAGAACTGGTCGAGGTCGAAGTTGGGCAAGGTTCCTCGAAGTCGAGTTGACTGGTCGATGTCGACTTGATCTGCTTGATTTCGAGTGAGTCGTTTAGCTCCCCCGATAATGTGTCGTTGAAGAATTCTTCCTCGCTTGACTCCGCAGCAACTATTTCCTTCTCTAGCGTAGGTTCTGCCTTTATAACAACCTCTTCTTGTGCTAAAAGTCTTCCTGTAGGCTCATCACAAGAGATGACATTAAATTTTGAATAAATAGCTTTTATTTCCATTACCTCTCCCGTGTCAGGATTGAAAAAGTATTCAATAATCTCATCCTCAATGGTGAAGGTGAGAAGTCCCCTTTTTACACCAATGTTGGCAAAGCACTAAGTATCCGATTTGTTGTAGGGGACTTCTCACCTGTGTTTCCCATCTCACTGAACTATTATTTTCATGGACTCATGAAGAAGAATATGAAGAGGAATCATGTCAGCTCATTGATTAAAGAAGATGGAAATGAAAATGTATCTCTTGAGGAGGTTGCTGTCCAGTTTGAAAATTTTTATAAGAGTTTGTTAGGAGAGGGCAGGGACACATTGGAGGTGGAAAGGAGGTACATCATGGATGGTGGTGCTATACACAGTAATGATAAGCATGAGCAACTGATTAGGCCAGTCACAGATGAGGATATAAAAGAGGCTCTATGGAGTATTGGTGATGAAAAGTCTCCTGGACAGGATGGTTATACTTCAAACTTCTTTAAAGATACATGTGGAATCATAGGTGATCATTTAACCAAGGCAATCAAAGAGTTCTTCAGAACTGGCAACTTACTAAAACAAACAAATCAAACTTCCATTGATCTTATTGCTAAATCTACAAATCCAAAATGTGTGAATGATTTTCGACCAATTTCCTGCTACAATGTGAGTAATAAAATTATTACTATGATCCTTGCTAGTAGGTTAGGGCCTGTCCTTAAAGATATCATATCTCCCTCTCAAATTGGTTTTGTTGAAGGTAGAATAATGGGTGAAAATATAATGCTCTTGCAAGAACTTATCAGAAAATACACCCGGAAATAAATAAGCCCAAAATGCATTCTAAACTTGGATTTAAAGAAAGCATATGACACAATCTCGTGGAAGTTTGTTGGTCAAATGCTTACTCACCTTAACTTTCCTTCTATGTTCATTCATTGGATACTTGAATGTGTGTGTTCCACCACCTTTTCTATCCATGTCAATGGCAAAATGCAGGGATATTTCTATGGAAAAAGAGGTTTGAGACAAGGAGATCCTATCTCCCCCTTGTTTTTGTCCTCTCCGTTGATTATTTATCTTGGGTTCTTAGATGCAAAACTAGACATCCACAGTTTAAATTTCATCCTAAATGTGATCTCTTGCAAATTTCACACATGGCTTTTGCAGATGATCTGATTCTAATGTCTAGAGGTGATATGGTTTCTGTTGTTATTCTACTAGATGCATTAGACCACTTTACAGCTGTTTCTGGTTTGGAACTAAGCCCCACGAAATCCGCATATTTTATGGCTGGTGTAACAAGAGATGTTGAGGTATACTTGGCCAACAGATCCGGTTTCTCCGAAGGTACCTTCCCATTTAGATACCTTGGGATACCAATATCATCAGGAAGACTTACCCTCTCTCAATTCTCTCCCTTTTTGGATAAATTGTTGACAAATATTAGTTATTGGAACACAAAAACTCTTTCTTATGCAGGTAAAGTTGAGCTAATAAGATCGGTCCTTCAAGGGATTCAAGCATTCTGGATCTCAATTCTCCCTTCCCCTTCAACCCTCTGTGATAAAATTAATAGTCTTTGTGCAAAGTTTTTATGGAAATCCCACATGATAAAGTGGAAGGATGTGTGCTTATCAAAGGTTGAAGGGGGTCTCGGCTTTAAAGATTCAAACACATGGAACAAGGCTTTCCTATCTCGAGTTCTTTGGGACATTCTAAGGAAGAAGGACAGCCTATGGATTCGGTGGATCCACCATCAATACATACAACATGGAAGTTTTTGGTCTTGGCAAGTACATTCTAAGAATGACTCCCCGCTTATTAAAAAGATTTTATCTATAAGGGATGAATTACTAACCTCTACAGGCTCTATTGAGGAAGCTACACATACAATTGAAAGTTGGTGCCTTGGTGGGAAGTTGTGTATTGGAAAGGCCTATGACTTTTTCAGATGAATGGTGGTTGTTCCCTCATGGAGCTTGGTTGTATAGGACAGGAAAATACTCCCCAAGCACTCTTTCATTTTGTGGCTGGCGGAAAGAAGGAGATTGGCCACCAAAGACTTGATCAAATACAGGGAAGTTGATTTAAATTGTCATTTTTGTAACGAAGCAAATGAATCTCATGATCACCTATTCTTTGCTTGTAATTATACCTCCTCTATTTGGTCCCAGATAAAAACGTGGCTTGGCAGTTGGAGAGGCATGGGTACTTTGAGGAGTGGGCTGAAATGGCTAAGGAAAGAAGCGCGTGGGAATGGATGGCAATCGAAGGCGAGGCGAGCAACTTTTGGAGCTACTGTCTACCATATATGGTTGTCAAGAAATGCAAAAATCTTCGACAACACAAGCAAGATCATCGAGGAGATTGTTCATATGATCAAATTGCATGTGTACAAGATGCTACAACATGAATTCTTCATGCACTTCACGTCTTCTGCAGAACTACAAGGAGGATATATAAGAAAAAATGAAGAAAATACGCAGCTTGAGCATGACCGATAAGGCTGAAAATACCTTGATCCAAGAAAAAAGAACCATACACCATGCATCCTTCCTCATGATAGAGGATCACATCAACAGCTGAAGCACTGACCGAGCGTGTATTGGAAGAAATAGGAATCAAGGCTCCTTGTTTTTCAATTTCTAACGTGTTCAGAGGCCACCCCTTTTTGCATTGCCTTTGAATGATTGGTTGGTTGTAAACTATGTGTGTGTATGCTAAGTTTGTGTGTGTGTAATTCTCTTGATGGCCGAGCCGAAGGGAGAATTATGCCTACACAAACTTAGGGTGTGGGTCCGAACTCTGATAGCTTTGGCTTGATAAAACAGGAGTTGCACCGAACCTTCGGGTTCACCACACCTCTTAGATTGGAACAACTATATGTTGTTTTCCATGATTTTGTCCATAGCCTTCAAGCCTACGGGCAAGGCTTTCCCTTAGGAACTTTGTACATATTCTTTGCTTTGCATTTCAATACAATTAACCCTTAAAATCAAAAAAAAAAAACTCTCCCTCGGAATCTCGCCACACTAACTCCACTCTTCACCTAATACCTACCTGAAAGCTCAACTACACTCACTGACCACTATCTTTGACAAGTCCCAACCCACTCGGCTCTACCCAAGCTAACACATCTTTCCTGCACTCCATCTCACACAACCAATTACCCATCTGAAGACCTCAATCAACATGCCACCTTCCGACCCGTCTCACCGAAGAATCTCACAGCTCAAGCTCAAGAAGAAAGCACCACCATATATATAACCCATAACCTATTTACCAGCAAGTCAATGCATTCAAGCATATAGGCACGTCATCGCAAGCACAAGTTTGTCAGACAATCATTCACCACTAGCTCAACACATCAGGTACTAACACATCGAATTACGTCAGTTCTAGGTCGATCACACTACGCCAATTCCGATTGATATAAAAGAATTCACGATTTGCATGAAGAACGTCATTTCTTGAGTCAGTTGGGAGAATCCTGTGGGTTATGGGCCCACCACGATTCCGCTGCGCTGCTCCGGTGCCACTTGATTGCCAGCTCTTCCTTTTGTGACGGCGTTCATCGGAGGATCACAAGGATTAGAAGTTAAGGAGATAGGGGAGAGATAAGTGCGGGTGACACACTCCCTCAGGGATTTCAAACATTGACCAGGACTAGAGGCGATGAGACCAAGATAGAATCCCCACCCGAGGATTACAACGATGTCCTTAGGGTATTCTACGAGGTTATGATTGTGACACACAAACACATAATACTCATGAATATCATCACATCATTCCAAACTAGCATGTACCTATCTCAAGGGATAGCGATCTATAAATTCATAACATATTCATATAATCAACTTTTCATGCACGTGGAACAAGCTAGCAGTCTATCATCTCATTCACTAATCATGCTTGATATATATTAAGATCATATATGCACAAACCGACAATAGACATATACAGGATGAGTTATGTACGACACATCGAGCATTGTAGAATGTCACAGGTATGATTCATCACTCATTTTAGGAACACACACAAGCAGATCAAGACAATGCGAAGTCAATTACGAGCATGTTGAGATGCACCATAATAATCATGCTAGAGGATATGGTAAGGTCATATGGGCATAGTAACTATCACATCAAATACAACCATGTTCATATAACAAGACAAGATGACACACAATCATGCGAGGGCCTATGATCAGAAGGCATACGTCCTACATGGTACTAGAAACACTCATTAAGCATGTACACAGTCAACGAGGTTCAATTTAATTAACTTAGCATGCTAAGAATTTATTTCATATGTTAATCATTCAACGAGGGTTGACCACACTATCATGGACCTAATTCAAGGAAGAGCGACAATTATGGAAATTCATACATGTGACACATATACTCATTCACAATTGCAATCACGCAAGATGTCAGACAAGTCATGCTGAAATATATCAATTAATTATGTCATGCAATTAGAAGGAGGGTTACTATTATAACCAGACAGAATTCTCCAAGGACAATCACCGATTCATTACCCCGTTTCCCGTGGGATACTAGTATGACTCGTTCGGTAGGACACAAGGACAATCACGATGTTCCCAGGAGGTGAGGGTAGAACTCATGTTTAGACTCTTGTGGAAAGAAGACATGGTTGACCATTATGAGGATCAAAGGGGTGACTCCATGAGACAACTCACTCCTAACTCGAAACTATCTTCAGTCATCACTCCCACTAACATACTCAAGTAACCCTAACATCAGACATGATTTCCGAAGGTAATTAGTTAACCAACCCAAATTTCCCGTGGAAGACACCAACCTCCGGTATAAGACTCGGTAGAAGCATAAATGGTGGGGTATGAAACAGGACTCAAAACGGGGAGAGCGGATGCTCTTCGGCCCTTGCTAACATGCCTAAATATTTTGGTGGGACGATTGATGGAGTCAAAATCATCAGCGGTTTGAATTATGGAAGAGCGATTCCGACAAGACAGGAATTCCAATGACATAAGAACGAGATATTCTCCCGCTATCCCGTTTGCACAGTTATTCAATACATGATTCAAGTCAAGGCATACTCATTAGTTCTCTATCCTAAGCACAATAGCACTCAACATGGAAGCAATCAACGGGATTAATATGATCATCTTCGAGGAGGATCGCCCTTGAGCCCAGTTGGATATAATGCATATAATCACATAGGTAAATACCCCGCGGCCCCCTTGCCCAAGCTACTCCAACCATCGGGCTCCTTGGAGTCTTCAAACCCCGTTTGTAAAAGAAAGCTAGGATTTTGCCTACCAGTTCCCAACTACATCCAATAGGGATGATCTAGCGCCTTTACTACCCCATCGTTTCTCTTTGTTTGATTACCGGATTTATTGAGTCAAGTTTATATTTAGTCCATTTGAGTTAGCCATATTAAATTCATTTTGCCCTTTCTAAAACATTTTGAAAAGCCATTTGAAAACCTTGCGCCATTTTCAAAACCACTTCAACCTATCATACTCGGTTTGCAAAACCTGGCTCTGATACCAACTTTGTAACGGCCCGAGATTACGATTCCCGGGTTACGTTTCGAGGGATGAAACCCCTCGTTAGGATCTTGCGCCCCGAGTACATGTTGAAGGTTTGAAATTCTATCCTAACATTATGAAGTGAGATTTCATACCCAAAATTCGAAGGGATCGTTGGAATCCCCGGGGAAGTCCCCTGTACCTATCGTAAGTCTAAGCGTGAAAAACCAATAGTCATGCAAATAGCGGAATCAAGGTGTAATACAAGAGGGTGCCACGACAGAGCCGAGTCAAAACAAATCAATAAGCATATTTATCAAAATATAATAGGCGATGTTAGAGAGGTTAGACATTTCTTTGCAATTGCCCAAGAGAGTTCCCACGTCACGGAAGCAATGAACAATCATGCTGCAAAACAAACCTAAAAAAATATGTATGCGGGGCGATGTCAGATCGAAGCCCTACGCAATATAATCCCAAACAAGCAGACACATACACACACTAGTCCTAATAAAGATGCTTCTAGATGCAAGGCTGAATATTAACACACTAACATGCTCCTAACATCAAGTGCGTAAATATAATAAGGCATTAGCACCGAATACCAAATGGTATATCCCTCTCTTACCTCCACCCCCTTTCGATAGGCCAGAGACTGGCCAGCTCGTGAATGCATTCCATTATAATCAGGTGGCACGCATGCCTAACCCGTATCCACAATAAAGCCCGTAAGCAGCTCATGATATAAGTAAAGGAAGTTTCATGACTCGATCGACTCAGAACGGGACCCGATGGGACTGGGCCATCATATAACCTTAGCAAAGACTCTAGTTACTTCACAGATAACGGCCGTTCTGTTTACAAAAGCAATGAGTAAACGAATGCTCAATCATGAGTGCAATCCTAGCAGGATACTACATGGCATGCTTTATTATGAATGCAAGCACCTTGTATGCACATGGCTACAAGCAGGGAGATCTCTTTTCGAATCTGAGTGAGCTCATATAGGAACTCACCTGGCTATGCAGAACAGCATAATAGAAGACCCGACATATATCATTCATAATCACAAAGTATCACCTCGATACATATCAGAACATATATGTATAAGTCTACGTCTAATCATCCAAGCACTCAAGCATATCGATCAACGGGAATAGCAACCATATTGCAATCATCATTCCGTCAAGTTCAACCATTCATTATATTGCCACATTCCACGAGACCATAACATTCTTATCATTCCATTCAGCCACATTCATGTATTCGCTACAATATAACCGCAATAATAATCCACATGTCACATATATCAAGAGATCATCACATTCATCATATTCATAATCATATATCAGCATATCACATTACTCGAGTTCATCATATCATCTTAGTTCATAAGTTATAAGACAAGCGATATATAACTTAACATCTCATCATGTCGTAAGTCATTCATACATGCAATTAGTTCACACAATCATGCAATTAGTCAATCAATCATATCATAACATCATGCTAGTCAGCCATCGAACAATTCAGATTCTTCAGTTAATTCAACCCGTTAAAATTTGATTCAATGGTTAGATATCCCGACCTTTTGAAAATGCTCGTCAAATTGCTTTTTCGAGTTAAATCCAGTAATACCTTTTTAAATCTCCATATTTTTCAAGGCCATTATTTATTTTAAAATTATTATTTTAAAACTCGAGGCCTTTACAATAGTTTAGATAGAAGAAATTTTGACTAGATATAATGTACTAAGAAATAAATAATATGCTAACATATTCTATGTTTTTAATCAATTGCGTTATATTTTTCCCCGTTAATTAATACAAGATAGCAATATATGCATACTCAAGATAATATTTACTAATTTTTTTTATTTAGTTCCACTTAATCAATATAGAAATATGTTGTTAAGATAAAATTTTACACATTTAGTTAGATATCGATATATTTTTAGAAGATTAATATAGCAATATATGCTTAAGACAATATTTTATCAAATTTAGTTATATATCAATATATTTTTATAAGATTATACCCATATTATATTAAACGAGAAGCATTTTGCTCCACATGGTATTGTCTCCTAAATCTATCGGATTTTTATCAAATCATCTTCATTTAAATATCATAAGTAAAGTTGTTATGCTTTTTTTAGGGTGTGTTTTGCAACACAAGTAACTTTTCAGAGCTTCTTGTTTTAATATTATATAGTTTTAAATGAAATAAAACTAATATTATATTTTAATTAGATATGGTTATATTTTTAGAAGATATTAACCAAATTTAAATACTAGTTTTTAAGATAAGATTTAATAATTAATATATGCATAATATAAAATTTTATTCTAAATCTATTTAATCAATATATCTATATATTCATAAGATAAAATTTGACCCAATTTGATTAGATATGGATATATGTTTAGAAGATAATAACGAATTTTAAATACTATATAAGATAAGATTTTGCCTATTATATATGATAAGATTTTACCTATGTAACATATGTAACCAATTTTAGAAGATATATCTAATAGATATAATAAATCATAAGTCGTATGTAACATATGACATCTTCTCCTTATATTAATAGCAATAACCAATCAAAAATTTTTTTATCTACACCTTAATCAATTTTAAGATAATAGTTTTCATAAGTTTTTAGGCATAGATATATTTTGGAAAGATTTTACCCAATTTTATAAGATTTTGATAATAATTATATAAAAGTTTAATAATACTTCAATATATTAATGAGAATCAATGATAATTTTATTTAAATTGTGTACCAATTCAAAAGTACGTGCTTAAATAAATTAATTAGCTCTCTGAACGGGTATTTATATTAAAATTATTTAAATTGTAAAAAAAACGCACACGGTACGGGTACTGAGCTAGTATATTGATATAAATACGAGGTATCAATTACCAGTACTAGTTACAAACTTATAATGGACCTAGTGCAAGTATGAAACATAAAAATTGATGGATCCTCCACATGAGTCTCAGAGGCAATATAAACAAATTTGGACATTATACTGTATAGTCTGTATCCATATCAGAATTAATCAAAACGTCGTCGTTTGATTCATCGACGTCCACACCAATCAATAACCATCTCTCATTACAGTGGCTCTTTCCGTCCTTCGTTTTGAATTCAGTGGGAGGTCGAATTCAATCAATTTATGGTGTCGAACTCGGCAGTTTGATTATTATCCTCATCACTAGAGTTTAACAGGTTTCATAATGTTTCATTCCCTTTTTAATTATTTGTTTGAAATCTTGTATGACATTTTGAGAATTTAAGGCTTTAATTTTAGTAAATGCTTCCTTTGGATTTGGATGATGAGTTTGTTTTGTGATTGGTCATATCTGATTATTAGTAGATTTTTTTACCACTGATTATTAGTAGATTGAAAGCCCTTGAAACAATGTTGTAGACATGTGAATATGTGATATATTGATGCACTTTAGGTGTTTGATAAATTGTCTATGGGAGAAATAGGAGAATCAAACATACATTTGCCAGTGAACTCCATGTTTGCCTAATTGTTATTCAATTTGGTACCATATTTGTATTGACTTCAAATGAGAATTAAGATTAAGATTAAGTTACCAAGTAATCAAAGTATGCTAGTAAACATGACTAAGCAATGATGCTAAGTTGACTGCCAACTCACTATATTTTCTAATGAAATGAGAACATGTATGGAATATTACATATAGGAAGAAGCTTGCTTTAAGTTTGATCAATGTTGGCTTTGAGAATGAATTTTCTCATTGAGAATCTTATTTATATAGATCTTTCTCTGTTCGAGTGGGAGACTGGCTTTCCTATCGATGATAAAAAGTGAGTGCCTTGGACTCTGCTGTATTTATTCTTATGTTTTTACATTTGAGCAGCAACATGACCATTTTAGTATGTCTAGTTCCCAACATTTCATAAAATCTATGTGCTTAAACTTTCATTTTCTAGTAGCATGGAATATCTTGTTGCATCTGTATATATACAATTGAAATACTATATTCAATGATATACATGGTCGTTTAACTTGAATTATCACTGTTTTCTTATATTATATTGTCTTCTATTCAGTTGTTCATGTAAGATAAGTCTTACTTGTTACTACCTTGATCTGTTGAATATTTTTTACCTTATTTCTGAACTTAGATTCACTTGAGTAGTTGAACTGAGGCTCGATAAGAAATCATCTAAGATTAGATGAAGCTTTTTACTTTTTACCTTTTATCTTTGGTGAACTTCTCTCGTCAATTTTTTTTAGTATATTTTAGGGAATTATTAAAGGCTAGAATTTGGCCAGAGATTATATGTAGTTTAAATGATGGATAAATGTCCAAATGCAAATACAAAGGAGAAGAGTGGGAAAGTGGATCCAAAGTCAATAAGCCTCTTTTTTAGTCATCCATAAATCTGCCTTATAATTGGCTATTTTGCCTAGGGCTAGTCAAGCATTTGCCTGCTAGTTAGAAAGTGAACTCTAGGGATTTATCCTTGGCTCTGGTTCAGTGATTCATCTCAGGTTACTATTAAGTGTGTTTTGAGTTTGATCTATCAAATTAGTTGTTCCTGATTTTATGCTCTATCAATGTCCTTATGCACTCTGAACTGTTTGTTTTATCCATAACAATAAGGAATTCATAGTGTTGTTGATGGGACGAAAGTAAACTTAATGGATTATTCACATCTCAAATGTGTGAACATGATAAATGTTGCTGCTTCTTTTTTCCAGTTTAACACATTTTTCTTTCTAGCTTTCTGTGATTTTCTTAAAGCCAGCTACCGAAATTTCATTTTTCTAATTCGAAATTCCGGTTTTGCAGGTTAAAGAGTATGTTTTCACCAGAGTAGGACTTAAGCATGTTTTCCTTCTTATTGACACCAAGTGGGGAATGAAGCCTAGGGATCATGAAATTGTCAGTTTGATGAAAAGGTATTTTTGGAATCTTTTTATGTTTTTCCTGCTGATGCATTTGTGAGGTCATCGGAGAAAAAGGCAGTTGGGATTTTAGAAGCTCAACTTGTTGCACATTTCATTTCCTTGAAACCTAATCTAAGCAAAGCTATAAATAATAAATTTATCAACTAGTAGCGATTAAGTTGCTATAATAAGTGTTCTACTCTTTCTTGTTTTGCCTTCAACAATGATTTGATACATGTTTGTGATTTTTTTACAGAAATGCCGATTTTTCTCAATTTGATGTGTCCATAGAGGTTGGCTTTTCTTATTTCCATACACTTTCTTTTGTTTGAAAAAAAATATTTAAAATTTTAAACCATGGTCATATTAGATGTGTGTAGGAAAAGGAGAAGCTTGGGGCTGAAGTTTTCGTTTCCTCCTCTTCAAAATGCAGCTCTGGCTGTCCAATTAAAAGGGAAGAACTGATTGAGGTAATCAGCCAAATCCAATGACAAGAGAAGAAAAGCCTTGATGAAAAAGTATGGGAACAGAAGATGTTAATGATCTAGTATGAGAAAGTGGTTTAGGAGCTTTCCATTGAGAAAGTAGATTGGTAGGAACTAGGAAGTCCTACGAGACATGTCTGATTGTAGGCTGAGGTTGAAACTAGAGACGGTAATAGCTACTAGAGGAGAGAAGAAATGAAGGGTCTTTTTTAGTAAAAATTGGAGATGTTGCTTGGCGCTATGTGGTTATGCCCTTTTCTTATTGACAAGACCCTAGCTTGGTCTTTGTCACCACTTGTAACAAAATTACACTATTATATAGATCGATTTTTCTATTCTATGCTCCAGGGATTCATCCACCTTTTTTCAAATCCAAATAGACCTTAGATTTATTTTTATTCCTTATTTGTCTCAATATATATTGAATACCTTAGTTTGGTCTTTGTCACCATTTGTAACCAAATTACACTATTATATATATTTACCTTTTTTGATACCTAAATAAACCTTAATTTTATTTTTATTTCCTTATTTATCTTAATATATATTGAATATCTCAATAAAATAAGATTCAATATATTGCTAATTAATAATAATATTTAAAATCTTAATTTATATATATATATATATATTCCTTATTTATTTTTATTTTCTTATTTTTATTTCCTTACCAAAAAAATATCTTAATATACATTGAATACCTTAATAATTACTTATTTTTTATTTGTGTGTATTAATGCTTACCCAAATATATTGCTTCTTAATTTAATTCTATTCATTTTCAAGAAAGAGATAAATAAAAAGGAAAGATCGCTACAAGAACAAATGGGGAGGGATTTGAACTGTTCTCGTCATTGAAACTGGTCGTTATTTGCTCTAATTTCACATAAACCGATAACAACAAAAATAGTATTTTCTCTCTAATTGATATGGTTAATGACATATTGTCATCGAGAAATAAATACTTTAGTAACAAATAACAATATTTATCGCTTATAAATTTGGTAAGTTTTCACCATATAAGTGCGACGAAAGCGATATTTTCTTGCTAAATAGTTATTTCAATGACAAAAATATTACTTGTAAAATATCAACATATGGCGAGGAATTGAAAATTTTCTCGTTAATAAATTTGATCCATTTTCTATATTTCACCCAAGCCAATAACGACGAAAATGGAATTTCCTCGTTGATTAATATGTTTAGCGACAAAATATTTCATCGAGAAGCACATACTTTTAGTGACGAACTACAATCTTTGTCGCTAATCAATTTGGCGGGTTTTACATAATTGTCATCAAAGAAATAACGACGAAATTAAAAATTCCTCGACGAAAGTATTTTTAGCGATGAAAACACTCCTCGATAAAAGCTCTAACTTCGTCGCTATTTTTCTTATGGTTTTAGTGACCACATTATACTAACAATTAGCGACGAGTAAAAAAAATTGTCGTTGAATACCACTTTTAACGAGGAATATAGGTTTGTTGCTAAAATTCATGTGCTATTTTAGGAGTGAATATGTTCGTCGCCAAAACCCATATTTACCGAGGAAAAATAATTCATCGCTAAAATTTGGTCGCTGAAAGGCTTTTCTGTTGTAGTGGTGGTTTCCAGCTGCAATTGACAAGAGTATGTATTCATGAAAAAGAGAGTATCATCAGGGAACTCACCGTGAATGGGTCTTTGAACGTCCGGCTTGTCCTCTACTTGGACAAGTCTGCTGAGGCGGTCCGCTACTAAGTTCTCTGCACCTTTCTTATCTTTAATTTCAATATCAAATTCACTTAAGATCAAGATCCATCGAATCTATCAAGGTTTCGCTTCTTTCTTAGTTAATAAATAGCGAAGAGCAGCGTGATCAGTGACGACAATTACCTTAGCTCCTAAGAGGTAGGAGCGAAACTTCTCTAGTGCAAAGACCACGACCAGAAGCTCTTTCTTAATGGTTGAGTAGTTCATTTGCGCTCCATTCAGAGTCATGGAGGCATAGTAGATGACATGAGAGCTCCTTCCTTCCTTCTGTCCCAAGATAACACCCACAACATAGTCGCTAGCATCACACATAATCTCAAGGGGTTGAGACCATATGGGTGCCTGAATTATAGGAGCGCTAGTCAGGCGACCTTTTACCTCATCAAAGGCTGCTCTACACCTGTCATCAAAGTCAAAAGCTACTTTCTTTTTGAGTAAATCACACAGAGGTGCTGAAATCTTTAAAAATCCTTAATAAACTTGTGATAGAACCCTACATGGCCTAAAAAGGAACAAATCTCGCGCACATTTGTGGGGTAAGGCAGAGACTGAATGACATCAATCTTAGCCTTGTCCACCTCAAGACCCATGTTAGACACAATATGACCCAAAACAATGGCTTGCTCAACCATAAAATTACACTTTTCAGAATTCAGAACTAAGTTGGTGTTTACACACCTTGAATTGGTAAATAAAGAGCGGCCATATCCGGGGTTCAAACTGGGAACCTATGGGTACTACCCACAAGTCCTTTCCTGTGAGCCATTCTGGAATGGTTAAGTGACAAATGGTGCAAGCAAGTATCAAAGTCATCTCCATGCACAGTAAAGTCATCCATGAATACCTCTATGAAGTGCTCTACATACTCAGAAAATATGCTTACCATACACCGTTGGAAGGTTCCAGGTGCGTTACATAACCCAAAAGGCATTATGCGATATGCAAAAGTGCCAAAGGGGCATGTAAATGTCATTTTCTCTTGATCCTCCAGTGCTATGGGTACCTGAAAATATCTTGAGTAGCCATCTAAGAAGCAATAAAAAGAGCGACCGGTAAGGCGCTCAAGCATTTGATCAATAAAGGGTAGGGGAAAGTGGTCTTTACGAGTTACCACATTCAACTTACGATAATCAATATAGACCCTCCATCCAGTTTGGACCCTGCTAGGGACCAACTCACCATCCTGATTCTTAACGACAGTGATACCCCCCTTCTTAGGGACAACCTGAGTGGGACTCACCCACTTTCTATCAGATATGGGAAAGATCATACCTGCTTGAAAGAGCTTCATCACCTCCTTCTTTACCCCTTCCATCATCATCGGGTTGAGTCTCTGTTGAGGTTGTCTAGATGGCTTGGCATCATCCTCCCGAAGTATAGTGTGCATGTAGAGGGTAGAACTGATGCCCTTAATGTCTTTGATCGTCCATCCTAACACCTCATTGTTCTCCTTCAGAACAGTCACCAATCGCTCCTCCTGCTCAAAATTGAGTTTGTTAGAAATAATGACTGGCAAAGTATCATTCTCACCAATTAAAGCATATTTAAGGTAATTAGGGAGTTGTTTCAATTCAATACCAGGCGCCTGGACAATGGATGGAAGAAGCTTTTCAATTGGCATGGTCAGCTCGATGCGTTCTCCCCTTGGCGGCACATAGGTGGGAGATCGATGGTCTAACACCAATATAGTCTCCTGCAAGTTAGATGACAAAGCATAATCTCTAGAAATTTCATCTATAGGGGCCTGTAAAGCGACCTCCATCTCATCAACACACTCCAAATCAAAGCAATCTTGTGCCATAATATCAATAACATCGATAAAGAACAAAGAAGGATCATCAGATGGAAATTTCATGGAATCGTAGATATTATATTCAATTGTTTGACCATCAAATTCCATAGTAAGAGACCCTGAATAGACATCTATCTTGGTCCTAGCAGTTTTCAAAAAAGGTCTGCCCAACAAAACAGGGCCTTCATTGTTACCAGGACCCATATCAATCACAAAAAAGTCAGCAGGGAATATCAAGTTGTCAACCATAACCAAGACATCCTCAACAATCCCTTTCGGGTAGATAGTAGATCGATCAGCAAGTTGAATTACTACCCGAGTATCATTCAGAGGTCCCAATCCCAATGCATGACAAACATGAGAAGGCAAGACATTAATAGATGCTCCTAGATCTAACATGGCTTTATAAAATTTAGTATCACCTATTACACATGGAATTGTAAACATACCAGGATTACTACACTTCTCCGGCAAACGCTTCTGAAATACAGCAGTGACATGTTCGCTTACCTTTACCTTTTACTTACCTTTCAGCTTCTGGTTTCTCTTGATATTGCAAAGTTCCTTAAAAAATTTAGCATATCTTGGAATGCTTTTAATTAAATTAAGCAAAGGAATGTTTACCTCGCACTTACTGAACATCTCGAAGATCTCCTTATCGTTCTTATACCTTCGTGTATCCTTTAGGGCTTTTGGAAAGGGTGGAACCGGCTTTGGAGTCTCCAGAGGTAAGGAAGAAGAAGAGGGAGGAGGAGGAGATGATGGAGAAGAAGGTAAAGAGGAAAAAGAAGCAAGGAGCATACCTAGCGGCGGGGTTCCGGCTGGAGCCGCTGTTGCGGGCGCATCATTGTGCTGCGGCCGCTGCTCCTCCCCCGTGTCGCGGCCGCGGCATGTGTGTTGCGGCCGCCGCACCATGCAACTGACATCCTCTTCGTCTATTACTTCTTTCTCTTCGTCCATTATTTCCTCGTCGTCCTTTGGAGGTGTGACAATCAGTTCCTTGCTACTCCTAAGCGTTACAGCGCTGACGTTCTCCTTAGGATTCGCAACCGTTTGCGATGGAAGCTTCCCTGAATCGTTTCCCTTCTTCGCACTTAAGACTTGAATGAGCTGACTCAATTGATTCTCCATATTTGTGATCCGGTCTGATTGTTGTTTCTCAACCTTCAGGACCAACCGTGACAATTTCTGTAGTGGATCCTCAGTAGCCTCATTCTATTGTGGTTGGCCTCCCTGTCGAGATTCAAATTGTTGTTGGGGCCTTCCTTTTTGCCCCCTTGTTGATTGAAAGGGGCTTGGTAGTTCCCATAGTCCTGTTGATAGCCTCTATTATAATTGTTATTGTTGAAGTACCCAGGCTTTCCAAAATTGCCTTGTCTAGGCTTTTGTGGAGCGAAATTCCCAACGGCATTCAACTCTACGTTAGGGTCTTGCAGAAGCGGGCACATGTCCATAGGATGGGTGAATTCATTGAAGAGCCCACATGCTTTTAACTGTTAAGGGGTTCTATCAGTTACCAACTGTTTGATCATCTCCTTCACCTCTGCCATATCGATCTGAAGTGCAGCCATAGGGGCATCAATAGAAAGTACACCCCTAGCATGAGTGCTCTTGTTGGGAGCTCCTTAAACACATCCCAAGTTGCAGCAGGTGTCTTATTCAACATGTTTCGCCCACAACACGAATTCACTGTCTTGCGCTCATCATTAGTAAGTCCATTAAAGAGAAATAAGACCAAATCCTTCTGAGCGAAGCCATCACATGTGCAACTAGCGCAGAGATTCTTAAATTGCTCAAAGTACTCATGAATCAACTCTGTAGCGTACTGCTCAATGTTGTTGATTGTCCTTTTCAAGGCATTAAGTTTTGTTGCAGGAAAGTACTTCTCCAGGAAGACACTTTTCATCTCGGACCATGTCGATATAGTCCAAGGAGGTACATAGAAGAACCATTCATTCCCCTCATCCTTCAAAGAGAATGGGAAGACTCTCAACATGATTTGATCCTCAGTAACGTTCTCAGGTTTCATCCCAACTACCACAGTATAGAACTCAGATAGATGCTTGTGGGGGTCCTCCCCACTCAACCCATGGAACTTGGGTAGAAGATGAATTACCCCAGATTTCAGCTCAAAGTTGACTCCTTCCGCTAGCGCAGGGAATTGGATTGCCAGGGGTTGATGTGCCAACTCAGGAGCAGAAAGCTCCTTAAGAGCGCGGTTTGCTTCGTTAGCCATCTCTGCGGTGCTTTCTCCTTGATCGAAAGGCAGTTCACGAAAGCAATCACGAGTTTCTCGCCTTAAAGAGGCAAGGGTCCATTCAATCTCTGAATCAAATGGCAACAAAGAAGAATTAGTAGCACGGGTACGGACCATATAAGACGCTCCACACCAAAAATCAACAACAAAAACACACAAGAATCAATAAAAACCCCCGGCAACGGCGCCAAATTTAACGGAGGGAAAACCTGTCGTTGATCCGTCAAAGTAAAATCAAACCTATAACTAGTAAAGCAATAAGTACGAGGTCAATCCATAGGGAGATTCGTTGCTCAAGTATGATTTAAGTGCCGATTAAAGTAACCAATTGGGGGTTTTAAGAGTGTAAAAGATCCTGCTTTTCTCAAAGCGGATTGATGAAAGCAACGTAATTGAATTTGATTCAGACAATTGTGAGAAGAATTTCTACCTACAATTATCCACTTTATTTGGTTGAAACTATCCTTGTAACTTCTTCTCGTCCTATTAAGTTTCATATGAATGACCTTGTCCCGACCTAAAGTAGTCACTAGTCCAATCAGTCCTAGAAATCCTTATCAATCGGACAGTTCCTAAAGAAGGATTTAAACCAATTGATAGCTTTAAGTTCAAAGATTAGTCATGGTATTTGCAGTCCCTAAAGAGGGATTTAACAACACATCCAACTTCCTACTTATTCAATTTGACGGAGGGAAAACCTATCGTTGATCCGTCAAAGTAAAATCAAACCTATAACTAGTAAAGCAATAAGTACGAGGTCAATCCACAGGGAGATTCGTTGCTCAAGTATGATTTAAGTGCCGATTAAAGTAACCAATTGGGGGTTTTAAGAGTGTAAAACATCCTGCTTTTCTCAAAGCGGATTGATGAAAGCAACGTAATTGAATTTGATTCAGACAATTGTGAGAAGAATTTCTACCTACAATTATCCACTTTATTTGGTTGAAACGATCCTTGTAACTTCTTCTCGTCCTATTAAGTTTCATATGAATGACCTTGTCCCGACCTAAAGTAGTCACTAGTCCAATCAGTCCTAGAAATCCTTATCAATCGGACAGTTCCTAAAGAAGGATTTAAACCAATTGATACTTTAAGTTCAAAGATTAGCCATGGTATTTGCAGTCCCTAAAGAGGGATTTAACAACACATCCAACTTCCTACTTATTCAATTAGTTCAATCAATCCTAAAGGAACAAATTTGCTACTTGGGTTAAGGTTCACAATCAGGAATCTACAGAACCCTATCAATTGAATTGATCTAACTAGTTGGCCAGACAAGATAGAACAAAATAATAAACAATCAAGCACAAGGAAGCCGAAGCATTCAAATAAGGAATTAAGGAACGAGAATTAGAAACTCACAATCTTTCCAAATAAAGCTTCGAATTGCAAGCAGAACAGATGAGTCTAGTACCTGATAGAAAACATCGCTCAATCTCTAATTGTCTGATAGATCGTGGAATAGAATAGTAGTGAATGAAAACTAATAACATTCGGCCTTTAAAAAGTCTAAGTCGGCCACAAAACAAAACAACACAACTAGGGTTTAATTAAATGAAATGCGGCGCTCAGGTGAACAATGCGGCGGCCACGGCACATGCGCGACCGCGGCACACAAGATCCTCCGCCAGCTCCTATGGTCCAAGCCGAGAGCAGCTCCACTTGTTCTTCTTTCCTTTCTTCTATTCTTTCTTCTTTCCAATGTCATTTGCATCTCCTCTCCACGATATTGCATCGCCCAACGGTGTTCAGATTCAATCTGCAAAATAAACGCAAAGTCGCGCAAAATCTGAATTCTTCCAAAATAATCACGAGATGCAATTTAACTATAAATTATTACCTAAATGTTATCTAACTAGCCTAAAAATGCTTATAATGCGTATCTAAGATATGCATTATCACTCCAGTTATTGCATCGTCAACAGGGACTACAATCTGTAAGTTGCGAAAACTCACAGGCTTTACAACTGAAATTTCAGAATAAGCCAGACAAAAAGCTCAGGGACTTCCCGTCGTATGATGGCATCAAAAGAAACATGGAGCACAAAGAGAGAGAAGAGTTCCAAACTTGCAAGCCTTTGCCAGTCTGTTCAATTTGAAGATACTAATTTGCATTTTCAAAACCCTCATTCCAAAGCTCATGGAGCCAATCCTCAATTCAAAATTCCTTATCCTCAATTTCAAGATTGTAACCCTGAATTTGAAGTCCCCAAACACCAATTTAACCAAGTTGCGATATCTAAACCCCAATTTAACCAATCTTCCATCTTAAATGAAGAACTGTTCTCAATCGATGGGTCCTTAATCTTCTATCATAAACTGTAGGTATTGTTAGGGATCTATGTTGACGACGGGTTCAATGCACATTAAAGTGGGAAATCGAATCAAATGTACTGAAAGCATGAGTATCAACAATAGACTGAACCACAGGAAAAAACGGGCTGATAGAGAATATTTAGTATTGCATAATAGATTACATTTAGCATAGTTTAGTTGTGAATATTGCATATATTTAGATGAATTTACATAATCATTTGTTGAGTTAGAAGAGGCGGAATCTACATGATTTTATGGTTTATTTCAGGTATAGTAGATTGAAGGTGAAATGAATTGGAAAAGAGCGAAAACAAGCTAAGGAAGATGCATAGGAGCTGGTGAAGTCTCAGAAGAAGAAGCTCGGAGGAATCGCCGGCCACCCCGCGGCTCAAAGGGAAAACCGGAGGACTTCACTGATCACCAACCGCCCCGCAGCCTGGCCTGGCCGCCCCGCGGCCCGCGCAGAAATGCAACATTCGATGCGGGTTTTTAATTAGGCTTTTAGTTTAGTTGTTTGGCCGACTTTCTAAATACTCTATAAGACTTTTCTAGTTAATTATTTCATTCACCTTATGCACTTTATTCCATTCTTGAGAGCGCCGTTGAGCATGAGCAACTAAACTCTCAAGGTTTCGCCTACAGTTTGGATCTTTGATTGTTGAATTGTGATTTTCTTAATCTAGTTCTTATTCCTATTCCAATCTTTTGACTTCTTTGTGCTTAATTGCTTGAATGTGCTTTATTCTCTCTGGCTTGATCGACTAGTTAGAGTAGATTCATTCAATTGCTAGGGTTTTGCAGATTTCTCGTAGCGAACCTTAACCCAAGTGGCAATCATATCCCTTTAGGACTCGTAGGACTAATTGGATGTGTAGGAAGTTGAATACATGTTGAATATTGACTCGTAGCTTGATATTATGTGTATCTTGGTTAATTCATACTCTTAATGCTATCTCTATTGAATCTTAACCATGTTCGGGTTATTTAGAGATAAGGGTTGCTAGGACTCATAGGACTAGTAATCTACCTAAGATCTGGATAAGGATATTGATAGGAAAAGACAAGAACTAGAGGCTGAAACAAGGATCAAATTCATCAATCGAAGTGATCAATTGTAGGTGAACCTATTTCCTTCCATTGCATTCTACAACAGTTTACTTTGTTTGCTTGTTTTCGCTTTCATAAAAGGCGGATTTTCTTCACACCAAAAACCCCCTATATTCTCTCTTAGCGATTAGACTTGCATTTGAATTGATAGATTTCCCTGTGGATCGACCTCTTGCTTACACACTATACTAGTTGTGAGTTTGAGTATTCTTTGGCAAGAACAACGACAGGTTTTCCTCTTCTCAAATTTGGCGCCATTGCCAGGGACTTCTTATTGAATTCTTGTGTTGTTTTAATCGCTAATCTTGGTGTAGATCACCTATATGGTCCACACTCGTGCTACTAACTCATCTTTATTGTCTTTGGATTCAGAGATTGAGAGGATTCTCTCTATATTGAGGCGTGAAGCTCGTGATCACTTTCGTGAGTTACCTTTCGACCAAGGAGAAGAAGAGAGTATAGAGATGGCTGCTAACGATGATAATCAAACGTTTAAGGAGCTCCCAACACCAAACTTAGCCCAACAACCATTGGCTATCGTGTTCCCTGAACTTGATGAAGGTGTCAATTTTGAGCTAAAGTCTGGGGTGGTTCATCTCTTACCTAAATTCCATGGGTTGAGTGGTGAGGACGCCCACAAGCACTTATCTGAGTTCCATACTGTCGTGGTGGGAATGAAACCAAGCAATGTCACGGAGGAGCAAATCAAGTTAAGGGCATTCCCTTTTTCGCTAAAGGACACTGCCAATGAGTGGTTCTACTACTTGCCACCAGGTAGTGCAACAACATGGATTTAGTTGAAGCGTCTCTTTATGGAGAAGTACTTTCCTGCGACCAAGTTAAATAATCTGAAAAGGGAAATCAGCAGCATTGACCAGCAGGCTACAGAGACACTCTATGAGTACTTTGAGCGCTTCAAGAAGCTTTGGTCTAGTTGCTCTCACCATGGTTTCTCAAAGAAGGATTTGTTGCTTTTTCTATTCAATGGATTGCTTGACGAGGAGCGCAAGACGGTGAACTCTGCCTGTGGAGGCAATATCTTGAACAAAACTCCTCAACTTCCGCATTACATAGCGATGTGGCTGAATTGAAGGATATGATGAAAAGGTTCATGCTACAAGGAACCCCACAACAACTTAAGGCATGTGGCATTTGCACTGATCTTTATCACCCGACGGACACTTGTCCAATGCTGCAGGAGCCAAGTGTAGAGTTGAATACCACGGGGAACTGTGTTCCGTAGCGACCCAGGTATGGTAACTATGTTAATCCCAATCATTTCAATAACAACTATAATGCAGGTTACCAGGGGTATGGCTATCGTAATAACCAGGCCCCTTTCAATCCACAAGGAGGACCCCAATTCAGACCTCAACAACAATTTGATGCCAGACAGAGAGGACCTCCACCAACTGCTGATCAATCCAATGAGGACCCTATCAAAGCTCTCACAAATATCATCCTGAGTCAAGTTGAGCACACCAAGAATTTGGAGAAGCAAATTATCTAATTGGCTCAATCGATGAGCGAAATGCAGGCTAAGGACTCAGGAAAGCTACCATCTCAAATGGTGGTGGACCCTAAGGAGAACGTCAGCGCCGTGATGCTAAGAAGTGGTAAGGAGCTGATTACCACTCCCCATAATGATGCTAACATTGAAAATACTGAAATAGGTACAAACGAGGAGGAAAAAGAAGCTGTCTTCGCTGAGCCACCATGAGGCACCCCTGAGCCGCCCCACGGCTAAGGCGATTCTGACTCTGCAGATATCGCCGAGCCGCCCCGCGGCCAAGCCCAGCCGTCCCGCGGCCACTCCAGTGACGCATCTAACAAGTAAATTAGACCTGATTTCCCCCCTCTAAATTCTTTCAAACCCGTTCCTCCCTTTCCTGAAGCACCCAGAGACACAAAAAGACCAGACAATGACAAAGAGATCTTTGAGATGTTCAGTAAGTGCGAGGTAAACATCCCCTTACTCAATCTGATTAAAAGTATTACTCGTTATGCCAAATTTCTCAAGGAACTTTGCACAATAAAGACGAATCAAAAGTTGAAGGGGAAGTAGAAAATTAAGGTAAGCGAACATGTGTCTGCTGTGTTTCAAAAGCGTATGCCTATGAAATGTAGCGACCCTGGCATGTTCACAATCCCATGTGTGATAGGTGAGACTAAGTTTGATAAAGCTTTGTTAGACTTGGGTGCATCTATTAATGTTTTACCTTATTCTCTGTATGAATCATTGGGTTTAGGACCTTTGCATGAGACTAGAGTGGTGATCCAACTAGCGGACCGATCCAATGCTTTTCCTAGAGGCATAGTTGAGGATGTTTTAGTCATGGTTGACAATTTGATCTTTTCTGCTGATTTCTTTGTCTTAGACATGGAGCATGGTAATCAAGAGGCCCCTATTCTCCTAGGAAGGCCCTTTTTAAAAACTGCTAGAACAAAAATCGATGTGTATTCTGGCTCTTTGACTATGGAATTCGATGGTGAGAAGGTTGAATACAATATATATGATGCAATGAAATTCCCTTCTTATGATCATTCCTTATGCTTTATGGATGTCATTGATACTTGTATGTAGGATACCTTTGATATGAGTTGTGTAGATGACTTGCAGGTAGCTTTAGAAGCTCCTATTGAGGAGTTTTCATTGAACTATGTTTTGACTACTAACCTGTAGGATACAATAAGAGACTTGTCTTTCCTCCCTTTGAAATCACAAGAAGATACCTTTATGGCGCTAACCATTCCAAATGAGAAACTCTTACCTTCTATCGTACAGGCACCTGATGTTGAGCTCAAGCCTCTTCCTGAGCATCTGAAGTATGCATTTGTGGAGGAAGGTGACACCTTGCCTGTCATCATCTCTAACAAGCTTACAAAACAACAAGAAGATAGGTTGGTAGGAGTGCTCAAAGAGCATAAGACAGCTCTGGGATGGACCATAGCGGATATCAAGGGAATCAACCCAGCTACTTGCATGCACAAAATCTTATTAAAAGAGGGAGCCAAACCTTCCAGGAAACCTCAATGGAGACTCAACCCACCTATGATGGATGTAGTAAAGAAGGAGGTGCTCAAGCTCCTTTAGGCAGGTATGATTTATCCCATTTCTGATAGTCAATGGGTTAGTCCAACGCAGGTAGTACCAAAGAAGGGAGGCATAACAGTGGTTGAGAATCAAGAAGGTGAGTTGGTCCCTACCAGAGTCCAATCAGGCTGGAGAGTTTGCATTGATTATCGTAAGCTGAATGCGGTAACTCGAAAAGATCACTTTCCCTTACCATTCATTGATCAAATGCTTGAAAGAATTGCTAGTCGTCCATATTATTGCTTTCTAGATGGATATTCAGGGTACTTTCAGATAGCCATCGCACCAGAGGATCAAGAAAAGACAACATTCACTTGTCCGTTTGGCACTTTTGCATATCGCAGAATGCCTTTTGGCTTGTGCAACTCTCCTGGGACATTCCAACGGTGTATGTAAGTATCTTTTCTGAATATATAGAGCAATTCATTGAGATTTTAAGGATGACTTTACTGTCCATGGTGATAGTTTTGATACTTGCCTCAACCAATTGGCGCTTGTACTTAAAAGATGTGTTGACACTGACTTAGTACTTAAAAGATGTGTTTTGGGTCACATTGTCTCCCATAAAGGGATTGAGGTTGATAAGGCAAAGATTGACATCATTCAATCATTGCCTTATCCTACTAATGTGCGTGAAGTGCGTTACTTTTTAGGCCATGCAGGATTCTACCGCAGGTTCATTAAGGATTTCTCAAAGATCACCTCACCCTTGTGCGAGCTGCTGAAGAAGAAGGTCACATTTGCTTTTGATGAGAAGTGCAGGACGGCGTTTGATGAGTTAAAGACTTGTCTTACCAATGCACCAATTATACAAGAACCAAATTGTTCTCAGTCGTTCGAATTGATGTGTGACGCTAGTGACTACGCTATGGGAGCCGTGCTTGGACAAAAAGAAGGGAGAAGCTCTCATGTCATATACTATGCATCTATGACCCTAAATGGAGCTCAAAGGAATTACTCAACCACAGAGAAGGAACTTCTTGCTATAGTTTTTGCACTTGAGAAATTTAGATCCTATTTGCTTGGTACAAAAGTTATTGTTTATACTGATCATGAAGCACTTCGTTACCTTTTAATGAAGAAAGAGGCCAAGCCAAGACTGATTAGATGGATCTTGCTTTTAAGCGAGTTTGACATCGAAATCAGGGACAAAAAGGGTGCTGAGAACCTAGTTGCTGACCATCTAAGTCGTATTGTACAGGGGAAGAATGGACAAGAAGTCCTATTGAGGAGTTTTCCTAACGAAGAGTTATTTTAGGTCTTCGCAATCGCCAGCCGTCCCGCGGCCACCCTAGGCCGCCCCGCGGCCGAGTCGTCAAAGAAAGATTTCATCGCATTCGCCGGCCGCCCCGCGGCTCCTGCAGAATCCGAAATTGAATCTTTCCTCAAGGTAAGTTCTCTCCCACGCCCTTGGTTTGCTAGCTTAGTCAAATTTTTAGTGTCGCAAGAGTTTCCACCCAACTTTTTGAAGGCTCAAAAGGATAAGATACGCCACGATGCTCGCTTCTACGTTTGGGATGACCCTTACCTATGGAAGCATTGCGCGGATCAAGTTATTCGTCGGTGTCTTCCCGACGATGAGGTACAATCTGTCCTTAATTTTTGTCATTCTCATGAATGTGGTGGACACTTTGGACCACAAAAGACAGCTAGAAAGGTACTTGATGCAGGATTCTTTTGGCCACATATATTTCGTGATTCATATGCTTTTTGCAAATCCTGTGATCGCTGTCGGAGAATTGGAAATCTTTCTAAGAGGAATGAGATGCCACAAACTCGCATGATATTTTGTGAGATTTTTGATGTTTGGGGCATTTACTTCATGGGACCATTCCCTAACTCCTTTGGAAACTTATATATTTTGCTTACGGTGGACTACGTCTCCAAGTGGGTGGAGGCGAAGGCCACCAAAACTGACGATTCAAAAGTAGTTGCAGGTTTCCTCAAGGAGCTTTTCTCTAGATTTGGAGTTCCGAAAGCGCTGATCAGTGATAAAGGGACTCACTTCTGCAACAAGACTGTGAGTGTGCTCTTAAAGAAATATCATGTGAATCAGAGGGTCTCTACTGCATACCACCCCCAGACCAATGGGCAAGCTGAGGTGTCTAATCGTGAGATAAAGACTATCTTGGAGAAGACTGTTGCCCCAAACAAGAAGGATTGGAGTGTCAGACTTCACGATGCTCTATGAGCTTATCGAACGGCTTACAAGACCCCCATTGGGATGTCTCCGTTTAGATTAGTCTATGGAAAGGCTTGCCATCTTCCTATCGACCACGAACATAAAGCATATTGGGCGGTGAAGCAGTGCAACATGCAGATTGATGAAGTTGGGGAGTTCAGGAAACTATAGCTGCAGGAGTTGGAAGAACTGAGATTGGATGCCTATGATAACTCCGTCACCTATAAGGAGAAGACAAAGGCATGGCACGATAAACATATCTTGCGAAAGGACCTCAAAGTTGGGAAAAAGGTCCTTCTATTTCAACCGCGCCTACAACTCTTCCCAGGTAAGCTTCGTTCTAGATGAACAGGGCCATATGTGATCACTAATGTCTTTTCTCATGGTGCAGTAGAGCTACTCAATGAGAGAAATGGAGACATATTCAAGGTAAATGGTCATAGAGTGAAACCATATTTTGAAAGCTTTGTCAAACAGGACGGTGATGAGTTGGTTCTTACTGAACCAAGTACTGAGGATCATTAGGGAGCCATAACGTCGAGCCAATGACGGTAACCAAAGGCGCTGCTTGGGAGGCAACCCAAGGTAATAGTTTAGTGATTATTTTCTTTTTGCATTAAGCTTTTTTAGTTTAGTTTTGGGTTGGTTTGGCACACTAACGTTGCAGGGAGGAAAAGAAGAAGGAAAGGGACGAAGGAGCAGCTGGCCGCCCCGTCGCCAGCCATGCCGCCCCGCGGATGGGTCACAGCGAAAGTTCTTCGCGAAAATCGCAGGCCGGCTCGACACCACCCTAGGCCGCCCCGCGGCTAAGACGGAGAGCGAAATCCTTCGCGAATTACAGGCTGCCCCGTCGCCTACCCTGGCCCCCACTTACTACACAAATTAAACCCTATCCACCCCTTTCATATCTTTCCCTATCTCTATCAGCCGCCACATCAAACTCCCTCTTTTCCTCACCTTCTTCAACCTCCCAAAAGCTCCATTGAAGCCCACTACCAAACCTTTCAACCTTCACCAAATTCACCCCTCTTTTCCCATTATTCCCATCTTCCTTCTACGAAAAAATCCACCATACCACCTCGGTCTCCTAGATCTACACACACATCACACATCCCAAGGTTTTAAAGAGTTTTCTTTCGCATCCCCCCCGGAAAGCAAAAGTAGGGACGTCGGATAGCAGATCCGCAACCGATGTTCCAGATCCGGCGATTCCCCAGCCGCCCCGCAGCTAAGCCCGTCGCCAGCTGCCCCGTCGCCACCCTCGGCTGCCCCGCGGCCTCTGCAGAAGCTGAAATTCGTGAGTTTTTATTGACTTTCGTTCTTGTTGGGTGATATCCTTAGCTCGAATTAGCAATGTCTAGACCCCATGGAATGAGTAGAAGTCAGAAGGAGAAGTGGAATGGTCTCAACACTTAAAATTTCTTTGTAACAAAATTTTTTCACAAGCCTACACTTCGATTATTAGAGATGGATGTATGTACTAGGCAATTGTTAGAACATGGGGGCTTATGAGAGTTTTTAGGGAAGAATGCTCCTACATATTCGAGCTTATGTAATGAGTTTTTAGCGACTTTGAGTGTGGGGCGTACAAATATTGAGTTTCGATTGCTTGGGAGGGGTTATGAGATATCGAAGGAGAGATTGGGGCAGATTTTTGGTGTTACTTCTGAACCTACTGCTGGTTGGCTTGATGTGTATAAAGGAGAGGGCCCTTTGGCTTTTTGGATGGCATCTACTAGGGTGCCTTTTGAGGCCATGAAGGGCCAGTACGATTCAAGTATTCGCCATCCTGCATTACGGCTGATTCACAAGGTTCTGGTGAACACAGTCTTTGCACAGGCTGAGGTCATCAAGATCTCACTTAAGGATATGTCATTTTTTGTGGTGTCTGACGCCAGAGAGCCCAGTGATTCCAGGTTGGGTGGATATGTTTCTGATTAACTACAAAGACATCCTCGACAAGCACAACAAGGCGACGATTAGCTTTGGGGGTCTTATCACCCTCATAGCTCGAGCGTGCATCGACGTGAGCGTTGTCCCCGATGTTCTGCATGGCTCATTTCTATATGATGAAGCCCAGCTGAGAAAAGTTGGCCACTTGGAGGGCAAGTCGCCGATGTGGGTCTGGAGGACAGGCCATCTTGGGAGGATTCACCTGAGATTGCCCTGACATCTCCCTTTTGGCCCTACTGCAGCTGATTTCTACATGGGCAATGAGATGGATGAGGATTCTGAGGATGATGATGGAGGTGCTCCTGATGCTGAGCAGGAAGGTGGTGATGATGTTCATGGAGTTCAGACGGATCTAGGAGGTAGTGGTGCTGGACCTTCTAGCACAGCTGGTGCTGGTCCGAACTACTACGCGCTGGAGCAGAGGATGTCAGAGATGTATATCCGTCAAGACACCATGTGGGAGCATCAGCAGATGATGTCGCATCGTCAGGACGCCATGTGGGAGCACTAGCAGCAGATGTCCCAGCGCTATGAGTTGATGTGGGATCAGCAGCAGTAGCTATATGTGGATATTGGCGACATTCGTCGGGATGTCCGTGGCTTGACTTCTCACCTGGAGGATGTCTCTAAGAGCTAGGCATCGATCAGACGGATGCATTAGCAGATATGGCAGAGGCAGAAGGATTTTTATCGATATGCATATCCCCAGTTTCCACCTTACCCGCCGCCGCCACCACCTCATCAGTGAGCATGTCAGTCGTTTCTTTTCTTTTCCCTTTTCTTTTTATTTTGATCTTTTTGTTCTCTTTTCTGCATTGAGGACAATGTCAGAATTAAGTGTGGGGGAGAAGAATTGCATGTCACGTTTGTATTTTTGTTTTAAGTTTGCACTGCATTTTGGCTATTAAGTTTGCATGTTTATTTTTATCGGTTGTATGCATGTTTAGTTTCTACCATTGTTATTCCTATTCTAAAAAAATGAAAAAAGAAAAAAAAAGAGTTTTAGTTCTTGCATTATTAGGAGTAGGTCTTATTTCCCCATATGGATACCTTTTGTCTTCTATTATATCTATTTGATATTTATGCCCCATGATGTGCTTGGATTGTTGAAACCTTCGATATATATTTTCTATACTATTTGGTGAACATGATTGGTTAATGATTGAGCACATAAGATCTTGAAATTATGGGTGATCTTGATGTTCTAGACATGACCTGGTGAGATTATTTTTAGCCTATTCAGGAATGCACTTTATTTAGTCCTCTTGCTTGTTGAGTGTACTCTCTCTAATTGTTTCCTATTTGACTTGCATTGAGATATCTTTTTCAAGGCTGCATATTATGATTTTTGCACATGATTTAAACATGATTAAAGCACATTTATTAGCCATATTTGACTCTATTCCCACCTTACATATTATCCTCTGCTTGAAGCCAGTTTGAGCCTAATTGCCTATTCTTTTGTAGCTCCACAAGATTTTTCCATAGCCAATGATAGCCTGACCCCATCCGAGAATTTAGGAATAGTTGGTGAATATCTATATTGTGGATGATGGTTTTAGTGGTGGATTGTGTATGTTTGAGGTGTATTTGTGAGATGTTTGATTCTTGCTAGTACATTCATTACTTGGGATCTAAGGAGGATAAAATTCACTTAGGGGCAAAAGTCAAGGAAAATCATTTGATATAGCATGAATGAAAAAAAAAAGAAAAAAAAAAGAAAGAAAAAAGAATAAAGGAATGAGTTGAGTATGGTTTGTAAAGTTTTATGCTTGAGATTGGTGTTGTTTGGCATTATAGAGATATGGTATGAGGAGTTTATGAGTGGTTTTATGATTTGGTTGCTTCCTTAGTTCCTGGATTATGAGCACCACATGACCAAAATTGTTCCATACCTTATATGTTCTACCCTGACCCCATTACAACCCAATTAAAAGACCTCATGATTTTGGTTGTGTGTAGAGTCACCAGGGGTGGAGAATTAGAACATTGGTGCAAGACTATTGTAGCTATGTTTTTGAAGATTGAGTTTTGAGCGTAAAAATTTAACCTTAAACACTTGAGCGAGAGTGAAACACATATTCCGTGTGAGGTCTAGAATGGATATGGTTGCCTGATTTCATTGATTATTGCAATTATGTGCTATGATGTTGTTAATCTATTGTGTTTGCTAGTTTTTCATGCGCTTAAAGATTATTGAGGTGTGGATACATGAATAGCTATTCTGCGGGGCTGCAAAGTTGAGTTTTCTATTGCTTGAGAACAAGCAAAGGTTCAAGTGTGGGGGAATTTGATAGAGCATATTTAGTATTGCATAATAGGTTACATTTAACATAGTTTAGTTGTGAATATTGCATATATTTAGATGAATTTACATAATCTTTTGTTGAGTTAGAAGAGGCGGAATCTACATGATTTTATGGTTTATTTCAGGTATAGTAGATTGAAGGTGAAATGAATTGGAAAAGAGCGAAAACAAGCTAAGGAAGATGCATAGGAGCTGGTGAAGTCTCGGAAGAAGAAGCTCAGAAGAATCGCCGGCCACCCCGCAGTTTGGCTGGCCGCCCCGCGGCTCGAAGGGAAAACCGGAGGACTTCGCTGATCGCCAGCCGCCCCGCGACCCGCGCAGAAACGCAACATTCGATGCGGGTTTTTAATTAGGGTTTTAGTTTAGTTGTTTGGCCGACTTTCTAAATACTATATAAGACTTTTCTAGTTTATTATTCATTCACCTTATGCACTTTATTCCATTGAATAGAGCGCCGTTGAGCATGAGCAACTAAACTCTCAAGGTTTCGCCTACAGTTTGGATATTTGATTGTTGAATTGTGATTTTCTTAATCTAGTTCTTATTCCTATTCCAATGTTTTGACTTCTTTGTGCTTAATTTCTTGAATGTGCTTTATTCTCTCTGGCTTTATCAACTAGTTAGAGTAGATTCATTCAATTGCTAGAGTTTTGTAGATTCCTTGTAGCAAACCTTAACCCAAGTGGCAATCATATCCCTTTAGGACTAGTAAGACTAATTGGATATGTAAGAAGTTGAATACATGTTGAATATCGACTCATAGTTTGATATTATATGTACCTTGGTTAATTCATACTCTTAATGCTATCTCTAGGTTGAATCTTAACCGTTTTAGGTTTATTTAGAGATAAGGGTTGCCAGGACTCGTAGGACTAGTAATCTACCTAAGATCTGGACAAGGATATTGATAGGAAAAGACAAGAACTAGAGGCTGAAACAAGGATCGAATTCATCAATCGAAGTGATAAATTGTAGGTGAACCTATTTCCTTCCATTGCATTCTACAACAATTTACTTTGTTTGCTTGTTTCCGCTTTGATAAAACGCGGATCTTTTTCACACCAAAAACCGCATATATTCTCTCTTAGCGATTAGACTTGCATTTGAATTGATAGATTTCCCTATGGATCGACCTCTTGCTTAAACACTATACTAGTTGTGAGTTTGAGTATTCTTTGGCAAGAACAACGACACTTTTTCCTCTTGTCACGGGCAAACAAAGATAGGAATTCCAAAAAAAAAACACCAACTAAACATAATATTGAATGGGTAAGAAGCTAACCTCATCAGGGAGAGTAATTCTCAACACCAACTGGCGGAAGCCCATTTCCAACCTCATCAGGGAGAAGGTTGAGTGGAACTTTTGAAGAAGAACCATCAGGTTGTCACAAAATAGATAGAGAACATGGAGAAAATTAATTAAAGAAAAAATTTGGTTACTAGGTGGATTCTAGTTCCTAGCTCCTCGGCTCTCTTGTTTCAATCAATAAGAGATCAACTGCATTTATGATTTGCCTGATTCCAATCCATATTCTAAGGCATCCATCAGTTATACCATGGTGCTTCATGTAAATTTCCTTTTGAATCCATAAAATTAAAGCAAATAAATCAATTTTGGTAAATGCATAAAGTGATCTCTTACTTAAGAGAAAAATGACGAGGATGCATCTCATAAACCCAGATAGCAAAAATGGCTAACCTGTAGAGATGGTTCCAAAGAGGGAACCTGCAAATCGAAGCAGCAACAGAATTTTAGAAATTGTAACCAAGCAACCAGGAAAATGAAGCCACCAAAGACGAAAAAGGAATAGAATTTGAATGTAATTGCACATTATTAGATTTTAAATTTGAAAGTAATTGCATACATATTATTATATCTGACTTAGTTCTTTTCAGGCTTATGTTCTAAATAGAAGTGTATATTTTGTTATTCTCTTTTTATACGCGGAGCTTATTTTTCTTGCAAAAATCATGAAGGCAGGCTTCACTACACAGAATACTGAAAAAGCAACACCTGACTCTGCCAATCCATCCATTGTTGATTATGAAGGCAGGCTTCACTACACAAAATATTGATTTTATCCGGGTATATTAATCCTATGGCTTTAACTCGTGATTTTTTAAGTTTACTTTGAACTTTGAAGCCCTTACTGATCATTGATGACTAACTTAACCTTGCTATTTCTTATGGGATTCAATTTTTGAATTACATGAAGTTTTTTTAACCACAAATTTAAATCCTAGTTCTGAAACCCTAATTCTTATTGTAAATCCTAAGAACCCTAGCTAATTGAAGAGATGAAAGCATAGATCAGAGGCAACAACAACCTACTTAGAAAAAAGCACACATAAGAGGCTGACAGAAGGAACAAAAGGGTTAGCTAGATTCAAGGGCGAGAAAACAAACCAAAGAACAACCCACCATGAATATTTGAATCCCGAGAATTGGACTGCACCATCACAATAGAAGGGATCAATTCACCAACGGTAACATAACCTGAATCCATGGTACTTAAAAGAACATATGCATATGACGTACCTTTCAGTCTATCAAGGTTGGTGTATCCTCCGCTCGGTTATCATTGTCCAAGTTGAATACATCATGAAGTTGAAATGATCTAGTATACCTTCAGAACAAGAGAATATACATCTAACAATCCAAATAAGTTGTCATAAGGGAAAAGAAGTTGGACAGTGCCAAAAGAAACATAAGAATAAGCCTAAATAATTGATACATTTGGAATCCCCGATCCTTCGCCTGTGGGTTATGGATCAAGAACCCAAACTTGTTGTTGGCCCGATCTTGCAATTATTGTTGCTATTCTCGATGTTTACAATCAATTACAATTAAAGTCTTTGAACTATTGCGAAAGAAACGACAACAAACAAATAAAAACTAAGACAAAAAGGCAAAGAACAATGAACATCGACGGCTAACACTTAGCCAAAATCCCGCAGGCAAACACAGCAGCAGCGACGACCATAGTGCCGGCGACGGATGCTGCGGGCGCAGCATCCGTCGCCGGTTGTGTTTGGGCAATTAGGATTTTGATTTTTTGAGTATGAATGAGGAAGAATAAAAATTTGAATCCAAAGCTTTTGGATTGGAGGATTGAAGAACCTTTTAATCCTAAAAAGGTTCCTTCAATATAATTTCCAATCTAATTAAATCAATGCAAATACAAGAGTTTAAATAGGGAACTATACCAATTCTATCTTTGCAAAAAATAGAGTTTTCGCCTAGTTAAATAAATATTATATCCTAATAATAACCCTAGGTAAATATTCCTACTTAGTGGACAAGGAAAATATCTAGAAGAGATAAACTTTCCTTTTTTTCCCTTTTATTCACCTAACTAAGTATTACTAAAAATAAGACATTCCATAAATAGCTCCAACTAACATAGGAGTTACTAAATATGGAAATAACTGAAAATAATAATAATAATAATAATAATAATAATAATAAAATATCTTTTCTTCAATCCATGGTGGCGCCTTCTTCTTCCTCTTGAGGACGACATTCTTTGCCATCAATGGCCCTCGAATCGTTCTTGAGAGCTCGACTGGATCAAGATCATTGTTTGACCCACATAAGGCCATCTTGATCCGCATCAATAATACAGAGCAAAAGGAAAATGAACAGGGAGGATATGAGATAATAAGCGCACCGTGAACAATTGCCCTCAAATGTGCCTCCAATCTTTTTAGGATCTCATGAGTCGCATCTAAAACATCTTCCCTTGTGTCAATGCTTTCTTACTTGCAACAAGAATAGCCTAAAGAGAAGTCAACGGTTAACCATCCATCCAAGGAAGGCGGCTATGAATTATAAACGCTTCTGACTCCAAGTAGAGGGCAATTAGAAATGACCATGCAAAAAGAGAGTACATATACTTGGCTTTCCAACGTAGAAGGCAAAATTATTCTCTGTTAGTGTTGTCCCACTACTTACAAGATCCAAAATGGGATCATCTATCCCCATCTACAAATAGAAGGCCAAATTAGATCATTGTTGAATAGGTATTGGAAAGATACAAATTATCCATATTCAAGTCAATGGAAGAAACATTAGTCTATCCCATTAATCGGATAGTTTAATCACTTTGTGTGCTTGGAACATAAGTGAAATAATAGAAAGCACTCAGTGTCTTTCAGTTTAGCTCTTGTTTTCTCAAGATTTTTACTAAGTGATTCCTTTTCTTCAAAGAGTGAAGATGATGACAAAGAAGAAATTACCATTTCCAGAATCTGAATAAAGGAAACCACTTATAATTTCATGGCATCATGTTGTTTTGATCATGCTCATATCCTCTTTTCCATTCCATGGTATCCTATTTGAAAAATAATTACATTAAACACCACAGTTGAAACAGGGGCAATGAATAAGCTTTTAACCATCATTACAATATGTGATAATAAACAAATCGTTATCATTAACCATATTTAGCATACAAACCTTGGTTCTTGGAGCAACATTTGGATTTGAGATTGGTTGATTAGGATTTGGTGGGGCATCATTTATGTCCTGTAAACATGAAATGGTGAGGATCCAGGTTTAAGTCATTGAACACAAGAAAACTGGCACGATTCACACATCCGTGTCAGTAGCAAGCTTACTCTGACATTAGGTGGTCGCTTCCCTGCCCGAACCATGCATGTCCATGATCTGCATTGAAGTTCAAAGGTGAATGAATGTTAAGCTAAAAGCAGGTAAGATATCAGAATTTTTGTACGGGGGAGTGGTGAGCCCAAATTATACAAAGCGACAAAGCAAGCATAAAGGAAGCAGGAAAAATAAAGATTTCAATCATGTTTAATGCAACCTGATCGTGATTCGTAATCAGTCTTGCCATTAGTTAAAGGTTGCTGGGAAAAAAACACCAGACTGAGTAAAGTTAATAAGAAGCCTAGGCAAAAACTTGGTACTTGAAAAATGGTATAATTTTTTCATATAATTTTGAAATCATCATAGTTAAATTTATTTATCTCACCCTCAAATGAGTTGTAGAATCACTCAGATGCTTTTCTTCAACTTGATGGGCTCTTCCTGAGTTGTAACTTTGGCCTGATCACTGAACAGAAAAGGATGAATAACAAACAAAATTTGGTTAGCTCAACCACACATAGATAAAGTCACATGTTACCACAGGTGAAAAGCATATAGAAGAGTTCCTATTCATAATTTCATATGAATGGAACTATAGAAAGAATCTGAAATGGAAAAGCATAGAGAAGAGTAACTATTCATAATTTCGTATGATTGGAGAGAGCTTTTTCTCGAATCATTTATCAAAAATCCACACCTTGCAATAAAATCATACAATGACATGAATAAAAATGCATAGAAGGCTGAAATCCCAATGGTGTGGGAAATCCAACTGAATAGTTCATGCACGGGTTTCCGGCGATAAATCATGAAGAAAACACCCCAATTGTCAACTTTAGGAAGAATCTTAAACAAGACCACATCATACTCATAAAAATAAAATCACATAACAGATATAATGTTTACTAAGTATTCATTACATAATCTGCAGAAAAACATGTTCACATACTGCTAGGCCGCTCTCTCAAATACCTTCTAACTTCTTGAACAGGTAAATATATAGATGGTGACACAAATACCTTCTAACTTCACAATAATTGTTTTCATTAACTTGATCTTCTAAATTTGTCCATCCATTAGCCTCAGGAATCGTTCAAAGAATTGCTTGTCTACGATGTTTAAATGTGCACCATCAGTGACTCATAACAACCAATGGAAATGAAGAGCAAAAGAGAACTGGATCAATTATGCCAGCTGATTTCCGCAAATAGTTGCGTTCTATTCTATTTCTTTTTTTTTTTCTGAATTTTTTTACGAGGGAGAAAAATAAAAACAGAAAATAAAACTGAAAAGAATAGGACTTTCCTTCACTTTTCATAATCACCATCTCCTGACTTGCCTTTGCTGCATCAGCAGCTGCAGCATCAGCAACTTTTGCGCCAGTTGCAACTTCTTCATTCCAGCTTGGTTTTGAGTCATTCTCATTAAGGCCATCGTTATCATCTTTAGATATCACCTGATGTATCCAAGACCTCAGTATTGAGATTATACTATTCTTTAAAGGGATCATTTCATGCAAAAGTTTAGCAATCACGGCGGAAAACCAAGTAAAATTTTCTTACAAAATAGCGCAACATGGGCTTAACAAGAAAACCTTTTCAAGAATGCATAACTACAAAAATCACATTGTCTTTAAGACACCTAGATATGAATCCCATATTATACCTTAAAGATAACGAATGTTCCAACTCCAGAGGCAGCAAGAAATCCTAGTGCAAGGAATGCATGGTACCAATGAAATTGCCTAAGGAAGGTAAATGTGACCCTTGATGTTGCACCTCCTGCTAGATGTATGGTCTGTACAGATCCCTGCTGTTGATTATTTGAGGAAGGCTTTAACTGCCAATCTACTACTAACAAAAGAGAACAGTGCACAAGGAACAGATTAAGAGCTAGGACTCCAGATTTAAATGAAACATAATTTGCATTTCAAAATTTAACCACAAAAGGACCTAACTATGTATGGTGGAAACATGGATAAAATTTACCTTGGCTTGTAGTTGCTTGTGCACTGGTAGCACCTGATGAAGAGTCCTGTAATTTATTCAAACTCCACTGCAGTATTATTCATCAATTGCCCGTTATTCACAATTAAATTGAACATAAAGTCTAACTAACCAGTAAGATGATGATTTACGACTGGAAACTCTAAATATCAAACTTTAATTGGGCAACTATACCATCCTGTAGAAATGGAAGAGAATTAGTATGTGAGAATAAAGCAAAAAAAATAATACTGAAATGGGGGGAAAAAAGGTTACTCCTTCTCGTAAACACCATGCCTGTCTATTGAGAAACCTCTACTCAATATAGCATATTTTCAAAACTATAACGTCCATGGATCGTAAAAGCCAAATAAAATACCCATATTTAATTGAGCATCAAGATTCTATTGGTTGCAACCTTACAACATGGTGCTACCACATAATCTAAGCTCATATAATAAATGCATTCATCTATTAAATTCGAAGCCAGAACTCTACTGACCTTGTACAGTTCTTTACAAATCATTATGTTCATCATACATACCACATAGAAGAAAAATCGTCATGCCTATGAAGGTTTGTAAAAGACCTAGCATCGAGATATTGAAAATTTGTGCTAATTCTTGTCTTGAAATAACCTGCACAGAAGCAAAGATTAGACACATAAAAATCAATTGATTCAAAAACAGTCAATAAAATTGGAGAGACGGGTTAAAATTCTGTAAATCTTATAGCATAAAATTTCCAACCAATCGTTTCAAAACACACATAAGCTTAGATAGGCATAAAATAAAATTCTAAACTTACAACCATGCAATCGTCTCTTTCCTCCTCTATCTTCTCTCTCGCCTCCTCTCTCTCTCTCTCTCTCTCTCTCTCTCTCTCTCTCTCTCTCTCTTCTCTCTCCTTGCTCCCGAAGACAACTTGGATTGAATCCATGAAAATCAGCCACCTAGGGCCTTATTTATAGGCCACAATCCTTTCTATCCAAGGAAGGAGCAAGTCTATATCTATCCAAATCTATCTATCTATTTTCTAAGATAAATGTTTGATAAATAAAAGAAATAAAACAAAACAATTCCCCCTATGTAAATTAGGGAATTACTAAAGTAGATAAATATCTTCCATCTTGATAGAATATCATTTGCTTCATGTGGAAGAAAGCCCACTCGGAATCTGCACTCGAAATCGACTAGGATTGGCTCTGATGGTCCACTCGATATCAACCAAGTTAGGTCGATATCGACCTGTCTTCTCAGCTTCACTCGATCTCGGCCTCTCGAGTAGATTTCGACCATGCTTGTACTCCATATCGACCACCTTAGGTTGATATCGACCTCTTCTATGGAGCTTGAGTTGCTTCGGTCGATTTGCTCCACTCGATATCGACCAAGCCAGGATGATATCGACCTCCTTGACAGTTCTCCACATTCTATTGCGTTTTGAAACGCACTTTCCCGAGTCATCGTTCGTCTAATTGACTCATATGAATATGCGTTCGAAAGCTCTTTTCGAGGGCTGGAACTCTCATGAAGACAACAGAAATTGATTCAGAATGATAAATGGTGAAAAATGGCGTTTTCTCCAGCTGCACCATCATGTGCTCTTCCTTAGCTTCTCCAATGTCTTCATTACTTTCCTTTAAGCTGCAAAGTGCGTCCGATTTCTGCAAAATTAAACAGCAACTTGTGTAGACCTCCATATACTGAAAATAAGCATAAACTACACAAACTCATGATAAAAGGATAAAATATCGACAGAAATCGACATAAAAGATAGTATAAAACATGGTGAAATAGGCGCACATCAACACCCCATACATAAGCTTGATTGTCCTAAAGCAATACTTTTAATGGTCATACAGGGGAAGAAATTAAACTCTCAACATCAAAGATTCATTCTTACATAACCCTGGAATCAATTACCATCCTCGAAAAGGTACTTGTGCCACAAATCCATGTATGTGAATAAAAACAACATCTACATACAAAACGAGTATTATGCAAAAACATTTCATAAGCGAAAAGCCAACAATTATCAAGAGGACTTTAATTTAGCTCAATAAGGAGTAGATTGGTAAATGCTTAAGGTGGGATATTTTTGAGCATGTGGTGCTAATAATCCGGGGAAATAGAGTATTTTCCAAATTTTCATACCACATTTCTTCTTCATTCGATTTCTCACCTTTCGCTCATCGCTCATTGTTTTTTTCCCCTATAATGCTTTTACATCTCTAATCTCAGCATTGCCTTCTCGTGAGTCACAAACATGGGTGTCATGAATGGCCCCGGATACTTAATGCTTTGGACTCCTCACCTTGATGTCCCATCCTGCAGAACAATTATCTCAACGCAGGTAGGGTCGATCTACCTTTATCTCCTAAGGTGACCGGATTTTCTTTCTCTCATTAAATTTTCCATAAAATATCATTCTCCTGCTAAACTACAAAGTAATGATACAGCACAACAACCATATAATAATCTCCATAATATGACATCAATTTCTCAACATACTCCCCGGATGGGTAATAAGGTAGAAAATGGGCAATATTTAGAACACGTGGAGCAAAATATGAAATAAGGTTCAATATGGCTTTTGTGATGCATAAGCATAGGTAAGGCTAGGGGTATCAAAATATGAGCATTATATGGAAAATATAAAGTCCTCCATCCTCTTATCACGCAACATGTCAAAAGCAACTTCAAATTTTAACTCCTTTCATGGTTTTTATAAAAAAATATGCACTTCATTATGACTTCCATTTACTAGGCAATTTCATGCTATATCTCTAATGAATCTAATTTTGCATCGTCGAGTTCAATTATAACTTCCATGACACTAATAAAAAAACTTCAATGGGGGTGATAAAAATAAACTTTGGATTATAACATGTACGCATATAGATAAATAACATATCCAAAGTAACCATGTATAAAGTAATTTGCATAAATATAATATAATTAAGCCTTTCCACATTATTCTCAGAACAGCAAGGATGCCAGAAGAGTGGAGGCGTAGCAAGTTAGTCCCTGTATACAAGAACAAGGGGGATGTGCAACAATGCGGGAATTACAGAGGTATTAAACTCCTTAGGCACACGATGAAGATTTGGGAAAGAGTCATTGAGCTGAGATTGCGAAGGGTTACTTGCGTGTCCGAGAATCAGTTTGGTTTTATGCTAGGACGATCGACTATAGAAGCGCTGCATTTGATGCGGAGACTGGTAGAGAAATACAGGGAAAGGAAAAAGAATCTACACATGGTCTTTATTGATTTGGAGAAAGCGTACGATAAGGTTCCAAGAGAGCTCATTTGGGAATGTTTGGGCGTCAAGGATGTTTCAGAGACATATATCAAGATCATCAAAGACATTTACGAAGGTGCCATGACTAGTGTGTTCACCTCTGTAGGGGATACTGAGTACTTCCCGGTGAGGGTGGGGCGCGGCTTCACCAGGGATCGGCCCTTAGCCCTTTCCTTTTCACATTGATTATGGACGTGGTGGCGGGCCCTATTTAGGATGAGGTCCCGTGGTGTATGTTATTTGCGGACGATATTGTGTTAGCAGATGAGATGAGAGAAGGGGTATGTAGAAAGCTGGAACGGTGGAGAGAGACGTTGGAAGGTAGGGGCTTCAAGCTGAGCAGAACTAAGACGGAATATTTGGAATTCAGGCTGGGAGGAGAGAGTGAAGCGAACCAGGAGGTGATGCTTGGCGAGGATGTGGTCCTGAAAAAAGACAGTTTCAAATACTTAGGATCAGTGATGCAGAGTGACGGAGGTGTAGACAAAGACATCAGGCATCGGATTCAAGTAGGGTGGCAGAAATGGAGGGCTGCGTCAGGAGTCCTTTGCGATAGGAAAGTGCCCCCAAAACTCAAAGGAAAATTCTACAGAGTGGTGGTCAGACCTGCAATCCTGTATGGAGTTGAGTATTGGGCGACAACGAAAGTGCAAGAACAGAGACTTATGGTGGTAGAGATGAGGATGCTCAGATGGATGAATGGTTATACTAGACTTGACAGGATCAGAAATGAGTTTATCCGCGAAAAGGTAGGGGTATGCAGTATTCGAGATAAGCATCGAGAGATAAGGCTTCGTTGGTTTGGACATGTTCAGAGGAGAGACGTGAGTGCGCCAGTTCGGAGATGTGATAATTTGGATATTGACAGAGTGAGGCGGAGTAGAGGAAGACCAAAGAAGAATTGGAGAGAGGTTATCAGATAAGATCTGGCCTTTTTAAATCTTAACGAGAGCATGATTAGAGATAGGTCACAGTGGAGGAGCAGCATCCAGGTCAGAGAGGGTTGAGCCGAGTCTCAGCAGAGTTGCATAATCCGTATCCTTTCACCGCCCCATTTTTCCCTTATCTTGCCTTCCTACTGTCCCCTTTTTTTGTTTTGTACTTCTATCTTTAATTGTTCTATGAGTTTTCGCAGGTGCTTGGGCCACTAGGAAACACTCTCCCGACTTGGTCGGGGAAAGAGTGCGTACATCTGGGCCCCCCAGACCCTGCCTAGGCGGGATTAACTGGGAATGTTGTTGTTTTTGTTGTTGTAAGCCTTTCCACCACCCCATACTTAAACATTATAGTGTTCTCACTGTATAAAAACAAGGGTAAAGAAAGACACTCACTAGACATATATGCAGAAGCTCGGACATAGGTGCTATAGATGGCTGCAGGAGTCGACTTCGAGTAGGCTTCCAGTTCTCCGAATTACCTAAATTCTTCTAAGGGAATTACCTAAATCCTATTTTGCCATCTCAATTCTTGGAACCATTCTTCCCATTTGGGATTCTCTTCGACAAAGTCTTCCATTTTTTTATCTAAGCTTTGAAATCAAAATAAAGCACGAATCAGTAGCAAAAGCTCGACACCTAATTGGTGTCGATGAGGTAGGTGGTGCTAGGGTATGTGATATGGTAAGAAAAAGGGATGGGCTTTTCTGAACCTTAAACACAACTAAACTAGGTGCGATTGATATCTCCCCGGCAACGGCGCCAATTTGACGAAAGGGTTTCTCGACCAAATAAATTTGTAGTTAATACCCCGCTATAGGAGAGTGGAGTCGGGTTCATCCTCAGGAGAGAAGTCAGCGGTTCTAGGTTTAGTTGGTTTAAGGTTTGGGGATAGCGGGAAAAGGTGAGGAGGTTGTTGTCGACGTCGGTTAAGACTTGGTCGATGTCGAGGGATGGTGAGGGAATGGTGGCTGATGTCGGGTAACCTCTTTAGAATTTAAGCGAAAATATCGAAAACAAAGATAATAAAAGTGCAAACTTCCAAGTTTAGGGATCACCACAACAATAAACATATATGTAACTCATAAATCACATAAAGATGCATGCTTTATATCAAAGAATCGAATTTCGTAAGTTCCAACAATTTATGTAATAGAGGCTCTCGCATAAAAACCTTATTGGTTCTACCTTTTCTTAATTAGGATTAGTCTCCTTTCTCAAATAGACCCTAATTACTATACCAAAATTTATAATAAGATCGTTTTCGCTACAATATCACAAATAAGGAATTTCGTCAACTCCCGCAAAGGATTAAGCACATAGGTAGATGATGATAAAGACATACAAATTCATGGATTTATAAATCAAACACACATATCTATGTTGGGATCACCCCAACCCTAGAAGAAGGGGAATTAGAAACAAAACATAATAAAAGAAACTAACTTTAACATAAAATAAAATTCTAAACTTACAACCATGCAATCGTCTCTTTCCTCCTCTCTCTTCTCTCTCGCCTACTCTCTCTCTCTCTCTTCTCTCTCCTTGTGCCCGAAGACGACTTGGCTTGAATCCATGAAAATCATCCCCCTAGCCCCTAGGGCTTTATTTATAGGCCACAATCCTTGATATCCAAAGAAGGAGCAAGTCTATCTCTATCTAACTCTATCTATTTATTTCCTAAGCTAAATGTTTGATAAATAAAAGAAATAAAACAAATAAAATTCCCCCTATGTAAATTAGGGAATTACTAAAGTAGATAAATATCTTCCATCTTTATAGAATATCCTTTACTTCATGTGAAAGAAAGCCCACTCGGAATCTAGACTCGAAATCGACAAGGATTGGCTCTGATGGTTCACTCGATATCGACCAAGTTAGGTCGATATCGACCTGTCTTCTCAACTTCACTCGATCTCGGTCTCCGGAGTACATTTCGACCATGCTTGTACTCCATATCGACCACCTTAGGTCGATATCGACCTCTTCTATGCAGCTTGAGTTGCTCCGGTCGATTTCTTGCATTTCTGGTCGATTTGCTCCACTCGATATCGACCAAGTTAGGTCAATATCGACCTCCTTGATAGTTCTCAGCATTCTATTGCATTTTGAAATGCACTTTCCTAAGTCCTCGTTCGTCCGATTGACGCATATGAATATGAGTTAGAAATCTCTTTTCGAGGGCTAGAACTCTCATGAAGACTTCAGAACTTGCTTCAGAATGATAAATGGTGAAAAGTGGCGTTTTCTCCAGCTGCACCATCATGTGCTCTTCCTTAGCTTCTCCAATGTCTTCATAACTTTCCTTTAAGCTCTAAAGTGCGTTCGATTTCTGCGAAATTAAAGAGCAACTTGTGTTGACCTTCATATATTGCAAATAAACCTAAACTGCACAAATCTCATGCTTTCCTAATATAAATGTACAAAATATCGAATGAAATCGACATAAAAGATAGTATAAAACATTGTGAAATAGGCGCACATTAACACCCCATAATTAAGCTTGCTTGTCCTCAAGCAATACTTTTAATGGTCATACCGGGGAAGAAATTAAACTCTCAACATCAAAGATTCAATTTTATATAACCCTGCAATCAATTACCATCCTCGAAAAGGTACTTGTGCCAAAAATCCATGCATGTGAATAAAAACAACATCTACACACAAAAGGAGTGTTATGTTAAAACATTTCATAAGTGACAAAGCAACAATAATCAAGAGGACTTTAATTTAACTCAATAAGGAGTAGTTTGGTAAAAGGCTTAAGGTGGGATATTTTTTACCATGTGGTGCTAATAATCCGGAGAAATAGAGTATTTTCCAAATTTCCATACCACATTTCTTCTTCATTCGATTTCTCATCTTTCGCTCATCGCTCATTTCTTTTTTCACTATAATGCTTTTACCTATCTAACCTCAACATTGCCTTCTTGTGAGTCGCTAACATGGGTGTCATGAATGGCCCCGGATACTTAATGCTTCGGCGTCCTCACCTTGGTGTCCTATCCTGCGGAACTGTTATTTCAAAGCAGGCAAGGTCGATCTACCTTTATCTCCTAAGGTGACCGGATTTTCTTTCTCTCATTAAATTTTCCATAAAATATCATTCTCCTACCAAACTACAAAATAATGATACAACACAACAACCATATAATAATCTTCATAATATGACATCAATTTCTCAACATACTCCCCGGATGGGTAATAATGTAGAAAATGGGCAATATTTAGAACATGTGGAGCAAAATATGAAATAAGGCTCACTATGACTTTTGTGATGCATAAGCATAGGTAAGGCTAGGGGTATTAAAATATGAGCATTATATGAAAAATATAAAGTCCTTCATCCTCTTATCATGCAACATGTCAAAAGCAACTTCAAATTTTACCTACTTTCATGGTTTTTATAAAAAATATGCACTTCATTGTAACTTCCTTTTACTAGGCAATTTCATGCTATATCTCTAATGAATCTAATTTTGCATCGTCGAGTTCAATTGTAACTTCCATGACACTAATAAAAAAAATTTCAATGGGGGTGATAAAAATAAACTTTGGATAATGACATGTAAGCATGTAGATAAATAACATATCCAATGTAACCATGTATATAGAAATTTGCATAAATATAATATAAGTAAGCCTTTCCACCACCCCATACTTAAATATTACAGTGTCCTCACTGTATAAAAACAAGGGTAAAAAAAGACACTCACTAGACAGATGTGCAGAAACTCGGACATAGGTGATATAGATGGCTGCAGGAGTCGACTTCGAGTAGGCTTCTAGTTCTTTGAATTACCTAAAGTCATCAAAGGGAAAGAAAACCTTGCACGAAGTAAAGAAAATAAAAGAAAAATAATTTCATTAAAGAAGAAAAATAATTGCGGGTTTCCTCCCGTAAGCGCTAAATTTTAAGTCTCTAGCTCGACCTACTTCCCGTTAAGCCTTAGCCTGTCTCATCTTTGTCCGGATGTATAGGTGGATCTGGTGGTTCCTCCGGTGGCGGGAAGCGTGGGATGTCAGCTGGGGGCATCGTATGAAGAAGCTTGAATCTCCCCGAGTGAACGCTCCATGACTCCACCCATTAATCTTCCCTGGCTCCAGCTAGCATGCATAAAGGAAGATATAAAGAAGATCTACATACCTCATTATCATATCTCTTCCGCTTTAATGTTTGCTTTGGTTGTGCGTCTCTACCACGGCATAATGCTAGAGCGGGAATAGATATTTCCTCCTCATACGGTGGAGCTTCATGCGACTTTGCTAGGACCCCATACTTAAATATGAACATCGGTTTCTCCAAATTGTTGGGGATGGCCTTCACCTTGTAAGGTAAAAGCGACCTTGGAACACCTTGGGCAATAATGTCTGCTTTGTTTTCTTCTAGTGCTATTTCGTCGAGGAAGGACATACCTGACTGTCGACATCGAGTGGGCCAATTGGCTCATCGGGAGGAGGACATGGTCCTTTAGACCTAATGTAAGCCTCAAGCCTTCGGATTTCGTTTTCCAACCGAGCTATTTCCCTTAATCGTGCCTCCTCCACTGCGATCCTATTTTTCAATCTCAATTCTTGGAACCATTCTTCCCATTAAGGATTCCCTTCGACAAAGTCTTCCATTTTTGTACCTAAGCTTTGATATCAAAATAAAGCATGAATCAATAGAAAAAGCTCGACACCTAATTGGTGTTGATGGGGTAGGTGGTGGTAGGGTATGTGATAGGGTAAGAAAAAGGGATGGGCTTTTCTGAACCTTAAATACAACTAAACTAGGCGCGATTGATATCTCCCCGACAATGGCGCCAATTTGACGAGAGGGTTTCTCGACCAAATAAATTTGTAATCAAGACCCCTCTATAGGATAGTGGAGTCAGGTTCGTCCTCAGGAGAGAAGTCAGCGGTTCTACGTTTAGTTAGTTTAAGGTTTGGGGATAACGGGAAAAGGTGAGGAGGTTGCAATCGAGGTTGGCTAAGACTTGGTCGATGTCGAGGGATGGAGAGGAAATTGTGGCTGATATTGGGTAACCTTTGTAGAATTTAAGCGAAAATAGCGAAAACAAAGATAATAAAAGTGCAAACTTCCAAG